>JAGKPW010000723.1:12760-612760 GCA_019926035.1 Melaleuca alternifolia | reverse complement strand
CTATGGTTGCATTTGCCTTTGCAGAATAAGCAGGGGCGCCCCAAGTCCTTTTTCAGTCTTGGGAAATTCAAAACAAGGTTCTGTTTTCACTGGCCTTTGTGATCCTATATATAAAGTCATCTATGGTTATACTCCCAACCTCCCCGCCAAATCTAGATCTGACCGTCACGGTTCCTGTTTCAACTTCCTTGGGGCCCACGACCGCCATCAATGGTACCTTCTGCTTCTCGGCATTTCTGATAAGTTTAGGCAAGCGCTCACCATGACAAACTTCAGCTCTAACACCATTCACTCTCAATTTTCGCGTCACCTCGTTGCAGAACTCAAGCTGCATTAAACGTGAGCAACTCAGTTTTAAAGGGCAATTGAACCAGTAGAAAATGACATGACCATGTTGAATCACCCTCTAGAGTCTAGACATGCCCAACAGATCATAGCCAAGAAAATTCTTAAAAGCTGGGTTCTCACCTGGTTGTCAGTAACTGGCAAAATTCGAGCTTGTATTGGAGAAAGCCATAATGGAAAGTCTCCTGCGTAGTGCTCTATAAGGACTCCAAAGAACCGCTCGAGTGATCCAAGCACTGCCCTGTGAATCATGATAGGCCGCTTCTTCTCTAAATTTGAGTCGACATAGGTAATATCAAACCGCTGGGGAAGATTAAAGTCAACCTGCAGATGATAAAACGGACTTATGGATAAATAAAAAGTTAAAGCAAGATACTTGAAATAAAATGAATAATTAGTCCTGATTCAACCATATTGTAACCATCATCTTTTCTTTTCTTAATCTTATAGTCATCTCATTCCCAAAAAACAAACCATAAAAGGATGATCATCAACTAAAGTCATCCCATCAAAATTTAAACTCGCGTCAAAACTCAACTTGTTTAAGTTCTGATCGCTTCGAAGTTACCTGTATAGTTGAGCACTGCCACTTCCTTCCAAGAGCATCCTCAATCTTAAGATCAATCTTTGGACCATAAAATGCACCGCCACCTTCATCAATTTGGTAGCTCCATCCTTTGTCATCCAAAGCTTCTCTAAGAGCAGTTGTAGCCTTGTCCCATATATCATCATCCCCGACAGCTTTCTCTGGTCTGGTAGATAAATTAACCTCGTATTTACTAAAGCCAAACTGAAGTAAAATTCTTTCTGTAAGGTCCAGGACTCCCCTGATTTCACCTCTGATTTGATCTTCTAGACAAAATATGTGTGCATCATCCTACCAAATATAAAAGAATAGAGATAGCCTGAACTAATCAAGTTCACTATTTTGGACATTCATATAAATAATCCAACTGAAGAAAAGAGATGATGCTAAAAGGACAGGACATCCTAGACTTCTTTTCGGTCAATACATCTTTGACATCTTGTAACCAAGAGGCCTAAAGTTTGTTGATCAACATACTTAAATACAGACTAGCACTATTGTAAACAATGAAGCAGTCTTTCCTAATCATATCATGAAATTGAAAGGACAAGCTGATACCCTGTGGGATTAGTGTGACACACCTGCGTGAAACCTCTTACACGAAATAGGCCGTGTAAGCTTCCAGACAACTCATATCTGTACACTGTTCCTAACTCTGCAACCCTGATGGGAAAATCGCGATAAGAATGGAGCTTCCTTTTGTAGACCAATATGTGATAGGGGCAATTCATAGGACGAAGCTGATAGAGGTCATCCTCAATGTTCATCTGGTCGTACATATTTTCTTTGTAGAAGTCCAAATGACCACTGGTCTTCCAAAGATGTGCCCTTGCAACATGTGGAGTATACAAGAGATCATAATCATGTTCAATGTGCATCCTTTTCCAGGAGTCCTCAATAATGTGCCGTATAACGGCGCCTTTTGGGTGCCAGAACACTAAGCCTCCACCAGCTTCTTCCTGCAAATAATCATTGAGAAACAAAAAAAAAAAACTTCAAAGTAAGATTTCATGTTGCAATAAAACTGTTGCGCCAACTTCAGATTTGTTTATAAACAGTAAAATGAAATACGGAGAAGTTTATTTGTTCAAAATATGAACTAATAGAGTGTCCTGCAGAAAGGTTTACCTGAATGGAGAAGAGATCAAGATCTTGGCCAATGCGCCTGTGATCCCGGCGTTTTGCCTCCTCTTTAAAGTGAAGATATGCTTTCAACTGCTGCTCATTCTCCCAGGCAGTGCCATAGATCCTCTGCAGCATTGGTCTCTTTTCATCTCCCCTCCAGTAAGCTCCAGCAACAGACTCCAGTTCAACAGCTTTTCGATTAATTTTTCCGGTAGATTCAACGTGAGGACCAGCACACAGATCCCACCACTCATTTCCTATAAAGAACAAGAAACGAACTTAAGATAATTCCTACATTTAAATGAAGAAAAGAATACTAGCCAACTCCATAGAAGGAAGCAGATTATTACATCTATGAATGAGATAAACCCACAAAACAAGTCTCTCTCTCTCACACACACACACACACACACAAGTGTGTACGGTGAGACACTACGTGGTACAGCTAAGCTACAGCATGCAGCACAAAGGACATCACTAAATCATTCGCACTATAGAGCAAGGCACCGAAGAAATGTTAGGCTTACCAATATGATAGATGGTAATCGGTTCTTCCTTGATCCTATCCAGTATCTCCATTTTGTAGGGTTCATTCATCGCTGTAATTCGTCTCTGAGCTTCATCTCTGGAAACTTCTTCTCGCACAAGGGGTAAATTTTTCCCAATGATACGGTCCTACAGATTACGTTAGAAGTAAATCCGTGCCCTGAAAGCATACATTAATGAACAATCTCCAAACAATTATTCAATTAGTAAAACCATTCTTCGAAATGAACAAGGCAAAGTGAGAAAACATCAGCATTGATTAAGTTTTTTTTGCTCACCATTTCTTTCTTAATTCTCTTCAAATCTTTATCCGTCAATGGCTCCATATCAAAGTCATAGTAAAATCCATTGTCTATCCATGGCCCAATTGTCACTTTCGCATCTGGGAAGAGCTTTTGAACAGCCATAGCCATCACATGCGCGCACTGCATTCACACACTACTCACAGTTCGTAAAAAAAAAAACAAAATAGAAGCACAATCGAATCAGCTATCCACAATATCATCGAGTCTAATCCTGTACAAACTTGATTTACACGACGATTCATTCTGAGATTACTTTAAATTTTGAGCATCTGCCATCTCTTGCAGTCAGGCATCTTCAGGAAAAAGAAAATTTGTAGCTTGACTGTTGACCAGATTGAAAGCATCCACTAAACGCATAATTAACTGAAGCATTTTGGATACACCACCATCACACAAACGCCGATTCAATGACAGTTCACCGGAAAAAACACCCACATTTGATGCAAGTT
Source organism: Melaleuca alternifolia (assembly GCA_019926035.1). Lineage (NCBI taxonomy): Eukaryota > Viridiplantae > Streptophyta > Magnoliopsida > Myrtales > Myrtaceae > Melaleuca > Melaleuca alternifolia. Next base: position 609,404 of record JAGKPW010000723.1, on the reverse strand, counting down.
ATGAAATCCCAAAGTATAACAGTAACTTCACAACTCGCACCACATCGCTCGAACCTGGAATTCTAGACAGACATAACCAAGCACATCTAATCAACCAAAAAAGAAAAAAAGAAAAAAAAACTAGCAAAAGAGTTAAAGGCATTAATGAGCTCCGATACCGTGTGGCGAATTCGCAAGAGCCCATCCGATGATTCGTTGGTGGGCAAGACAATCCTCTCTTCCTCTCCCTTCTGGTTCTCTTCCAAGCTCTCGTTTCGGCTCGTGCCCGCAGAACGAGCCGACTCGGTGGCCACAGCGCAGCGCACCGCAGACACTCCACCCCATCTCTTGCCACGAACTCCCAAGCCCCTGAGCTCGCTCGCCGCGACCCGTCTCGGAACCGAGGAAACGAGCCGTTTCGCGGCCGAAAGGGCGGGAATCAGAGGAGTGCGAGAAGAAGAGGGGTTAGAGAGAAGGACCCAGGAGGTGAGAGAGTGGGACGTGGCCATTCTGTGGACAGCGAACATGGGGGCCGTCGCTCGGGGCGGAGCGAAGACAAGCGAATGCTTCCTCAGCTTAACTCCTCGATTCTTGATGTTTGCTCGGAGAAGAACTTGCGAAGGTATCCGTCTGAGGTGCTTCGTGTGTGTGGCAGAGATTGCACGGAAACGAGCGAGCGACGCAACGTCAACGTTCGACCGTCGCATAGGAATTTCCGAATCGGGTTTAACCCGGAAACGCACTCTTTCTTTCCCGGGTTATTTTTTTCGGCTTCTCCAATTAATACTTTTTACCACTCTCAAAAGATTTAATTGAAAAGCCACACATGCGTAAGAAAATATTTTTGACTGCATATAAAATTTCAAGAATTTTTGGATATTTCTCGTTTAAGAATTGAATTTTTATAACATAAAAATCGATCTGCTGATTAGTATATTCATCATCGTTTATTTAAAATATGAGTTTGAATTAAGCAATCAAACGGTTTGGGAGGTTTTGTACTCTTCTTTGCTTCTTCTAGTTTCTTCTTTCGGCAAAGAATGAAATGCATTACTGAATAAAATAAGAATAGAGTTCCATTCTTGATTCTTATCAATGGTTGATTAATTTGTCAATACCGGCGACTTTGACTCTCACGTCAAATCAAATGCGAACATATTGGCCGGTGACGGATTTGGCACGGTGAATGGGGAGAGAAGAAAAGAAGGCAGTAGGTTAAAGGCTAAAAATAGCATGGGATCGACCCAACATGCATGAATAAATGGTACCCACCTCCAATAATATGTATAAGCCTAATTTAAAAAAAAATGAAAGGCTCACTCTATTATATGGGTCATCCAAAAGACCCTCAACATGGAGCTGAACCAAAAAAAAAAAATGAAAAATCCAAGAAGAAACAATCAGAATGTATGAGTAAAATCTCATACTATACTCTGCCATTGCTACCATTCATGCTGTGAGAGACCTTCGGAGTCGAAGATGCAGTCTTCTTTCTCTTGATCACAATGTACCAAGTGGTGGCTTCCAGGATGGCCGCGCTGGCCCCCAAGAAGGCGACGACCCCGATGTATGCCGTCCGCCATTTCTGCTCCGGGTCCAGTATGTCCAGTCCCTTGAACACGTTGACGATGCTCAAGACGATCACAGTGTATCCGACCGTGTGGTGATATATGTTCCAGTAGAGTCTGTACTTGTGATCCTTCTTGGGCCTCAAAAGCAGAGCGAACCCCTGCAGAACACAACCACCACCAAAGCGTCCGAAGTCAGATCGGGTTGAGTTCAAGTGATTAGAAAAATTTGGATCGCGAAATCATCTGATTTGGCCATGCGTGATGCAACTTCCGGACGTACCTGAATAGTTGCGAGGATGAAAAGGGCAAGGCCGATGTTGCCGTGGACCTTGTTGTCGGCTGAGGAATCGCTCCCGAGCTTGAGGCCGGTGGCCCAGCCAGCAACTCCGACCGCGTAGGCGGTGACCTGGCACGAGATGTGGAGGTAGAACCAAGCTGGGTCGGCCGATTGGAACACCTTCAGGTACCTCGCGATCAATGCCCCCATCGGCATCAGTGTCCCCCAACTCACCGCGTTCAGCACCCCATGCACCTGCAAATCCACATAAATCTTATCAGCTCATGGAAAGGATTCTTGTTTGCTAACAGTTTCCAACGAATAATGGTAATGGTACTAAAACTAGTTTTGGAAGTTGGTGGGCCGCTTACATTCCTCCTCCTCAGCCTCGAGCTTCCCGACCCGCCGCTCCCCCCTGCGACCCCAGAGAGGAAGTCCAGCGTCCCCATTGACTGGACGTTGGCGCCGCTCGTAGGGTGCGTTCCTGGGGATCCGCTCTCCATGGGGCCGACCTGCCACACCTGATTCACCGTTGTCATTCCGCTGCTCAGCTGCAGCGTCGCGAAGATGGTCATCTCGCTGCCCTCGAGCACTGCTGAGATATTCGTCACCGCGAAGCTAAGGGTCCCTGGCGACAGAGTCGTCTGAAAGCTGTCCACCGAGGAGGTGTAGGCCCACATGGACCCGCTCGAGTTCTGGTAGGCGACGAGCGCCTGCGAGCCCACCATCTTGAGGCCGGAAGGGTTGATGGCCCAGGACACCCAGTCGGACGACGTCGCTCCGGTGACCCGGAAGGCGATGTCGGCCACGTACGAGGTCTCGTCGTAGGTCCAGTGAAGGTAGGAGCTCAGGACCGGGAGGTCAACGCAAGACGTGTAGGCTCTGTTGCTCGAGAAGGCGTAGCTCTGGCATGTCTGAGCAAGAGATGGAGCGAGAAACAGAGAGAACAGAGAAAGCGAAAGCAGCAGGGCTAGGTGGGGGGAGTCGGCACGTGCTCCGTTCATGGTGGTCGCTCTCGAGACAACCTCGAGGAACAAGGGTTGCTCAGAGGAGGAGGAGGAGGAGGCGGGGTTGGTGAATCTGCAGTGGGAGCTGCGATAGTTGACTGATAAATGCCGCGCTTCGCAATGAACACATGGAGGGCGTGTGTGTATATATAAGTTGGTGCAGGTATTCTGCCGAGATGAATGTGAAAATCGCGGTGTGAAGTTCTGTAGTTTTCCACAGACCCGGAAGGTGCTGAGAAAGAGGGATGTCCGCTGCTCGGACTCGCTTTGTCTCCGACCATTCTCGAAGTCTGATTGGCTGGTCGCAGAGTCCAACCATGAACTCACGAGGAGCCGTACCCCGCGCGTTCCCACCTTCCGGCCTGTGGAAACTCAACTCGTACTTTTCTCCATACACGATGGCCTTGATGATTCGCAAGTTGACTTGTACGGGTCGGAAGGTGGAAGACGCCACGCAAAAGCGGCGCAGGCGCAGTTCCTGGGCCTGTAGCTGTAATGCATATATCATCGCTTACCTTCTCATGACATGGAGGGTGACCCACGTGTCTTGCCTCTGCGTTGTGTGAAAGGGGCTAAGGCTCGATTCATTAAGAATAACAAAAGTCTCTAAGTTATATTCACGTGCTGAGCTCACCAGCAAAGTTCAATAATTACGACTATGTTAATTTTACTTTCTCGGCTTCACACGAGGAAACTCGCCAGGAAAATTATTAGCAAGAAGAAATCGAATGTTCTGTATGAAAATTATTTCCTCACGACTTTTCTTCTTATGGACTATAGAATCACCAGGAGCTCCATATTTTTCAAACTTAAGCTGCAACGTGGTCCTGTTAACTCGGCAAATTCATCTGAAAATAATTTCTTTTTTCCCCTTAGTAATATCATTTAGAATCTTTTCAAGCATCCAACCAAATGAATTTGTAGCGAGTAATATTTCGCGCGAGCCATGCAAGATTGCGAAGTTCTCCATCCACGGTCAAATTAAAATTATGGTCATCGAGGCATCACGATGGCACCTTCGCGCACTATCTTCAGGCGCGGTCAACATCCTTCAAAATGAACACTTTTGACAATCTAGAAATTCTTGCACCGATCTGTCTTGTTCATTTGGAAGTAATATCGTAAGAATCTTGTCTTTCTTTTTCTTTGTTTTCTTTTTCCTAACTTAAGTTGCTCTCTCTCTCTCTCTCTCTCTCTCTCTCTCTCTCTCTCTCTCTCTGAGTACGTATCGAGGACAAGTATCATTGGGTTTAGACTTTGGACATAGAACTTAGGAACCTTGAAATCAAAGCCACGACAAAGGAAAGCGACCGGACGAACGCGTTTGACTCGCTGATGAAAAGACGGAAAGCGTCGAGAAATTTGGAGAAATATCAAGGGGATGGCGTCGAGGGTGAGACTGGCGTGGCCCCCCGTGGAAAAGCATGGCTTTGTGTTCGGACTTTCGAATGTTTGATCGGGTTCCGATCTGCCGTGACGGCTTGGCCGTGCTAATCCTCTGACCTCTCTCGGCCCATTCCCACCCCGTTCCGGCTGGTCTCCGACGATCGTTAGCCAGGTATTTGCTTCGTGGATCGTTCTGGGACCAAACCGAACGAAATTTGATTGAGATTGAATACGTGAGTATTTTGGATTGGAGGATACTAAACATCACTAAAATTGATTTAGTAATGAAAGGTCAAATTATTATTGTACACTTCGGTACGGCGCATCTTATGTGGACTTAGAGAATGCTAACTCTCTAAGCAAAAGGAAACTGACCGACATCTCCGGCCAAGCTCGAATCTGTGCATCTATGTCCGAGCTTGTTCGCCTGATTGTCTCCTGTCTTTTATACCGTCGACACCCGACTTGTCATTAGACTCTCCGCCGGCGTCGCGCTTGCTAGGCTAAGGGGTTGTCTTAACCCTGGTGCCACCAGAATTACGGGATACTGCACTTGAGATAAAAAGGAGGGGGCACTTGGAGAAGATGAAGATCCGAAGAAGGATTTCAGAAATCCCTCTTCAGGAAGATGGAACTGGATTGACGAGAAAAGTTAATCATGACATAATACCGACATGGAAGCCTGTTTTCCCACGAAGATGATTGGCTTGATTGAAGAAAACAAACTTTTGCAGCGGCAACGCGTCACCGAACATCGACTCTTAGTGGACTAATTGATAATTGTGTGGATTCGATTAGGTCTAGTTGCACCCCACTTTTGCGTCACCTGGGTTGGTGAAGGCTGTCCGCATGGACCCCGCTACTTACAACGGAGTCAACGCACATCCAACTTCGATCGACACGGCATGATCGATCTTGGTCCTTTGCTTCTCGGAATGAAATGTCTCTGCCTTTGTCCGAGAAAGCACACAGACTCTTGCAAAAAGGAAAAAGTAACGAGCTTAATCTCTTTCTTTGGGAGGACTTCGAAAGCATCATAAAACCATAGAGATGGCGAACTCGTGGCTAGCAATAATGGTGGAAGTCATCGAGAGACTTGATGCCCGACTCTTTCGGTCGATCGGAGATGCGAAGAGTAGATGGCCGAGGGATTGGAGTGAGGCAACGAGCTTGAACCTTCAATCGAGATGGCCAAGGGAGTAAGGTGTTAAATTGATTGGCTTTCATCTTCCTTTTCAATAGGACGTCGGAGAAGAATAAAAGCCATTTGTTCGCATCTAGTTTCAGATTTGACCGTCCACGGCGGAACGCGTTCGGGCGTTGTCATCGTCGTTCATCCAAGGCCGACCACGGCCGCTGCGTTTTTCAAGCTTTCAGGAGAGGGAAGAGAGAGCTCGGCGATGGCCATTAGCGGAGGGGGAGGAACTGAGAAAAATTAGCAAGGTTGATCCAAAATTTCGGTTGTTTCGTCACTCTTTTAACTCTTAAAGGGTGCACGAAGCCGAAGCTGGGGACGGAAATAGCGCGGGTCTCCATGCTCGTATTCATTTATTCATAACCCATCACACTTAACGTTCAAGGTTTGAAGCATCTCTACAGATGCTAAAGTCTCAAGTACATTAATCAAGACGAATTTATCTAGGAGCGCCGGTGACTAGGTTCAGGGTCCCCAGCGACGTGAGATGATCTGGAGTCTCGGGATGGATGGCCGGTGTACCGCCTTGCAGGGGCCCGTTTTGCCACACCTGGTTGATAGTCACCGTGCCGCCCGCCAGCTGAAGCGACGCGAATATCGTCATCTCGCCGTTCACGAACGTCCCCGACAGCGCGGGGACGCCGAAGCTCAATCTCCCCGCCGGCAGCACCGTCTTTTTGCTGTCGACCGACGACGTGTAAGTGGAGAACTGCCCGTCCGGCCTTTGAAAAGCCACGAGGGCCTGAGACCCTATCATATCCAGTCCCGACGGGTTGATGGCCCAAGCGATCCACTGGGAAGGCGTGGCTCCCACGTGCCGGAACGCCAGGTCAAGCACGGACGACGACGTGGTGTAGTTCCAGTGGAGGAACGAGTTCAGGACCGGGAGATCGACGCATTTCGTGTAGGTGTTCTGGTTCGCGAACTTGTAGCTCTGGCAGGTCTGAGCACCAGACGGAGAGCATAGAGAGATCAGAATCGTGGCAAAGACAGCGAGTTGCACTACTGGCTTGTTCATGGTGCTCGATTACTCGCGTTTGGATCAAATTCAGGACATTATGACCAAAGGGTACTTCTATTTATAGGTCGAGTATCAGAGGATGCGATCATCGTCGACCGCTCGTGTCATAATTAGTTGACCAGGAAGCACATACGTATATAGCTAGCCGATCAAAGGAGAGTACGATTTGAGCCAACTGAGCCACACGACCGCGTGTTGCTCCCACGATGCGGATCGCATTCCGGATTTCCTTCCTTTCTCATTATTAAAATTATGTTTCGAATTTGAGTAAAAAAATCAAAATTTTCTAATTCAAGTAGTGTTTCATATTTATTTTCAATGGATTTTCTGATTGAATTGCTTCCTAGTTAGAGACGTTCTCCTTAAAAGGTAGTTGTTATTCCGAATCCAATTCCTACTCTGAAGAGAATCAAAGAGGAGTTTTTACTTGGGAATTATACACTAAAACCATAGAGACTGTTGAAACCAAGTAAATCTTGTCATGACATTTATTGATTCATTTTCCAAATTGAGAAATTATCTCATGAAAAATTGTTAAGCTAAACCCTTTTGGGTTATTTGATTAAACTGGGTGTTTCCTGAAATCCGATCGACCGATTTCTCCATCAACAACCCCCCCAAACAAAGAAAAAAATTCAACTTTTCCTTTTGTGGTTGTATCTTGGGCAACCACAATATCTTCTTCCTCGACCGTCCTTTGTTTTCCCTGTTCGTAAAGGAGATTTGAAGTCACAATAGCAAAACGCAAATGCTTTGCTATTGATTGGAATATTCGACATCATCGATTGTAATGAATTAACTATTCTCTTTATGAATTTTGTTATCTTTTGATGTTGTGATGACATGTTGCCGTCAATTTTAGTGTAATTGCGATTTGCGCTTCCGAAATCACCAGTATAGTTCCCTCTCGTGATTCTACCATCTCCAAGGGAAAAAGTGAGGATAGCATTAGATCAAAGAGAATCCAAAGGAACACTTGCAATAGTCAAAACGGTGCGCGAACATCACAGATGGACGAATGGATCATGTATTGGACAAATGCTTTTGATATGAACATATGCTTTGAGAGAATCCAAAGGAACCCTTCAAGCATTCCAAAGGGACACTTCCGTGATGTTTTTGTGGACTTCGAATGCATTCACAATCAGTAATTGTACTCTTCAAGCATTTTCCTTAGTGATTGCTGCGGTGAAGAAAGTTTCTCGATCGAGAGAGAGAGAGGTGAAGGCAAAAAAAAGTATTTTCGGATAACAATAACACCTTGTCACAAGCTCAGCATGTCACTGCTGTAACATACAGAAATGACTAACCAAGTAAAGAAGGTGGAGACCCTATGAACAATGTAAAAGAACCTGAGATCCACTGTTATGTTCCATCTATTATGTACAGATACGCCTAGAATGCGACGTGGTACTCGATATTCACATTCGTTTCCATCCTTTACACCACCCTCCTCAAGCTCCGGTCATGGCAGAATTCAAGGGCAAGCCGTAGGGCAGTTCCCAAGACCAAGGACAACGAATGCTCCGACAGCACATCTAATCAGCATCATTACACGCGTGCGGGTACAGATTTAAGACCGAGAGTGACCGAAGTGGCCTCTTAACAGCCATCCCTGTAATTGCTAGGAGTCTCTAAATAGCGACGAACTTAAGGATGTAAATTCGGACTCCATTACGAAGTGGGAGATTCCACAAGGAAGTCTTCGTTGTCAAACTCGACATCCGAAACTTTGTGCGCTTGCGGTTCCTCTATAATTCGCGGTCGGCAAAGAAACTACGCGAGTTGAATCTACCTAATTATAACTTTATCATTTTATGTTCACTAGTCATCTATTCATGTAATCTATTCACACCATCAACTAAAATAAAGTGAGTCATATATATGGTCAGGCTCAAATTCTAAATACGGATCTCAATAGGTTCTAAAATGAAAGGCCTAAAAGTGATGGGTTAGGCTCAGATCCCCTCTTTTCAAGTTCGAGCTATCATAGTTCCATGCCTCGTGTCAACATATTCTTTCTGTTCATGGCCCTTGGCATCTTCCATACCTCAGATCCCCAGTCCATGAACTTTTTGGGTGACAAGCCCTTTCAATTTGATCGATCATCGTTCGGCCCTTTTTGGGTCTCGAGAAGTTCTTCAATTTCAGGTACAATTTCTCATGTCTCTGATTCTGATTGTGTCTCTCTTGCGGCTTGTTTTGTTATGTCAGCCTTTTCATGCGGTTTGTCAGTGAAGCGGTTTGTTTTTTCATTCTGGTAACACAATCAGGACCATCCACCTCTAACTCATGTTAGGCTATGTTAGGGGATTCAAAGGTGAGGGGAGGGTGTGGGGGGAAATGGATCTCCCGACTTATGTCACGGTTGCCGTTTGCCATCCCATGCCCCAATAAAATAAAATAAAAAAGAAAACCCCTCCCCCTAAATAAAGGTGGGCCATCCGATTCCCCAAATTATCCCCAAGTCAAACAATCCGGGTCCGTGAGGGGATGGTTTTCCTCATGCAATAGGGAGGCTTTTTGATCCAATGATAGGAGAGGATTAGTAAGTCACCTAACAATATATTATGTGATTCATTTCCCTCTGAGAATGGCCGAATAGATTTCTATTCTAGAGTTGCGTCTATCTTGCCCACGACATATAGTTTGACAACTGGTGGCAATGCGAAAAATCTCACGAAAATCCTAGAATGGGAAGGCAGAACTTGAGCATAGCTTTCTTGATAGCATCGATAAGTCCGGTGCTCAAGAGCTGATGCATGCCTCCATGTTTTCTAGAAGCACCTTGCTTTCCTTCCTCTGGTCACCTTGCAGAAACTTCTTAGTAAGCTTGGACGGAGTGCTTGCTTGGATTACGTCTGGAGAACCAGAAATGAGAAGCTCCATTCTCGAAGGTTTTCATGCAGTACTTCAGATTTGTGTGGACTCGTCTATATTTAACTAAAAAATAATGCATGAACCTATTTTATGAGTGTCGAGAAAATCTAATTCCCTGGGGTCGGAAACTAATTTCTCAAATTACAAACAAATCGCAGTGGAAATTTAATACTTGGCACATTCGCAAACCATACACTTGAATCACCGATCGTGAATATAGTCATAATGAAATGATCATAACCGTTATCTGTTGATTGGATGTTGCACTTGTGAAAGAAAATTGTGTATCCAAACATGAGTGTTCTTCATGAGTTTGTAGGAGTATATATGAAAACGTAAGTATCCATCTCTTCATTTGTAACTTCGCTCTTTTCTTTTTAAATATTTAACAGTAGTCAATAACCCCCAAATAGTTGTTATTATTATTTTTTGAAACGAACCGGGCTAGGTTTAGCCTATCTTGGGCATCCCAAAAAGTCATTAAACCCAACTATGAGGATGGCCTAGCCCAAACTTTCGCCACCACCTTCACACTCGTGTCTATAACCTGACCCTCAAGCTCCCTCACTAGCTCAATGAGTTGGTCTATGAACCGCCCATTCTTCACATTCTTCAAAGGCAAGAATTTTTAGATTCCGAATCGAATAGATATGAGTCTCCAATTTTGCATTGCATATGAATGGGTCAATGTAGTATGAATCTTTATCAATCCAATCCAATTCATTTGACGGGCCTACATTTAAATACATAATTCATCGCAAATACACAACAAACATGTTCGTCACAATATGTTTAAATATTATCCCTCTTATTTTGTCACGTTTCATTTTTATTTAAAGTATCGAGCCGTACAATATTAAGCTCGGCACACTATAAATAGTTCATTACAACATAATCTCTCTAATATTCAAGATGTCACGCCGGTGACAAGATTGAGAGATCCGAAAGATGTGATGTGATCTCCACTTGTTGCATGCATGCTCGGTCCATCAGCTTGCCCATTCAGGGGACCTTCTTGCCATACCTGGTTGATCGTCACCATGTCGCTGGTCAGGTGAATCATCGCAAATATCGTCATCTCGCTCTCCTTTTCGAACGTCGCGGACATCCTCGAAACTCTGTACTTCAAGCTCCCCTCCTGCAACATCGTGGCGTACGAATCGACGGGCGACGTGTACACGCGCATGGAGCCGTTGTTGTTCCTCTGATAGGCGACAAGGGCCTGCGAGCCGATCATTTGCTTGCCCGAGGGGTTGATTGCCCAGGCGACCCACCTCGAGTACGTCGCCCCGACGTGTCGGAACGCCATGTCGAGCGTGTACGAAGATTGGTTGTAGTTCCAGTGGAGGGACGAATTCAGGACGGGGAGGTCGACGCATCTGGCGTAAGTTCTGTTGCTAGAGAAGGTGTGGTTCTCGCAGGCTTGGCTAGCAAAAGATGGAGTACACAACGTGACCAGGACGAGTAACGCAAGGGGCAGCACCGCCTTGTGCATGGTGAATGCTGGTGACGAAGTTCGGCTGAATCCAACAGAGCTCAATGAGTAGCTTCACAAAAGCTAACAGCTTGTTCTCGGATTTGTATGAGGCGAAATGGAGGAGTGAAAGCACTCATTATATACAGGATACTGAGCCTGAAACGTGAGGGGAAACCCAGAAGAAGTCAAAGATTGAAGAGACTTGGTCGTGTTTTGCGAATGTTTAACTAATTATGATATGATTCATTGATTGTTCTTAACAGACAAACGGGTAGAACTCTCAGAAGTTCTCTCTCTCTCTTAAGGGGGCGAGATTATAATAATAAAGCTAAAAGTAACTGAGCAAGTCTTCAAACTCGTTTTTTATTATTATTATAATTCAATGATAGTTTCGTCATATCACACTTAGGGTGGGTTTGGTTCAACTTTGCAAATAAGCTTTGAGGGAATGCAAAGCTATTTAGTGTAAAGGACTTTAGGAAAATGCAAACACTGTTTGGTAAATTCTACTTTGAAAAGCAACTTTGTTTGGTAGAAAACACATTTGAAAAGCTCATTTGAGTAATTAATTTTATGTTTTTCTATTTTTATTTATTGAAATATTAAAAAATAATATTTGGAACTTTCTTTATTTAGATTTTGTTAACAATGTTAAAAGACATCATGTAAAAAAATTTATTAAAAAATGAAACTTATTCTATTGCTTAAAAATTCAATCTAAAATTGTTACTTTCATTACAACATAAATGTGGCAACATATGTCTTGACAAAAAAGAAATTTATCATCCTTAAAAATTACAAATATTGTTAAACATTTCCCAAATTTCTAGCAAAACATATCATAACAAAATTGAGCTACTTTTGAATGACACTCGCATAACAGTTCTAATTGGCAATGGACATTTTCTACTCCTCCTTTTTTAACACAAGGAAAGGACTCCTACTGATCTTCTCAACGATCACAACGTGTCATTGAAGGGAAAGCACATATCTGGATATAAGCAGACGAACCAGGAGCATGTGAAAATGACCAAGATGAACAAGGAATGAAAATGATGAATAGCAGAAAGTATGGAAGATGATGATGATGAATAGAATGCTCTAGTATTTTATTCCTTTGTAAAAGCTCTCAACAATGTTTGTCTCAAAAGCATACTCAATAATATGCTCTGTTCTACTATATATTGTACAAAGCCCCGATGAAAAACAAAATCGAATCAAGAAATCATAAAAGACTAGTTGCTCATTCTGTTTTGCAAGTTAAGAACAGAATAACTGTTCTTCAACTAGATATTAGTTGTTGGTTCTTGATATTTCAACGCCTACTCCACAATGGCTTCCTAGTTGACCAACTTTCGTCTTAGCTGGCTTGTTTGATTTCCACACTTCATATCCATTTCTTCCTTTGTCAGAATGTCATTTTCTTGAGCTTGAGTTTGGGCTTGAGTTTGAGCTTGAGACCTCGGCTTCAATTGAGCTTGAGCTTGAGCTTGAGACTTCAGCTTTGATGACATTCTCTTGAGCTCTTGAGCTTGAGTTTTAGCTTGAGTTAAGCTGTAGCTTCACCTTCAGATTGCTTAACACTACCAAGATTCCTTCTTTCAGCTTCATCAAACAGTAGAACTTGTCTCTCCTCTTCAGTATTCAAACGAAGGGAGCTGCAACACTTATTTTAGTAATTTAGTACACCCGCACACAAATTCCCCAACAATGTAGCAGAATACCCAGCATAAAGCCCCAGCAAAACCATCCTTTTCCAAAATCCGCAGCAACACCTCCCACGATCGTCCCTTCGCGCTCGCTTGCATCCTTTGCCTAATCTATTTTTTCAGCACCATTATAGCAGAAGACACGATATTCACCAGCGGTCGGTGGAATCAGCATGGCAATACAATCCCCTATTATCGACAAAACCAACTTCCCGAACTCACAAGTACCAAAAGAAACAGCAGAGGAAGCAATCGACCCGACGACGATAGTCGAAACCCCACTGTAGAACCCAGAATACCTCTCGATTGGAACGTCTTGACGATCGCGTCGAACGTGTTCTTGTACAGCTCTGAGGCGCCCTTCGTGGAGGAGAAATTGAAGCCGACGGCGGAACGTGGTGCGGCGGTCTTGGGGGTCTCGAGGGAGGAGGAGGAGGAGGCAAGACGAGGGAGTTGAAGTGAGCGAAGAGGCTCGTGAATTCGGATGGAATGGGATGGTGATTAGGGTTCAGACATGGGAGGCCGAGTGATGCAGAGAGACTTCCCTCCATCCTCTCGCTCTGCTTTGCTACGCTTTCTCTTCTCCATACTAGGGTTTGTTTTAAAAAAGGGGTAAAGTTGGGTTTTTCAAAACTATTGAGGGCAAAAATAGAAACACAAAAAATATCATTAACCCTCCCCTCGGCATTCCGAAAATGCTGTAACGCTCAAAGCTACTTCAAGTAGCCTTCTGTAAATGGGCTTTCTGAAGGCTAACTTTCAATTCAAAGCCAAAAAAAATACTTGCCAAACACCCCAGCATTTGTCCAAGGGGCTTTGGGACCCTAAAGGGCTTTCTCAAAGCCCAACCTTAGGCGATTGATCAGTTCAATGGAAAAGGGTTAGAAAAGTACGTCGTGAAAATCCAATAGGAGAGAAAATGACAATGTAATGTGAACACATATCATGGAGATTAGTCAATTTGGATTTTTATAAGACGCGTTGTTTGCGAAAATTAGAAAAATTTACAAACGAAAATTGAATAATTTAGATTTTTTTAGATTATTCATTTTCTACACTAAATAAATGGAGAATCGTATTCCACTGAAAGGTCCATCATGAATCTCGCTAATTTTCACAGTTAATGTCTAGAAACAGCAAATGAACATTGTGAAGACTCCAAAGAATGGTGGGCTCTTGATGGGAGATCCGAATCACATGTCATAAAAGATCTGGCCTTGAGGGCCATCCGATTTCAGATTGGACGGTCCCCATTAATAGGAGGGTTTTGTTTTTATGTTTTTGAAAAAATTACAGCTGCTCGATTCAGATCGGACGGTTGTGGTGGGGTTATGTCATCCCTGCACTACTGCAGGAATGAGGGAGGCAGGATTTAATTATCTTTGTCCTTCCATTGGATTTGATTATTTGACCCCTTCAGCCCGAACACTCCCATATTTTTCACGGCCGTCCAAAGAACAAAGCAATTGTGGGCGGAAAACATAGAAAATCAGAAGGGCCGACTTTTGGTAGTAGCTCGCCGACTATTAGACAACCCTGACGTTATGAGCCATCCTTTATAATTGACCCAATCCTTACACGATTGAGTCCGATTCATCGCGTTGCTTCTTTCTCGCCGTCTTAGTAAAAGTCCAAATAGAAGGTGAATTGCAAGAATATTGGCCGTTTCAATTTTTCCTAGTAAGGAAAATTCAGATGAACCTTCTTTATACTTCAAGAGAGCATAGACTTTTAACATCTACATCGCGTGGTGCGATAGGGACGCGATTGTCGATCAATCAATCTGTTTGTGGATTGGTTCGTAGATTGTACCTCAGTACAAATACCAAATGGTAAAATCTTTCCAAACTCGATTGTGCTAGTGAACGGGGAACGCCTTCTGCATGGATCGACAAACAACATCGATCACATCCTTTGAGTTTCTCTTGGCAGCAGGCCAACCCCGCCTGTTCATATAAACAAACGCGGTTGCATATAAAAAAAGAAGAAGAGAGGAGCACCCAACTCTCCTCTCCTCTCCTCTCCTCTCCTCTTATCTTCCTCAGTTTATCTACCCACCCCATAAAAGATCATCCACGTACCCTTGCTTAGTCACTCCTCAAACGTCGGATTCATAGAAGACAAGCAATCGAGAGAACTCGACTTCTTTCCGTTGCCTGACGACTTGTTGGTCTCTGCTAAATGCTGCAGAGCAAGAGAGGAAGCTCTACATTCTAGATGGGATCGTAGTTTATCTCGTACAAGTTTCCTCAGTAGTTCACTCATTTCCAGGTTAGGCCAGGCCTTAACTCTCTCTTGCTGTTAAAGCATCATATCATTAGGTCGGAAGAAGAAGAAAAGGCACACTTTATATCAGAATAGCAGCGGGAGAGCAGATTAAGGAAATAGAAAAGAGAGAGGTCGTCCCATTCGTGCCACAGAAATCTCGCACAAACACACACATTCAATGACGAACAGGTTTAGCGCGACATTCCATCCCGCAATCTGCACGAAAGCTAAGATAACATGACCGGTGAACAACACTTGACTTAAAACTTCACTCTTTCCCACCGCATCCCGCCCTATAAGTATACACAGAGGTCCTGCTCCCAATGACACTCGTACCCTTTTGACCAATATTGGCTCTTGAACAGTGAAAGTTCCTCTTCGGTGTAGACAATCACAAAAGCTCCGATCTTTACGTTGGTACGCCTGAAGAGAGCGATTTCTGAAACTCTCTGCGTTGCTCGCGAGAAATATTACTCATCCTGACCATTTCAAGAACCCCATTGGGCCCGAGTATAATCCGGTGTTCTAAGTCCAGCATTTCATCGAACACCCTCTGCGCAGCAGATGACCGGCCCAAAACCCATCCTTTTCGCCCTCTGCATCGTCCTCTGTTCGCTCCACATGGCCTCGTCCCAGGCCGACAGCTGCGCGAATCACACCTTCTCGAGCGACCGAGCGTTCGACTCTTGCACCGACCTCCCGGTCCTCGGCGCCCACCTGCATTGGACTTACAACCCCGCCACCAGCAGCCTCCACGTGGCCTACCGGGCCTCCCAGTCGCCCTCCGGGTGGATCGCGTGGGCCATCAACCCCAACGGGACGGGCATGGTGGGGTCGCAGGCCATCGTTGCGTTCCAGAACTCAGACGGGACGATGAACGCCTACACGACGCCGATCGACAGCTACAACCCATCGATGGCGGCGAAGGAGCTGAGCTTCAGGGTGTCGAACGTGACGGCGGAGTACGCGGGCGGCGAGATGGCGATATTCGCGGTGCTGGGGCCGCTGGGGAACGAGACGACGAGCGGCGTGAACCAGGTGTGGCAGGCGGGGGACTCGGTGGCGGGCGGCGTTCCGCAGGCGCACGCGGCGTCGGGAGATAACGTGAAGTCCACGGAGACGATCGACTTCGTCTCCAAGTGAGAGAAACAGAGTATGTGTTTGTTTGGGTAGAGAACGCGCGTTTTTCTTACAGGGTTATACACTACTTCATACTTTTTATGAATCTCCCGGTTTACTCATGCCGAAAGCATTCAAGGAGGAGAAAGAACCGTTATTTACACTAAATTTTCATTTCGAATAATCCCATTATTTACACTAAAGTTATAGACATTGCTCAATGAAGCACCAATATCTCAAACCAAAATTAAAAATCCTATCACGAACCAACGGTCCTAAGAATGACAAAAATATATCAAGACATTCTTGATATATATATATCATTGTAAGGGTAGTTTCGAAATTAATAGAAATTAAGACAATATATATATATATATATGAATATAAAACAAGCTTTTTGTTTAACAAATGTTACTGAGAATGACATACACAAATCTAACATATGACGAATTGGTAATTCCTCTCACAATGCATTCTTTGCTTACACATGATTGCCTCATTCGATATCATACGTTTTATTCAACCAAAAAAATAAATAAAGAAAAGGATAGTTTAAATTGATTTTGATGGTATATTCTCCATGATTTAAAATTGTATTATTTTTGTAACTCTTCCGATTATCGTCAGATAATTTTTATTTGTTCATCTCAGCATCAACGAATAACCAACACATAAAAAAAAAATCAAATTGTACCAAAATGAGAAAAAGGTAAAGGTAAAAGGAAAAAAAAAAAGAAGAAGAGGGGAAGTGTCAAGAATGGGATTCGAACCCATGCCCTTTCGGACCAGTACCTGAAACTGGCGCCTTAGACCAACTCGGCCATCTTGACTTGTGGTGGCGCTTTAAGCATTTCTTTGCTTCATCACTGATATGTGTAGAACCACCCCCGCGCATGGCGGGGAGAGGTTTCGTCGGCCCGCCGGAGTTCCATTTCCCGCACGGAACATCGACAACTCGCTGGCTTCCCCGTTTGAAACTTTGCGATGGCGGGTCATGATGACAATCTATCCTCACCCAGCACGCCAAAAAAAGGGGAGAAAGCCAACGCCGGTCTTCTCCTGCCATTCCCTCCATTCTTTTTTCGTTTGAATAATTCGTGTTCGAAGTCCAAACTCAACCTCCCTCTCCTCCTCCCTATTTAAACACCCCCCAGAAAACTTGGAGCCCCCGCCATGGCATTCTCGCCTTCCCATCGGCCCCACCTCCGCCAACTACCCATTTCCTTTTCCCGGCTTTTACAGTCAAAGTCGCCATCTTTCTCGTTCCGTCCATGGCCTTCTCCAACCCCTCGACCCTTCTCCCCCCCGCCGAATCTGGGTCTGCTCCGGTCCGGGCGCCCGGCCGGGTCGATGGCCAAATTCACGTCATCGTGGGCCCGATGTTCGCCGGCAAGACCACCGCCCTCCTCCGCCGCGTCAGGTCCGAGCTCACCAGTGGCAGGTACTCGTGGTTCGTTTCCGTGGCGTGGATCTGGATGTTGCGTGTGTGGGTTGGAGTTTGCCTTAGGCTCCCGCTGTTTTGATCTGGTCTTGGTTTCCATCTTTGTTTGTTTATGTGCCCGTGAGCATCAACTGTGTAGCTTGCCACTGGGGATTGCAGTTTGTAAAGTGTAGGCAAGCTGTGCGGCCGGTTCGAATCGTTCGACTGAACTTTGCTGTTGCTTGCAGGAATGTGGCTATTATAAAGTCGAGCAAGGACACGAGATACGCGACCGATTCAGTGGTGACCCATGATGGAATGAAGTTTCCGTGCTGGGTTTTGTCGGATTTGTCGTTGTTTAAACAGGAATTCGGAGATGATGCCTATGAGAAGGTGAGTCGGAAGCCGTTATATATTCTCTTTAGCTGGAAATCAATATCTTCATATAAAGACCGAAGGGGTATATCTAGTTCTGTGTACTTGTTAGCAAAGCAAAACTGAAGTCAAACAGCCGTTGTCTGGGTATTTGCCAGCGGGCGGTGAACGGTTGAAGACAGTGAAACTAATAGCCTTCATGTTTGATATCTTGACGTACAAATGTAGAGTATGTTTCTCATTAGTTTTCTTGAGCTTGTCACTTGGGTCATTTCCTTGCTCTTTAAGGAAACAAGGGATTGCCGGACATGAACTCTTATTATGGATTTGCTATTACTCATAGTAATCATTCAGGTCCTGCAACCCACCATTTTGAGTTATGATGAGAGCATTGTGGAATGCAACTGGTTACTACAGAGGTAATAGGGATATAAGGATTTACATTTTTGGCAGTCAGCGGAGTGCTTGTACTAGAGTTGTGTTTGCGTAGCCGACATTTACATGCAAGTAATAAGGTGAAGTTTGGTGAGTGATTTGATCTACAAGAGATTTCGATGTGTGATGTATTTTTGTGAACTGAAGATGCTACTATACTAATGCCTTAGCAGTGCAATAAAGTTCCTATTTTCATGATCAAGTACTACGTCTATGTGAACAGTCTTCACTCCTTATTTCTGCTCCATGCTGGCAGCTTGATGTGATTGGGATTGATGAAGCTCAATTCTTCGGAGACCTTTATGATTTCTGCAGCACAATTGCTGATCGTGACAGGAAAACTGTCATTGTTGCAGGCCTCGATGGCGACTACTTAAGGTGCTTCTCAATCATAAACAAATCATCTCCGTGCTTTTTTGATATCGCAAATTTTTTCCATCACATTGTTTCCAACTCCTTTGTTTACTAATCAGTCATGCACTAACTTTGACGAAAATGCAAACTCTCAATTGCAGAAGGAGCTTTGGTTCTGTTCTTGATGTAATACCGCTTGCTGATACTGTGACCAAGTTGACAGCTCGGTGTGAACTTTGTGGTGGTAAGGCCTTCTTTACATTGAGGAAGACACAGGAGACACGGACTGAACTAATTGGTGGGGCTGACATCTACATGCCAGTTTGCCGTCAGCACTATGTCAATGGACAAAGTGATGCAGAAGCTGCAGAAATCCTAATGAAGTCTAGACTTAGGAATGATTTCTTTCTTGAGGCAGCTTCAGAGGTTTAGCCACATGTAAATTGCTAATATGTAAATCATTGATGGGGATCATTACCCGCAAAATCTAGTGTTTTGAGCTCTATGAAACTCAATCTAGGTCCTTTGTGCTTCTTTCCTTACTTTGCAATGTAATATGCATACTTTTAGTGTATCTGTAATTAATCATAGCATACGATCATGTGCCTTTTGGCATTAACATTTTTTTTATAGTTAGAGCAACTAGATGTTGCTGGGTTACGCAGGTGGATGAACATTGGTTTGGAAGGATATGGCCAATCATTGTCATTAATGGGTTACTGAACATAATGAATTGAGTAACACTGTTGTAATATGAGAAGACTGATGAACCTCTATTGCGGTATATTGCTAAGACGACATAACACTTCAGATACATAAAAAAAAAATCATAAAAAAAAAACTACAGAAGCACATGTTGATCACTTTTACATAGTTCGTAATCTTTGTCTTATTTCACATGTATTGCTCAAGAGTCTTTGCTAGAATGGCCTAGTACGTGGACCTGTTGTGCCTGACTTTTTCCTTGTTTTCCTACTTCCAAACAATGTTATCTGCCGGAATATTTTCATTAGTCTGCTTGCGTACTTCCTTTGGGTTGCAAAAGTTACAGAGCCAATGCAACCCGTCTTTTGTCCAAGAGGGTTCTTTCTCCTGCTCATTGTTCTATTCTCCAGTCCGAATGGTTTGACATTCTGCACTTTGTTTGAAGTAAGCTCTGTTCTCTTTGAAATGTTTTGCCATTGGAGGCTCTTCTTTAAAGACATGAGCTCTTGTTCGAGGGTCTGAATCCTGAAGCTTGTGGATTCATATTCCTTTTCTGGCATATCAGATCCTTGAATCGTGTGATCCTTCTGGAGCAGAGCGCTCAAGGGCCTTCTTCCTGGTTCTACTCCTTCTACGTTGGGGCTCTCCCCTAAATTTTGACTCTTGGAGTAGGGACACCTAGAGCTCGAGAGGCTTCCAGAGAACTCCCCGCAATGTGCATACCTAAACGAATCGGAGCATTCTTTAAAAGCTTGATGTGTGTTCAGTTGTTGAATGAAAAGTGCCTGGACAATTAAGCGGAGAGGCATTAAGTCATTCTGAACAGCCTCGATGCACATTTCTTGCGATAGCTTCTGGCAGCTAAGATATTTGCAGACTGTGTTTTTTTCTTCTTGGGATGCATCTCGGTGTGCCTGAACAAGAGAAATGCTTTTCTTCATCACTTTGTCACTTAAAAGTTTAGTCATCTTGACAAAAGGAGTGGATCCTACTTCTAATTTAATATTCTACCAGGCTAGAAGCTAAAACTTTTGGGCAATGAATCTGCTAGAGCTGAGGAACCAACAATGCTTCACCTGAATTCAAGTCTCACCTATTTGTCAAAGTATAGTACAACTCAGTACATTTTGCTTGTGCAAACCTAATGAAATACGGTAAAACCAAGAAACTTGATGCACTCACGATAATCAATTTCAGGACACCAGCAATGTGATGCTGATACTTTTCCATTTTCTTATGTGTTTAACCTTAATTATATTATATGTAAATGTGTTTCAAATCTCTGTGATTTTACCTGGAGGAAAGCGTTCGATGCTCTATACAAGTTGTCATGGCTCTGCCTGTATGAAAGTGGTACTGCTTCAATCAGTTCCATGAACCGTTGCGACCCCAGTTTCGGGTCAAGAGCTATATTAGCGAGATATGCATCCCATAGTTCAGCGACAACTGAGTTACTCATAGAAGGAGTATGATTCATATCCAAATCAAATGATACGTATGTTGAAATTATGCTCTCCATTGTAGCCAACTCTATGCTGAAACAGACAGATTCAGCCCTGCTTTTCGGAAGGAGAAAATCGTCCACATGGGCAAGTGGCAACAGCGATGCGATGTGATCCTGCAACTTTGATTTGATTTGGCTCCTCAAATCAAGCTCTAGAGACTTGGATAGCATGGCAAAGTAGAAACCAACGGGGATGATTCTGCTAGACTTCTCCCCAATGCGAAGTAAATCAAGAATTCCACGTAAGATGGTTGAGACTTGATCCTCAACATTTGTATCACAATCGATTTCACCAGAGTTGTGACGAAATTGACATGTCTTTGCTGAGATTACCCATTTGTTTGCATAGAAAACAATCATCGGGCTGACATATTTTTCTTTCATTCCTTGCCTTCTCAGAGATCCTATAATCCTTTTGAAGAACCCAAATGGCAGAGCAATCAGGTCCTTGACCCAGAGATCTTGGCTCACGAATTCCTTTACGCTTTCGCAGTTCCAAGCAGAGCTAGCTAATGCCTCTAATGTCAACACTGGTCGGTCCCGTCTCCTCTCCGGATCAAGAATCTCCATGCAAGCCATGAAAGCAAGAGATTCGATGCAGCGGCTTACAATCAAGAGGTCTTCAGCCCATGGAAGCAAAGTTTGGCACTTCTGGAGTACAATTAAAGTGTCGTCCCAATTTTGCAGAACCACTTGATTCAGATACAAATCGAATCTCTCACACAGATTGCCAGAGCAGTACTCTTCTGTCATCTCAAGAAACGCAGCCGCACATCGCAGGGCTGCTACATTAAAAGGGTTAATCAAAGTGGAAGAACCGTAGACAAAGAGGGTGATCTTCTCAAAAGTCTCCAGCCCTCCTGGAAAATCTTGCGGTAGCTCAACCTCAGTTGAATCATTCAACTTTCTATTGAAATATCCGCTCTTGGAAGACAAAGGGAACTGCAAACACAAAAACAGGGGTAAAAAGGCAAGAATCAATAACGCAATGACTCAACTGAGAAAAGAGTTGGTTTACTTCTTTTTTCTGCTTATAATAAGTTCATGAAACATTCAAATAGGAAACAATTCCTTCATGTTTGCAAATTGAGGTACTGAATTTTAAGCCAGGCCGGACAGCTATTCAGGAGAAGCTAGTCTGACAGTAGTCCAATCTTGCAAGTCACCAAACAACCATTTTAGTGCACGCAATTGGATGATAACAAATTTCATCTTACCCTGTGCAGGCAGAAGATCCTATCCCCAAGCCGAACACGACTGGAAGCAGGCAATCCGGTTTCTTGGCTCCTAAAAAATGCGTAAGCAGGTACGTTCATCAGGTTTCCGAGGATCCTGTCTTCCAGTTACTACACGTATCATGCAAATATGTGACTTACGAAATATAAAAATAAAAAGCTAACCATGAAAGAATCTTGATCTTGAGGAGGGCGCTGATGTTCGGTGAAGAGAACGGACTTGATGCCACTGAATTGTCTCTTGGACTGGCAGCTTCCATTTTTGCATAACTGAGGAAAGTTCTTGCTCTATAGAGTATGTTTGAGCTTCAAGAACTTCAAGATTGCTTGTTAGTGAACATCACTTCCTCTTAGCGATGTCCATAAATGCGAGAAAATGAACAAAGCCCATCTCAGGAATCGAAGTTTAGTACCATCTGACCTTCTAGAATTCAGAAAACCACGGGGGAATGGAATAGAATTAGGAGAGAGAGAGAGAGAGAGATGGTTTTTTTCTTTAGTTTAAAGAGACCAGTCAGTTTCACACACTCGTGCAGCTAAACTCTTTTCTTGTTTGAAGTCAAATGGGAATGCGCACGACGAGAGAACTCCAAAATCCAAGTTTTAAGGCTTCAAAGCCGTTCTTGATTCCAGAGAAGATGAAGTATTTGGGGGTCATTCCTTTGCTTGAACTCGGATTTTCATGGACCAACCCACGTGCATAAGTGTACAAAAGTCCCAATTCCTAATAAGAAATCTTGATATCTGGGAATGAAGCCTCGAGGTATACGAACCAAAGCAGACCAGCCACATTTCTTTAGCTTTTTATATCTAACCGATTTACTTGCTGTGCAGAGAAAGTGACTTTAGCTTAGATCAACTTGCTAGTGCAAGAGCTCCCCCAATTCATGTCTCAAATAATGTTTTCCATTTGGCGTTCCGATCGCAGGTATCTTAAGTCTCTAGATTGACCCGACCGGCCCTAATGGAGCCAATTTTCCCCAATCCACAACACTTAGCGATGAATTACTACCCTAACTCATGCATAATAAACCCGAGGTCTTTGTGCCGGTGCATGAAAGACATTCCAGTCTTGATGGATATGTTACAAGCATTAGTTTCAGAATGAGAGGCTATTTCTCGGGGACAAGGACAGGAGAAGATAGTCATCCTAGAAGCAAAGGCTTTGGTACTTGGAGAGAGGGAAGAGTGGGAACATGGTCATTGGAAATAACTTTTGAATAATCTACCTATATTACAGCAGCTGAATAAATCACAATAAAGTATGAGATTGGCGTAGCGGAAGGAGTAAGAGTGAAGCTTTCCAAAGCAAAGAAGGGGAGGAAACGGACGCACCCAAGACGGCACGGCTTCGGAAAATAAGGAAGCATTGGAATTGGAGGGAGTGGTCTTTGCTTGCTTCTCGCCCAACATATCTCAATCCCAATAATTTCCTTCTTTTCCTTTTAATCTTTTTTCTTCTTAACAAAGAGAAAGTTACTGACTAGAACACAAGCAATCTTGGGTACACGGAGTAAATTTCTCAGTATTTCAAGAGAGATCATAACGATTTATTCTAATAATCAAACTTTATCAAGACGCATAAGAAAATTTCGGTCGATGATTGCGATTTCTCTTGTAGTTTAAATTCTCTCATTCACACAATATTTTCGCTGAGCTTTTGCTTTCTTGCAAGGCTCAACTAGCCTTAGTTTTTTCAATATAAACTATTGAAGTTTTACCTGGCCAAAGTAGCGATTTAATAAATGGCACAGTATACATTAAAGCGACATATGGGAATTGTCAAAGTCACCGTTAAACTGATTTCCTGAGACGTGTTCGAAGCAACAAGTGCTTGGATGGACATTGATGGTGCACAATCGGAATATACGTCGTCGATTGTCCTTATAAAACAGCAGAATATGTTCTCTGACTTGCGAAAAAGAAAGATACAGTTTCAAAGTCTTTGTCAGGACAAAGAGGAAGAAAAAGAAAGAAAAAAAAGAAAAGTCTTCATCTGGACAAACCAACTACCTTCAGAGCTCAGCCTCGCCTTGATGCATCCGATGGAGAAATCGGCCGATGATGCCATCTAGGGTTCTTTTAAAAAGGCATTCAAAAGCGTGAGGGGAGGGACAAGGAGGTTTCTTTATTTGCATTTTGTTGATTGTAGTTTCTTAGGTAAGTAGGACCAAGAAGATTTTCGGGTATGAAAAAGTCCAGCTTTGTTGCTTTGAGCTAAAGCAACACATTCCTCTAAAGCTGCCGAGGAATTCTATGCATTATTAAAATTGAAGAAAGGGGAGGGGGATTAACGCTTCAATCTCCACAGGAGAAAGTTGCTCCAGAAGAACCTTGGACTCTATGATGCCTCAATCTCAATTAGGAGTGAGCAACTTGAACCGTCCGAATCAGAAACCGCCAGGACCGATTGGGAATCAGATCGGACCGAAAGTGTCGGTCCAGTCCCCGATTCCCAAAAGTAGAATCGGTGTCCGCTTATTACCCAAAAATTGACCCGAGACAACAATTATGATATCCTTATGGAATTTGTTTCCAAATTCACCGGCACCTTGAAAAGCTGGTGGCAATGTGTTTCCGAAACATACCAAGTTCAGTTCTTGGTATCAACAAATTTCAAAGAAAATATTGCTTCTCTCCACAGCAACTTTTGTGGAGAAATGGCTGATGTCCAGCAAATTCAGAAGCGAGAATTCTTTGAAAGAAAATGCTATTCTCTTTGGCGAAAAGATCTAGACCGCCACTTTCAAGAAATGATCAAGCTCTTCTATGCCTTGGGAGCAGATTCAAATTTGAAGCAAGTCTTTTTGAACTCCATCCCAAAGGAGATCTCGCAGGTAGTCGAAAAATCCCTCCTTGCAAAAGATTTGAAGATTGCAAATGTTCCTTTTGGTCATTTCCAGCAGGAAATCCATAAGGGACTTGAAGATTTGTGTTCCAGGAAAAATGCTTTCCAACAATTCCTCAAGGAGAGCAAACAGCTGAACAAGAATTGCTCAAAAGACTACTTGAAGATCAAATGCCCTGGAGAAAAAGATTGTGTTTGCGACCATTGCAGACACAGAAAAAAGAAGAAGCATTTCGATAAATATCATCTTCAAGATGATAGATTCCAGCATAGACGCTTCAGAAAAAGAAGGTTCTTCCGAAGGAAAAGAAAATCCTTCAACCCCTCTGGAAAAAGAAGGTCCTCCAAATCCAACCGTTGCTTCATTTGCAACAAAAAGGGGCACTTTGCCAAAAACTGTCCACAGGCAAAGCGGAACAACATCAATATCATCATGCAAGTAGAACAACAAACTGGCATATCACTTGACGATGATGATCTTGAATCAATATTCTCCATTGATGAGGAACCATCAGATGAGACACTATGTCCCATTCCGTACATTCCAGACGAAGAAGATTATGGTGAGAAAGACATCTTTCATTTTACCCCACAAATTCTTTCCCAAGATACACATTATCTTCCACCATACTTTCCTGTCAAAATCTTCCTCTCAAAATATTCCAAACCCATTACTGTCATAGCCATGATTGACACTAGGGCACACGCCTCTTTGTTTGATCCAAAAATCCTCCAGATGAATATTGAACACCTTATGTTCGATATTTCACTTCAGCATCTGGAGACACTTTTTCAGCCAGTGTCCGATCAAAACCCATTACCATCCAATTTTTCCCTTAGTGTTCTATCACTACAAAAGTCATTGGATGTCCCTTACCAAACAAGGATTTCATCATTGGGTGGGATATTTTATCTCAACTACCCAAGCTCAGAATCATCAGTGGAAAAGGTCTGAAATTCAATGGTATTTTCCAGGAATTTACTAGTATCCAGAGATTCTTTTCCATTGACATAAATATCCTTGATCCCATTATGCAAAGTCTTTTAGACTCTTGTGCAGATAATCACTCAGAGTTCTTGTAAAAATGCCAACATCCATTATGGCAAAACTCTCAGTTTTTCATTCGCCTTCCTTTCAAACAGAATGAGAATATCAACCCGACAAAAGCCAGTCATACGGGTATGAATCCTGAACATCTTGCTCTTGCTCAAAAGGAATGTTCTGAACTCATACAACAAGGACTCATTGAGACTTCTGATTCTCAATGGGCTTGTGAAGCTTTTTATGTTAACAAAAGAGCAGAGCAGAACCGAGGAAAATTACGTTTGGTCATCAACTACCAACCTCTAAACACTTTTCTCAGAGATGACAAATTTCCTCTACCGTCCCAAAAATCCCTTTTTGCTAGCTTGTCCAAAGCCAAGATATATTCCAAGTTCGATCTCAAAGCAGGATTTTGGCAACTTGGAATCCATCCTGATGACAGATCCAAAACTGGATTCTGCATCCCAAACCAGCACTACCAGTGGAAAGTGCTGCCATTCGGGCTCAAAACGGCTCCATCCCTTTTCCAAAAGGCCATGTGCCAAATCTTTGGTCCAATCCTGGACAATGCTGCCATCTACATAGATGATATTTTGCTCTACAGCCCTGATGAACAATCTCATGCTGAACTCCTTCAGAAATTCATCCAAATTGTCCAAAAGCATGGTATCATGCTATCCTAGAAAAAGATGATCATTGCGCAGCAAAGGATTGAGTTTCTTGGAATGAACCTTGACCAAGGAACATACCAGCCAGGTCCACATATTGCAAAGGAATTACTCAAATTCCCAGAAAAAGAACTCACAGTTAAACAGGTTCAAACATTTCTTGGTATAGTCAATTATATCCAAGATTTTGTTCCTCAACTGTCTAAGCTCCTTATACCTCTTCAAAAAATGCTGAAAAAAGAGGCCCCCCTTGGGGGAAAGGACCAGACTGAAGCACTTGCCAAGCTTAAGGAGATCATGCAAGATCTTCCTCCTCTTCAGATCCCTTCAATAGGGAAAAGAATTCTCCAGACAGATGCCAGTGATGAATACTGGGCAGCTGTATTATACGAAGAAGTTGATGGCAAGCGATACATCTGTGGATACAAAAGTAGTAAGTTCTAACTCATTACCACTCCACTTTCAAGGAAATATTGGCAGTTAAAAATGGAATTAAAAAGTTCGAGTTCCATCTTATTGGTCATCACTTCCTAGTGGAAATGGATATGGCTTCATTCCCCCAAATGGTAAAATTTAAACAGAAGCAAATCACTCATCCACAGCTTTTAAGGTGGGCAGAATGGTTTTCAAAATATTCCTTTGAAACCAAACACATCGCAGGAAAGAAAAATGTTCTTACTGATTTTCTTTCTAGACCCAAGGCCCCCTTGGAAATTAACATGTATGTAAAGAAACACCACCATGGTGAAACATACAGGGTCCAAGACATGCATGACAGACCCAGAATCGAATATCCTCCTGAGATCCGAGCAGCCATTGAGGAGAATAGGTTATTCGAGCGACTTCCCAACTTTCTCCAGTCCAGCGAATATAGCATATTCGCAAATTATGGAGGCCTACTGCTGAAACCCGACGGACTCCATCCGGACTATCCATTTATCCATCCTCTCACTTGGGATCCAGATCAGGATTTTCCTGAAGAATTAAAATGGATGTTTTGGTATTTATTTAACCTGCACACTGTAGCTGTTTAGTTTCCTACTGAGCAAATCTGGCGAGCTCTAACAGAAACACTCAGAGCACAGGATCACCGACGCCACAGGTTAAAACATTTATTTTCATTGTTAAATTGGTTTATGCCACTCAGCGTTTGGCGCCAAACATTTGGTGCAGAAAACCAACGTGGTCGACCAGAACCTAAAAGACACACCATTGTCCTTTTTCATCGACCATGGACATTCATTCATCCAACAGGAGATCATGGGAAAAGACCATCATCTGTAGGAACAAGTTCCTATAGACCACAACATCATTTACAGAAACATTCTGTATACAGAACTTTCCCAAGATGTATCTCATCCAACCCACAGGCTTACAGAGAACTCCAAAGAATTCTCTGTCAAGAAAATCATGTAATACCCCCTGAAGCCTGGCCACTACATTCTGATAATGTCTCATGGGATTCCAATAATTCCAAAGAATCAATCCGAGAAGCTCTGGAAATCTACCGACTAGAGCATTCTGAAGACATTCCATCATCATCCAACACACAACCAAATCCATATGCTTCCAGCATGTTCCAAGACTCATAAGACCCATGGGCTGCTTATGGCCCATTTGCTGATCCATTCAATGCAAGTTCCACGAGACCACCTTACTTGGTGGAAGAAGAACTCGAGGCCCTTCATCAGAGATTTCAAGAAACAGAAAGACGGCCCAGCTTTCTATCTCGGTGAATCCTCCTCTACACAAGTGGAAGAAGCTGATCTCTCTCTCTCCCAGATCAACACAGATTTGCAACCTTATCTTGATCCACAAAACTGGCCCCAGCCAGCAATGCCGCGTGAAGAGACCCCACCGTTAGACTCCCCAGCACATCTTTCCTACTGGGAACGGATTCTAAGCACCGCTACTCCCACTCATCAGATAAGACAAGAAGAACCCGAAGACTTAGATTACTCCGGCTCTAATGATAACACTGAAGAACCCTTCCGCCATGAGTATCGAGACTAGTCTACTGATGAAATGTAATTATTAGTGTGTATCGGACAAGAGTGCCAATCGTCCGAATTAAATGTGTGCGTTTACTATTCAGTCACGGATTGCACTGTAGATCACTGTAGCAGTCACGGAGTATAATACTGTTTAGCACTATGCAAACAGTAAAAGTACTGTAGAAAGCACTGTAGCACTGTAGCAACAGTGACTTGTATTCGTCTATATAAGGCGAAGTGTGTTGCGTGAAGAATAAGATCAGGAGATCCAAGTTTGTGAGAATCCTCTCTGAAACCATGTTTCCCTAAACACTCTCCCCTCTTCTTCCTAGCCTGGTAAAAGCCTCTAGGAGATGCCGCTTCTTCTGGTTCTAACGTAGGGCTAAAGTTCTTGGTTTCCGCTGGCTAAGGTCCTGTTCAGTCCCTAAAAGGCAGACCCTTGAGGCTTGAGCGCGGAAGCTCGCCGTGTGGGTAGCATACCTGGGAAGAACGGTGCCTTACCCTAGTTGAGCTCTCCCTTTCTAGGAGGGCCATACCGGACCAATATATATATATTAGTAAAAATAAATATGTTTAAAAAAAGTAAAAATAACCCAATTTAAATTTCTAAAATTTTAATCTTTACCCAAGTAAATAAGCTCGGTTTTTTTTAAAGAATTTTCCTAATTCCCAACCGATCTCATTAGATATCATAGGAACCGGACCGGACCGATAGGTTGGCTCAGGTCAGGTCCAGTCCAGGACTTGGCGGTCTAGTCTCAAGTCTTAGAGATCGGGGACCGGTCCCATTAGTTCGGTTCCCGGTTCTAGGGAGAAACCAGACCGTCCGGAACCACTCACACTCCTAATCTCAACATACTGCAAGATTTTGGAGGAAACAAAATCACGGGGACGCTATGGCAATTTGTCGAAGCCCATTGGAGCGAACGACCCAAGCGGCGAGGAAGCCAGCTCCACAAAGGAAGACAGAACCGAGTTCATTCAATGATTGCCTCCAATGGCTGAACTAGAATTGGACAAAGCTAGGCAGATCAGGTGAGACCCGATACAGAGTCGCTCCCCGGCATGCTCGATGGATTAGCTTGGACGGGCCCCGGGGTTCTGGATTTGCATCCGTCGTAAAGAGTCTTATCTTGAAACCGTTGGGTTGGCCCAACACAAAGGGTCCAGTTGCCCGAGCCAGCCAACTTGAAAGAAAAGGGTCGAAACGATATAGTAGCTTTGTCACAACTTTGAGAACGCATAGAGCCTTCGATGGTGTTTCATGTTTGCCCATCCTCGCCATGGACGATCGCAATCAAATCTTTCCAGACTCTGTTAGCCTACATCTACGCACATATCTTGACATTTAGGGTGATTTACGCAAATGTAAGGTTTTTATACTTCTGAGTTCAGCCATCGCTTTCTGGAGTTTGTAAAAATTAACCTTTTGATATCAAGTAACGCTTTTTATTACAGGTCAGAAGTATGAAGTTAGAAGGAGAAGCTTGCCATTTATTATTATTTTTATGGAGTCCTTCTCTTGAAATCCAAGCAGCATACCAAACTCCACAGGAGCCATGTCCAGAGGTTGATCAACAATAGAATTCCCTGCTTAGAGATTTCCATGGATGAGTGGAAGCAAGGAACTTCAACGTGAATATGCAGCTTTTGTCCGCTTCAAAAATATCATGCATCCGCCGTCGAGTTGAAAAGAAATGCTCGTATTTTCACTCTCCAAATGCATAAACATGCGGAAACTGCAGATTCTAAGGAAGAGTTCATCCTAATCATCTTGTCTCCTAGGCCTTATTCCATACAACGGACTTCTTTTAAGTCCCTGGAATAAACCGTAAATCATATTCTATGCTCTTCAGAATCTGCACGATCAAGTAGCACATATCTGTGCACCATCCCAACTCTAACGGAGTAGGCATTATTAATCATCTAGAAGGGATAACAAGATAGAATGCACTAGTAAATCAGAGGAACACAAGTATCGACAGATCTGCAATTATTTCCCCTTTCTTCCTTTTTATTCCTT
This sequence comes from Melaleuca alternifolia, assembly GCA_019926035.1. Lineage (NCBI taxonomy): Eukaryota > Viridiplantae > Streptophyta > Magnoliopsida > Myrtales > Myrtaceae > Melaleuca > Melaleuca alternifolia. The sequence continues at coordinate 578,909 of JAGKPW010000723.1, read as the reverse complement.
ACACCACTGCTGCTTCTTCTATGCCCTACTTATGTACTAGAAGAGCATGACTGGGAAAAAATTAATGAGGTATGATGAGGGATTGACATTGACGGGTTATTTAGGCAGGAAGAAGTAGTTAATGACAATACACTCACCAAGCCATCAACCAGTTAGGTCAGTTTCGTCGCCCCAGACCTCAGAAAAGAAGGGATCCTTGAGAAGATCGGAGGCCGATGGTCGCTCCCTTGGTTGAGCTATGCACTTTTCAATAAAAGCCTTAACTTCTGGATTTGTCACTTTGTCCATGGCTCGAGGCCATATGCCACCCGTCACCTTCTTGTAGATTTTGGCAATACTGTCACATTCACTGTAGGGTATCTCCATGGTCACCATCTCCAGCAAACACATTCCAAAGGAGTAAATATCCACCGTCTCTGTGTAGTCCTCCTCATACAGCTCGGGTGCCATGTACTCTGGAGTCCCAATCAATGAATGCGCTATATGGCTCTTACCCACAACAGCTGCCAACCCTAGATCACCAATTTTTACCTGTTCATACAGAATGAGTTTACAAAGTTGCTGAAAGCCCAATATACAAGAGTCAACTGACTATAATCATATGAAAAGAGCCAATAAAAGCCAAAAGCGGAGGAGAAACAGAGATACCTTCAGTACTAATGAGGCCATGCCTCCCCATGCATTATATATACTAATTAGTAAAAGATACATTCATAGAATCCAGTCCAAAACACGATGTCCGATAGGTTTATGTCTTTTTTTTTTTTTTGGCTAGGCAATAGGTTTATGTTCTACAGCTGCACTTAGAGTCTAAAGTAAAACCAGTAAGGATAATCAGACTCTCTGTAAGCATAAAGTTACACATCCTTTAATTGCTATTCATAACACAAACAGTTAGACCAAATTGCAACAGAGAGTTTCATGTAGTGGTAGCTAGTAATGTAGGGAATGGGGAGCGCAGTCTAAAATAGACGAATAACAAGCACATTTTAACTTTTGACAAGAGCTATAAGTAAAATGCTTAGGTCCATCAAACGTAGAAAGTCACTATAGTCAACATAGTGCAAATGAGGAGCATGGACCAAATTGCATCAATTCAAATTAACTTTTAACCCACCGATGAGCATGGACTTGGCAAATTCGCAGCTTCAAATTATAGAGTCTCTAGATGAAATAACATTTTTTTGGAGAGTAGGGTGGTCTATAAAGAAATATAGATACCGACGGAGGGCAATTGCCATACCTGGCCAACGTTCCCGTTCATAAAGATATTGCTGCAATTCAAGTCTCTGTGAATGATGCAGGGGTCATGCGTATGGAGATAATCCAGTCCCTCAAGTATTTGCTTTGACCATTTTTTCAGTGCCTTGACAGACACCTGACGATGTCTCCTCCTGTAATTCCTCAAGTTCCCCGAATTGCATATTTCTGTAATGAAGTTCAGAGTGTTGGTTTCATCATTCCTCCACACACTATGGCAGACAATAATGTACTTGTTCTTCAACGTGCTCAGCAACTGAACCTCCGAGTAAAGACGATTGATGAGCACTGGATCGTCGCTGAAATTAGCCAAACGAACCTGATTCCAGGCCACCTCTATTCCTTCTTCCTGATCAAATGCTCTATAGACCTTTTTCACTGAACCATGTCCAAGGAGATCGCTGTACCTCCCAAACCGCCCCGTCGGGTCAACCTCCATGAAAGGTTCTGCATCTCGATCAGATGTGCCAGAACTTGCTGCCGGCATATTCAATGATCATACAACCTCAAATGGCCTGATAAAAATTGAAAGAATGGTTAGCCTAGCAAGGACAAGTTTCTCCTGAGCTATATTATCTACAGTTTGACCGTGGCAATGTTTGCCGTGGATGCTTACAACAAGGCAAATCATTCAAGAGATGATGGTTAGAAAAACTGGATTTCTACTGAAAAAGCCACGCGATTAATAGGGCCAATTGAACTTCAGAGATGCTGAGCAGAGAATTTCCCCCATAGATTTTCTTTTATACACCAGTTAGGGTTAATCCATGCAGAATTTCCATGGATTACCAGTTCAATAACTCGACGAGAATCCAAAGGCAAGCCGCTATCTACTTCAATCATAATGGATATTCACGAACAACCAAAAAGAAAAAACGGATGAAAATCGAACAGAACCGTCAAAAAGTGCAGGATTCACTGGCTGCATACCAACGATAAACTGACTTCAAGATGCCCAAACACCATATATCACGCCACAAAAAAAAAAAAAGGCTCAAATCATTTCATCATCAGAAGCGTCGGAGCTGGTGAGGATGATCGCCCCGCAACCAGCCAGAGCAAGTACAAAACGTAAGCTCACACACCAATTCCCCGACCAATCCCTACGCCCTAAGCATCATCCGCCCAAAACATAAATTCAAATCCAAAGCACGGACTCGCTGAACAAGAGGCGCAGAAAGCAATTCACACGCGCGGCGAGTGAAAGAGGCGCGAGAAACACGCAACCCCACACCGACGACCAATACAAGAGCGACGCAGGACAGCTCATGATATGAGCTGTCCCAGGAAGCACGCTACCGCGTCGCAACGAGTGAGCTGAACTACGCGTGCACACAGAGAAGGGACATTGCTTGAACAAAGCGGATCACTACTGCGACGTGCGATTCGGACGAACAAGGAGAGTAACATTGAGCTCAAAACGTAAGACGTGGAGCGAACCTGGCGTACCTTCAAGATGGACGATTTCAGGGAGAAAGAGAGGTCGGTCGGCTTCAGCTGAGAGAGGAGAGAAACTCCCGGACTCGGGGTGGAGATGAGGCCCGGATGCCAACGCGATATTTATAGGTGCGCCGGGAAAGTTCGTCCGGCACGGCACGGCGTCGTTTCAGCCGTCCCTTCCTTTTGTTTTTTTTTTTTTAATAATTGTTTTGTTGACAATTTCAGACAAAAGAGGAAGATTGATAAGCTCATCATCGATTGAAGGGGGAACGTTAAAATTCGAGAGGGACTTTGGGCATGTGATTTTGCTTGAGGAAAAAGGGTAGCTTGATCTTTAGCCACACATAAAATTAGAAAAAAAAGGTAATTCGATTATAAAAATAAAGTTTATAAATCTTTTGGGATTTAGTATTGTTTATCGAAAATGAAAACTCATGCATCGTCGTCAAGGTCAAGATGAAGGGGGTTGGGCATCAAATCATCATGGGATCCGATCTTAAGGATCGATTGATTTTAGATCGAACGACCCCCATTAATTAGGGGGGATTTTGTTTTCTTGTTAAACCATAGTCGTTCATTGAAAGGAAAAATGTCACTTGTCATTAGGGCAGGTCATCCTTTTCGATCATTGTGTGTATTTTCGTCCTTGCAAATAAGAAGAATCAACTACCATGGTAAGGAGGTCACGTTTCATGTGATCAATTTGGATTTATCTTAATTCTAAGAGATGAGAAAGAGGAGGACAACTAGTGTACATTGAATATGGATGTGGATATAGATCCGCAATAACTTCACTTGCAAGTAGACAAGCTAAAAGGTACCCAAAAAAGAAGAGAGGAATCCAATGGAGATATTAAAAGCCGTCTCTGATTTACATAACACCGATCATTATGACACATCTATTCGAAATTAGAAGGTTGCATTTAGATGCATTCCATTAATGATGCAAGAAGGTAAAACCACCCATCATGTTAAATGCTAAACCACGCATATGTGTATCTACCTTGATCGGTTAAATTTCCACATGCTGCACCTACTCCAACAAGCACAGGAGAGTACTTGAAATAATACTCGCATCGCTTAAGAAAGGATCCCTTCCACCTATAAGTTTAAGCTTTTGAATAGGATCCCGATACTTTAAAATCAATTAATCACTTGTATCGTAAGTTCAACCCCATCTTTGCCAAGGGCAGCTTAGTTGCCCGGGCTGACGGGGAGCTGGCTGTTGAAGAAGCAACCAGCAAGGAAGCAAGCACCACACAAGACGCATGTGAAGCTTGTGACGGCATTAAATCTTTTGCTTTCTCCATCGCCAATGCAAGACAGAGGATTCCTTGAGATGCAGATCACCTGTCCATATGCAAAACCTCATGCAAGGTCAAGAAAAAGTGGCCATCGACCAGTAAGACACCCGTGTTGTTGTAAGACAACATTGAACCTTAACTGTACATGTCCATTCCCGACTTCTCTATGTACAGACATTCCATGTTTGAGCTATCCACCCGTGCTTTGGCTCGCATTTAACTTGATCGGCGAGGTTAAAATATATTTCTTAGATCTGAGTTTAACCATCTAGGTGGACTTCCTCATCGTTAAAACACCAACAAAAAAATATGAAGAAGAAAGAGAAGACCCCTTGTGCATTGCAAAGAAATTACTTTTTGCAATAGAAATATTAGTCGAAGTTTCTCTTTGTTCTCTTAGAGACAGAACAGATTTTTTTCTATACCGGTAGATTTTTGAAAGTGCAGGTGTGTGTCAAAGAACTATTGGTAAAAAATCCGTCAGTTATCTAACTTTTTTGTAACTTACCCATGCTTTATAAATATAATGAATTTTTTACGATTTGCATTTTATCAACTTTTCTTATCTTTTGCTCATTTTTATTTGTCTTCTTCACCCATGCCTTAAGTTTATCAACTCTTATATGCATTTAGTATTCTATATTTAAGCAACTTGCAATTTTTTTTATTAAATTACCGATTACTTATTAATTATCGACTATCTGTCATATAAGTTACTTATCAATGTTCATAAGTTTTCTTTAAATTCATCAACTTTTGTTATTCTTTAACAACTTCTAGTAGTTCTCTTGCAAATGCCTTAAATTTATCAACTTTTATATGAACTTCCCAACCTTTATGTATGTATCTTCTCATGTTTCTCCCATTATTTATGTTAACAATACTTTTTTTTTTCTTTTTACACTTATCAACACTTCGGCGTTTTTGGTTACGAACGATAGGGTTATGCAATTCCAGCCGACCATGTTGGCAGTAGCTCGCCTTTTGCTCAGCTCTACTGCAAGCGCAGCGCGAATTTGTGTTCATAGTTTGGCCGAAGAGGGGATACATGCATGGAGTACGTTAGCAATCCTGAAAGTGCAAAAAGAAGGTTGACATTGTGTAAGAGCTGGGTAACCATTTAATTGTTTCAACGGAAAGTCACACAACATCGAGAGAGCCAGTGCCGAACCGCACACACCCTTTATTGCAGAAACAGCAAGGATTCTTATGGGCTATGAGCTGGAGGTGAAGTGTCTTTGCCAACGCGAAAGTGAGCGAAGGCGGATCGAATCTGTCATCGGGCGAATGAGCGAATCGAGATCATGAATTGCACGGGAGGCAAGTTGGATCCCAGAAGCGCCGCGCGCACACGAAGCCATGTGTGTCTGCACGTGAACTCTAGTGCAGTGGAGTGATGATCAAGTGTAGCCGATGAAGCTCTGGCGATGGAGGAAAAAAGCTGAGAGAAGACATGCTTGGGCATGGGAGTTGACCAGGCCGTATGGCTGAGTGATCCTCACGAATGTAAAAGAGCAAAGCCGGTTTTTATCGAGAGGGCAACTTATCATCTATGTGATGGCATAATGTTGAAATAGCTTGTCATCATGAAAAGAGAAGACTTTTGATTATAAAAAGGGATTGCCGGTGGTGACAAAAAGAAGTTATGGTGGACATAAAAATTTGTGATGGCTCACCATCAAAAGTATCAAATACTTATAGTTACTGCCATGTCTTCATTAGCATTCAAATTTTGCCAACAATCTTAGGGTATTATTTTCATGGAGATGTATATAGTGGTTGGTAGTCTTGACAGATTGGAAATCACTCTTTATGATGGAACTAATTTCCTCAATAGGAAGGATACTATGCTCCTTTTATTTGAATTGTGTGTCTTCTTCATCTTGAATATCAACTTGCTCCCTATCTTGATTCAAATGATGATCATTCTGATGAAATCAAAACTGCCAGGAAAAGGCACAAGGATGATGAAAGCAGGTGCCAAGGAAAGATTCTTTATGCTCTGTATCGTCTATATGAAACTTTTCAATCTTATACACATTCTAGAGACATTTGGAATGTCTTAGAGACCAAACACAATACCAAAAAACAAAAAACAAATAGATTTGCTACTCTGAAATATATTTAATTTACCATGATTAATGAAAAATCTACCTCTAAGCAAGCGAAGGAACTTCAAATATATGTTATCAAACTAAAAAATCTTATGATTAAAGTTTTTGAAACTCTTTAAGTTGCTGCAATTTATTTCATGCCTTCAATTTGAACTGATTACCAAAAGAAACTTCTCCATGCAATCTAGAACCTGACTGTGAATAATTTGATAGAACCCATTTGAATTGGGGAAGGTTCTCGGGAACATGAGACTAGTAACGTGAAAGAAGTTGCATACGAGTTACATTTTGTCGAGAATGGTAACATGAGCAGAGACAGAAAATAAGAAGGGAAAGATGACGAAATCGTTGACACCAACAAGCGGGCAACAACGGAACGTTCAAGAAGAATAAGTTTTGTGTTTAATTTAGTGAAGAAGGCCACTACAAGAAAGAATGCCACTACCGAAAAAAGCATAAGGTTGACATGATGACAAATATCATGGAACGAAACACCAATGAATTGGTTGCTATGGTCTCTAACTATCAATCAAAGGATCGGTGGTTCAATTTCGGTGCAACTATGTATATCTGAAATCATAAGAAGCAATTCAAAGCTTATGCACCTGTGAAGAAGGAACAACAAGTATTGATGGGTAATCACATCACTGCAATTATTCTTGGACAGGCACAATTGAACTAAAATTTACTTTGGAAAGAAGTTGACTTTGATCAAAGTGCTGCCTATCCCTGATATTCGTCAGAATCTTGTATCAGCAAATTTGTTAGGCAAGAATGGAATAAGGCTGTGTTAGAGGTTGTTATGGCTTATTTTATCTAAGTATGTGATATTTGTTAGGAGATGGTGCTCTTGTAACGGAATATTCAAATTAAGTAATAATGAAAATTTTGTTTCTGTTTATATGATTGAGTTAATCTTCCTTATGGCATGATATATTGTCACATGTTGGCTATAGTGCCATAAAATTTTATGAACAAAAATGATATAATCTCATGTGATAGTCTAGATAAAAAAGATTGTGAAATGTATTGACCAGCAAAGATGGTGATGAAATCGTTCTCAAAAGTGAGAAAATCTACTAAAGTACTTGACTTGATGTATTTTACTCTTTGTAAATGAAACGGTATATTAACCAAAGGTGGAAATCGTTATTCTATTACATATATTGATAATTGCTCTAAATATCCTCATGCTTACCTAATAAAATCAAGCTTTTGATGCGTTCAAGATATGTAAGGTTGTAGTTAAAAATCAAAAGATTTGGGAAGTGGTACATCTCATTATACTTTTTTGCATTTTGTAAAGAAAATGATATTATGCATCAATCAAGTGCACCTTAGACGCAATGACAAAATGGAGTGGTATAAAAAAAGAATCGAATTCTGATGGATCTGGTTAATTCCATGATCTTACAGAAAGAATTGTCAATAAATTTGTTGAGAGAAGCACTTTTTATCACTTGTCATATTCACAACAAAATTCCTTCAAGGAAATTTAAGATATCTCCATATGAATTATGGAAAAGAATAGTACTAAATATCCAATACATTTAAATTCAATGATGCCTTGTGTTATCCGAGGTGAACCAAATCAAGGCCAAGGGCATTAAAAAGTGTGTTTGATGGATATACTGAAAATTTTAAAGCTTATAGCTTATTAGATGTTATATGTAATATGACTGTGGAATCAGGAGATATTTAATTTCTTAAACTTAAGTTTACTAAAGATACAACTGATGGCTTAGCATACTCATAAACAACAATTGACGCAAACAATTTTTCCTCATTTAAAAGAAAACTATTTGATTCCCTAAGAGAGCCGAGAGGAAGTCAAAAATTGAAGAAAACAAAAAAAAAATCGATTATGATGTTGTAAGGAGATAGGAATAGGGTTATGAATAAATTACCCATGTTGTTTCACTTGAATGAATATCCAAGGACATTAAGCGGGGCAATGGTATATAGAGATGCAATGTTTTGAAAAGAAGCAATGAAATGGACTCAATTATTGCTAACAAATACATGTATATTAGTTGACTTGCCTCTTTAAATAAAAAACAATCGGAGGCAAATGGACATTTAGAAGAAAGCATAACCCTGATGGTACATTATAAAACTTTAAGGCAAAGTTGATGACAAAATGGTTATTGGGAAAAAAAAGAAAAAAAGGAATTGACTACTCTGTTACATATGTACCGGTTGTTTGATTAACATTCATTAGGGTTATGCTAGCTTTGGCATTAATACATAAATTGCACGTCCATCAAATGGATGTTGAAGTAGTTCAATAATTGGCAAATTACAAGATGAGGTGCATGTGAAAGAGCCTTAAGCTTTTATTCTACTTGGACATGAGAATAAAGTTTACAAATTACACAAATTACTATATGATTTGAAGCAAACGCCAAAACAATGGCATAAATAATGTGATTTAGTGATTTTATCATATGGATTTAAGCATAACGATGCTGATAAATGCATTTACAAAAGAGTATGGAGTTAATATCTACTTATATGTAGAGACATGTTGATTGTGGATATGAATATGCATGGCATGTAAACTAAAAAGTATCTATCTTCTTAGTTTAAACTGAAAGATTTGGGAGAAATGAATATAAAATATCAGAGTGATCAAATATAGTAAGGATTATGCTTCACAAATGTCAGTACTTGAAAATTAAAGAGTCAAATTTATCATATGATATATCAATTGAATTGAGAAGAAAATTATTGGGCAACTTTTAACACAATCATAATATGTTGGTGCAATTGAACATAGCATTTTTTTTGGGTTGAAAATGCTCGTTGTCATATTCTCATTCAGTCAAAGTTTGTTGAGATAAATACATAGCATCAGCACAAATTAAATCCAAAAGACTATAAGGGGGATAGGCTACGCAATTGTTGGGTAAGATTTTGTTTCTTTGAGTTTTAGCGACCCAATCTGCAACCTGATTGCAACTTCTAGAGCAATGGGCTAGCCTTAGATTCGCAAAGCACCTCATGTGGGTCTAGGCTTCGTCGATCAGAGCTTGTACTTCCCAAATTCTTTGATCTGCACCATCGCTTATCAATTCCACCAGATCAGTTCGATCTGTCTCCACCACAAGCGCCTGTTCGCGATTTTATTAATAGATTTTTAGGGCTTCGAGTACAGCTTCTGCCTCCCCTTGAATCAACGACGTCGCTCTCACCGATCTCGCAACTCCGTCCACAATAAGGCCTCGGCTGTCTCTACAAACACAAGATATTGCTGCTTCCCCTGTAATCGAGTCGAAAGAGCCGTCGGCATTCACCTTGATCGTCCCAGGAGGAAGGGGCTTCCAGATCTGAGGTAAATTGAAGTGTCCATTCTGTCTTCCATGATTATCCATCAACTGAGTACTTATGTTTTTGGCTTCCACATGTGCTAAGGAGATAACACTGTGATGGTTCGACTGTTGCCCTCGAAGTATCTTATTATTCTGAGCTTTCCAAATTTGCCACAACAGGCATGCAAGAAGATCGAAAGATATGGAGGTATGTTGAAACTGAACCAACCATTCCTCTATCCGCGATATTGAATATAGCATTTAACATGTGTAAATTGTCGAGATTTACTTGTAATCCTAGACAACTAGTGGTACTAGAAGGAAATTCATATGCTACTTCAATAACTAACACAATTGATAACTAAATAACATATGGATGGATTTTCAAGCTTGTAAACTGTGCAATCTTTTGGGTATTAAAGAAGCAAACATTTATAACTCATTCAACAATAGAATATGAATTTATATCTCTATTGGCAATTGGTAAAGAGGTTGAATGTATGTGGAATTCACTATTATATATAGAGTTATGGCCACAACCAATAGTAGCCATATATCTACATTGTGATAGTGAGGTAACTATGTCTAGAGCATATAGTAAAATATAGATTAAAAAGTATAGAAATATTAATTTGTGACGTGAGTTTGTTCGACAATAATTACTAATGGAATTATTTCAGTAATTTATGTTCAGACAAATAATAATTCTATTCACTAAGGGATTCTCGAGAGATTTAATAAGTAATATTGCTAAAGGAATTGTTCTAAGACCAATTGATAATAATCAAGCATAGTAGAAGCCCGGCTTTATAATCTCTAACAAAATTATTAAAGTTCAAAGGGTAACAATAAACTATTGCATCTTACCGGTGGCAAGCATCGTGACACAACCCAACAGTGGGTAGCTGTGTTGATTAATAGTTTATCCCTCATCACCTAGGTTATGAGTTCGAAACCCATAATTGTTAGCGTCTTAAGTGGAGGGCCATGGTGTTGGGGTCCTGTGCTAGTCTCTCCTAAGGTAGGTCCGGCCCTTTAGTGTCGTCCGGGCACAAGAGGCTCATGGTGGAGTCCTCAATTATAGAAACAAAAAAACAAAAAAGCATCGTGGCACAAGGTTCGTACTCATTAGAAAGTATGGAGGATGAGTATAAGAAAACACTTTATAAATTCAAGGTTTTAACGACGCAATGCTAAGGGATTAAGTCAAGAACTTCACCTACATGCACATAAAAAGCTGCGCTGCTTGAAGCGGGGTCACTTCTAACCAAAGTCAAATGACCGCTTGTGTATGAATGTAAGAGGTAGCACGAGGCCATAAAAGTGTTTAGGCACAGGAAATTTCTAATAGAATGTATGATAATTTTATTAAGAAATGAAATCATGGAGCAAAATGTTATTAATGATATAATTATTTACATTAATTAAAGGTTCAAATCTTAATAGATATCATTTGTATGTATGAGTTTATGTAAATTAGTTTAGATTTATAAAAAATTAAGTGGGGGATTGTTGGAATAGTTTGTTATTATGAAAAGAGCCAACTCTTGGTTAAGATGTTATCGGTGGTTATTAAAAGAAGTTATTATATTGACATAAAAACTAGTGATGGTTGAAATAGAGTACCTATTTCCAAGAGATGTATTGATTTGATTGTCTTTCTAACATACAACTATTCAAAACAAAAATTTCATTTTCGTGTCTTTCTCTTCTTCTCTTTTAATATACAAAGATTTGAAACAACACATTTAAGGTGAAAATTCAAGACATAAGTTGAATAATTGCTACATTCATATCTTTGCAGTTTCGATGTATATTCAGGAGGCATATTTGTTCTAAACACGATAGCAACAATAAGGAGGCCAGGTAGTACCTTAAGGACGGTGATTGTCATCACGCATCAAATGCTTATAACTACTGCTCTATCTTCATCAGCAATCAATTTTCCTCAAGACAATGTGATTTGGCAATGTATCCCAGTAGAGAAATAAAGGATGAGAATGCAACATTTCAAGTCTCATATGGAGCCAAAGAAAACTTGTGAATCAATAAGGATAAAAAATCGTGTCATAACTTGATCATTAGAACCATGAACCCCTTCAATCCGGTCCATTAAATGTCTTTTTGGGGAGAAGAGGAAATGCCTCCCGAGTACACCAATTAACATGTATGAGAGGTTTAATGTCACTTGTCTAAAGCTAGATAATTTATCTATCCCTTTAAAGCAATTCGCGCTTTACATCTAGCACTTACCCCATCTGTATATATATTCAGCCCGTACCATCACGCGTGTGATATGATGAATGCTCCAATCGAACAAAGAAATCAATAGCCATATCTAGAAAAATACCGGGTCAAGAGAGACATTGCTCATACTCGTTCTGAGCCATATCAAGAAACTCCTATTGCCGAACAAGAAGCTGAAAAAGGGGTGTCACCAAAGTGTCAACCTTCTCCTCCTTCGGTCACACGATTCGGCATTCGAGAAGCAACGGTTGAGTAATAATCACCATCTTGTTGTTTTCTTTTTTTATCCTTAAAAATTCGACGCGGCGAATATATATTTTTAGCGTAACGTGAGCTGGAGCTAAATAAATGAAAAATGTGCTGAAGGGGGAGCATCGGATCGAGCATGGAATAAGAACTGAGAGTTGGAAGGAAATGTTCTTAAAGAATTTAAGACATATATTATAATTCGTGGAACATATGCTCTTTCCTTTTCATATGCCCGATATTATATGTTGGGGGAGAGAAAATGCGCCCACCAAGAAATGGAGCATGAGCCTGCGATGGAGAGAGGGGGGGAGGGGCAAATTCGTCAAATCGCGCGCACGCCCGGGAGGAAGCAGAAGTCAAACAACTTCCACTTTTGTTTAATCCACGGGGACCAAGGGCTCCCTCTCATCGGAGTCCGTGAAATCCCCAAAACGGGTCTCCGACAATGTACGACGATTGGTCCCCTCGCTGGGGCCCCCACGGGGAGCATCCAATGAGAACCCTTTGTCGAGGAGGGAGCAAAGATGCTCCCGTGCGTCGGACCGCACTGGGTTCCCGCTCTCTTCTTCTTTCCATCTCCGAAGTTGGACTGGGCTTCGAAATCTCAGAGCTTTTCCGACTCTCTCTCTCCTCTCTCTGTTTCTGCGAATGAGCCACCCGTCTCCGTCGCGATCAACGGCTGCGATTCGTGGGGTGGCGGACTGGAATTGGGTCCTGATTCAGCTGGAAATGAAGGTAAACGCGATCCTTTTTTGTTTCCCCTTTTGTTCTGATGATCTCAGCTGGAGTTTGCTCCTTGATTATGCTTCGGAGCCTGTAATTTTAGCTGTTCAGGCTTCGATTGGTGGGAATTTTCGATTATTCAGTGTTTAGTTGAACACCCAAGCTTGAATTTCGGTTAGTGCTTACCATTTCTTTCCCGTGATTTTTGTAATGAAGGGAATTAGCCCCGGGTCTTGTGGTTTCTTGTTGTTTTGAGCCACCTTTCGATCGAATTGTCAAGTTCACTTGAGTTTACGGTGCTTCAGGACATGTTAATTAGAAGTTAGAACCCTCTTTCTTGTTGCGTGAAGCTCCAACAGCCAAAAAGAACGATAAAGATAAGGAGAGAAATTGATTGAAAGGAACAGAAAATCCTCGTTATAAGTTCACGGAATCAAATTCTGCTTCTTGCGTAGAAGAATTGGTGAAATAGGTAGGCTCTAGTTTCTATTATTTTCTTTCTCTAGTTACTCTCCAAAGTAGACTTTTGGGGAAAATTCTGATTCTTCATCGATCATGGAATTAAGTAAAAGAGCCAATTTTGGGTTGACTCTAAGGGCGAAGATTGTGCGACGTCACCATCAAGTTTTTGGGTTCTCTTTTGGCTCTTGGATTGTTAGTTGAAGACGGTCAACTATCTCTTTTGAGTTGGCAACGGGCGTGATAGTTGCGGACTTTGCAGATTTGTTGTAGCTTTGTTATGGTGTGTGGTAGAGCTGTGCTTGGCAATACGTGTTTTGAAGGTGTAGCACCTTGGAGCCGCACCTGAAGTTGGGTAAAGCAGTGATGCTGCAGCTGTCAAGTGTTTGTTGAGTACCTCAAAAGAGCTAAAACAGGCCTTTGAAAAGCTGTAACTATTCAAGGAAGCTGAGCCAAGCATCCTGTTTAGAGCTGTGACACCTTGTACTTGGATGGAATAGCTTCATATAAGCTCCTTAGATTCTTAAATAGGACATCTTGCAAGTAGTCATACATTCTGAAAGATGAAAATCAATAGTTTGATACCGCTGGTTGCTCTAGGGCCGATGGGGAAGGAGAGGGAGTGGGAAACTTTTGTAGGAGCTGTTCTTGTTGTAGTTATTGTAACAACTGGTGCTATGCCTTTTAGGTTTGGTGCCATGTAAATATATGTTTGCATGTTTTCTGGACATGCTAGAGAAAATTTTTTGCCCCTGTTTATCTTCCTGTGCATGAGTTCATTTTCCTAGGCCTTGTTGTGAACGATTCAAAGAAAGCAATTTCTTCAGAGTTGTTCTAGAGCTAGCTTCATGAAGTTATTTTCTTGTCTTAATGATTTTTTTTTATTGATCTTGGATCTCTTTTATCACACTCTCCTCAAGCTTTTTATGGTAAAAGTCCGAGCAAAACATTGTTTAATGCAGAGTGTCTACAAATCTTTGTCATACTGAATTGTGCATTCTATGCTCAGATGATAGCGTGCCTTTGGACAAAGTGAAGACTTCAACAATCCTATTCTAAAGCAATCATATGGCTAACGAAGAAAGTCCACCAGACAGAACTGGTCCTGAACGGGTGAAGCCAGAAAACAGCCCTGAAAACGAAGGTGATGCACCACAGCCTGAACAGGAATTAGATTCAAAAGAATCCCCTGAATGTGGTTTGGGGCTTCAAGGGGCACAGTCAAAGGAACTTATAGTATATGAGCTGACCCCTGAAAGTGTTAAGCATGGATTGCAATCTGGTCAAGAAGGCAGCACTCCCTCTATCAGTTACGAAAAGAGTTCAGAGGATGGATATAATTGGCGAAAATATGGCCAGAAAAATGTTAAGGGGAATGAATTTGTGCGTAGCTATTACAGATGTACACATCCACACTGCCCTGTGAAGAAACAAGTGGAGCGCTCACGTAGTGGCCGGATTACCGATAACATCTACTTAGGCGAGCATAGTCATCCTAGCCCACAGAAGCACCTACCAGTGGCTGTCAGCTTTGCCGCGTCTATAGTTGAGGAGAAGCCAGAGAAGCCTTCTCCAATAAGCACACAAGGTAGGGGGAGTATCAATTTGCTTTCTGTTTTCCCATTTAAAATTGTGGTGAAATCAAATAGCTCTTAATTTTGTAGAGAAATCATCAGAAGTGAAGAGCCAGGCATGCCATCAAGTCAACGACAAAGCTCCTCAGCTTTTAGCGCTTCCAGCTCCTGTTGATGTGAAACCTGTGGTACCAGCAAAAGTCAAGGTACAGGATGAAATAGCTACTGATGAGGATCCTCCTGGTTCAAAAAGAAGGTAGGCCGTTTCTAACTAGTAGTTTTTTTTTTTCCTTTTTTGGATGGTTGGGGACCTAAACTTTTTCTTGAAATTTATTTCTTAAGTATTTTCCTCATCATTAAAATGAATTTGGGACCTATAGGGGTGGGATTAAATCCTCCAAACACCCCCACAACCAAAAAAAAAAAACCTACTTTAACCACTGCTTGCTAGGACGTGTAAGTTTCCTTTTCTTTGACTATCAGAACCATTGGACAGGAAAAAGGACAGTTGCAACACAGACACCCCTTCTGGGGATAAGCCTAACACTGAAGCACGCACCGTCATTCACACCGTGAGTGAGGTTGATATTGTCAACGATGGGTACCGTTGGCGCAAATATGGCCAGAAAATGGTGAAAGGCAATCCTAATCCGAGGTGGGCACTGTTAGTGCTTTGTAATTATACTGAACTTCTGTTTAATTAATCTGCATCCTTGTGGCACACGTAATGGTTCTTCTTTCTGTGATATTGCATTATTGCTGTCGATCTATGGAATAAAAATTAACTAAAGCAAAGTAGGCTGGCCTTCTCAGTAGCTTATGTAGATCAGCATATCATTTTCTTAGGTGTTGCAATAAGGGCGACTGTCTGTCAACTTTTCCACCATTACTCCCGCAAGGAACCAAACTTTGCCTTGATGTGATGTGAGATGCTTAATGAGGATGAGGCAAAATAATATAATTTTTTTGAGTTACTTAAAATAAGTGAGCTAGTTTTGTAGTTGCATTTTCAGGCCTTGAAAAGCTTGCATTTCATCCTCTTCCACCGAGATTTTTATCTTAGTTATTAGTGGAAGGTCCCTTGAGGATTGATTTTTTCTTTAACTCATTGTTATCTCATCTTACAATGAAATGTGTACTGTGCACAAGCATCTTTCTCCATTATATTAGCGGAGAAGTATCTTAAATGCGAAAATGAAGTGGATCTAGCACTTATTTGGCAATAGCCTTGGTGAGGATTGATCACTGCTTGTGCATTGCAGGAGTTACTACAGATGTTCAAGCCCTGGATGTCCAGCTAAAAAGCATGTGGAGAGGGCATCTCATGATGCAAAGGTGGTCATGACCACTTACGAGGGTCAGCATGACCATTCTGTCCCTCCTTTAAGGACAATCATGCCTAATTCTGGAGGATTCAATGGTCATGCAGCCACCCAAAGTGGAGATATGAACAGCAAATCCCCGGATGGGGAGAACGCGTCTCACAGTGTTGTGGAGAATGCTAGCTTGGCTTCTGGGAGTAAGTCAACCGGCCAATCCAATGGCAAAGCTGAAGAAAGTTCAAGAACTGGTGAACAAACTGGGGATAGAACGGTATTTAATAATGATATAGGCCCTGAGGAGCGAATTAATGAGAAAAAAGAAGACCCGTCCGGTACTGAATCAGAGGAACATGATCCTGTTCATCTTGAATCCGTTGTGAATGTGATGGGGGAGAATTCACGCCCGCAGCAACAGCCATCAAATGCAGCAGCTGTTCAAAGCTAAACCATTGTCCCAATCTGTAATGTTCAACCCGCGCACGAAATGTTCGCTGAGGCTGTACTATTTTTCTTATGTTAATGTATGAGTGATCAGGTGTGGGATAGGTCATTGGAAGTTGCCTAAATTTGGTAACAGATGTTTAGATTTAACTCTGGACTGAAGATTAAATATTAGTCAAAATATTGTCAGTTATATACAGATTCCAAGGAGTATCCAATGTGAGAGCAATCTATATATTCTCAAAAGCTCCCTTGCGCTTGCAAAGAAGTCATGTCTCCTTCATGCCAAATCATTAGCATCATTAAAGATCAAGTCGAGAAAATTGAGCAAAGAAAAGACAGCACTAAGTTCTGTGACAGTGGCATACTTATTTTCTTTGAGAGTTTCTACAGTTGAGGAGTACGCTCCTGGGTCTGATGGCATCTTTAGTGTGAACGGGGGCAAACGTAATGAAATGATCTCTTAAACTTTCGAATGCATCATCTACGAAAGAAAGTATTGTCTTCTTGGCTTTTCAAGCAAATTGATGTAACAGTGAGAGAGATCACGAAAATCCTCTCTTTTTAGCAGAAACAATAAGGTACCACTCTTTCACTAGTATCCAGTCGTACCCGTAATTCAAGCAAACACGTAAACGGTAGGATTCTTATAAAGTTCGACGCCTTCGCAACATGATTACATTACAAACCCATCAAATCCGTGACCGCATTTAATAAAATGTAGCTGTAGGGTGGGGAAGCGGATGACTTTCAAAAGCATTCCCTCTTTGAAAAATTTGCACCTGAGTTTAGCATAATAGTCCCCCAAAAAAGTTGCAACCCAGCGCAAATGAGTTTATCCTATCTTTGTAGTGAAAGGGAAGAGCATGAAATCTTGGACTATACAAGGTGAACAGCTTCAAACACCTCATCAAAGGTAACGAGCTAAATGATTACAAAGGAACAAAATACGAAAAGAAGAGGAACAGTTCCAGTTGCCCCATCATGCCGTCTTATACGTTCTTGGATTATTCACTTCCATGCACAGGACGCTACCAAGTCTCGATTCATCCATCCCAAATAAAGAGCTCCATCTCTCTCCTCAAGCCTATACTTGTGAGAGCAATTCTTCAACAGCGTTTTGATGGTGGCATTCACTAGGGAACTCAAAGGGTATGGTGTAAATCCCGCCATGGCAAAACGCAACCTCCACTTCCCCACAAGCTCATGCCTTTCGACTCTCTCGGCCCCCTCGCATGCGATTATATTGACAACATCTCTTGCCAAGCAGTGCTGCTCTACATTAATCCTCTCCTTGTGCTCTCTGGGAAGAGTCACATCGATCGACTCAAACATGGCTGCATAATAGTCCATCGCCTCGATAAACCGCGGGAAAAAGGCAGCAGTATTCGTATTAGATTCTTGCTCCACTAGGGTAACCACCTTCGGTGACAGGCTCTTGACCAGCCTCAGCAGCCGGTCCCGATGGTTCTGAGTGCTCACACTCTCATCAGGCATGCGATGAAGCATAAACGCAAAATTTACAGCCAAAGCCTCCCCAGGTCTAATATCAAGATGGCGCAGCTGTAAATCTGAACCTGGTATCGATGCAGCATGGAACTCAAACGGGACTTTGTATGACTGAGCAAGCTTAGATAGCCACTTCCCCACAATGTCCAGTCCTCCTCCACGCGCATAAGCTGATGTGGAATCATCAAAGCCAGTTATTCTTATGTGGGGTGGCCCACCAGGCCTCGCTGCAAATGCCTGGATTAAAGTGATCCACTGGCTACCTTGAGCAATTTGGAAGTCAACTATGTGGACTCTTTTCTCATCCTTCATGGCTTCAGCTATCGCACCATTAGCTGACATGTATCCAAATTTGAAGTATGGACAGACCTCATAAAGAATGTGCATGTAGGAAAGGAGCTCTGAGCTTTCAGGTTCTTTGCATCGTAGAGCTTTATAGATGGAGCTTCCCGAGGAGGCCAAACGTGCAACAAGACCTTCCAACATGTATGCTCCCAGCCGCTGGATTGGCTCCCCAGAAACTGAGACCATTTCACGCAACTTATCCATCAAACAGTTTGCTGTCCATAGATCATTTTCTGAAACTGCCTTTGCAGAGGCAATGAGGACTTGTTTCAAATCCCCCCATTCTATTGCATCTATTACCTTGAATCGCGGCGAGACTACATGGATCCCCTTCTGGAAACTCCTCTCATAGTTAATAGGAATATCCGAATCAGGTCCCAGCATTACGTTCTCCAATTCTCTCAGCTTGTGCAAGAAATCATTTGCATCATCGGTGACACAAGACCCACTTATGGAGGAGGCATAAGTACTATCTGGGGAGTGTAGGGCATCAGGTGGATACGACACTGAATCTTGCAGGGATACAGGACTCCCGTGGGATGAGAAGCTGATGGTCGATGGTGAGTTGTAAATGGCATAACCTCCACTAGCAGAGGATGACTCAAGGGTGCAGTATTTTTCCGGGAGATTCTGTGTGTGATAGTAGCAAGGGTGGCAATCTAAAGTATTAAATTTAGGGAAGCAATAGGTGCCAATCTCACGCACAGACTGATAACAAATTTTGTTCGACATGCTTAAATGACTCTTCTTCCGTGATGCTTGCATCTGACCAATGATTCTCTCTGGAGGACTACCTGCTCACAGTATGGCAGGGTAAATCTATTGATTGTGGTCCTCAGTTTGTCAGTTAACTTGCATTGATGAGCTCTAAACTCAGTGGTAGCAAGATTTTATCCAACAAAGCAGCCAAAACCTGCATCACAAGTTGAATATATCACTGAATTTTTTCCACCCCCAAAAAGATGATGTGATGCAGTAATGCGAACCATCTCTGCGTAAAGATGCATCGGCATGAATGATGATGCAGAAAAAGTACACAGATTAGAGGCAGTTTAGAAATATCAGCAGCAGGGCAGGTCATAAAGATGCAAAAATCCTTCTGCTCATGGAAGAGATACCGCATGCTCATTCAGGCGATAAACTCTCCTACCGGAGAGGTTTCTGGAATGTGGCTATGCATAGAAGCCCTAGGATCATGACTATAGTAAAGTGAAGAAGAAACCACGATCAAGAGAGATAGTACTACTAGCTTACATAAAATCAGAAGATAGAAAGAAGATGAGGGAGAATCGAATTATGACATGCTTCAGGAAGGATAACAACTATAAACCAAGTTTGACAATCATAAGAAAAGTCATGCAAAGCCTTGAAATCAGCAAATGGCAAACTGCATTCTTCAGCATCTCAAGCATAAATTCAAACCACAGTTGGACAAGGTTTAGAAATCATATATTACTCTTCTAGAGCACACAGGGCAATCTTGGTGTTGTAGAACATATCTGTTCTTCATTTTTCTACAATGACAGAGAATGCAATGGCTTTATGTTTTGCAGAATAAGGACATGGCTATCATATAGTCCAATAAAAGATGATAGACACTTAGAAATTCAGTGACATAAAATGCAAGTACAGAATTTCTTACTTGCTGAACCTTTCACAGAAGTAAGGGTGTATAGGAATACTAAGGAGGGTATATTCTCCTGCTTAATTTTTTACTTTACTTTGTCCATCTCGCTTTACACTCTGAAGTATTTTTCATATTTTTACTTCCTTTACACTCTGACAATACGATAGACCCGACTGGAATGATCAAATCTATGCAGGCCGTACTAAGTTGATTTATCTTTTGGATTTACTTGCTTAGCGGGATTTGCATCTTTATCTTGAAGTCATGTACCTCTGTTGCATGTGAAATGAAAATTTTCATTCTGACCAAAAAAAAAAAAAAATCCAACATAAGAAGTAACTCTACTTAGCAAAGGGTGACAAACCAAAACCACAAGCAAGGAGTCTCGCGTGAAAATCATGATATTGCACCTCACAAGCTGCTAAGAATTGCAAGCAACCAAAACACAAATCAGATAAATCTGATTACTCACCCAAGAAGCCCATGAATGTCTACCATGTAGAGACAGCTGCACTCTATACGTGGATTCTAATCTTTTCTTTTAGTTATTTCAGAGTAATTTCTAGGCAAAAAAAAAAATCCACTTCAATCTGGTCAATATCAAGTGGATCAAATAATTCATCTGAATTTTGGTACACTGCCGCTCTAAGATTTGAACAAAACTTTGCTTGAATTATTTGCTCTCCACAATATATGAAGGACAATCTGATGAAATTAACACCACACTCTCCAACCCATGTAAAGGTACAGATGTAGCTCTTGATGAGATTGATTCCGCTTAAAAGTATACTTAAGATATATGTCTGTTTATTACATGAGAAAAAGAAGGATGGATGGACCACATTTGACACCAAATGATCAGTAATCACATCCTGGAAAAAACAGAGCACTTCACTTTCAGCTCTATATCGAAATGAGGCAATTAAGTCTTGATTTACTAGAAACCCAATAGTCTATATTTATCACCAAGATTCTTAAGGAAAGCCATTTCCCAGAGGAGATTAGCAATGCAATCAGGTAGGAGAGACGAACTTCGGATGATGCTCACATTTCCTAGAGAGACAGATTTCCTCAACAAAACATACCGAACTAACAAAACGCAATTTCGAAATTCAGAGGAGATATTTTCTATTTCTTTGCCAAAGCCAGGAGCTTTTTTAACCTTCAGAATCATCAAGAACACACGAATTCCAAGAACAGAGCAAAGAACATCTCAGTGCCACTCATCTAAATGAGAAAAACACCAAAATACCTTACCACCCATCAATCCTTCACAAATCTAAATTCAGAAGCAAAGAATCGATACTTTCCCGATGATCCATCACCCAAAATTTCCATCCAAAAATCACTCGGCTTTAACAAACAGGGAACATGCAAAGAAGACAGAATAGCAGAAGGGGGAAAACTGGGAAATGAAGAGTCCCCAGAACAAGAACGGGGGGCTTCAAACTCAAACAAGTTGTTGACAAAACCGACCTTGAGCGAGGAAACTGGTGTTTTTCAGTGAGCTCGCAGTGATGCTCGTTCATAGGTCTTCTTAGGAAGAGAGAGTAGAGCTCCCACTGCGAAGAAACAAGATTCCATTATAAAATAGGAAGCTACTGAATTGCCCTGAAATTTCAATGAATCTACGCGACTGCCACCAAGAACTGAGGAGCCGGAAATGACAAATCGGCCACTGTAGCGACCCAAGGAAGGCCCCAAATTAGTCAAATGAAGTCGGAAATTCGCATTTCCTGAGTATGCATCCCTACATTTCGACTCGACTTTCCCACTAAATGATATTCATAGTCTTAAGATCATTCCGAGTTGGAGACATGACTTAAATTTGGAATTAGTTGAATCCAAATCAAAACATTTTTAACCATAATTAATGATCGAATAATTCTTACCGAGATATTCAGAGATAACCCGAAATTTTTTAAAACATGAATTTTAACTTAGAAAAGTTTGGGTTAAAATGTGTTTCTTTTCTCAATATTCTGTCGTTGCTTTTGTATAAGTCAGTGGGGTAAATTGATGAATCAATTATTCTAGTTTCCTTGGCATAAGTTTGTGCACATTATCGTGACTTGGGTACTAGTTCATTGTGCTACAAGAGGGCAAGATGACCACATCTTTGCTTGCTTGCATTAACCACCAAATAGAATTGAATCATTGCCTTACTTGATCGTGACTTCATCACTTGATGTCGATGATGAGCCATACCAAATGATTCGATTTGAATCATAGGGAGTTGAGTACCAAGTATAGGTTGAGTGGAAATTATCCAATCAGTTCTAGATTTATTGTGTGGGTATCGGTTCGGTCATAACATTTTCAATTTTATCAATTTAATGACGAATGTACATATGAATATCCAATATAGTCATTTCAGTAAATTTTCACTGAAAAATCTACCGTAGTCTAATGATCCCCTGATTTCCAACGAAAAATTCACTTAAAGAACCTTATTGAAATTTTATGCAAAGATTCGGGACTAAATTAGTAAAATTGAAAAAATTATCACTAAACTGCAATAGATTTAAAGTTAATTAAGTAATTTTCCTCATAGTTTGATTTAGTACACAAGTTATGATGAGATACGTATTGCAAAATGTTATTTTTTTCCCTCAAATATGCATTATTCATGATCCATTAGAGAAGAAAAGGTGCTCATCTTATTTCCATGTCTTCTTTGTTTTTCTTCTTTTGGCCCGGCACCTCTTCCAGATCCCATAATTAATCCAAGACCATGATCCGTACGAACTCGGGGCGAGCGGTCGCGAAGGATGACTTGGTCCTTCTTTCCATTTCCCTTTCGTTCTAGAAAATCGATCATCGAAGTCAGCAACAGTGAAATCAACTAGGAGACTCAAATGAATTGGTGCGAGAAGTCGCATTGCACGAAGCTTAGGATCACTTGGAAAAAGACGACATCGCACGTACTAATTGGCAGCAGATGTTGATTGGCATTCGTGGACCCGCCATTGAAAATGCGATCCTACTTTTTTCGTTCACGGGCCGCGGTCATGGTAGTCTCGAACACAACGCATTTTCCTAATCATATTGTAAAATCGTCAACTGATTATTTATGTGTCACGTGATATGTACGGCATATTCAATGTAACAAAACTGTTACGCGAAAGGGAAAATGACTAATTAGGTCATTGCTTGAAAACATCGATGGAAAATGCAAATATTTACGTTGTTACACATGTCTGATTAAAGGGATTATAAGTAATATAATTCCACGTACTGGTTATGATCAAATGAATTAGAGCATTGCTTCATATATTGGGTATGTTCATCACTGTAATCAATTCAGCCAATTAACAAAACACGAATGAAGGCGAGCATCGAGCTTCCAAAAATCAAGAATGGATAAGAATCTCACACGATAATCAGTTCTGTTGTTCTACCATAACCACAATACAACACCCGTATCAACAAGTTTTTAGGATTAATTGTACCGACAAATCTGAACTTTGATCCATGGGACACAGATATCTCAAGTGTTTTTTCAGTCTCGCCATCAATTTCGAACCATAATGGCTGCATAGAATCTTATATGGCATTATTGATGCATCTTGTCACGTTAGTTTTTTTTGCAATTATCGCGATAGAACCGCGACAAAATGTATCTTTCGGTCATTCGTACAAGTTCAAAGGTATAAAATAAAATCGTCTTCTGAAAATTTTTATAATTTTTATGAAATATCCATTAATTTTCTAGAAAAAGCGGTGCATGTAATGTCATTTAAGGTAAGTCGACTGAGTCCGACCCGAGAGTTAACCCGGGAAGCTAGGGACGGGCGGAGGAATCGACGGTGGAGAGGAAGCCATCGGGTTCTACGGGTTGGCCTTCCACAGGGAAACCGGGGCGTCGAAGGGCATCGGGGTAATTTCGGGGGCGATAAGGAAGGGCATAATCGAGAGGACAAGTGGGGCACGAACTCGCCTCAGCCTTGACCCGACACGACGAAGTGGGGGCGGCAACATTAGGAATATTCATACATTAATGCTTCAAAGCTAACGTATTAAAGCAACTTGACATCTCTTTTCTTTAATCGTTATTATTGTTATCGCATAATGAATACAACTTGCTTGTTTTATATCCTCGTGCGCCCTCCATCGCCTCGCTTATTATATTAAGTTCAAATATCAGTTTGGACGAATTTTAACCCTTTCTAATCGTTCGAATAAATAACGAAAACCATCGCATCATATGCGTGGGGACTAGGAAAGAGCCCCTTCTCGTAACATGTTGCTTCGCACCTATTACCTAATCATTGAACGGGCAATACTTATGGGGCCCCGATAGCGGCAGCGGCGACGACAATAGCGAGGCAGATCCATGTCTAATCGGCGACACTCGCGCCTCTCTCTCTCTCATTATGTCAAGGAACAGACCGTGTCTTGTGACATCTTACTTTGAATGAGGATGTAATCATCTACGATTTCGGGTGCGTTTGGTTCAACTAAGGGGCTTTAAGTCTCCAAAGACCATTGAAAAAAAATTATGAGATGTTTGACAGTCATTTAAAGGGTTTTAAGGTGAAAATCTGGTTAAAAGCTGAAAGTAAGTTCTACTAGCTTTCAGCATTTTCCCAAAACATATTTCTAAAACTGAACCACATTGTTCATCATTTACGAGGTGTTCCTCCTTGTAAAAATACAAACATGAAATGGTGAAAATGGTTCGCTCGATGACCGTTCGAGTCACGTCGCGGGGAGGGAGAGTGGGATCTCGTCTGCGTACGTGCCGGTCCCTTTCTCACGGTTCAATGAATCGTGGGGCTGCGCAATAGTTAATGGGATTAGTGCATCTGATTAGCCGACTAATCTTGGTTTATTGTTTTCGTTGAATGTTGGGCTGGAGGATTTTAATAAGATTAGCGCGTGCCCCGTTGATTGGTGCTTTTGCGAGCGACGTTTGCTAATTTCGTTAGTTAACTCGATTGGGGCTTATAGGTTTAAGGACTAAACTACTTGATCGTGACGCGGTGTTTTGATGGATTCTTTTGAATCGACATCCATGATCCATCCTAGGTATAAAATGGATATCGTAATTACATGATCAAAGTACTTTTCGATTACTCTCGAGGCATAGATAGATCATGTTCGACATGTTTCCGTTTCGAAGTTTATTCGCTTTCGTAACTCGAGATCTTTGAGAAAATTACTCAATCGGTCACAAACATGTCTTGTAACATGCCGATTCAGTCCTAAATTTTTCAATATTACCAATTCAGTTATAAAGTATTTTTTATACATAATTCCAATTTAGCCATTTCAGTTAATTTTTGCAATAAAACGCTGATACAACAATCTAGTCACCCCGACCATTCTACACGACACGCCGTTACGTTAATGATTATCTACAGAAAATTTATCGAAAGGAGTGTATCGGAATATTGCTTGAAATTTCACGATTAAATTAATAAAATTGAAAATTACATGATTAAATTAGAATCCATATAATATTGTTTATAACCGAGGACAATTTCGTATGAGATTAGCTCACTGAGATAGAAAGATTGCAAACGTATTCGAATTTGGGCGAGTTCTTAGGTGTCTGTTGAGTAATCCTCCCTTTAAATGAGAAAGATATAGGAACAATTGTCCAAAAAGTCATAAACCTATTATATTTTTGTCAATTTAGTCATTCAGTCCTAAATCTTTTGGAATTTTGCCAATTCAGTACTTCCGACAATTTTGTTTCAGGAAAATGCCTACGTAGTCCGATCACATAGATAGATGGGTAGGTATTTTCTAAGACAAAGTCGTCGGAATGACTAGATTGGCAAAGTTCTAAAAGGTTTAAGACTGAATTGGCCAAATAAGAAGGTTTAGGACTGAATTGGCAAAAACACAATATGTTTAGGACTTTTCAGACAATTTTTCTGGAAGAAACCACAACTTAATTGCTAATTACTGAACTAAAAGGCATATTCTCTTTTTTTTTTTTCCAGAAGAGTGTGCAAATTCGATCGCAATAGCTGACCAGTTCTTTTCTGACTTAAATGGCGATTAAGATAATGGGAGTTGATGTAATCCTGCGATCGATCGTGCTTAAACATGGGATTAGGAATCAGTGACTCCGACATTGGCCAAAAGCGAGAAAAAGAGTTGGGGGGCAAAGTAAAGAGAATCTTGTTCTCCACTTTGTCTCCGGTTCGAAGATGAGTGAACCCGAAGCTCATGGCCCGCCATCACAATCCTTATTTAAAATCGTCACTTTCCCTAAGCTCGGATTCCCTTAATTGGAACTTTTGTGTCTGTCTGTCTACCAAGGATCTTTCAATCGGACTCGATCGGAGTGGCGTGGCTCCAACTTTGATGCAACCCGCCCCCCCTTTTTTTTTTAATATCGTTCGAGGTCGAAGAAGATCGCAGCCCGATTGTGTCATCAAAGAGTTTTTTACCATCTCATTCGCCGAACGATTCAACTTGTGAAAGGCTCACCTAATTACGTTTCTAATATGGAAAAAAGAGCGCATCCAATGTGCGCCAGTAGTATCTATCATCACCACCGCTCCATACCGGCGATTTTTTTAAAGGATTTTCGTGTCGTCGACCAAAGGGGTGGTGCTTATTATTGGCCAACGTGGTCTTTACTAGGGTAATTACGTAGATCATCCCACCTTTGAAATCTTCTTTTTTTCCCGTTTATCTTTATCTTTTCTCTTTGCTCTTTGCCCTTCCAATAACATGAAAAGAGATCCCAATCCCCCGGTTTGAAGACCCATAGTAAGTGGAGTCTCCGTCAGCAACTTTGGAAGTTCCCGTTCAGACAAACAATTTGTCCACTTCAAAGTACAAAAGCAGTGCCTTTCGACTTTCGTGACTGCAGAGGAAGTCATTCATGATGGCAATCGTTTCGAAATAGAATAAGAACTCGACACTAAAGAAATGAACAAGTGGGGCAGCGGGCATCGGTAGCAGCAATTTGGCTGCATCCCTCGATTGTTAGGGGTTATTGAGACAGTGCAATCTTTGGCAGATGAAACCCTGATTCCACATGTTGGCACTGGTCAAGGAAACCTTTTGGTGGGGGGAGCCTGCAAAAGGAGTTGGTGACCTCGAGCGTTCACTCCAAGATGAAATCCCAGATGCTCCTTTGACTAATGAACCTCCCCCTCAGGTGGTCTTTTCTCCACTGAGCATGAGCATTTGAGGAGGACCAGAACTAATATATTCCATCAAGATCTAGATCGAATGATTTCTTTCTTTTTGTAAATCCTGTCGAGCAAATCCTTACACAAACTTGGCATGCCAGGGATTGGGCGGTCTCGGCTATTAAATTTCGAGGAACGCCGCATCATCTAATGCCGGGTTTCACACCCTTCATGTGGGGTTATTAGAAGAATGATAGGCCGTGATTTTGTTCTCTTCCTAAGGGGGGGTCCATGTTGATGTCGGGCGTGGCGCCGGAGACACCGATGACTATGGGGCTTCCGGTTCCGGACCCGAGGCCGAGGCCGAGGCCTCTCTTTTGTTTAATGATACTGCGCAGAAAGAAACATCGAGGAAGGATCGTGAAAAGTTCAGGGAAGGAAGAGACAAAAGCAAGAAAGAAGGGGACTGATGATGAGGCTTGTTGACTTCTTGCCCTCGAATTTGTCTCCAATCCCCGTCCTCACGCCGACCGTGCTTGGGCTTTCGGGAGATAAATGGATGACGACTTCACTCGTGTTTTCAGTTCAGGCTTTCAAAGTCTCTCTCTCTCTCTCTCTCTCTCTCTGTTCATTTGCATGGTTTTGTCCTTATCTTTTCCGAAATCTGGGGTCCAAGAATGTCTCGCGTCTCATCTCTAGTGCGGTCCCTCGTGTCTGGTCTAACTACGTGGCCTCTTAATGCGCGCGCGTGATTGCATGCATCCGGTACATTCGAGTCGACATCGATTAAGATCTGGTTTTTCTCGTGTGTAATTATGACATTTGAGAGTTAAGGTTTATAATCCCAAAAAGTCTCACGTTCGAAAAGGATGAACCTCGTATAGAAATTTATGTTCGAAATTCGATCGTCTTTTGAGGATTCTTTTTATAACGGTTCACGCCATTGTGCCGGTCGAAAAGAATGGTATTGGAACAAGACCATTTTCTAGTATATGTGCGATTTGGATACAAAAGACAAGAATGGATCAAAAACTTTCTTAAGTTTAGCCAGAGTCATAATAACCCATCGTCACGTGATGTAATCAATCAATCATCTCGACTTTTTGCACATTTGAATCTCGAAAAAGGCGGACTCGAAAATCAAAGTGGACAAAATGTGTCTCCTTGTCTTGCGGAGCAACATGCACCTCTCTCTCTCTCTGCCTTTTTCGCGAGCCATCTCAATCCCCTTTCTCACTATAGGCACTTTCACCCCTGGAAAAAGCCAAAAGGAGGCTTCTGGAGTCGAAATTTGAAACCGTCAAGTTTCCCAGGATAGATTGGATTCTGCAACTTGATGATCTTCAAAGGAGTTTGGGCTCCAAGCCCGGAACAGGGAGGCCGAAGTCAAGAAATTGCATTGAAATATTCCAAGTCAAACACATCTTGTTTCTACTTGGGACATGCTCTGTTTCTTCCTAGCAATAGGATCTATGTTCCTGCTTCTCCTCTGCCTTTGAGCATGTATACTGGACCTCCATCGTCAACCAAACGCATAAGAAACTCTCACGCCTAATAAGAAACTATCCTTCTCTCTCTCTCTCTCTCTCTCTCTCTCTCTCATAATTCATTTCAAAATTATAACGTTGACGTCTATTAACTTCTCAAAGTCGAATCAATGCAAAGGACTTAAAAAGACTTTCGGCGTCGTCGGAGAATTCGTCGTGGCCCTTCCTCAGAATGTTCTAGTCTTGAAAGGCGAGCGGAAAATACACGGCTAAGCGCATCAGAGAACATTTGCCCGACTTCGGAGCCTCTCCGACTCTCCTTTTTCCAAATAATACGGCCGTTTCATCGGTGGCTTGAAGCCCGGGTTGAGTTCACTAACTATTGAGAATCACGCTTTCGACCATTGTCAAATCGATTCTTGACGTTTTCTCCACGTCTTCAAAGTCATCAAGAGGTCGAGCACGCTCCTCCCTCGTTGCACTAACGGCAACTTTGTGCAGATTCGGAGTGGCCATCTCGGATTTCGGGGCTAGGGGAAGACTTGGAAGGCTTCTTTCGAGTCGAGCAATGGTTGACTCGCCGACGAGATGCAATACCGACTTATCTTGCACGGCATGAGTCTTTGATCATTGGGGGGGTATGCACCGAGTGCCCCAAATTGGCCATTATCTCTCCATTATTGTTCCTGCAATTGATTACAATATCGGCAATGATTGAGACACGCCCTCTTTCTTTTTCTTGACCTTCTGATGATTTCTCAAGGGGGATGCGACGGATGCAATTGAAGGAAAGGTGAACCTCCCGGTTTACATGTGACGTAAGCGAGTTTTAAGAGACCGAAGCGTGACCCGACAGGTTTGAGTTAGTGGTTAAGGAACGAATATTGGGTACGGAACGATTTTCGTATTGGGGTCATTCATATGGGTTCCGACTTGTGTTTTTTTTTTTTTTTTTTTTTTCTACTTGGTCCGCACTCACGAGCCTGCGATTAATCTAATCTAAGATGGGAGTGCCAATGCAATTAGCAAGTGAGCACAAGTTCGCTCATTTCGATATAGCGAAATGGACCAAAGACCAAATTGAAAGACTTTATTTAGACAAACCATTCGAATCGTTGTGGTGCATTTCTCATGGGCTTTACGGATCAATGGGCCTAAGAAATCGCGGGAGCCCAAGGCTTATTGGGCCAGAAGTACAGGTCTTTCCGCCAAGTGCGGTCCGCTTTTGAATCTCGAAACGACGTGTCGGAGACCCCTCCGGAATCCAACCGAGTAACAGGATGGAATTGCAGAGGAACGGCGTGGCGTGAGGACCGATTTCATTTTTCGGCCGGGCGAGCTGCCTGAATCCATCGCGGAGCCATCGAGCTTCTCGAGAAGCGCTCGTTCGCTCACACCGGCAGCGGAGGGAGATCGTCGTCTCCGATTGCGGAAATATTCGTACGCCGGATCTTGAGTTCATATAGGTCTGAATTCGATTGATTTTCGGGTTACGAGACTGGGAGGGCGATGTATCAGTGGCGGAAGTTCGAGTTCTTCGAGGAGAAGCTGGGAAGGGAATGCGCGGTCCCGGAGGAAGTGCGCGGCGAGATCACCTGCAGCTCCAGCGGCCGAGGAAAGCTCGTGGTCGGCTGCGACGACGGCGGGGTGAGCTTGCTCGATCGGGGCCTCAAGTTCAATTGCGGCTTCCAAGCCCACTCCTCCTCCGTTCTCTTCCTGCAGCAGCTCAAGGTTCGGCCTCTCGCGCCTTTTCGACCGACATCGTTAGCGAAGGGTGTATGTGGGCGTAGAGTAATAAGAGGATGAGCTTAATTCGCGTCTCCTTTGAAGTTGTGTCCAGTAATTCAGATGAGTCGTTTACCTGCATCAATGTGGCGTACTGGTTGTACATTTCTTTCTTCTCTGAATTATATCGAGGCGGTGCTATTATTTTGAGTTCTTCGATGAAATTCTCCTTATGCACGTGGATATGCACGGTGCGTCTGCAAGGATGGTTTTGATTGCTTTCGTTCATAGTCGTTCGCTTAGTTAGCACATTTACTTTCTAGAGAAAATTTTCTGGTAGTCATGCCTATAATGTTTGTACCTGAGTTCAAAATTTCATTTCTAGTCCTTGAAATTACATAAAGACGTGAGGATATGGGCATGTGCATGATCGGTTCTTATGTCTTGTCTCCTGAGCTGAGCAGTTAGTTGCCATATGTTAGCTTTGGGACGACGGAGAGTGTAGAAAACGGGGTTTGTCAGAGAAAATACAGATTTGTTGCGAAATTATAACTTCAGGGAGAAGCTGATGTGTATATTGTTTTTTATCCACAGCAACGCAACTTTCTGGTGACTGTCGGTGAAGATGAGCAAATTTCTCCGCAGCAATCAGCTTTGTGCCTCAAGGTATTTGACCTTGATAGGAGGCAAGAAGAGGGCTCCAGTACAGCCAGTCCTGATTGTATTGGAATTCTTCGAATATTCACAAATCAGTTTCCTGAGGCAAAGGTAGTTCATTTTATTTCTTGTCTCCGCAATCAATTACGTAACTGGAAAGAGAACTTTTATGGTAATGAGAAGCTTTGTATGTGATGTAGATTACGTCATTTTTGGTCTTTGAGGAAGCTCCTCCAATACTGCTTATAGCCATTGGCTTGGATAACGGCTGCATATACTGCATTAAAGGGGATATTGCAAGGGAGCGGATCACACGTTTCAAACTTCAGGTCGACAATGCTTTAGATAGAAGCCAGTCTTCTATAACTGGTCTGGAGTTCAGAGTTGATGGTCCAGTCCTTCAACTATTCGCAGTGACTCCAGCATCAGTGAGCTTGTTCAACTTGCATAGTCAGCCTCCAGCCAGGCAAACACTGGACCATATTGGCTGTAATGTCAATGGCATTACGATGAGTGATCGCTCGGTATATCTTGTTTGTGCTTCATGTTCTTTTTAACTGTTTAGCAGTAATTTCTTTGCCATGTGCTGAGCATTTCACTTTTCAGGAGCTGATAATTGGTCGCCCTGAGGCTGTTTACTTCTATGAGGTTGATGGACGTGGCCCTTGTTGGGCTTTTGAAGGAGAGAAGAAGTTCCTAGGCTGGTTTCGTGGCTATCTGTTGTGTGTTATAGCTGATCAAAGGAGTAACCGAAATACTTTCAACATTTATGACCTCAAGAATCGTTTGATAGCCCACAGCCTAGTGCTTAAAGAGATTTCTCAGATGCTTTGTGAATGGGGTAATATAGTTCTCATACTAAGCGATAAATCAGCACTTTGTATTGGAGAGAAGGATATGGAAAGCAAATTAGATATGCTTTTCAAGAAAAACCTATATACTGTAGCCATTAACCTTGTGCAGAGTCAACAAGCTGATGCTGCTGCAACTGCAGAAGTGTTAAGGAAATATGGGGATCATCTGTACTCTAAGCAGGATTATGATGAGGCTATGGCACAGTATATTAACACAATTGGTCAACTTGAACCTTCATATGTGATACAGAAGTTTCTAGATGCTCAAAGAATCTACAACCTAACAAATTACTTGGAAAAGTTGCATGAGAAGGGGCTTGCATCAAAGGACCACACGACACTTCTGTTGAACTGTTACACCAAATTAAAAGATGTTGAAAAGTTAAATGTGTTCATTAAAAGTGAAGATGGTGTTGGGGAGCACAAATTTGATGTAGAAACTGCTATAAGGGTCTGTCGAGCTGCCAATTACCATGAGCATGCAATGTATGTTGCTAAGAAGGCAGGGTGGCATGAATGGTATCTAAAAATTTTGCTTGAAGACCTCGGTAGGTATGATGAGGCCTTGCAATACATTTCGAGTCTTGAGCCCAGTCAAGCTGGTGTAACAGTCAAAGAGTATGGTAAAATTCTCATAAAGCACAAACCAGTGGAAACCATTGAGATACTCATGAGGCTTTGCACTGAGGATGGAGAATCTACAAGAAGAGGAGCCTCTAATGGTGTCTATCTGTCTATGCTACCTTCTCCCGTCGATTTTCTCAACATATTTATCCACCATCCCCAGGCCCTCATGGAATTCCTTGAGAAGTACACGGACAAGGTTAAAGATTCACCTGCACAAGTAGAAATACACAATACTCTTCTAGAGTTATACCTGTCCAATGACTTGAATTTCCCGTCAATATCACTAGCCGACGAGGATGGGGAGTTCGATACTAGAGCAAGACCACTGGCAGCGGGAATTTCAAAAGTTGCAACTATTGGGAAATTGGTGTCAAATGACAAAGACATTAGCAAGGAATGTTTGGAAAGACGTGAAAAGGGGCTTCGCTTGCTTAAGGTTGCATGGCCAGCTGATATGGAAGTTCCACTTTATGATGTTGACCTTGCTATAATTCTATGTGAAATGAATGGATTCACACAAGGGCTTCTCTACATCTATGAGAAGATGAAACTTTATAAGGAGGTAATTGCTTGCTACATGCAGGCCCATGACCATGAGGGTTTGATAGCATGCTGTAAAAGGCTAGGGGATTCAGGTAAGGGAGGGGATCCGACTCTTTGGGCGGACCTCCTGAAATATTTCGGTGAGCTTGGTGAAGATTGCTCCAAAGAAGTAAAGGAAGTCCTGACTTACATAGAGAGGGATGACATCTTGCCTCCTATAATTGTTCTTCAGATGCTTTCTAAAAATCCTTGCCTTACTCTCTCTGTTATCAAGGACTATATCGCCAGAAAGCTCGAGCAGGAATCTAAACTCATTGAAGAAGATCGACGGGCTGTTGAGAAATATCAGGTTACGTCCCCTATTGCTATATCCCCCTTCCATGTGCTTAGTATTTTGTTTCTTGACTAATATTTGCTTGAAGTTTTTTTTTTGGTTGAATATTTGCTTTAAGTTTAACAAGTGGAAGTTTGATCTATCTCTGCACCCTCCTCCAGTTAGGTTATGTAGGTTCTTGACGTATTATTGCCAAAGAGGGATTGATGTACTTATTTGACTCCAACATGTAAACTGATGGCTATCATTACATGATTGTCCATAGATGTTAACAAAGTTCACATAATAACACACTGCGTCTTAATTTGGATTTATTGAAAGGAAGCATTATCGGTGTTTTAACATGGAAATTTTGTAGTTACAGTTCTTTCGATGTGATTGCCGTCGGCAATTACATTTGACTAATATTTGGAAAATTGAAACTTGTCTAAATGCTTTCCAGAGACAAATATGTAAGTCTGCTCATTCTTGGCCTAATTGCTGTTATGTAAGGTTGGAGAAAATATGAGATTGTCAAATTGCAGAATTTCTGTATTTATTAATTAATGATAGAAGGGCGAAGCAGCTAGTGGCAATGTGCTTTGTAACTTTGCATCTTTGGCAAATTTATAGTATATTCAATCATGCAGTTGCAAATCATCTCTTTCATCGCTTTTGATGGAGATGCTAAAGAATGGGTTGGTATATGGGAAACTTTTATCCGTAGCCTTATTATTTATTTTTTATGGGCAACATATATTCTTTCATGAAATGGAATTACATAATTCCTTCGCCCCCCCCCCCCCCTTCTCCCTCCCCAAAAAATAAAAATATTACGCAAGTGGACTTGGCAGTTCTTTAGATTTTGTCTCAGATACATGCGTTATGCTTTTGAAGCTTGATAGGTTTGGTGAACTTTTAAATCAATATGCTAAAACCATCTGGACCGGCATTGTCTTAAATGCTTCTGCAGGAAGATACGCAGACTATGAGAAAAGAAATTGAGGATCTTAGAACAAATGCTAGAATTTTTCAGCTTAGCAAGTGCACAGCATGCACATTTACGCTGGATCTCCCTGCTGTCCACTTTATGTGTATGCATTCATTCCATCAGCGTTGTCTTGGTGATAATGAAAAGGAATGCCCCGAGTGTGCACCTGAGTACCGATCTGTGCTGGAAATGAAGAGAAATTTGGAGCAAAATGCCAAGGACCAAGATCGATTTT
The DNA here is from genome assembly GCA_019926035.1 of Melaleuca alternifolia. NCBI lineage: Eukaryota > Viridiplantae > Streptophyta > Magnoliopsida > Myrtales > Myrtaceae > Melaleuca > Melaleuca alternifolia. Next base: position 544,452 of record JAGKPW010000723.1, on the reverse strand, counting down.
TCCAGCAGGTGAAGACATCAAAGGATGGGTTTTCGGTGATTGCTGAGTACTTTGGAAAGGGGATTGTGAGCAAAACTAGCAACAAACAGACGGGTACTCTTAGGTAGAGCAACACCTTCTACAGCAATAGGCCGATGATTGACTTTTGTTAGGCCTTCATATGTTGCTGAATGCAATGCTAATTGAAAAGGCTGATATCTGTTCAGAAAGGTGTTCATATGGGTCAATTTGAGGGGTGCTGTAATTGCCACATTTGTCTTTGATGTGCGAGTGCTGACCTTTCTTATTGAGGCGCACCAGCTGTAAGTTGATGGGAAGTTCATGTTGCCCTAGCTGTACATAATGGAGGAGAATGGCAGTGCTACAGCCTCTCGGTTTATTGCCAATTTCATCAAGATATATGGGAGCAGGGGGCATTTGGTAGTTAGTTACACATCTCGGTTTTGCAGATCTGATGTTTCCTGCATTTTCCCTCTCTCGTTTGAGCCTTGTGATTGTGAGTTCTGATCCGTCTGCCCTAGCATGCAAAAGGGGATATTAAACCACCTTTGTTATTCTTTTACTTTTGGTTTGCTTTTCTTGTAAGGTTTTATATGAATAATAGAGTATGGCGGTTATCTACGTACGCTACTGTGCAGAACTCCGGGTGTCGTATGCTGCTCGAATTACCCTTCTTCTATTCTTCCCTATGACCGTTCAAAAACTACACTAATTAGCAGCATCTTTGCAAGAGAGTTTTGATGTTGGTTCTGCTTTCTTCTTGTCGTATTTGAAGCTGATCGGTTAAGGCAGATGGACTTGGATGGAACTATGCACCACATTTTCCAAGGGAAGGGAGGTCTCTGGTCCTATGAAAGGCGATCCAGAGACCTGCTAAAGATGGTGGGCAAAATGATTCCATAGGGTCCATCACGTGATTTATGGCCCTAATCATCTAGTCAGTTTTGTGGTTTGAGTTACGGCTTGAATACTCTGTCATACCTAACATCTTGGATGGAAGCTCTGCTGAGATGGATGGATTTGCCTCTTTATCGGCTGTTTGTGGTTGTTTCTTTCTTCTTGGGTGTTGCTATTGTGAAGACAATGCTTTTTAAGGGACCCTAAATTATCGCCCCAGAAAGTGACGACGCACACTAATAATCGTTTACTGTCTTATTCTGTTGCTTCTATTGGAAAGCGGGGAAACTCCAGGAAAGCGGTTGTTGTCTCTGGTCACTCTGGCATGGGGGAATGTACCGGCGGACGACGCGGTATAAAGGCCGAATGCACGGATCTTATTGGGACAAGATAGTGGAAGTGGTTCTCCAAGAGGACCACACAGTGTCTTCAATGTTGTCAAGTGGGATGGATGTTATATAGGCTTTAATTTGCCTTTCTTTCTGGATAGAGAGATCCACGTGCTTCTACAACTGAAAAGGTTGGAAGCAAGGACATGGTATAGTGTTTGCTAGGTCCTTGTCGGGAAAATCTCGAATTCGGTTGCTCTCCTCCTCCTCCTTTCTGCTTTGCCGACTGAAAAGAACAGATTTACACGTAGGAAGGGGCCTGTACCGTGTAACCATTGTCCATGTCTACGTCTGGTGGTGGCGGTGGTGGCGGCGGCGGCCTCAGTAGCCGAGGAAAGGAAGGAAGCAAATATTGCAGCGGTCCCCAACCCTGCTAGTCCCTTTCCCCTTTCAACGTATGAAAAAAATTAGGGATATTGTAGCAGAAGTCAACTTAACGTGAAAACACAACCAATTCTCTAAGGCTCTTAAAAAATATAATTAAGTCATTCCGTTTATTCTGTCCAATTACAACAAAAAAAAGGGGTATCATCTTAGTTTCGAGGAAGCCAATGGCCTGGATGCGTCCAAAATTTGCATCTCATGACTGAATCGTTCAACTCAAAAGAAGATGAGGATAAGAGTATGACAGATGGCTCGAGAAGCAACTGTGTTGTAGTGACGTTCCTGGAAACGGCTTCATCTTCTTCGCTGCGGGCTTGGTGCGAAAGGTTTCTTGACTCTCAAGATTTTGAGGGAGTTGCAGATGAGGTGGTTATAAATATGCTTTTATAACTTGTGTACTTATTTAGAGGACCATAACCGGCAAGTTATCAAGAGATCTTCTCTTTAACTGCTGAAAAATTGTTGTCAATGATGCAAAGTTATTTAGTTAACGTACCAAAAGAAGATGAACTTTAAAATTCGATTGCATCTTGACAGTAAGTTTCAGGACTTCTTATATATTTATGGCAGGAGAGGATGCGATAATCTTTATCTGCCTTGCCTCCTCAATGTGTTGTTGAGTTTATATCAAGTTACATGAAATAGCATTTCAATATAATCAAAGAGAACACGAGACGCCTCATGGTAGGATTCACAAAGGTTTTTTAAAGCCCATTGACCAAATTATGTGGGGATTTAAACTCTTTTGGTGTTGTTCGGACTTAGCCATCACATTAGAATAGAAAACCATGAAGATCACATACAAGGCATCGAGTTGACTTCAGGTTTGCTTCTAAGCCGATTGATTGATCGAGCCCAATCTTGATCTCCACTACGACCGTCGTATCCACAGAGCGTTTCCCACGCTTGTCTATTGCATAGTAACAATGTAAATTCATAGAAAACATTAAGCCTTTGCGGGCTTGGACAGACCTAGATAGGTTGGCCTTAGAGAGAGGCAGCACTCGAGAGTTTTTTTTTTTAAATGATTAGTTAGACATAAGATCTAAAATATTATTGAGACATTAAGGTATAAAGGTATAGGAGTACATAAAGTCTAACGTACCAGTTTCAAAAGATCATTTGAATCTTGGAACAGTAATATTGAGTTATATATAAGGTGATATTCGAGCTCTAAGAACGACTTTTCCTATATTTATTCAAGTATCGTTTGATTTGGCTGAATTGACCGAAACAACCTGAGAAAAGCATTAATAAAAGGCCTTCTAGCATCTATTTTGCAACTGTACATTCCAATGAAGGAAATGTGCTTATGGTACAAAAAGCAAGGCGAGTGTTTCGACGTACTATCAACAAAGTAGTGACCAAGGAAGAACAGGCTCCCACCTCATCACTTTCGTTGGTGCAGTGCCCTTTTTCCAATGGAAGGAGATTTTTTTCCAACTTAAATTGACTCGAAACGACAGTATATAATTAATATGAACTCACATCATTAGAAGCGCATAAACTTTTTGGGCATGTTGAGGTCATCGGAATAGAACGACAGTAGATTTGATATTAATTAACAGCTCAAAAATGCCTTTGATATTTTCAGGTTGGAGAAAGCATGTTTTGACAGAAAGAAAACAGCTTTATCCCAAGAAAAGAGAGCAAAAGAGAAAAACGATCAACCCGTGTTTGCATTGCATGGCTCGGATTGAGCGTGCACTAAAAAGCCACAGACGGGGTTGGACCCATTCGCTCCCTCAAAGAGTCAAATGAAGCCAAGCCGTCGTATGGTACTTCACAGACTCCAACTCCCTTCCTGCACCTTCTTTTCCCAGTCTCTTTTTCTTTTACTTCTCGTCCTCCCTCTCTCTCTATCTCTCTCTCTTACTGGGTTTCCCATCTCAGATGTAGAAATATACCAGATCAGCACGTTTTCTCGCGGTAAAATACCATCCCTTTTCTCTCTTTCCACATGTTGGGTCGTTAGGCAATCAGTTGCGAGGGAAGTGGAAATCTGGATTGATTTGGTGATGGCAAGAAAAGGGATGTCTCTTGATTACATGTTTAGTTTAAAATCCTCTTAAAGCTCTGATTTTTCCCTTCCCGGGTTTGCTTGTTTGACTCTGAAGCTGAGCTGATTTTAAGAGCAGTCCTCTCTGGATAATTAACGTCGTTAATTTTGGTGATTCTGTTTTGTTTTTCCAACTATTTTGTGGGATTGGATGGAATTTGATCTTGCTTGGTTCTGATTGTTAATTGAAAAGGTAGTCCTTTTTCTGGAGAAGCGAATTAAGATATGAGCAAAGAACTGCTGCCGGAGCCTCTCGATTTCTTCATTTGGACTGTTGAGGTATTTCAATTTCTTGCTACTTGGATCTTCTCTTCTGATTTTGAAGTCTGATTTTTCGTTCTAGTTTGATCCTGAGGGTGCGCTTGCGCACTTTTTGCGTGCGTGCGTGCGTGAGAGAGAGAGAGAGAGAGAGAGAGAGAGAGAGAGAGAGAGAGAGAGAGAGGGTGCAAGTGATTCTTCAGTGTGCTGTCAAATAGATTACTCAGAAATGAGATATTTATTGCAAATATCACATGCGAACTCTCTTGACAAATTCATTAACTTGAAGAGAGACATTGAGTTGGATACAATTTCAAAGTTGTTCAGCCGATCACAATGTAACTGTGCGAGTGCGCAGTTATTTTAGTTGCCTTGGTCAGACCACGATGAAGAGTCTTGGAGTAGCTGTAATTGCAACATTTTAATGGTCCATGAGTCAGATAATCTTTGAATACTTTTCTTCCAACCCTTTTGGTAACCTGTGGTTTCCTTTTTGTGGTGAAGATGTTATTGAATTGACTTGGAAGGAGAGTGATGTACCGATTCATCTGCGATATAATGAAGCTGATCTGTTCTTTTGCTTATCTGATAGACTTCTGGTCATTTTTCAATTCGTTGTGCATATCTCCTACTTTTTTACCTTTCAAGCTACAAAGGCTGCTATACAGTGGATTGTTTGCTTCTGTCAAAACTCCTTTATTAAGGTCTTCAATCAGAAATGTAATTTTAAATCGCTTTCCATTTATACTTATGTAATAGTTGGATGGTGCCAACTCCAACTTACATGAAGTGATGGAAAAAGGGCAAGTGCTTTAACTAAATTTTGCTCTGCCCATTTGGTTTACATAGATATTTTCATCCTTCATCAAATTCTCAGATCTCCTGCATGAGCTCTAGGAATCATTATGGAGTAGCATGGTTGCTTGAAATTCATTAGCCAGGCTTGTTCAACAAAATATCTTTAGACCAGCCATCCAGTATATTGAAGCGGTTGACGTTGGAAACCATTCAAAGGAAACAGTAGGGCTTGTGTCATTTGGATACAGATGGAGTTTCTACAATTTGATTTAGATGATGGCCCATAACACTAGTCATTGGAAATTAATGATATAACTTACAAGGTCATAAACAAGAGGTATGTTGAGATTATGTATTTGTGGTGAGATTATAGTCATAGTTGACATATGCTTGAACACATAAAACTGGTGCATTTATGTGAGCATGTATGCATATGATGTTTCGTATCTCTACATGTGAAACATAATGAAGCTAAGTAGCTGGCTTTTTCCAGCCATGCTGTATGCATATGCAGACAATGGATGGAGAGAAGTGGAAGCACATCTTCTTGTTTAAATGGGGTGTTATGGTAATCAGAAGAAGCAAATCTTGTACTGCTTTCAGTAATTAATTGGACAGTTAGCTTTGTAGCTGAATATGATGGGAATATTTGATTTCAGCATCTTAGCTTGTGACTAATGATGCATTCTGGAAGCATTTCTTAACTTTAGGAAAATCCTGCTTGAATATGCTTTGTTAGTTGAGACCAATCTTTTAGAAGATTTCCTCTGCATCACCAGTGAGTTCAGTACTTGTTCTAAGCTATTCTAATTGTTTTGCCAGGATGTCGGTTTGTGGTTGGAAGAGATAAATTTGGGCGGCTACCGTCAAGTTTTTAAGGAAAATGGTGTCAACGGAGAATATCTTGAGAGCATGTCTATGTTCACGACTGAACAGATCCTCCGCTTTATTAGGCGGTGCCACATGAAATGGGGTGACTTCATCACATTATGTAAAGAACTTCGTCGGATTAAAGGTTCTCTCTCTCTCTCTCTCTCTCTCTCTCTCTCTCGCGCGCGCGCGCGCGCGCACAGTCCATAGACATGACGCATACACTCCGAAAGAATTGTTTTTGCTGAGAAAGGTTAACTATGGTGAATTGGGGACAAGTCGCTAGCAATCTGCTCAGGAGATGATACTTCTTTAGTTTTATGTTTATGATTTCATAGTCAGTGCTCTCACAATGGCATTCTTTGGCATATACATGTTTGAGATGCACTTTAGTTAATCTGTGCAGGAGATGATATTTGCTTGTTGATAGCACTTAATAATTGTTAATCTTTTATGCTGCCTCATTTTGCAACAATTTCTGTCACTCGTGCCCTGATCTTTCGACTTATGGCCGAGGCATTGCTACATGACAATCTCTTTGCTCCATAGAAGTTTTTGCATGTTTTTCACTTCTTCTCTATCTCGAATTTAAACTCAAGTTGGTGGTGCCGACTGCTGACAAGTGGGACCATTTTCCAGTGGCGTGTCTAAAAGGGGAGCAGAAGGTGCGCCGACCATGGTGGGCTCCTTCTTGCCTTTCAGTTTTCTTTGTCAGGGTGGCGAAACGGAACAGGCAGTCTCGGGTTGTTTCACTTAAGCTGGAAGCATGATGCAAGATCATCTGGCTACTAAATATGTATCTTTTTTTTTTCCCTTTTTCAGATAAAGAGCAAACAAGTAGGGTTTGAGTATTTTCTTTCATAAGTTTGTATGTATTATATCAAGCTGTTAAGTTTTTTGCCTACAGTTCTCCCTCCATGAACTGTCTCCTAGGTAGAACCTGCTGTATCCGTTTTCTTGCTGTCGTTCCTGTAATTGTATCGCTCTAGTTTGTGATAAAAAAAAAGGATATAATTTCACATAAACTCTTTTTTATGTTTGGTACTGCTTTCTGTAGTGACGATCCGGCCATGTCTTTACCAGGGAAGAGTCGGACTTGCTTTTAATTCGCGAGAGACGGTGGCGCCAAAGGCGTGCGTTTGGTCGATGCTGATGTTTAAACTTGGCTATATACACTTTATCTGAATAATAGACTTAACCATTCTCACCGGGCAGATTATTGGCTAAAGGGATAAGAAGAGGCTGCATCGTTTTCTCTTGTTTGTCACAGCTGAGCTTGTGATGTACTGACTATGCTAACAAAGTTCCTGGTTCATTTTGGATCTTCCGACGCTCGCCGCACCGGACAGAGTCGTTTCCGCCTGCAAGCAGGCATGCTCATCGTGCATGAGACGGGAGGGGAAAAGGGCAATAAACGGGGCACTTGAACCTTCCAAAGGTCCTGTCTCGGACGTACGTCATGCTCGACTGAACGGAGCTCAGTCCAGAGCCATCCATCACCGGGCCATTCATCACACGGGGCACTTGAACCTTCCAAAGGTCCTGTCTCGGACGTACGTCAGTTGAACGGAGCTCAGTCCAGAGCCATCCATCACCGGGCCATTCATCACACGGGGCACTTGAACCTTCCAAAGGTCCTGTCTCGGACGTACGTCATGCTCGACTGAACGGAGCTCAGTCCAGAGCCATCCATCACCGGGCCATTCATCACGGTTTGCTCAAATGCGTGCTCAATTTTCTTGCCGCTTAGCTATCTTTTCCATTAGATGGCTCGGTAAATACACCCCCCAGTAGCGTCATTGCTCGTGTGATCTGATCTCTTACTACATGAATTTTTTTTCTTCTTATGTATTGGTTGTATTCCAATTGGTCTTTGACATAGCTATTATCTATAGAGTTAAACGAGGAAAATCGATATTTAAATGGAAAATTACACAGTAACCCTAAACTTTGACTTGATATACAATGTTGTCCGTGTATACCTAATTTATTCAATGTAGTTCCTGAACCTAAAAGCGGATCCCGAGGTAATTCCAAAGTGGGCATCTCATGCGCATGCTCATTTTTCTTGTCCCTCACTATCTTTCCATTTGATGGCTCGATAAATATATCTCCCAGTAGCATGGTCGCTCATGTGATTTAATCTCTTAAGCATGAATTTATTTCTTCTTTTGTATCAGTTGTACTCAAATTAGAGCTTTCATATAGCTATTGTGTATGGAGTTAAATGAGGGAAAAATCAGCTTTTAAAGAAAAAATTACACAAATGAGATCCAATATGCAACAAATTCTTTGAGTTTTAGTCCAATGTGTGATGTTGTTTTCTAATTTATAATTTTTTCAATGTAATCCTTGAACTTTTGATATATGTTCAATCCAATTTCTAAATTATATAAAAATAGTCAACATTGAAAATATACCAAGGGCGAAATTTGACATGTGCATATAGTTATATATAAAAAATGTGATCCATGAACTATATGAGTTTAATATAATTATATACGAACATGTGTATATAGTTTAAGGATTAAATTGAAACTATATTGAATAAATTAGAAGTTTGGGAATAATATTGTATATTAAATTAAATTTGAAGGATTATGTTACATATCAAATCAAAGTTCATGAGTCACTTGTTTCATTATCCTATTGCTAGACTCAAAATCTAATGGACTGTATGACGTAAGCGCTGCAATCTGGGCCGTGTAAGCCCAGAATGCCTCGTTTAGGCCTCTCCTTGTCTCTCCGACGAAAACCTTTTTAAACCCTAAACCATTTCCCTCTTTTTCTTCTCTCTCTCTCTCTCATCTCCGTGCGACGAGATGTTCTCGCCGGGAACGAAGAGACTGAGCTCGAGCTCGCGCGGTCGCGTCCGGAACGCGCCCGATTCGCCGTTGACTCCGGTCTCGGAGAACCAAGTCCTTCACCGGCCGAGCACCGGTACTCCTGCTCCGTGGGCTCCTCGCTTGTCCGTTCTCGCCAGGTGCGCTTCTTTCGCGCCCATTTGCCCTCTCTCGCCTTCGTTTCTCTCTCCTCTTCTGCGAGTGCGCACTTTCGTGCTTGAATCCGCTCGGAACCTCTCTCCGATTCACGATCGTCGGGCGGAGTGGGGAATTCGTGGTCATTCTCTCGTTTGCTGCAATTGATGCTGCGGCTGATGAAAACGACCGGTGTGAAATTTATCTGTGTGCATTTCCTCTTGTGGATACTTGTCGTGTTTAGGGTAGGGGTAGGAGGAATAAATATGAGTGAAAGGTTCATGCTTCTAAAGCGCCGACTTGGAAGTTTCTGGAATGTAAGACTAGAAGCTAGGTACTGACTGTTAGTCGCTCAGATCCCTTGTTTGAGCGTGGAATGCAGTTGGAGATATTAGCGACGCGTGACCTGCTGATGCATCTGCTTAGGAAGCCGTATTAAACTTATTCAGTTATTCCTTTTCTATCTCAAATTAGTAGACTGCGATGATGAGCCTCATTACTCACAAGTGATGGAATGGGTTGCCTACCATCAATGAGAAGGCCAAAAAGAGTACTCTCTCTCTCTCTCTCTCTCTCTCTCGGTGGCAGTAGGTGGCTTGGCTTGCTGGTGTGACCGAGGCTCAGAGTGACAGTTCTTGGTTTGAGTTCTTTATATGTGTGTGGCCTGGTGCTCGCCTGCATGCACTGGAATTTATGATGGTTTTTATGTGACATATATGAATGTAGTCATATTTTCTTTTCCTATCTTGCTTTTGGTGAACTTGGGATGGGTGATGGATTGTTAATGGTGAAGGCTTGAGGCACATTTCCGCCTTGAGATGATGGGCTAGTGTCATTTATTTTCTGATGGTAGTAGTTTTCTCCAAGAATGCAAAACTAATGACTGAGCTGTCAAATTCGAGTACCTCAATTCATGCATAAGAGTTTGCTTGTTCGAGGGTGAGTCAAATTCTTCTTTTGAAAGGCGGGAGTGACTCAAGTTCTCGTTTCTCATCCTGTATATCTTTTGATATCATATTTGACATATGGTGAACTTACCTCAATTGGGCTAAGAATAGAGGACTTAGAGACTTGCAAATGAAAACCTTTGTGTTAGCTTCCATGGAGAATTAGGCTAAGAGATTCATGGCTCTGAGAAACTAATTTTCTTTTTCAATGATGTAAGTTGTCTCATCATTACATATGGACTAATGCAGAGCCATATTGCGGTAGATTTACTTTTGGTTTTTTGAACCCAGAATTCCAGCAGGGAACAAAGTCAACAAAGATGCTGAGGTTGATCCGACGAAACCTGTATTTGTTGGTGACTTCCCCCCAGCAGTGCGAGATGAACAGACCATTTTTTTGCAGAATCGCCTCCCTGGTTTGTTCATGCCCTGATATGGAACATTCCCAGTGTAAATATGCATCAATTATGGCGACAATAATTTAATGTATTTCCTTAGCAGGTTATGTGCGAATATCTGGTGGGATAGACCGTGCAACTTCCCTTACTTGGATTATCTTTCAAAATAAGATTTTCGTCTGGAATTACTTATCTCCTGCAATTTCTAAAAAGTGCATTGTTCTTAATATTCCTAGTGCCCTATTTGAAGTCGGAGATAAGAACAGAAAAGTATATGATAGAACTGATTGGTTAGTCTGTGTTGTTAGCTGGGATGGCACACATCACCAAAACAACAGTGTCACACAATATTGCAACTCAGCCGGTATCGTCATGTGTAGCAAAAGAAGTCAAGCAGTTGTGTACTGGCCTGAGATCTTCTCTGATTCTGAAACTGACCCAATTATTAGTTTTGCTTCCTCTGATGAGCTGGATGTTTCTTCTGTCAATGACAAGACCAGTCCAGATAGCCTACAACGACATGGTAGGCCTGCAAATGTTTCACCTGGATATGATATTTTCAACTCTTTAATCGCTACTTCTATCTCTGACAGCGAAAAAGAGTGTGTAGCCCTTGCATGTAGTTCCAGTGGTGAGCTTTGGCAGTTCCATTGTGGTCCATATGTAATAAATCGGAAATCGATATATAAGGAAACAGGCAGTTCTTTCTCACAAGGCAGTGATTTTGGCTGTAGCATGGGAAGGAAAGTTGCTTTAAGGTCGCTCAGTTGGCGTTCTCCTTCTGTTTCTTTGAAAATATCTTCTCAACAATTCTTCCTGCTGACAGATCATGAGATACGTTGCTTCAACCTTGAACTTGATTTGAAAGTCTCAAACCTATGGTCTCAGGAGATTGTTGGGAATGATGGTGATCTGGGTATAAAGAAGGATTTGGCTGGTCAAAAGAGAATATGGCCTCTGGATTTGCAGGTAGATGATGGTGGAAAAGTGATCACTATTCTTATTGCAATTTTCTGTAAGGACAGGGTTAGTGGGTCAAGCTACACACAGTATTCTCTACTGTTCATGCAATACAAATCTGGGATAGATGTACCTTCTGGAGTTGTGGACCCATCGCGGGAACGGATTTTGGAGAAGAAGGCTCCTCTTCAAGTGATAATCCCAAAAGCAAGAGTTGAAGATGATGACTTCTTATTTTCCATGAGGCTGCGGGTAGGGGGCAGACCCTCAGGATCTGCAGTTATACTTTCTGGTGATGGAACAGCAACTGTCTCCCATTATTACAGGAACTCCACTCGGCTGTATCAATTTGACCTGCCTCATGATGCTGGAAAAGTTTTGGATGCTTCAATCCTTCCATCTACAGATGATTGTGAAGAAGGTGCATGGATTGTTTTAACTGAAAAGGCGGGAATGTGGGCAATACCAGAAAAGGCTGTTGTCCTTGGTGGAGTAGAGCCACCAGAGCGAAGTTTGTCACGGAAAGGGAGCTCAAATGAAGGATCTACAGAAGAAGAAAGAAGAAATCTTACCTTTGTTGGCAATGTTGCTCCAAGAAGAGCTAGTTCTGAGGCTTGGAATGCTGGAGATCGACAAAGAGCTGTTATGACTGGCATAGCACGTCGAACTGCTCAGGATGAAGAAGCAGAAGCCTTGCTTGGTCATCTTTTTAATGACTTCCTGATGTCTGGGAAAGTTGATGGCTCACTGGAAAAACTCCGTAATGCCGGGGCATTTGAAAGGGAAGGAGAGACAAATGTTTTTGTAAGAGCTAGCAAATGCATTGTCGATACCTTAGCTAAACACTGGACAACAACCAGAGGTGCTGAGATAGTGGCCATGGCAGTTGTATCTACACAACTTATTGACAAGCAGCAAAAGCATCAGAAGTTTCTTCAATTTCTTGCTTTGTCCAAATGTCACGACGAACTGTGTGCCAGACAGAGTATGTACATATTTATCCTGTCATTGCTTGGATACATGCTTAGGATTGATTTTCTTTGTTGTTTCTTGCTTCTGGTTTGCTAACAGATAGAATGCTTTTGCCAAAGTATTTGGGTTGCTCTGCTTTGTCCTTTCAAGGATTCTTTAGCATTCATGTCAGTATTTGGGTTGTATTAATAATATTTTGAGTTTTTTGGAGTTCGCTAGATCGATCTTGCATTTTTTACCTTTTCTGGCCTACATAATAAGAATATCTTTATTCTTGTTTTTGTTTTGGCATATCTTTTTTCCAGGGTATTTATAGAACTGCAGCTATTAATCTTTTGTGCGTTAATGAATTTTATCCCGAATCAGTATCATAAAATAGTATTCCAACTCATTCTTTTTTGACTGTAATATTTTTTGGGTGTTACTGCTGGAGGGAATTGCCATGATTTATTTGTGCTTTTGCAGGAAATTCGCTCCAGATGATTCTGGAACATGGCGAAAAGCTGGCTGCCATAATTCAACTGAGGGAACTGCAGAACAGGATTAACCAGAACCGTTCTAGTGGAGTTGGCTCACCGTATCCTGGATCAGAGAGTGATGCTTCAGGTGCTCTTTGGGATCTGATTCAATTGGTTGGGGAGAGAGCCCGTAGAAATACTGTTCTTCTGATGGACAGAGAAAATGCAGAAGTTTTCTACAGTAGGGTTTCTGATCTTCAAGAAGTTTTTTATTGCTTGGAGAAACAACTAGACTTTTTGGTCAATGTGGATCTGCCACTCGAGATTCAGATCCAAAGAGCTTTTGAACTCTCAAATACTTGTGTTGCCATAGTTCGAACTGCCATACAATTTAGAAGTGAGCATCACTTGTGGTATCCACCACCAGAGGGCTTAACTCCTTGGTATTGTGAGCCTGTGGTTCGAAATGGGTTATGGAGCATTGCCTCATGCATGCTTCATATGTTGAATGAAGCAGCAAGAGTGGAATCCTCTGTAAAATCGCAAATCTTCACTCATCTACAGGTGCTGACTGAAGTTCTACTTGAGGCTTATGCTGGTGCTATCACTGCAAAAGTTGAGCGTGGAGAAGAGCAGAGGGGACTGTTAGAGGAGTATTGCAACAGGAGGGATACCCTTCTTGACTCTCTTTATGAACAAATGAAAAACCTAGCCGCAGTGAGGCACAAGGTTCAATTCTTACAGCCCTAGTATCTCATTCAATTATTTGATTATTCACATTATGCTCACTTTTGCAGGACCATAATGAAGGAAATGAACAGGAAGAGGAGAACTTTCAAAATCTCTCAGCACAATTGCTGGGTGTAGCAAAAAGGCATGAAGGTTATAGGACTCTGTGGAGCATGTGTCGTGACCTCAATGACTTTGGCCTACTTAAAAATCTCATGGTAGGAAGTTATTATCTTGATCTCTAGCTCCAGCTCGAAACATGAATTTGCAGTCCATTTTTCTTAGAGTCATCAATTTGAGACACTTGTGCGTGCTTGCAATACTTAAATTCAATTTTTCATATCAAGAAATGAATTTTGTTCATTTCCGTAGCTTGAAGGGCTTTAACAAAGATCTCCTGTTTCAGCCAATATTGTGCGATTTAATTCTCCCAGTTTGTTTTGTGAGCTTGACTAGTCCTTGCCCGTCTTTTCAGCGACTAGCATTTTCAGTCCTTATGCGCTTACCCAGCTGATTTTTCTGCTGGTTTCTTAATGATGTGCAATGCAGCGCGACAGCATGGGACCAAAAGGTGGGTTTAGCTATTTTGTCTTTGAACAACTATACGAGAGAAAGGAATATTCAAAGCTTTTAAGACTTGGGGAAGAGTTTCCAGAAGAGTTGTCAATTTTTCTCCAGCAATATCATGATCTCTACTGGCTACATGAAGTGTTTCTTCAGCAGTTCTCATCAGCTTCAGACACGCTTCACTCATTAGCTCTTTCTCAAGATGAGGGTAATATTTCAGCAGCTGAAGATGGGGTTGAACCAAGACAATTGAATCTGACACTGTCTGATAGAAAACGTTTTCTGAATCTCTCAAAGATAGCTGCTTTAGCAGGTATTTTTTTTTTTTTTCATTTTTTACTTCTTTATATCCAAGATACATACTGTCTTATAAGCTCCTTAAATTCTCATAAACCTGCCTGTCTCGTTTTCCATGTTTCTTTTTGATTGCTTCGTTCCTTGTGCTTTACTTCCCTTATGCTGTGGTCCTTTGAAGTTTATATTTGATGTTGAATTTGTCAATAGTTATAACTTGCCTGACTGAAAGAATTAAGAAAGTAGGTGCACTTTGCCTGATTCGGTAAATTTCAAATGTTTAGATGACTTCAGCAGTTGGCTTTGAGCACGATGATCAGATGTCAAAATAAGATTGTTTTTTTACCTGTATGTCTGCCCTTCAAGTGTAGGTTTTTAATGGATATTAGTGATCAATGACTTAAAAGTCAGATGGCATATATAATTTGTATAGTTTGTTTTTGTATTAACATCCAATATTGTTTGCATATTGCTGGTTTTTCATGTCTAACTTAATAAGAGGTATTTGACTTTGTTTCTGAGATCTGGTTTAAGCATAGTTAGATCATATTTGGTTACTTCTGTTTTTTTTAGTCTTTCTTCATCAGCGTGGGAGTAATATTGTGGAACAGCTCACTAGACTAGTGTTATTGTGGTTTTTATGTTTGCAAACCACAGGCAATGATCCTGATGCCGAGGTAAAGATGAAACGCATTGAGGCTGATTTGAGAATTCTGAAGTTGCAGGTATGCTTGACTCCTATTTGCAGCAAAAAAGATATGGTCATTATGCTTTATCTAATGACTTATCTGCATTAGTTAATTCTGGGCATCTTTGAACGTATGTAATCTGCACATTTCTTTTCACTTTGCAATTGATTGCAGCTACAGTTCTATTCTGAGGATGCCTGTTCGGTAGCTCTTTCTTATTGAGCTGTGGGAAAATCTGTCCATGCATAAATTATTCATGTATACCTTTGGCGATATGAGATGTAATGCTTATGCGTGTATCCGCAAGTTCTTCTAACCATTAGAACTTGCAGGAAGAGATAATGGACCTCGATATCGAAGCAAAGCAAAACATTCAGCAGCAGCTTCTTCCCCCCGATGATCTGATCAAGTGGTGCCTTAAAAGTGGTATCGCAGAGCTTATCCTGCGTGCTTTTGATATATTTGCATGGACCAGCTCCTCTTTTCGCAGGTTTCACAAAAGCCTTTTGGAGGAATGCTGGAAAAGTGCAGCCGATCAGGATGACTGGGGGAAACTTCATCAAGCATCGACTGTTGAAGGCTGGAGTGATGAAGAGACATTGCGTATCCTTAGAGATACCATGCTTTTCCAGGCTTCTAGCCGGTGTTACGGGCCCGAGGCAGAAACTTTTGAGGAAGGGTTTGAGGAAGTGCTGCCGTTGAGGCAAGAAAATATGGAGCCATCTGTTTTAAAGGAGTCGGGATCTTCTGTGGAAGCTATGTTGATGCAGCACAAGTATTTTCCAGATGCTGGAAAACTTATGCTGATAGCAATTGAGTTGGGCAGTGCTCGGGGCCATATTGACTGCGAAGAGGGTCCTTCGATCATGGAACGATAATTCTCGGACAAGCGTGATGTAACCTGTCCTGCGTATATCCATGTACATTGTAGTGCTTCTCGTGTTCTCGAGGCATGATCATCTATGCGTCTGCGTTTGTTCTTCGAGGGGGTGTGAGGACAGTTGAAGCAGATGTCGTATGGCTTAACCTCTAATGGTGATAGGCGTAAATTTTCTCGATAGCCAGGCAAATAGTCCGAGAAGACTCTTTTGGAAGAGAAATTGAGCTTAGCAGATGTATCGTGTGATATCTTCACTGCAGCGGAATGAAGATCCGCACCCCGATCTTGTACAAACAAAGGAGATCAGAATGTGAATTCTACCTAAGCCACTTCTATGTTTACCGATTTTTTCACCTCTTTTGTGTTTTCCCCACTTTTCGTTTTCAATTTTTAGCACGGCAAGTTGCATTATGTCTTAGAAAATTTCTGTTTAGTTCATTGGGTTTGCAGTTTCATCTCAGGTTCTTGGGCAATCGGCTAGGCATTAGCCCAACCCAAAACGGAGTTTCATTTCCTAAATTTTGGTCAGAGCTACGATGATTAATTACAACCAAGTAATAAAATAAGATGATTAGCGACAAGCATATAATACTTTTGGTCAAAACTAGCTGCACATTCGTGCTTTTAAGAAACTCGAGCTTTAGTATTTCCACATGCGGTATACGCCATATCAGTTGACGAGAAAAGTCGAGTTCGTTTATGATATAAAGCAATTGTGGATAGAATATCTCTTGTCTACTCTGGCGGCCCTGAATCTGACTAGGATTTGGCCCTCATCATCCCACTCGAAGACGTTACGTCCACAAGTATCTTCCACAGTCCACGTGGCGGAAGACGATTCACTCTGTCCACGGAAAAATCACAAGGGGAAATCCGAATCCGACTGGAGGACCAATGGGGCGATGCTGACGTGTACATATCCTGATCCAGGAAATCTTCTCATTCCCAATATAACCCCTTGCTCTCTCCTCCTAGCATCCGCACCACCTGCTTGTTTTTGACATCAGCTCCAAGTTCAGATCAATCCCTCGGTGAAGAGAAATGGCAACCACAGTGATCCAACAGTCAGCATTCGCCGGCCAGACCGCCTTGAAACAGTCCAATGAGCTTGTCCGCAAAGTCGGCAACTTCGCTGGCGGCCGCGCCACCATGCGTCGCACCATCAAGAGTGCTCCCCAGAGCATTTGGTAAATGTCCAATGCTCTTGCTTGATTTTGGTGCTTGGTAGCTTACCTCACTTGGTGTTTTATTTTTTCTACCGTGGCCTGAGCTTAGCCTTACTTGATCACACCATTTCAGAAAAAGCGAAAACAAGCAAAGGAGTAGCAGCTACATTAACACGTTTGAATCAAATTTTTGTGTACTACTTAAAGTAACTCTAACATGGAGAGAATCATGACAGGAGCTAAGGTTGGATGTGAAAATGAACTGTTATATGTCCATTTAAGGACAGGCACGAACTGCAAATCTTCCATGCTGGGGCTTGATCTCCCAACCTTTACTCTTGTTGCTTTATAGACTCCAAAAAGGATCATCTTTTCCAGGATGGTGACTTCCCTTTCATGTAGAAGTCAGCCAGCAATGAATTCTTACCCAAGGTGAATTCTCGATTTTATTGACAGGTACGGACCGGACCGCCCAAAATATTTGGGCCCATTCTCAGAGCAGACTCCGTCCTACTTGACTGGTGAATTCCCTGGTGACTATGGCTGGGACACTGCTGGTTTATCTGCAGACCCCGAGACATTTGCCAAGAACCGTGAGCTCGAAGTCATCCACTGCAGGTGGGCCATGCTCGGCGCTCTCGGGTGTGTCTTCCCCGAGATCCTTGCGAAGAATGGTGTCAAGTTCGGTGAGGCCGTGTGGTTCAAGGCTGGAGCGCAAATCTTCTCTGAAGGCGGTCTTGACTACTTGGGCAACCCCAACCTCATACATGCACAGAGCATCCTTGCCATCTGGGCCTGCCAAGTATGATTGACCGTGCTATGCTTAAATAATTATTTTCGCTAGATAAAACATTCAAGTCTCCAACAAATGCATCCTTTGTCGGTTAAATGGCACATGTAATTTGAAAATGGTATGACAAATCCTTAGCAATTTATTTAGATGAAACAATCTTTTCTCATGTTCATTGAGATTCACTCCAACAGCAATTAGAAATAACAGCTGACAAGGTTTGTTGAAATGATTTAAGCATCTGAGAGCGAGCACAGCGTTCTAGCATATACCTTCTACATAAATTTGAAAAAATAAAATCATTGTATGTTACTGCACTATTTACTCGTCACAGAAGTGAAACTTGGTTATTGGTCAATTTATGTTGCTCCTTCCATTGCTAGGTTGTGCTCATGGGATTAATTGAAGGATACCGGGTTGGAGGAGGGCCTCTTGGTGAAGGCCTTGACCCTCTGTACCCTGGTGGAGCATTCGACCCTCTGGGATTGGCAGATGATCCAGATGCATTCGCAGAGTTGAAGGTGAAGGAGATCAAGAATGGAAGGCTTGCAATGTTCTCGATGTTCGGATTCTTCGTTCAGGCCATTGTAACAGGAAAGGGCCCGATTGAGAACCTCTTCGACCACCTTGCCGACCCCGCATCCAACAATGCTTGGGCCTACGCCACTAACTTTGTCCCTGGAAAATGAATTTGAATTGAGGGCTTGAAGTGTAAACGATCTTGGTTTCCTGGAACTTGTTATGTTGGGGCTCCATTAGAACTGATGTTAACTTTTCTAGTCGGAAGATGCTTGTGAGAGACACTGTATTACCAGACTTTCAGCTCTATTGTGCTCCGAGGAAATATATATTGGACTGATTGTCTTGTTTAATTTGGTATATGACATCTTTATCACAGAAGAACAGCAATCTGATCATTCAGAAGTTGGTGCAGACATTATCTGTGAGCTACTATGATATCAAGATGCTACTATCTGAAAAAACCAGCAGAAGCTACCCAAATGATCAATCACTCAGATATGGTTTAATCACCAGAAATCATTGCAAGAACATGATCCACTTTTAAAATGATGGAAACGACTATTATCTCTCACAATGATTTCTCTGTCATAGATAAGGGAAAGTAGCTTAGTTACTGAATGACAATCGTTACAAACACGAAGGTTCTTCATGATGCGAATCGGACTTCCGGGGTGTACATTTATGAGACCAAAAGCAATGGCCAGTCTTTCACTATGGTTCTCCAATTCAGTTTCCTTCTCTTCCTCCTCTTCGATGTAGAGAAGAACTTGGGAAGTATCGGGCACATGCCCGGCCAATTTCAATCTCTCTCTCATTTCAGTCAATTTAGAGTAAATTTGCTCCGTCTGCGGATGTGACTTGTCACCCACGTGAAACTCATGAAGCATTCCTTTGAGCTCAATTGAACTACAACCGGGCTCTTTCCTGATTCCTTTCTTCTTGATCATTTCTCTAACTTGTGAAACTTTGTCCCACTGACCTGCAGCAGCGTATATGTTCGAGAGAATGATATAACATCCCATAGTCTCTGGAGCCAATTCAATCAGGTGTCGTGCCGCATATTCACCAACTTTTTGGTTTCCTTGGATTCGGGAACCGCTAAGTAAGCTCATCCACATCACTTTGTTGGGTTTCATAGGCATGGTATTGATCACATACTTTGCCTCTTTCACACGCCCAGCTCGGCATAATAGATCCACCAAGCAACCATAGTGTTCCATTGTTGGTTCAATCCCATAATCTTTCCCCATCATTTCAAAATAATGGCGTCCATGGTCAACCAACCCTGCATGATTACAAGCATTTATTACTCCAACAAAGGTTATGGCATTGGGCTTAATTCCAGCCTTCCGCATTTCAGCAAATAGTTGAAGAGCGGGACTAGCCATGCCATGCATTCCCAATCCTACAATGATGGCAGTCCAATGGCCCAACTTCTTCTTTGATATTGAGTGAAAAACAGCCAGAGCACTCTCACTGCTCCCACATTTGGAATACATTTCTATGAGCGAAGTACCAAGAACACCACCTAATGGATGTTCATTCTTCACCATGTAAGAGTGAATGCAGCTTCCGGTGCTAAAAGTTGCCAATCCGGAAACCGAAGAAAGAGCACAAACTAAAGTAGCATGATTAGGTATAAAACCTTCTTTTATCAGGGAGTTAAACATGTCAAGAGCTTCCTTAAACCGCCCATTCAAGTCATATCCTGCAATCATTGAATTCCACGTGATTAAATCTCTTGCGTGCATGTCCTCGAACAAATTACGAGCTGAATTGAAATCGCCCGATTTCATGTACCCATTGATCATGGCATTCCAAGAGACCAAACTCCTACTTGGCATTTTCTCGAATATTTCTCTAGCAGCCTCAACCTTCCCACATTTCGAAAGGCCATCGACCAGAACCGTCCACGAGAAAGAATCCCGCTCTGGCATTTCATTGAACACCTCCAACGCCAGCTCAATCTCCCCACACTTCGCATACCCATCAATCAAAGCATTCCAACAGACCAAATCCTTATCATCCATGTCATCAAAAACCTTCTTCGCAGAACCAATGCAACCGCACTTGGAGTACATGCTAACCAAACTACTCTCCACAAACTTATCCGAGCCCAACCCGATTTTCAAAGCCAGCCCATGAATCTGTTTCCCCTCCTCAATGGCACCCAACCGTGCACAACCCTTACTCACACACGGCAACGTGAAACTGTCGGGCGTGAAGTCCCCAACCAGCTCGCGGAACAGACACAACGCGTCGTGGGAATGCTGGTTCTCGACGCAGCACTTGATGATGACGTTCCAGGCGGGCAGTCCCGGTTGGGGAATTTGGTCGAACACGGAGCGCGCGTAGCGGAGGTCGTTGATCTCGGAGCCGGCATAGAGGGCGAGGAGCTTGGAAGCCGTCGAGGGGTGGTCGAAAGCGCCGGTCTTGAGGGACAAAGCGTGGACTTGCTTCACTTCTTGAAGGGTCCTGCAACTCAGGAGGAGAGAGCAGTCGAAGTTCTGATGAAGGTCGTGGCGGAGAGGAGGAGGAGGAGGACGGGGAGGAGGAGGAGGCGCGAGCTGTAACATTTGATGGGTTGAGCCTCGCACCGTCTCCAAACTAAAACGCTGGAGGAAAATGCTGCAGACTGATTTCTTATCCTTAATGCAACGGTCCTGACGGGCCCAAATCATGGGCCAGGAAATCGGGCCGAGTCTGTCTGGCCCAGAATTGTGGGCCTCACAACAACTGCCCAGGCCCGCTCAGGCCATGAAGGATCTCGAAATCTGAACCCAAACCCGATTCGGTCTGAAAAGAGCGTGAATTGGACTACTAAGTTACCAACCCATGTAAAATTGAGATAATGCCACCAAAAATTTCAAATTATTTTCACCATAATATATTTATTTTCAATTTTGTTAATGAAACAAAAAATTCTAAATTACCTCTATTATGATACATTTACTCTAAACTTCTTCTTGTGCCATAAAAGATCCAATACATGTACATGTGACACGTTACCATTCATTAAGATTTCGTCAAATAATTTCTCAATCAAAATGATGTTGTTTTTATTTTACTTCATTCATGAGGGTGTCATGTTGATATCATTTGCCTTTTGTCACTCATATAGACAAATTATCTACGACAGTCGTTGATCGAAATTTTGATAGTGGATAGCTATGTCACGCAAATATAAATATGAGATTTTTAGTATTGTTAAAGAAAAATTTAAGATGAATGTGTCATAATCAATATAACCTAAGGATTTTTGCGATTTTTTTTCCTGTGAAATTCAAATAAAGATCGTTTTTTTTTCCTTGACTTCAGGTTGATTATATTTAATTAACAGGACAAGGAGAAGAGAAGTGTCAACTCATCCGTCCTTGAACATTTCTGGTCAGCAGCCATGCAAAGCTCCGAATGCAAAAAGTTCGTTCCTCTGTAGCTGCACTTATGATGTGGTTGGTTTTTAACACGTGGTTCTCATTAATGTCGTTCACAGTTGGACAAGACATGCACAACTTTCTCTCCATGGCATCAAGTCAACTTGAACTTGAAGAAACATATACAAACTTCTCAATATTATGGACAACTCTTTTGGATGAAGTTGTCAAAATGTTTAAATTCAAACCTTTCTGGCAAAGGACGATTGAAGTTTCGTAACGATTGGAGCATAACGTTTGGAGTAAGTGGGTGGCTCTTTTGGCAATGGACAAACAAGTCACTCCTCCATCTTCCCTTCAAGTGAAGTACAAGCAATTCGATCATACACAAAGAAAATCATTAAGGTTTTGAATAACTCGACATCGAGTGGACTACTCACTTCTTCGATTTTGATTAGATAGGAGGGGGGGGGGGGCTCTAAAGGCAATTCGAACCTTTCTGGGGCGAGGGCTTTAGTCAAAAAAGAAGAAGGAAATGATGGGTTTGGTGGTTTTGCCACATTTGTAGGGGCCTCTAAAGGCAATTCGAAACTTGCTGGGGTGGGGGCTTTAGTCAATAAAGAAGGAAATGACGGGTTTGGTGGTTTTCCCACATTGGTAAGAATCTATTCGTTGACACAAGTTGAACTTTGGGCATTATGGTGGTACTTAAACTTTCCAAAACAACTTCATTTTCACAAGTTCATAATTGAGATTGACTCTAAAGTCATTATTGGCCTTGTTATTCCAAATTTGCCATTAACAATGCTGGCAAAGATTGTTGAGCTCTCACTTTGAATTCAAAGTACAACATAACCTTCAAGTGGAAGACTGCCACGCTGGATTCTTTTCATTATATTCTAAAGAGTTATTTAATGTTTTATTAGATAAAGAGCTAGGGATGGTAAAATTACGACTTAAATTTTTGTGTTCGGCTTTAACCTTCTTTCACACACACAGTCGACAATTACCTGATGATCAAAGCCGTGAGATCACTGACAAATGTCGAAACTGCTACAAATTATGCATTGTCCTGGAAAGTTCTTCTTTTTCTTATGAAAAGTTCTTTTTTTTTACGAAGAATTTACCAACATTTTTTTGCCTAAATCAATCTTTCACCGAGCTGTTCTCATGTCACTCTTGCAACTTGAAATACTAATTCTTGAACGTAAATTATGTATTTCACTCTTTATGAATCCCTTCTTCTTTCATGCCCGTTCTCCCGCGGCAAGCGATCATGACTTCAAATTTCCTGAAAGCATCAGTACATTTCCATCCTCACAATGTTCCTTGTGACAATTAGTTGGGAATCCTAATTTAAACTTTTGGAATAGTATTAGTTAGTCTAAATTACATTGTCACTCGGGTTCTCCAATTGGGATTAGCCTCTGGTATGAATGGTCCCGAGTGCGGAAATAGAGAGATGGTTATGGAAAATGTTTGTTTTTGTGGGCACGCAACTTACTAATAAATAGTGGGTGCTAAGAACATGGCCGCATTAAGTGAATAAAGATTTAGAACTTTCAACAGGGTGGAGAGAGAGACAATCCGCGCTCGCTGAACTGCCATTGCCACGAGCTCCCACTCTGGAAGCTGCTGTTGGCGCATCAACCCTGAAGAGGTCGCTGTGTTGGCGAGCTGCGCATCTTTTTCCTTCGTCGGAGGGCCTACAAGCGCTACAGAACACGATGGATCGGAACAATTCCTTCTGCTCCTTGTCCCGTTCTGCATGCCCTTTGTCTCCACTCCAAACGAATAGATCGAACCGAGTTGACAAAGGCGGGGTTAAACAAATGAATGTTTACCCCTGAAAAAGCTGCAACAACGAGGAGGTGATTACGTGCTTCGCCGAAGCCTTCAAAGTGCTAGAAGACAAGCCGACACGGTGGATCGTCACCTAATCGTTTATTCCCTCCTCGAGATCCTCCAAATGCTACCACAAATCCCGATTTGGACGCACTCTCTTGCCTTCTTCCTCTCCTGGAAAAGTCCTCCCCCTGCTAACCCACCAACTCAACCCCCCTTTCTCTGTGTGAACTTTGCCCTTTGGAGCTTTGCTTTTGAAGGATTGCTGCACAGCAGCCTGATTCTTCTCCCTCGTGACATCATCCAGAATCAAGAAGATGGCCCATTAGGAAAACGACCCTCTTCCTCTCCTTTTCGATTAATGAAGTGATTTATGTTGACACCTGCAAATTTTGGTGAAATGAACATGGAGAGACACTTGGGTAATTTTCAAGAAAACCATGGACAAACTAAGGCCAGTTGAGCACCCTGTCGCTAATCTTATGTGCATTTTCATGGGACAGTTCTTTTTATCTTTTTAGAGACAACGCTCATTGGAAGGTCACATCTTTATAATTGTGCAAGGTCAATGGTTTAACAGCTCAACGTGTAAAATGAATAATGTGGGAGTTGACACAATGGACATCCCTTTAGGACTCTCCTCTCATTCCCACTTTTTAGTTATATATAGAGAGATGTGAGACTTTCACAGAGCCAGGTTCGAGCATATTTGAGAGACCAACATCATCACCTACCAACCCTCTTCATCCTCCCTCAAAAGCTCTCGTTCCATGGGGAGGCAAAGCAACGATCCTAGCCCCACAGTCGTGAGCTCTTCCATCGCTCTGTTGCAAGAGAGGTTCAGGGAGTTGCAGAGGGTAAAGCAGAGAAGAGAAGAAAGAGAGCTTATGAGACTGTCTCTCGAGCCGGTCCTGGCGGTAGCCCCTGTGGTGGATCCGGATCATCGGGCCAAGTTCTGCCTCCAACCCAGCATGATTGCAACTACTTCCCCTCAGGATTATTGCTCTCTCTCGCTTGGCCTCGCGGCTCACAGCAACAGCGACAAAGCCAGTTCAGGAATCGTGAAGACCAATCCTAGGATGGGCTTATGGCCTGGCGATGATAGTCTGGCAATTTCTGGAACATCAGAAGGTGTTGAGAGCCCTGATGTGGACACGTCCCTCCATCTGTAGCATGTTTTTTCCGTAAATCTCAGATACATGTATGTAAGTACTGGATGTATGCTCTCTTTTTCCTTCTTTTAAAAGAGGATCTTGAGCAAGCAACGTCGGGGAACCATTAGACAGATCCTTTGTCCATGCAAATTTTGCTTCTCTTTTTCTGATCGTTTGGGAGGTGGTTGTTCTCTCGGTGATCGCCTCTCTTCTTAAGACAAATTCTGTACATGTGCATAGATGTTCTTTCGAAAGACTAGATCGGAGGTGACTGAGGACCGGTTGATCCTCGATGAAAGAGCATTCCGCAGTTAACGTCTCAGAATGGACTGATCGGTCTTTCGCCTTCCGTGCTTGGTTTACGGTACACATGAGAATGCAAAAGAGCAGAGACAGACTCAAAATTGTCACTCCGATGAGGATTTTTAACTCCGAGTTCACGAAAATTTTAGGTGCGAAAGTGTGAGGCTTCGTTACTGTCAATTTCGGATTTTCACCGGCAAGTTAGGTCGAAAGAAGATCGGCCTCTTTCGCGGATTTACGGGTCACCGGGGCATGCTTGAAGAATCCCAGGAAGAAGAAGGAGGTGGTCTTGCCCAGTGCCCACGAAGAGATTGGCCATCAGAAGGTTAATCAATTAATCACAAAGACAATCACTCACCGCTTGACAGGGAAAATCATCCTCGTTATGTAATGCGGCTCATCCTATTTCCTACTTTCAGTTTCATCCAAATGCAGGAAGGGTACAATTTCCATCTTGGTACTCGACATTTTTCATTAAGATCTTATTAACGAGTGTTTTCGGAGCACTTGTTAAGCAACGATATAAGAATGATAATCAATTTTTTTTCAAATCAATTATCACACGCAACACGTACCATGTCATGGTACGTTGAAAAGCCGGAAATTCTTCTTAATGCATGCGAGGAACGCCTCTCCAACAAAATCCATTCATATGATTCTTCATGCTTAATTTGCTTTGGACTCCTGATTCCTGCCATGGCTGCTCGGGGAACGGGGACAAGTCTCTGCAAGCTTTGGAGGTGGATGGGCCTGGAAAACGGCTGCTTCTCAGTCGGGCTTGGATATAGCCCGGGGGTTCGTCTACGTGTTCACGGGCCCATGTTCTAAGCCCATTCGAAGCCCCAAATTCGATCATTTGCTCCGGCTGAACGGGAACATCGTGAAAGGAAAATGGCTCAGCAGATAGTAGAGAATTGCTCGACCCTTCTCACCCCGGAGAATCTTGTCGTAATTGCTAAATAAAAAAATGGATTTTGTCAACGAACATCAGGGAACTTATCGAGTAATCGCTTGAGAATAGCTTTACCGCAACATTTGTCATGATGCCATGCGTAATTCATGTTCTAAGGTATAAAATGATTTCTGATTGCGCAATCTTTTCAACTAAATAACGAGATCTTCTTGACCGTAATCACGGAGGTCTCGCACGCATGCGGCGAAGTGTTGGAGCTGACCTATGACTATCATGAGATCGGTTCGGGAGTTCTCGAATTTGTGACAAAAAAAATTACTAAACCCCTTGTACGTTTAATGAGCGTACGAGGCAGTCGATGCTGTGATTTTCATACGTAGATATAAACGTAGGTGCGAAATGAGAATATTTACCTTAAAGACGTTCATGGGTTGCTGAAATGTATTTCTATTTATCTGACGTGGCAAAAGCTGATTCGCTAGCTGGTGGGGGTACTTGGTAAAATGATGTGGTGCGGTACGGGGCCAGTGATTGGTCACGCTGGGGCTCCGGTTCGCCACCATCTCCAGAACCTTCTCCTTCTCCTTCCCTAAAACCCTACTAAAACCCCCTCGACACCTGGGCCTCCGTTCACCGCCATTTAGCCACTCGCGGAGCTCGCTTTGATTTTCCCTTCCCTCGCCCCTTCGAGCGATCGCCGACCATGCATATGCTCTCCTCGAGGCGCTCCGTCTCGGCCCTCCTCCGCCTCCGCGGCGCCGGCTGCCGTGCCGCTCCCGCTTGCTGCTCTGCCCCTGCCGCCGCCGGAAATACGGTAGGCTCACCCGAACTCGAAGCTATCTGTTCAATTTGAGATGGAATGGTGAAACTTTGCTGCGAATTCGCTCCGCGTGGAGTGCGCTCGGTCATTTCGATTTCCGGTTTTGCGCGTGGTCAGATTACTTGACAGGAGTTATCGAAATGATTGCTCGTCTGTTCTTGGCGCTTGTAATTTTCGGAAATAGTGGGTATATTTCTCATTTGGCGACGTGAATTAACTTCTTCTTTTTTGTTTCTGACATTGACTTTGTGCAGACGACAGAGAATGATATCAGAGTTGGTCAATATCCTGCAGTTTCCAGAGGGTGGTGCAACCTTGCTGGCCCTTCGCACTCACTGAACTTGAAAAGTTCTTGGGTTTCCGGCAGGAGGTACGAATCAACCTCGGCGGCGAGCGAGGCTTCTCCTCCACCATCAGCCGAGAAATACGAGTATCAAGCAGAGGTATGCTGCTTGGAGGGACTGATTGATTACTTCTCTCATTGATCGGGATTTTTTGTCGTTCAGTTGTCTTTTTTTGCTTTATGATGGCAGGTTAGCCGTCTTATGGACCTCATTGTGCACAGCTTATACAGCAACAAGGAGGTGTTTCTTCGGGAGCTCATTAGGTATCTTTTGGGTTTTGAACTATTTGTCTTGTGGATGCCAGTGCGCATGAGTTTCTTTGCTCTTTCGTTGAGTGTGTGAATTCTGTCTACTCATGGTGGTTTAAGCACAACTTGGAACTCAAACCATGATTTGACAGTGATATGATGAGTGATGCTACTACGGGCCTGTGGCATTGAGCTATGCTATCTGTGGGTTGGGGCTCTTTTTATGACTCAAGAATCGTACTGGATTTTAAAGCCTGATTCCATACAAAAGGCCTTGAATGTTTAGAAGACCAATCTCAGTCAATATGCTCAATAACTAGTGACAATTGACGTGGTCAACACCTTCTTTATTTTATCTGAATGGATGTTGAAGATAGGAAATGGTGTATTTGATATTGAAGGACGAGTTACATTCTTTCTGCCAAACAATATTCACTTTGAGGCCCAATATAGTCAGATTCAAATTTATATATGGATGAATGCACGTACAGGTACACAAATTAGCTATCAAAGTTGAGTTTTCTGCACCATTCAATAGACTAGTGCAACAGAATTGGTTGTTCCACTTTATGAGTGCTGTTCTTTTGTGGAGTGTGTCATTTAAATCATTTTATTGTCATTGTTATTTTTTTGCATTCTAACTGCTGTCTAGGAAGCCTAAGAAGAAAAGTAATCAATTTCTTCTTGTTAAATAATTATTTGACGGTACTCTTGTATGTGTTCCCAGCAATGCGAGTGATGCCTTGGACAAATTAAGATTCCTCAGTGTTACCGAGCCACAACTTTTGAAAGATGCGGCTGTGGATCTTGATATCCGTATTCAGACTGATAAAGATAATGGAATCATATCAATCACGTAAGTTAGTGAGCTTCTGGGTTTGACTGATGATTTTTCATTCTTTGAGTTGTTTAAAGCCCCAAATGTTGTGTGTGCAGTGATACTGGTATTGGGATGACTAGACAAGAACTGGTTGACTGTCTTGGAACAATTGCTCAAAGTGGAACAGCAAAGTTTTTGAAGGCAATAAAGGTCTTGCAATGTTGGTTTTGATAGTGGTGTTTTATTTATTTATTTATTGAGAATAGCAGTATTTGCTAATGGATGTTGTTGCTGACAGGAGAGTAAAGACTCTGGTTCTGACAGCAATTTAATCGGTCAATTTGGGGTGGGATTTTATTCTTCCTTTCTGGTTGCCGATAGGGTATGTTGTCCAACTTTTAAATCCTTTTCTTATCTGCAATGAGTTTGCTTGCTGTAAGTTACAGGCTATTAATCATTGAGACCGTTGTTTTTCCTCCCCCATCTTGAAGGTGGTTGTCTCAACAAAGAGTCCAAAATCCGATAAACAATATGTGTGGGAAGGAGAGGCTAACACCAGTTCCTATACAATTCGGGAGGAAACTGATCCAGACAAGCTTATCCCACGGGGAACTCGCCTGACGTTGTATCTCAAGGTAAGCTAAACTTTGGTCATCTTTGTGTTTTGACTTGTATTAGTGTCCGTCTGTCTTATGCTACGTGGGCTGTTATTTGCTCTCTTATTGGGCTCACATAAGTCTTTATTGGTCTATGTTACTGTAGAATGATGATAAAGGTTTCGCACACCCAGAGCGGATAGAGAAGCTAGTGAAGAACTACTCGCAGTTTGTTTCTTTCCCAATCTATACTTGGCAGGAAAAGGGATATACTAAAGAGGTTTGATAGATCCATGGAATTTCTTTTTTCACGCACTTCATTCTGCTGGAGACATGCACTAGTGAGATGCCCCATCTGTGGCCCATTTCTTCTTCTATTATTTAACGTTGGCATGCTATTCACATGTAGGTGGAGGTTGATGAGGATCCGGCCGAAGTCAAGGAGGGTGAAGATGACAAAGCTGAGGTAATCTCTTTCAGATCATGCTCTAAAATCTGGTCTATCTCTGAAGGATACCGTTCTTTTAGTGTGGGACACTACAAAGTTTGCATATCTGCTTATCTGCTACTGGTATGTGATGATGTTGCAGAGGAAGAAGAAAACAAAGAAAGTTGTTGAAAAATACTGGGATTGGGAGCTGACCAATGAGACACAACCTATATGGGTGAGCTAGATGCATAAGCCTTTGCTTTGTGTAGTTGAAGTTTCTTCATTTGGGGGAGAGTTCAATATTTGTTTTTTCTTTTATTGCAGCTTCGGAACCCTAAAGAAGTTTCCACCGAGGAATACAATGAGTTCTACAAGAAAACATTTAATGAATACTTGGATCCATTAGCATCTTCGCATTTTACAACTGAGGTGACGCTCATTAATTTGCTTGCATGTTGTGTTTAATGTTTCTCCTACCAGATCAGTAGCATTAACTTGGTATTTTCTCTCAAATTCTCAATTCTTCGCTAATTCGGGATAGCTTAGTCTTGTTCTGTTCAGTATGTGGTTTGACTAATTAGTAGTTGCAGACATGATATTGACACCACTCCGTTACAGGACCATGTCTGGCATAAGTTGTAGATGTAATCTCGACAATGGATCATTTAACCATGTGAAAACTTATTTTGACTGTTGTAAAACCTATGTATTATACACTTGCTGATGATGTCTTCTAGCCCCACACCCCAACCCCCCCCCCCCCGGGGGGCGCGGGTGGGGCCCCTTTTTGTGTGTTTATTGAAAGCTCAAGTCGAATTTTTGAGGTAGATCGGGATTCTTACTTCAGTTGATGTTAAGATGTCTTTATGACTTCTGTAGGGAGAAGTTGAGTTTAGGTCTATCCTTTATGTGCCAGCTGTCTCATCTATGGGAAAGGAAGACATAGCTAATCCAAAAACCAAAAATATAAGGCTCTATGTTAAAAGAGTCTTCATATCAGATGACTTCGACGGGGAACTGGTAAGCAGAACGTGAACAGTATTCAGTGAGATAAATGAAGGCTTCGGTTGAATGCAAGCTTATTAATGCTTCTTCATGTTGTTGTTTGCCTTCTTTGCTGGTCCTGGAATAGTTTCCTCGTTACCTAAGCTTTGTCAAAGGTGTTGTGGATTCGAATGATCTTCCTCTCAATGTCTCAAGAGAGATTCTTCAAGAAAGTCGCATTGTAAGTGCAACTAGCGTCATTATTTTCTGTAGAACCAGTGGTCTTTAAAATATTTGCCCATCTAATCTTTGCTATGGTTACTCTGTTTCTCTTTGAAGGTCCGAATAATGAGGAAGCGTTTGGTTAGGAAGGCATTTGACATGATTCTGGGCATATCATTGAGTGAAAACCGAGAGGTTTGTCTTGCCTTCTCTCTTTGAGATTTCCATTCTTCTTTTATTTTCATGGTGGCGTTGCACTTTAAATTCTGTTTCGTATATGCCTCTTATTAATTGTCTCTTCCTTCAGGATTATGAGAAGTTTTGGGAGAACTATGGTAAATACTTGAAACTTGGATGCATTGAAGATCGTGAAAACCACAAAAGGATTGGACCATTGTTAAGGTTTTTCTCCTCACAAAGTGAGAATGAGTCGATCAGCTTGGATGAGTATGTGGAGAACATGAAACCTGAGCAGAAGGATATTTATTATGTTGCTGCGGACAATGTGACTAGTGCTAAGAATGCACCTTTCCTGGAGAAACTTCTTGAGAAGGATATTGAAGTATGTAATTTTTATGCTTTACCTGTTAATAATCATTATTTTCTTTTTCTTCTTTGTTCAGTGATGGATTTCTGGGTGCTCCTTTATAGGTTTTATTCCTAGTTGATCCCATTGACGAAGTTGCCATCCAGAATTTGAAATCCTACAAGGAGAAGAATTTTGTTGATATCAGCAAGGAGGACTTGGATTTAGGTTGGTTAAGCTTGTTACGCGAATTATGTTATTATCCTTTGTGCCAGTGGAAGTCTTTATGATTGGGAAGTACTATACGGCAGTCGTGTTAATCGGGCTTTAGGTGTCCAATCCTAATGTGAGCATAGCGAATCTCTTTGTAGAGCTGTAGCATGATTATTGTTGGCTGGTCTCAACAGGTGACAAAGATGAGGAAAAGGAGAAGATGACGAAGCAGGAGTTTGGGCAAACCTGTGATTGGATGAAAAAGCGACTGGGCGACAAGGTGGCTAGTGTTCAAATCTCAAACCGACTCAGTTCATCACCTTGTGTTCTTGTATCTGGAAAGTTTGGGTGGTCTGCTAATATGGAGAGGTAACTTGATATTTGTTTCCATAAGGCAATTTTGTATTTTGCCCTCTCTCTCTCTCTCTCTCTCTCTGTGTCAAGTTCTTGATCGTGCATGTTATACTTCTGGTAGGTTGATGAAGGCACAGACTGTTGGGGATACCTCCAGCCTGGAGTTCATGAGAAGCAGAAGAGTGTTTGAGATTAACCCAGATCACCCGATTATTAACAACCTGAATGTATGGCTGGTTGTCTGACTTTTTCAGTCTTTTGCACCATTGGGTTAAAAGTGATTTCTGATGCATCTTCAACCTCATAATGCTTTTTTTGCAGGCTGCCTGCAAGAATAGCCCCAATGATGAAGATGCGTTGAGGGCAATTGATCTTTTGTATGATGCAGCATTAGTCTCCAGTGGTTTTACTGTGAGTACCCGTGGACCTCCTATCTTGAATATTCAGTCATTCTTGTAAGCATAATCTAATGAAGCTTGATGAGCATCAGATAGAAGGACGCAATACACCGCTTTCTTTGAGAGTGTTACCTCAAACAACAGCCAATAGAGGCAGCATGATGCAAACTAACCTCTCATGAATTTGCTTGATATGTTGACATGTCAATATATTCATGTATGTATGATCATGTTCATGTCATGACTCTACTGTACTTTGCAGCCTGACAACCCGGCACAACTCGGGGGTAAGATATATGAGATGATGGACATGGCTCTTTCTGGCAAGTGGTTATCCACGGCGGAGTTTCAGTCTGCACCAGGTGGACCTCAAACTGCAGGGACATTAGAGGCCGAGGTGGTTGAAACGGTAGAAGCAGGCAGTCAGAAATGACGATAGATTTCTTTTATGTGCCATATCCATCAGATGTATTAGTAAACATATGAAGCGCAACAGGCTCTTACTTATGGAGATGATGAGTGTGGGTCAGTTTCATGTGTTGGATTTTTGATTTGATGGAAAAAGGAGGAAGGGCTGTCCACTCGTGCAATTATTGAGATTTGTTAGTGCTTTAATTCTTTCCTTCCCTCTTTGCTGCTTCTCCGTCCCTATGCACTTTCTGCATTATGCCAAAGAGGATTTCGGAGGTTCATCCTTGGCTTTAGTTGATCATTCTAAAATAAAGCTTCAGTTTTTAATACCCAATAGCAAACAAATCCACTTACTCTGTTCTTTGAGTTTTAATTGTTCTTCAAGTGGACCCAACCCCCGCTCCGAAATACCCGATAAAATTCGTTTAGATGAGTAGCTGGAGTCCAGTCAAATTTGAAGGCTATGGATCAGCTACTTGGGTGAAATGGGGCATGTGGGGACTCTGAAGATCTTGCATGGTTATGTGAGAAGTTGCCGACTAACGTTGATGTCCGCGACAAACGTTTGGATTCTACCAAAATGATTTTAGTGAGGGTCATATCATTGTATTGGAAGATAACACTTGGATGGAATACCAGATGATGGGAATTGTGTGACTTTATTAAGGTAATTAGGCAAATATCCATTAATCTCACTGGATTTACTTATTTTCAAGAAGTGAGATGATATTAAAAATAACTCTCTTGTTATATGTCTTATTTCAGCTGTTTTCATTTTGTTTTTCTCTTGCATTTTTACATAGCATGTAAATTGAATTTCACTCGTGAAACTAAATGTATATATATTGCACCCTATCCAATTTCATCATCATTAATAGCATTTTTCGGTTGGTAATTTTAAAAGATTATTAGGGCATTCAAAAGATGTTGGAGCTAAAACAGTGGTTCGATTTTTTTTCCTTTTTGTCGGTTCGGATGAGATGATAATTGTTATAGAAATGGATCGACAATTGTTAAAGACGTACGTGACCGATCGTCCTTGCAAAATAATTAAAGGCCGAGTTCTTTTCTTCTTCTTCTTCTTTTCTCGATAAAAAGAAACGACGGGATAAAATCTCAATTGGGCGGAACGGCTTGGACTCCGACAGTGCGTCGTCATTCGAATGCCTCCGGTTTGGACTCAAATTGCTGTACGAAAAGACAACGTACGTACGTCGAAAGCCAGAGGGAAGAAACGTGCTCAACCGGTCAACTCGTTCGACTAACCGGCCGAGCCGGTCGTCCCAGCGTTGAAGATCCAAAATGCGGACGCGGAACCGCCCCTCCTATTCGTGCACCACACTCGCAGCCTCCGGTGGATCGAGGGTTTTCGCCGGTAATCTCTCTCTCCCCCTCTCTCTCTCTCTGGCTTCCGATTGCAGAAATGGTCGAAGCATCATCTCCGACGGGAACATCTATCTTGGTTTTTTCTTGTTCTGGTTTGGCTTTTGAAGTTTTGCGTAGTTTATCTTTTTGCTTCGAACCTTCAGCTGAATTTTCTTGGGTTTTTTTTCCTTCTTTTTCGCCGTCTGGTTGAGCGATGCTAAGTACCCGTCTCCGATTACTGGATTTCTTGGCGGTTCTTCAGTTCCGTCGCTGAAAGACGAGACGCTGTTGTCAACTGAGCTTGTGATGATATTTCGATAGCTCTCTGTATAGGGTTTTGGTTTGGCATGTCGATCGGGTTTAGTTTTCAGTTGGGATCTCGTCTTTCTTCATTTCGTTTTCCGTATTCTCGGGAGGAACTTTTATTTCGTTAGATTACGGCCGTGATCTGGTTATGGTCTCTATGGTCAGTTGTGGGAACGCCCTTGTTAGCGAGTTAGCTTCGTTGTGAGATTTACGCCCAGTATTTGAGCTGGTTCCAGTCGTGATCGTTGGCTTTTCTGGGTTAGCATAATTGAACCTGGACATTTGATAGTGATAAAGCAAAGAAAAGTGTGGGAATTGATTTGAGAATCTTCGATTGATTTCAATGAGGAAGCTCACTATAAGTAGATAAACTCCATGAGATACCTCATTGAAGTTGACCTGGTAAGACCCAAGTCAAAGCCCTGGTGGATAGCACAAACTTATTTGTGCTTGGTGATGTAGGGAATCCAACGGGTAGTATGCATCTCATTCGAGCACATATAATTTCTTAACCTAAGCCCACTGAAGTGGTTCTGGTTGGAAATTGTTGACTAAGGCCATTATGAATCTTGGTCTTGAGAGAGTTCGTCTTTTGCAAAAGCCACTTTTAAACTTGTCCTGCAATTATTTTGTTTCTTTCTTATAGAAGATAACAGCATGACCAGGTTTCTCTCAGAGACATATCTTTTGTGCCTTTTTCGAGTCATAGGTTTTTGTTCTTAGATTTTCTTGAACTCATAGGTTACTGTTCTTGGATTGTCTTCAATTCTTTTCTGATACTTGTAATGCAATAGCATAGCATTCTGGGGAGTTAATGAATTTTTCCTCTTGTCGCAGTGGCACAACCAGGAAGATCAAGGATCAACTGATGGGAACATCATCTGGTTCTAACATTCACCACCAAACTTCTTCGCAAATGCTGCCTCCACGTCAGCAAGCTCGGGCTGGGGGTTTGCAAACATCTCTTTCCCTTGTTACGTCAGATACCCACTTGTCTCCTGATGCACAGGACCCTCGACCCAACTCTGATCAAATTCATGAGTCGCCTACTGAAAGTGCTAGCTCTAGGGAAACATGGCCTACTGCCGATGCTATAATGGGAAAGAAGTTGGAGAACGGGAAGTCTGACAATGATGCCTTTGAACAGTCGGTCGTACGCCGTTTTTCCAGTGCGGATAAAGTATCCCTCTGTGAGATTGCGAAAGAAAGAGTTGACCTGATTGCTGAGAGAATGTATCGTTTGCCAGAAGATTATCGTGATGACTTAAAGAATATGCTTCGGGCTATCCTTGAAGGGAACGGTGGCTCACAGCAGAGAGACGAATTTTTGATTTTGCAAAAGCTTGTTCAGAGTAGATCTGATTTAACGGCCAAGACATTGATCAGAGCGCATCGAGTACAACTTGAGATCCTTGTTTCTATAAATACGGGAATTCAGGCATTTTTACATCCAAATATCAGTCTCTCTCAGACTTCTCTTATTGAAGTCTTTGTGTATAAGAGATGCCGAAATATCGCATGCCAAAACCAGCTCCCTGCTGACGATTGCACCTGCGAGATATGCACAGGCAGAAATGGTTTCTGCAACCTCTGCATGTGTGTCATATGCAACAAATTCGATTTTGAGGTGAATACTTGTCGGTGGATCGGTTGCGACTTGTGCTCTCACTGGACTCATACTGATTGTGCCATTCGTGATAGACAAATTTGTATGGGGCCCTCCATTAAGATTGGAGCAGGCCCGAGTGAAATGCTTTTCAGGTGTCGAGCATGCAATCGGACATCCGAACTGTTAGGTTGGGTGAAAGACGTGTTCCAGCAATGTGCCCCAGCCTGGGACCGTGATTCTCTTATGAGGGAACTTGATTTTGTCAGTCGAATTTTCACTGGAAGTGAGGATCCACGAGGAAGAAATCTTTTCTGGAAGTGCCAGGAACTAATCCAAAAAATGAAGGATGGTCTAGTGGAGTCAACAGCAATACTGATGTTTTTCCAAGGTATCCTTCATGCTGCTGTTCTAGTAAAATAACAAACAACTTTTAATCGCATGAACATGTGCTCTGCAGTGATGATGTGGAGTAATTACTCCACTAAGCATAATGCTCACCGTGCTCTGGATGCACAACAACATTGCATATACACGACATTGGATGCGTCTCGTCCTTTACAGTTGCTTAGTTGGATATCGATACTGTTTTGCATTTCAAGTACAACTTAACTGCAAAAGTGAAGTTATTTCAGCTTTCAAGTTTCAGGGAAACGTGGTCTGTCTATAATATAGGAGAACTCTCCTTTTATTAAGCTATCGTTGTGGATAGTAGCCCAGTAGGCACTATTACTTTTATCTTTGCAAAGCAATAAATGCTCATCTGATAATTTATTGCATGGATTTGCACATTGATGCAGCATATGAAAATGGAACGTTACATGCTTTCTACTGATCTTGTCTGTCTTCTTATAGTGAAGACACTTACGAACCACCCTAAACCTGAGAGCTCTTGACAATTAAGTTGTGTATTTCTCTCTAGTAATGATGATATTGTTTGTGTGACATCTCAATGAAGAGCTTGAGGGGGACTCCCCAAAGAACCTGGAAAACGGGGAAGGTGGACGATTGATAGCTCCGCACGAGGCATGTGGTCGTATTGCTGAGGTGGTGCAAGAAGCCATAAGAAAGATGGAAATGGTAGCTGATGAGAAGATGAGGATGTTTAAGAAAGCTCGCATGGCTGTTGAGGCTTGTGATCGGGAGCTTGAGGACAAGGCCAGAGAAGTGATGGAACTGAAGTCGGAGCGACACAAGAAGAAACTCCAGATTGAGGAGCTGGATAAGATTGTTAGACTGAAACAGGCAGAGGCGGATATGTTTCAGCTTAAGGCTAATGAGGCAAAAAGGGAGGCGGAAAGGATGCAGAGGATTGCTCTTGCAAAGTCAGAGAAATCCGAGGAAGAGTATGCTAGCCGATATCTCAAGCTTCGTCTCAGTGAGGCTGAGGCCGAGAAGCAGTATCTGCTTGAGAAGATTAAGCTCCAGGAGAGCTCACGAGCATCGCAGAGCAGTGGCGGGGGTGACTCATCGCAGATGATGTATTCCAAAATCCAGGACCTTCTGCAGATGTACAATTCTTCTTCAAAGACAGAGACCCAGTCCAACGGGCACAATCCTTTCAGATGAAGTTTGTGAGAAGTGCTTGTGTTTTATGTCATGCATGTGCTTTTGTTATATGATAGTCAGACCTATATTTTGTGTTGTAGAGCAAATTTGTTAGCTACCTGCCTGGTTTAATGTGATTGTGTTATCTAAGTTATGCAGGAGAGAGGTAAGGGCAGAGTTGTACATGGTCACATGGTAGTGTTGATGACCTGTATCATGCTTTGCTCGATTCAGTTGATGCTCGGGAAGGACACATGGCCTGTAGATTCATGATCTAGCGAGGCTCTAGATGGACTAGATGTGATTACTTTTTTACCACAAGCTGTTGATATTTGCAACTCTATTACGTGCTCATGGGTGCTCATGTCATTGGATCCTAGATCATCGCTTTGCTATATGCTAGTTGTCCCGCCATGTTTCATGAAACTCCCTGGTGCCGCGGTTAAAATTGGCTGACATTAGAAATCAATTGTGT
Organism: Melaleuca alternifolia; assembly: GCA_019926035.1. Taxonomy (NCBI): domain Eukaryota; kingdom Viridiplantae; phylum Streptophyta; class Magnoliopsida; order Myrtales; family Myrtaceae; genus Melaleuca; species Melaleuca alternifolia. The sequence continues at coordinate 507,192 of JAGKPW010000723.1, read as the reverse complement.
CCCGGTCGAGCAACTCTGCAGACTGTTTGAAGCGAGAACAACAAATGTTTCCCTAACAGTTTGTCGACCCATAAATTTGGCATCTGAGAGTAAACATATTTATCTGCCCTGGTTAGGACTTGACCAGTTAGAATTATTCTGGACCGGTTCAGATTCTTGAAAACTTCATGTGCGTTTTGTTTATAATATCCGTTCATGCTTAGGGGGCGGAGGGGGAACAATTTTGTCAATACAGTGTCATTGTTCCCATCTCAGGTATCTCCACCAGTTCATAGAAGAAGTGTCTGCATCGTTCAACGCATGGGAAGCAATGTGGTGAAATTGACCATTTTGATGGTAGAGCAGCGTAGAATGTCGATACTGTGTCTGTATCATTCACATAAGTTGGAAAGGAAGCAGTGTAGCTATCTTCTTGATGATATTGGCCCCATTTGATACGGGACCTATGAAATTAATGTCCAAGATGCAGCCATGTTCACGGGCCCCACACGGAGAGAGAGAGAGACCTAAAATGTGAGTCGTAACAGTCATTAGACTTTATCATATCACTTGGCGTACCAATCTTATAGATCTGGCTAATATACCTGATGTTATTTATTGCAAAAGTAAGTGGTGCCAAAAAAAATCCCAATAAGGCCAAAACCACAACAATCAGGAATCTCTGGATAGTCTGACGTGCACAAAGCCCCCTAATTGATCCTTCAACCACGTAATATAAGCATTGGGGAAGAAATATTTATGGGAACTGCGAATGTTTTTTACCTGTGAAACTGCCAGGCTAAAGCTTGTTTCTGTCCTTAATAAGAAGACGAGAATGTAAATAGGAGATATTGGAATGAGTCCAAGAACAAAGATGTGGAAATCATCAAAAGAACATGGTGGAAGATAGTGTGATCCGGGTCTATAATAGTAATGTCGGAGTAGCTGTCGAAAAGAGAGCCTTGTCAATGTTACCAAGGCAAAAACAGCTAAACCAGAAAATGGGGCCTCAAGTGAAAATAAATAAAGAAACGTTTGGTGAACAGCTAAGCTTAAATGATCTAGCGCCCTTTGTTTTTGTTGTGTTTTGAATCTTGTCTTGTCTCTATATGTTCACTGGGTTGTCTCCTTCTGCTTGGTGTGATCTCCCTCTTGATTTCCACAAGATTTCCTTTGGGGGAAGCCTAGCCAAGGATTGTGTTTTTGAGGATGATCTTCGTTGGTTAAGATTATTACATGGGACGGGTATGTGGATCTTGCGGATCACCCACACAAATAATTTAATTCGTAAGGATTATACTTCCCAACGTGGATTGTCCAAAAGTGATTCCGATTCTTGATTGGCATCTCCTGTTTCGTCGTTCTTCGTGGCAAGACCTGCTCGATGACCAGATAAATCCCTGTGCTGTCTCATTACATGTTTGAATCGTTCCAATGAGTACCTTCATGATGGTCATAGGCTCTTCAGCTTTATCAAATGTAAGTGGACTTTTTTTATTCGACATGTGGTAGTTGTACAGATGCGTTAGGCGAATATACAGCTGATGACAGATGAACCCACCCCACCCCCCTGCCTTTCGTAGTTCTCTTTCTTCTCCACTAGTTTCGAGTTTGAAATTGCTTGTGAGAGTAAAATTTGCAAGTCAAAGTATCTTTGACGGATGTCTTTTTCAGGCTAGCATTTTCGTGATTTGTAGTAACTTGGCTCACTCGTCCTATTAGCCTAGGCCATTGGGAATGGCCATTATAGCTCGAACTGAACATTTCAGAACAAGCATGAAACTTCTACAAAAATAAAAATAAAAAAATTACGTAGTCATTTTCCCTCTTTCACCCTGCGGAAAAAGCGAAAATTAAGTTTGGTCGTTGAAGCGAATCCAAAGACCAAGTGGAAGTAGTAGAAGGATCTATCCTTGAACAGAGTGGGATCGATTTGTAAGTAGTTATTTGGATTTATTGGCTGTTTGTCAACTCTTGACGATCCCAATCGGGTAAGTGAGCTGAGTAGACAGAATTAGCATCATAAGTAAGATGGGTACAGCTAGGTCACGCATGTGTTGGTGCCCTATTGCTGGCCCATCTTCATCATTCCTAAGTCAGACCAAGTTGGAGGAAAGCCATGACAAAAGGCAGAGAGCACGGTCCAAGAACTTTGGTGATGCAAATCACAAGGATTCAATAACTAAATTTTCAATTGGCGAGTTGAGAGATGGAAACATAAAGTTAACAAGTTCAATTGGTGGCATCAAGTATCTATGATCACTTCCCATCTTTGATCAAAATATATCAGATTCAAATGAAACAGACATGGGTTCCCCCCATTTGGGAGAAAAAAAGGAAATTAAAAATGCTTGAGAAGCACCAGATATTATCATTGTCTATAGCACCGCTAGTAATCTGATCTAATCATTTTCCTACTCAGGGTCCCGCAATGTGTTAAGATCACGATGCTCCTTATCAATCGGTTGATTTCCACATGTTCAGCACCTTCTTTGACTTTTTCTCCTAACGTGTTACAAATAACATGATATATAGATAACATTTTTTAAAGGGGAAGATTTAAGTAACAAAGAAAGGAAAAGCTTGAAGAGGGGAACAAAATCCTAGAATGTCCCTTAGCTAGGCACCGCCCCGGAAAGAAGAATCCTCACCCCTCCCCTCCCTTCCACACGAACTCTGGAGAAGAGAAGAGACATGGCAAAGCAAAAGCCGATATGATATGGTCTAAATAAGATAAACAATGTATAAAAAGAAGCCTTTATTTTTATCTGTCTACAAGGAAAAGCAATGGCCGCAAGATTTGAACTGTGTGTAGTGCTCCCATGACGTGCTCCAAGTAATGTGAATTGAAGGCTCGAACTACTTTATCCTGATATCATTGTTAATCTGAAGAGATTAGGCAGAATCTTTTCCCTTCAAACCCACCAACGCAAAACCATCATCACATGCCACGCATTATCTAAAAGCACGCCCCTTTTTCGCACCAGTTTTTAAACATTCTCCCCCCTGAAAAGCAATAGAAATTTGTTGCTCAGTTCACCTGCCAGAATCGAGTTCTGCCGATCTTTGCATCTCGGGGATGGAAAAGACAAAGTGGGTTCATCTCTGTCGAGCTCACGCAGCTCCTGTAGCTCGAAAAGGAGAGAGAGGCGCACTAGAGCAAGTGCGAGTCGCGTTTCAGGAACAGCACCTTCTTACAAGTCAACACGTCCACCATTCTGATCTGCCCATGTTGCCATTAAAGCCTTGAAAAGAGCAACAACCAGCGTCCTCGGCTTCACCCAAATTCAGTCGATGCCCAAAGGACAAGAAGCAAAAGATGGGGTCGGTAAAGTGGGACTTTTCCTTCTCTCCATGCACATGTGGTGACCATGGCCGGTGCATCCTTGGTTTCAGGAGCATTGAATGAGTACGTTTGCTCTTGTTAGTATTGCTTCGCTTCTTCATGAGCACATTCCATGGCTATTCGGAGAGATTATGATTTACATAGTTCAGTAAAATAGACTCACCTGATCCTCTTACAAATCAAGTGAGATGCGAGTCAAAACCCGATTGAGTTGCCTCACGTGAGAATTATTTGTGCACTTAGTTGCGTGGAATCAAACATGTTTCCCATGTCCTTCCTTAATCACTAATTCAACCTCGTGGGATTCGGCTATTGAAATGGAAAAAAAGGGACCAACGAACTTGGTTTGTACACATGAGAATATCAGAGAAACAATTCATTCTCACTTAAAAAAAACCGCATCAGATTCCTTTATTGCTAAGTCAATATTCGAAAAAGAAAAATGAACTCTACTGAAAAATGAATTGTTCGATTTTACTATCAGAAAATTCACAACTTATTTCTACAAAGCTCATTCAAGTCACAACGCACAAGAAACAATCCCATGGTATCAACCGACAAGACAATCAATTCCTTCATTCTATTAAACTCTTCCGCTGGACCGGCTCTTGTGTGCAAAGGCAAAGTCATCCGGTTCTTGTCGACCGGGCCAACCCCGTTCACCGGAATACCGAGCGAGCGCGGCGCTGGACCGATTTCAACGTCGTCGACTCCTCGTCAAACTACAATCACATCACGTGATTCCTTTCAACTTCGCCCTCCGCCCATGGTCTCGGCCCTCTCGCCGTTTGGATGCTCTCGGTGAAGTTTTGTCTTCGTGTCATCTGGTGGAGCGCCACGAAAGTCAAGACGACGACGACGACGACAGGGCCGACAAGTCGTTTCGACTCCTCCCTCGTCTCCACTGTCTTCTCTTTCAGGCCTACCTCAATTAATGTAGGATAATAGGCTTGTCTAAAAAACGACAGCGGCTGAACCATCGTGGGACCCCATCGAGAGATCCTTTCTGTCGTCTTCTTCTATTTGTGTTTCTGTGACTCTTAAGCGTGTGGTCGCTGGCGCCAACGCTCCATAATTGGAGCAGCTGTAATTAGAATGTCAGTCTCTCGAAATCGTCCAAGATCGACCCCCCACTCCTCCTCCTCCATCCCAAACATCTCGAGCGACTCCAAGGCGTACTTGTCTATTTGCTTTTGGGAGCAATGTTGCTCCCATGACCGATTGATTTTGTATTATTAGAATTTAGAAATAAGTCCATCGAATATTCGACAACTTATCGTGAAAATACGATTGAATTTTAAAACTTGTAGGAAATACAATCGATTTTTCAAAACTTATTAAGGGTGGGTAGTTCTATTCAACTTAGGTAATGGAATATACTGATGTGATTTTTTTCATTATTTTTTGTTATGCGTGGCTTTGTAGTATACATTTTTATTTAAATTAGTTTAAAAACTAAATTAGGGGAGAGATAGGGAGAGAGACCTCGTCGCCATTGCCCCGCCATAGTAGGAAGGGCCACATAAGGGTGGTCAATGGCCACCATCGCCAACCCTGGCCTCCCCATCCTTGCAGATCTCTAGTTGAGGCTCAGTGACCCCTACAAGCCATCCCTCACCCTCGCCGACCCTTTCTAGCAATGGTGGGGTGATGACAGCAAAGGCTTATAGCCCTTCCCTAATTTCTTTACTACAATTATTTTTAAAAAAAATTGCTTTATTCAGTTGTAATAATTTTATATTAAAAAAGCCACTAAGGATAATAAAATAAAATAAAAAACTCATGTCAACATTTTTAATTAGTTACGTTTGACGAAATTAATGAAAGATCGGTTGAACCAGCTTGATGAATTATAGGATTTGATCACATATTTTGAAAAATTTATGAGTCAATTGCATCTTAATAGCAAGTTTTAAGACTTCCGATACACATGTCCCTTGGCCCCTCTTTCCATATCTTATGAGCCCAATCCTTGCCTAGGCCCTGATGAGGTCCCCGGGCAAGGCTAAGGCTTCGCCAAACCTCATCGATGTACTTGACATGCTTCTTTGCTTTAAAGCACATGAGGACTAGCAAGCATACCATGGCAAGCTAGAAGTGGTCCATGAGGCCAACAGGCTGATGCGGGCAACGCTCACCAAGCCTCACCCTCGCGTAGGCAACACGCAATAAGGTTTCCTTGTTTAGGTAAGGGGGTCAACCTCGCAAGGGGGGGCCTTGCCTATGCTTACCTTCCCTTGGTTGGCACACAGTGAGGCTAGTCAAGGTTGGTGAAAAAGAAAAAGAAAACAAAGGAAATTTTAGAGAAATTATACAAAAAAATCGTATACAAAAGTTCATATCAACACTAACCATGCTAAATAGAATGATCGACGTCTATATTAGTGATTTTCAACCCAAATCAATCAAACGAATTAAATTGATATTGATATGAAAATATTTAAATTAAATTAGTTTAATTAAAATGTTAAGATTGTATTGGTACGAGTGCAACAAGTGTATTATATGTTTTTGTACTTTTCCTCGGACGGGGGTAAAGTGGTAAAGGTGGAGGAAGAAAAGAAAAAAAAGGAAGGGGTGGACCGGGGGCGGACTCTAGTAGCGCTCGGTCGAGTCCACCGTTGCAGCGTGGTGACGTGTCGTCCGCCCGTAGGAGGAACGCTTCCATCGAGGCTCGCGGTCTCATAACCGAATCGGGAGGGCCCGGGTGGGGCCCAAAGCGGGCGCGTCTGACGTGTCAGTCCCCCGGCGCGTTGGCTTTGGAATTTCTCCCTCTCTTTTTCCCTCCCTCTATTAAAAAAAAAAAAAAGAAGCAAAAAAGAAGAAGAAAGAGAAAAAGGGGAAATTAAGGAGGAGGAGGAGGTAACGTGATTTGTCAGGTCGTGCAAGCTGTCATGGACCCCACCGTATTTGCTCACGCCTCAAAGCCAATAACTCGGGTCCGAATCGGGGCGATCCGGAGTTTCGTTGTCGTCCCGGGTCCCTCCGCTGCCGCTGCGGCTGCGCCCGTCGTAAATTTCCTCGGTGGGTCTGAATCCACGTCACCCAACATCTCTCTCCACCTTCCTCGTGCTTCGACGTGACGCCTCTCCGAGTTGAAGCGCATTTGAAAACATCAATCATTCTCGCCCACTTCCATCGCATAAGTTCCTTTCCAATTTCCTTAACCATCTATCTACCTCCATCCAAAAAATCTTAGAGGGTGCTTTAATTTTCTCACATTGAATTCCGATGATGTGAATATTAGCTAGTGTTCTGTACGAATTTCAGCATCGGATGAATGAATCTTGTAACGTAACACGTGTGTCGACCAATCCATAAGATAAAAGAAAATGAAGATCCGGCAATCTTCATGACATAAATTTAAATATATATATATATTAATTTCAATCCAATTTGCATTAGTATATACAATGTCAATTTCGGACGAGGACCGCGATAGCGAGATTGGGTGTGACATCTCTTACTTAACCAAATATAAGAATCGTTGGCGTATTGTACTTGCGATGGTTTTGTCGTGTATCTACTACAAGATGATGAAAAGAAAAGAAGGGGAGTTCGATGTGAATGGCTTAACTAACATGGCGGTTGTCGTAAACGGAATTCATAAATGGAAAAACTTGGGCTCAAGAGAGGAGACTTTTCTCCTCCTCCTTCTCCCTTCTTTCTTTTTCGGTGTTTTGTCGGAATCTTTTTTTTTTTTTCGAGAGGAAAGTGACGACTCGAGCCCGCAAGGCAGAGTGGATGCGTTTAAGTACAAAAAAAAAGCGCACGAGCCGACCAGGACACGACCAGAGCCATCGGGGACGAGATCTCGACATCCGATCCGTCGCCCGAGAGCGGAGGAGATGTGTCGCTCCACTTCGATCGGAGGACGCACTCGATCCATGTTTTGACGAAGCATAGAACGTCGGAAGCAATTTTGCGTGCACGCACCGCAGGAACATAAAGAAGAAAAAAAGTTTGATTTGACCTCGCACCAATAATTCATCAGTCGATGGCGATGGAGCCACCATCCCTCGATTCCACCCGCATTAGGAACCGAGATTGCATTATCTTCGATCTTGCGGCTCACCAAGTCCCGTCTCTGCCCATTTCAATACTTCTCTTGCTTTCCCATTAATAGTCTTCCTTACTGTTTATCATAATCATTATGGCGAGCTAAAGCGAAGATACCGATCACGGCGCGCGATTATAAAAGGAAGTCGACGTACTTTTCTTCAACGATCGAGCCCGCATCGCGACTCGGAACCCTCATTGCTCGGACGCAGCAATCTTAGCTTCTCGTTCGCGTGTCTACGTATATCATACGTAATGCTGAAGTATAGGGCATTGTCGCTAATTGGAGAGGTTTAGCATAATTGATTCTTGGTTAGATTTGGCTGCTACGTGACAGAAGGCACGCACTGCATGGCCGGCTTTGGTCGTCGTTCGATGAGCGACTTCTATTTTTCAAAAATTTGTCTTATTTCCTCCTTGAAGCAATCGGCACCCAATAGATACTTTCACTCTTATCTTTGTGATGTCACGTCTAAAACGACGTATCCGAATGCGTCTGTTTTTAGAAAAATGCCCGAGGAACCATTTTGTTTAGCTGAGGATATAAGAGATTGATTTACAAAACGGTGCGTGCATCTCTCGACTCTTGTATCGAGAAAATCGTCGTTACATTACATCATTTACTCAGTTTCAAGAATTAGTTGTCGCACCGCCCGACATTACTCGAGAATCGTATTTAATCAAAGATCTGATGGTCTCTCGCTCATATTCTCGCATGAAATGAGATTCTTTGCTATAATTATGGAAGTTCCTTCCTCGAAAAAGATACCGACATCGATGATTTTCAAAGACGCGAGCAAATCAGCAAAGTTCGCGGGCCAAACGACCCTGGCGCTCGATTAAATTACTAGCTAATTTTTCTCTTTTGGTCGATTTTATCTCTTGGGAGAACGGAGGGAGAAGCAAACGGGGGGAGGGACGTGGTGAATAAAGAGGAAAAAAGAGAAGGGGAAATGGTGGTGGTCAAAGTAATCATGGGCATTGATTAGGGCACAGGCTAATCTAATCATGAGTTTTTCAATATTTAATCCCATGATTTAGGCCCCCAATCAAACATCTCCCCTGTGATATTTTAAGTCATTGGTGGGCGGGGGTACATTAGCCGACATATACTTTCATTTGATTGGCCATCCTCATCACAATCTATCTCCACCAATCACATTTGCGTAAGGAGGACCCCCCAAAAAAAGAAAAAAGAAAAAGAAGAAAGAAGAAGACTCGCGATCTCAGGCGCATTTTAGCAGCCGTTCCTCCCGAGGAATTGCCGATCCTCTCTTCCGCGCTGCGCCTCCTCATCATGATGTTCGGGTCGTAATTTTCTTCTTCTTGGACTAATTTCCCTCGAATTTCATGATAATTATCTATCCCGATTCACACGAGTTGATCGTTGAAATACTCGGGTCATTTTTTGCAAGATGACCTTCGGAGAAAAGGCAAAATGGGGATGATAAAGGTAATTATTATGCGCTTCATTATTATTATTATATTTTTTTTTATTTTCTTTTAATAACCGATGACTTTATCACAGATATTTGGGTTTGAACAGCACCAAAAAGCTAAACTTCTATATATCTAGACCTATTTAAGAAGTTAGCAACCGGGAGTTTCGAATTTTTAATCTCGACGATGAATAATAAGCACGGCTACCCACCGTTGATTGTGCTTTATTATTACTGTTAATGCAATAGAGGGTAAAAAAACAAAAACAATAGGATTCGAAAAATTTCAGGGAGATAGTTCAGTTCATGTATCACCGGCTGTTACAGAATTCGGAAAAAAAAATAATCGTGATGACCGAAAAATATGTAAACTTGGCGGTCCACGCAATTTCCTAAATTATTACAGGCTTTGTTTATTCATGTGTCAATTGTAATTTATTTCCTAAACATTAGTGAACTGGAATATCGTTTCTAAAAAAATATGGCACCGGTGTGCTTTAAAGCTAATTATCGACAATTTTCTGGGAAAGTTTTATGATCCAGTCCAGCAATTTTATGGAACTCATCCTATATATAATATAAGCTGTTGGATCAAAAGGGGAAAAAGATTAACCACGGATGATTTTTCAAGATAGGAACTTATGGGCATGTGAAGAAAAAATTGTTACCGACACGCGAGAGCAATTACTTAATGAGTAAAGCCTTTGATTTAAAGAACTTCGAATGAATATTACGATCATGGATGAAAGTTACTAAGAATAGAAAAATAACGGTGGTGTTTATTTCGGGGAAAAATTTATAATAAAGAATTACTTTTTCTAAACATAAAATTTTTGAGAAAATATTTTCCTCTTTTTAAGTTAGGGAATTTAATTTTTTACTTTTTAAACGTGTAAACTATTTTCTCATCAACCGATCATTTTCGGTAAATTAATGTCTCTCTTATTGTTGGTAAAATTATGATAAATTTAAAAAAATACAAACGGCTATAAAACTGTTTTTGTTATAAAAAAGAAACAGCTTATAAGATTGTAGAAGCAACCCCTTTTCGATGGAACAGATGAAGGGAAGTAATCACGTTTAGTGATGTAAGGAGGCGAAATGAGCCGAAGTCGCTGCCCCTTCGTCTTCAATAATTCACAGTCTCCTCGTTGTCTTTGAATATAACAAAAACCGCCTCAGAACATCAAGTTTTACTCAGTTTCCCTCCACATGGACAGGACACCGTGTTGTCCAGGCGAAGACTTGGGCTCTATTCGGAGCTTCTCTGACCTTCTCGCACACTCTCTCTCGCTTTCTCTCTCTCCCTCCCCCTTATAAGTCCTTATTTCTGCTGCACAGCAGGGAGAGGACAAATGCCTTCTCTTGAAAACGGCGAACGGGGTGTGGGGGCAGTCCCTTTCCCCCTACACCAAAAGCAAAAGAGACCCAAGAAAAACAAAAGAGAAGCTATGTCACTATATATATAATATCTAAGCAGTAAATATAAAGTTCTTCTCTTTGGCATAATTCTTGATATTTTGCATAATTTGTTTGCTTTCGCCTAACCTTCTTTGTCCTCTTGATGATGAGGCAATGATATGATGCACCCAGCTTCTGTACCCATGCTAGATGCCCCCAGAGAGAGAGAGAGAGAGAGAGAGAGAGAGAGAGCTTTAGCCGGTTCTGACCATTGAACCCAATTGGGCATTCTGCGATTCAAGTGCAGGTTCAAGGATTTGAGTTACCTCTGGGGGAAAAAAAAGTAGAGCTTGATGCTTCTTTTGGCGATGCAGGGCTATGAGAGGAGGAAAGAGCACATACACAGAAAAAGGGCCAAAGTTTTTCTTACATCATTAATGATTCTCTCACAGGTTTGCTAGCCACAACACCGGCTGGTTTTTTGGGTACAGCTAGTTGTTTTGGAATGATTATCTCCAACTTTATCTTCTTCAAAAGAGGTGTGCTCTTGATGACCTTTCGGGTTTCTCAGGGGATGGACTCAGAAATTTAGAACAGGACAAGAAATTACCCCACCAGGAAGAGATCGAGAAAAGGCAAGAACCTGCTGCTTTGTTTGCTGCTATAGTGTATTAGCTAGAGCATGGTATTCGTCAGGTCGGTTCTCAATAATCATAAAGCATAGTAATCTTTTCCGCGGCGGACCGCGGATTCTTCTGGGTCATGTTATCCATCGGTTGAGCTCTAGCTATTGATGAGTCTGTCACCCTTAGTTGGAGTTCTTCTTGGGCTATCAAGTCTCTTTGTTGAGTGGCCAATGGTAAAGATGCATTTTAATGGCAAGCTTGCCGGATCTAACGGCAAATTGCAAGCGAGTTTCAACTTGAATAAAGTGAACGGGCCCATTGAAGGTCCCTATTGTATGGAAATATGGAGGAGAAAGCTCATATTCTTTTGTGTTCTACTTATGGTCGCCTCTGCGGTTGTTTGGTTTTTCTCGGGTTTCAGCGAGAGTTCTTTGGTGGGGAAGGCAAAGTCTCCTGAGCTGTGGGAGGAAAAAGCTCGAATCTTTAGACAGCATTTCAATGTCAGCAAGAACCAACTTCATTCTTTAGCTTCTCTGCTCGGCGACTCCAACCAGGTGAGGTTTTGCTCTGTCCTCTTTCTTAACATTTTCAGTATTCCTGCTTGCTCTGCATCTCAGTATTGTGGCCATTGTTGCAAGCTTTGTTGAAATTTCTTCTCGTTTGCTTGGAAGAAAGGTGGGATATTACCAAGGACATAGTCATAGGACTTCTTTTTTGTTGACTAACGAGTACTTTTCAAACTTGATAGACGCGGAGACGTTATCATGTAGTGAAGTTGTAAGATGAAAATCGTCTCTTCTCCTTCTCCTCTGACAGCCTTACGGGGCATATACAACTATGTTGGACTTTTTAAGTTCGTTGAGTTGAACCTGGTTTGCCCCAGCTATCTTCTAATAATCTGCACCGAGACCCAGCTAGAATTTCATTAATCATTTCTCTTTTGAAAGAGTTCTGAGGGAGGGCATGAGAGGAACCGCCATGTAGCTTATGTGCAGTCTTCGCGGTGCTACTAAAAATGTTGCTACCTTCAGGATTCTGTATTTTTCTGGAGATTTTGTTTTGGATGTGTTCTTTATTTAGCGCATGAGGGTTTGGAAGGCTTAGGATATGGCTCTGTCGCATCAGCGTTTTCTTTGCCTCTGTTCACCTCCTATGATAGTGGACTGTGTCCTGGTTTATGTGAGCCTTTTGCATCATTATCTGTGTTCATTGCATTTCACTAAGTGGATCACTATCTCTGGGCATGCTCTCATTGTTACTAACAGTAGTTCGAAGAAATCCATGGAACATGCTTCTGGTTTTGTTTGACTCAGAAATTTTTAGAGGAAATGGTGAAAATAGGATTTGCATCTTTGGGATGGCTTTGACTAAACTACTGCATTTGGTTTATCTATTTCAGGTAGCATCCGTCCAATGTTCCAAATTACTCAAAGAAACGGGAAAGGAAGTGGCATTTATAGATAGTTGTGCCTGCTCTCTAAAAGTCGTTTGCTCAGACCATCTGGATCTTCTGAAGCAGCAAGTATTGGATGGAGAAGATGCTGAACTTGAGGACCCAGACCAATGCCCGGTTCAACCTGAGAACCACTCTTCGGAGGATTGCCTGTCAATTCTACAGGAGAAATCAAATGCAACATCTGAAGTTTCATTCCGATCAGTCGATAATCCAAAAGTTCTGGAGGTATATTTGCTGCAAGGAGCAATCAACTGTGTGTGGAAGTGACTAGATATTTAGATAGAGTTGCAGACATATACTTCTCATCCGTAGTTTGTCATATTGTTGTTAGATGTAATGTTCATATCTCTGATATTTTTTCATTTTTCATAGCTTGGAATTCCACCTAAGATAGCATCCGTCTGTAGTGACCATAACACGCTATAAGCATATCCGATGGATACATTAGGTTACTCCATTGGAAAGAAACATTAACCACCACATAAGCATCCCCTCATCTGCTTGCTAACATTTTAACATTTCCTTTCTTGAATGTTTGCATTTTGTAGAGATCATCTGGGTATTAGACATTTCATTCTCTTCGTAATTCTGCATCACTCATATGCCTTTAATTGGTATTTCATAGCAGACATTACATATCAGTTGAAATACCTTGCACCTTGAAGCATGTTATCTAACCTTAAATAGTTAAAAAGTAACCTCTTGTTTTGCCGACTTTATAAGTAATTAAAAGATGAGATATCAATTTTACAGTTAAAAGGCTTCTTTCCTTTGTTCTTGACCAGGATATGTCACAGGCAAGGCGGAAGAGAAATCATGCAGGAGATAGTTGCAGGACTAGGTCCTTTGGTTTAGTAAAAAGATGTTGGTGGGTCATTGTTATGATGATGGTGATCTGCAAGATGTGTGGTTTTTGTTTGAGAGTTCGGAGAGACCAAGCACAAAAAATTGTTGAGCTAAACCCGGTGAGTAATCAGCAGAGGCAGCAACAGCAAAACCATAGTTCCTCCAAAAGTGCTGGGAGATGGCGGAAGAAATTTTTAATCGTGTTTGTCCTCATTGGAGTAATGACGTCCTTTTGGTTGTTTTGGCATTTGAATAAAAAAATCATTTTGAGAAGAGAAGAGACCTTGGCAAACATGTGTGATGAGCGAGCCAGGATGCTGCAAGATCAGTTTAATGTCAGCATGAATCATGTTCATGCCTTGGCTATTCTCGTTTCTACCTTTCACCATGGAAAACAACCTTCAGCTATAGATCAGGTTACAATTCTCTTGACCCCTTAATTTATACTCGTACTAAATTTCCATGGCTTTAGGGGTTCTATTTTAACAGTCAAATGTTCATGTCTAGCTTTGCGAGCACTTGCGTCACCACAGTGATCAGGCAACAGTTAGACTGGGGTTGCTTCTTTAAATGTTGAAACTATGAAGTTTGCTTGAATTTGTTTCCTGTGTTAGCGATCTTTGGGGTGGGTTAAAATTTAACCAACATCCAAGCATTCTTAGGCATTAGATAATAGGAGTAGATTGCACTCAAAATTTTTGACTATGAACTAAACTGAGCCTAAGAGCAATTGCTAAATAGCTACCACTTGTGCTGGATGGTCTCTGCAAAGAACAACATGACCGATCAAGGTGGTGATAGTTATATTTGAGTGCATATTTGGTGGGCTTAAGTAAGCAATAAATTGATAATAAAATAGAAGAACATTAATTGGGTGTCGAGGTATACTGGTTGCTGATATTTGAGATTTTGCCACTTAATATATGTTCGCATTGGATGGACCATAAGCTATGGCAGATGGGCGTTTGTTATCAGCAGCATCAATCGCATTACATGCATGAGGTCGATATGCATTACATGCATGAGGTCGATATTGAGAATATAAAAATTTGATACATACATACATACATACATACATACATACATACAAGAAAAGCTTTCAGACTCTTGATTTCTACGACATATATTGTAAAGATAGTTTGTGCTAAAAAGTAGTTGTTGAGCTCTACTAGGGATATAGAAGTCCCTGCACTTTTGAACTTGTGAAATTGCTTAAATCCCACAAGGACTCTGCAGTGCCAAATTTAAAAAAATGATGCCTTGGTCTATTTATGCCTTGTTTCCTCAATCATGCACATGCTTCCTTCGAGCTGATACCATCTACCCATGCTTCTGGTCGCCATGACCATCAAAATTGAATCTGATTGGTTAGATAATTGGCCGATATTGTGGGAACTAATGATAACTTTTTGAGCTCAGTTGCTATGAGACATGCATGGCCTTCAAGAGCGCCTACTTGGAGTAGTATGGCACTGATGGTGCAACAAACTTTTCCTTGGTCCTTAGAAAATTTGAAGGAAGAAAGTCTGAGATCGATGTCTGTTCATCTTTATCTTGCAGAAAACTTTTGGAGAATACACAGAAAGAACAGCTTTTGAGAGACCACTTACTAGTGGTGTTGCATATGCTTTGAAAGTACCTCACTCAGAGAGGGAGCAATTTGAGAAGCGACATGGGTGGACAATAAAGAAAATGGAAACTGCTGATCAGACGCTTGTTCAGGACTACATGCTGGATAGGTTGGACCCTGCACCTATTCAAGATGAGTACGCACCTGTTGTATTTTCTCAAGAAACCGTCTCTCACATAGTCTCCATTGACATGATGTCTGGAAAGGTGGGTCAAGTAAGACTAATGTGTTTTACTCCTATCTTCATCCTTTTTCTAGTGTGCAACTTGCTCTAACCTTTGATGTTGTGTGTCATTGTCCTTGACTACTGATGATGTCCTGCTGGGTAAGCAGGAGTAATCGATACATTAAATTGTGTGTTAGTAGAAATGGTGATGATACACTGAAGTTAAAATAACTTATCTTGTAACTTTGGGGGATTCCCATCAAGTTTGTCAATGTCTTAGACTATGCTTTTAAAATATGTTGCTTTTGCTGCAATTATAGGAAGATCAAGAGAATATACTGCGGGCTAGGGCATCTGGGAAGGGAGTACTGACTTCTCCCTTCAAGCTTCTGAAGTCGAATCACCTTGGTGTTGTACTGACTTTTGCTGTATATGATAGAGAACTCCCTGCTGATGCTACAGCTGAGCAACGTATTGAAGCAACAGTGGGGTATGTGTCGCTTGATGGTTTGGTAAATTTCTTTTTTTGATGTAGGTAAATGCATTTAAGTATGTTTTCCATCTGTTAGGTATTTGGGTGCATCTTATGATGTCCCCTCCCTTGTTGAGAAGCTTCTGCAACAGTTGGCTAGCAAGCAGACGATTGTCGTAAATGTCTACGACACAACCAATGGATCTGAACCGATCAATATGTATGGTGTTGATGTTATTGACACTGGGCTAGTGCATGTTAGTAACGTTGATTTTGGGGATCCACTTAGGAGACATGAGATGCATTGCAGGTACATCTCTTTATAAATAAGTGTTCATATCACCACATACTTAGGGCATCATGTTCACCTGGCCTTTTGTGTGTAGGTTCAAGCAGAGACCTCCTATGCCGTGGACTGCAATAAATTCATCAGTTGGAGTGCTGGTCATCACATTGCTGGTTGGTCATATCTTTCATGCAGCTATAAATCGAATTGCTAAGGTGGAGGAGGACTATCGACAGATGATGGAGCTGAAAAGTCGCGCTGAGGCTGCAGATGTGGCAAAATCTCAGGTGCACTTTGTTTCTGTTTCACTAAATTGACTGCCATCTTTAAATTCTTCTCATTTGTCCTAAACATGTGAATGTATTTACTTAATGGAAGTCTACTTTCTCGCCAACAATATGGGTGGAATCTTTGAGCGATTTGTCTTATACCGTAACATGGATACTATAATAAGTACTCTGAATTGCGTTTCTGCCTTTCTGTTTTTCTTCTTGTAGTTTCTTGCAACTGTTTCCCACGAGATTAGAACTCCTATGAATGGTGTTTTAGGTAAGTAAAAGTTCTTTGGAAATACAATCCAATTGCTGATCTGACCAAGACATTGACAATGGGTTAAAATGATGTTCCAGGCATGCTGAAAATGCTTATGGATACGAATCTCGATGCAAATCAACAAGATTATGCCGAAACTGCTCATTTATGTGGAAAAGATTTGATATCACTGATCAATGAGGTTCTTGATCAGGCCAAGATTGAATCCGGACGTCTCGAGCTAGAAAAAGTGCCTTTTGATCTTCGTTTAGTTCTGGATAATGTGCTCTCACTTTTTTCAGGCAGATCTAATGAAAAAGGAATTGAGGTAAGTACACTGTCATTTTCCTTTTCCAATGAATCATCTGTAGCTGTTTCATGCAAAATCTGACAGGAGCTTGGTTTGTCTCTTGTGGTGGTTCTGTTGGGCGAGGGCAGTTGGCTGTCTATGTCTCTGATCGGGTGCCTGAAGTTGTTACTGGTGACCCTGGTCGATTCCGGCAGATAGTTACAAATCTAGTGGGGAACTCAATCAAGGTCATTGTTACGTCATTTTCTATCTATTTTCTCTCGTGTAGTCTTTTTCACCAATATCTTTGGTATTCAGAAAGTTAGTCATTGGTTTGTCTATTTGTTAAAAGGACCTTATGTCTAAGCACAAAAAATAGTAGCACTGGATCTTCAACTATTTCAAACAATGTACTTCTTGCGCTTATGCTTCTCTTCTGACATTTGATTTCCAAATTTCTTGGAGAAAAGGTCATGTGGGTGATGGATATTTTACCAGTAAAAAGTAGACCTAGCTGCACATTTTTGGACAGTCAATCCGCTCCTCACCAGATTATCTTTTGCATCTCCGATGGCCTTTCATTTTCTTTGAAGACAAACAATTTTTTTTTTTGGAAAAGACGAACAATTTATTTGATCCTCTTTACCAAAAAAAAAAAAAAACAATTTATTCGATCTGCATAACTTTTTGCCATATTATCTGTGATCTTTTGGTGGCACCAACTATACGACACTTCTACTTTTTTGACGCTTCATGTTTACTGCAGTTTACACATAAAGGGCATATATTCGTCTCAGTTCATCTGGCAGAAGAAGAACGCAGTCAGTATAATTTTAGAGATGCGGAGAAAAGACTAAGTTCAAAATTAGTTGAAGATGCATCAGACAAAACTTTCAATACATTGAGTGGGTTTGAAGTGGTTGACAGAAGGAAAACCTGGGAGCACTTTAAGAATTTAAATCACTCTGATCAAATTGATGTGAATGAATCAGTTGAAATACTGGTTACTGTTGAGGATACTGGTGTTGGAATTGCCAGAGAGGCACAAAGCAACATATTCACACCTTTTGTGCAGGCTGATAGCTCCACATCTCGTACATATGGTGGCACTGGAATTGGCTTGAGTATTAGCAAACGTCTAGTGGATCTTATGCACGGGGAGATCGGGTTTGTAAGTGAACCTGGCACTGGTAGTACCTTTTTCTTTACTGTCCCTTTTGCAAAATGTGGAATGAACTGTCTCGATATGAAGTGTCAAGATTACGATCCAATCATATCAGAGTTCAGAGGATTGAGAGCCTTGGTGATAGATCAAAGAAGCATCCGAGCTGATGTCACAAGATATCATCTTGAGAGACTAAGAATATCTGTAGATATTGCTTGCAGTTTGATGTCAGCCTGTACTCACCTATCCAACTCTTCTAGCGCAAGGTAGATCCACTTTCCACCATGGTGACAAACGAGTTTACTCTTTTTGATACTAAATATGCAAAGAAGCCAAAAAAAGGTTCACACTAACTTTGCTCTAGAACAACACTCTGTAGATTGTCATAACGATGTCTCATATGGATTTCAGTGGTTCCAGATTTGTATAATGTAGCATCTGTAGAATCTGCATGTTGCCTGGGACTTCTGGAGCTGTTTTGAATCTCAACTAATGAGTGTCACCTACCAAAACTGACAGATGGTTTTGGTTATGATGAGTCTAGTCAGATCTTTGATCGGCCCATTATTTAGTTACTCTCTCTCTCTCTCTCTCACTCACACACACACACACACACACACACATATTGCTGCATATGCATCATTTATCTACGTAACTATCTTCTATGAGGAAAAGATTAGACAACAATCACAATACTTTACCATGGCTGAAAGGAAGATTCATATTTTGAGTTATGTTACTTCCAACAATAAAAAATCCCTTTGTGTAACAATTTCTTAATTCTTTTTCCTGCAGGGAACAATCAGACTTTGACATGGTTCTTATCGACGCAGATGTTTGGGACAGGCAAAGAGGTTTAGAATTCAATATTTCACTTTCAGAACACAGGCAAAATGGCAGCAATGGAGTGTCAATACGCCCCAAAATTTTTCTTCTAGCTACATCCATGAGTGCAACTGAGTGCAGCGAGCTCAAATTAGCTAACCTGGTAGATAACGTGCTGGTGAAGCCTCTCAGATTGAATGTCTTGATTTCCTTTTTCCAGGAAGCCCTTGGTAACGGTAGGAAGAGGCTATCTGATAGAAAAAAAATATCAAGTCTTGGCAATTTGCTGAAAGGAAGAAGAATCTTAGTTGTGGACGACAACTTGGTGAACAGAAGAGTAGCAGAGGGTGCTTTAAAAAAATATGGAGCCATTGTTACTTGTGTTGGGAGTGGTAAGGATGCTTTAGCCATGCTTTGCCCGCCCCATGACTTTGCCGCTTGCTTCATGGACTTGCAAATGCCGGAGATGGACGGGTAATGAATCTACTCTTTTATTATATTATGCTGAACTATGTTTTGCAATCTATTTATGATTTTGCTTGTTTGTTTATTCTATGTATGGTAAGCATTTGATAGTTTCTTCTACTATTGTAGGTTTGAGGCAACACGAAAAATTCGTTACCTTGAAAAGGAGGTTAATATTAAGATTGCATCTGGGGAGGCATCTCCCGATGCATTTCACAATGTGGTACATTGGCATACTCCTATATTAGCCATGACGGCTGATGTAATTCAGGCTACAGATGAAAAATGTCTCAATTGTGGAATGGATGATTATGTGTCGAAGCCTTTTGAAGAAGAGCAGCTTTATTCAGCTGTAGCACGGTTTTTTTAGTCTGGCTGAGTGAGAATGATATGATGACAGCACATCTACTGTCAAATGTTCCACACCGGTGGCTAGTGACTTATAACAACTTCACCAGGGCTACCCTTCTGGGGTGGGAGCAACAAATGGTTGTCACGATGAGCCTCGTGCATCATACTGCTGTTGTCTTTCCTAGTCACGTTCTTGAGTTTGAGGTATGGGAAAACTTATCTTACTCTGATGTGTCTAGATGAAAGATGGGAACTTCTTATACATAACAAAGAACTTTTAAAACCTAACATATTCTTGTTTCTGCTTTGTATGAAGCATTGCACGCAGTCTCGACTTATTGTCATTTTATTTGACTTCGTGTCCGGTTAATAGATAATCTCATACCTAAAAACAATGTGCTCAGAATTGTGGAAAACTTTCAGGTGGACTCACCTAATTGACATATGCTTCTTATATCTACTGCAGGAGCTTTGAGTTTGTTGCCGCAACTGATGGACTCAAATATTTGATCTGGATTCTGGGGAGCAATATACTGGTGTCAGATGCATCCTGATCCGTCAGCATAAATTTGTTATTGGATTCATTCTTTTCTACTAATAGATTCATCGAAAGGGCATGGCTTGGGGATTGTACAGAGTCCCAGCTAGCCTGGTTGCAGGGTCAAAACTCATGTCGGCAGATCCTACTACTAATACTGCAGCTAAAAGTGAGGTAATTGCCTAGTTTCAGGGAGCGTTTGTATCAACAACGTAGATTAGCGGTTGATCAAGCAGTCTGTTTGATATTCTTTAGTTCCTACCAAATTTTCTTTCTTTTCTGCAGCTTTGAGGAAGATGGACGACAATTAGTTTTTACCCCTTGAAGTAGGAGGTGCCTCCACAAGATGCATCTACCCCCAAGTTATTGAGATGGACTTCTCGGGCCTATCGTCTCCTGTCTTTCAGAGGGAGTTACTTCATTCTTTTCTTTTCGCCAGCGACCCTACTCCCAGTGCTCAATAAGGGATTATATTCTTTTGGACACTGAAGAAGCAGGCTCATAATGAAATAAAATTGTCAAAACGTTTTTTCCGCTAGTGTGTTAAGTATATCGTTAGTTTTTGTTTCCTTCTTTAAATGTTGGTCCCTGTTCCAGCAAAACATGCCCCGCCTGAAAGGGTCCAATCTTTAGAACATTTGTCATATATACTTTGACATCTCAACCTTCTGTATAGAAATCATAATTGGAGATTGCAGGGGTTCTATAATTCCCACAGAGACAAGGATATGTGAGTTTAGATATAAATGGACATCCCAAAATAGTTGTTTTCTGCTCTCTTTACCATATCAGCTTTCCAAAGCATCAGACCTTCATAAAAGAATGAAGTCCATATATTCTCAGGTTGGCGATAAAAGTAAATGGTAAGGAAATATCTTCTCGACAAGACTGCCAAAAAGGCCTGGGTCCAACTTCAGTAGCACTGCATTTATTTCAGAGGAACCAGAGAATCCTTCACGGTGTTATACACCGAGTTAAACCATGGCTAATGCATTATAAAGTTTATAATTGATCGGACCAACTTATCAAGGAGTATGATATTTTCTTGTGTTTCTTAAACCTACAGACGTGAACCACTGTGGGTAACACTTAAACCGAATAGAATTTTAGCAGCAGATTAACACAGATTTCCAATTATATTAAACCTGAAACAGGGCTAATCCGATCCTTTGAAATTCCGATCACAGCACCCAGTAATTACAGATCTTGACATCCAGTTTCCTTCAGATCCTTAAACTAGCAAGCTTGCCCAAGCAGCAATAAAGGCGAAACCTCCAACTGGTGCCATTATGGAGTAACCTCTGTCCTCATACAATGCGGCTGTGTAGCACCTAAAATAGTTTGCAGTTAGTGAGCAAGTATAGATGACACCCAGAATCCAGAAATTGAGCAGATGGGATTGTTAATGATCATCAAAACAGGAAATTGCAGCATCTAGCAGCAAATGCAATATCATATAGAACGAGAAAACAGCAATTTACACCAACTAGGGAAGGCCTGATCAGATACAATGCGAAAAGCTAAAAAGGTGTAATTGCATACGCCATTGTCCATGCCATTGCCAATTTCCATGCACTTCATCTTTAAAAAGAATCTAGGTCATTATGCTGAGCCAATTGCTACATAGACCCAAGTAATTACCATATGCAACTCGCTGCACGTGAACCGTACAAATTCACAGGTACAACACAGTCATCGTGAGTCCCACACCACAAAAGAGGGAGCTCATGATGTGAAATATAAGTGGAGAACCACCCCGTTCCCCGAGGGATCATTACAAGAGTGAAACCTGACAGAGAGAGCTTTTAATGCTTGCTAACAGAGAGGGAAAAGAAAAAAGAAAAACAGGAAAAGCTCTGAAAGCCCCGACACTTTTGCTGAGGCATTTTTTACTCAGATGCAAAGATTGTTGAAGTCCACACCACCATTTTCTCTCTCTCTCTCTCTCTCTCACAGCTGCGATACTGGTGAAGCAGCAAGGAAAATGATCAGATAATCCATTTTGGGGTAATGGCATCAGTTAAAACTACTTCTTGCAGAAACAAAGAAGTGTTTCTCAGGTTTTCTGTGAAGAAAATTTTAGAAAACATCCACCAAGTCCTTTTTTTGTAGTACCGAAAAGGTAGTGGAATTTCAACAAAAATTCAGTGCAATAATTGATATCAACAAAATTAGAAGGAAATGCAAAATGAAGAAGCAGAGGAAGTCTCCCTGTCCAATTTGCGAATCTGGAGATTCTGAATAGCTGGTGTAGTCGACTCAAGTCAAGTTGTCAAGCAGAGAAATATTCCTATAATCACTGCTAAATTTTACAAGGTTGTTGCTTTTAAACTAAACCTCCACAAGGCACAACACCTTATGCTAGCACACAAAGCAAGTTCTGGTCCCTTGCAAAGCAAGGGAACGACTAAAAACGTCTCACGACATTCTCATCACCACTTAGAACTTTAGATGCTAAGCGCCATCTAAGAAACTAACGGAGCATACCAAATTGTATGATGTCCTAAATGCTAAAAATGTAATCCTACTTCGACTTCCTATGCAAAATAATCTCCACTCGCAGATTATCAAGTTTATAACCCCCAAAAGAATTCATCACATTAGCACAGCATCCAGGTGAAATAACATAAAGGGACTGAGACTTACGACCCGGAGAACAAGAGAATTCCAGCAGTCAAGAGCCCTCCAAACTGAAACAGGAAACGGGGCGAACCCACTTATTAGAACTGCACAAACACTGTCATAAAAGAGCAACCGACTAAACTGAACTGCCTTCTTTGATTAACATTTCATAACAATGCTTCCATAACAACTCAGCATAACATTAGTCCCTTCCGCAATCACCAATAGAAACTTCCAATTGCAAGAAGAATCAGGATTGAAGGAGAAGATGTACTCACGACATGGGGATGCTTGGTGAAAGGGGCAGAGACAAGTGCAGCTGTGTGAACCAGATGGTACAAGGAGGCTGTTTGCCATACCTTCATACAATTTTCAAATGGAAAAAAAAAAAATCCACCAAGAAAGTGAAACCAATTCAGTCCAAACAAAATCACGCCCTTAAATGAAAGAACTGAAAGAAAGCACGTGCGGCTATGGAGATGCACCTCCTTGTAAGAGGGATTTTGGGGTTTGAAGACATGGGCGCCATACGTCCCCAATCCAAGAGCTGCTACTCCTGCTCATTCAATCAAAGAGATAATTTTTATCGAACAGTTGGATGATAAAATTTGTCAGGCAAAGAGAGAGAGAGAGAGAGGAGACCAGAGACGGCAGCGACTTTGTGCCAGGTGAGAGCGTCCATTCTCCTCACAATCTTATCTTCTCCGGAGCTCTTTTGACTTCCTGCAAAAATTTCTGCAGACGATCTAACGAAGCAACGCTTGTTCGTTCCAGCTGCCACGACAACGTATGGAAGGGATCGGAGCGATTATTCGTCAACTCTTTCTTAGTCCGTCCGCCAAGTGTTTGTTAAAATGCCCGCCCGTGACAACAGCAAGGAAACTGACTCCTCCCAATGCTGGTTCCAACAAAGAGCTAGCGTCTAGTCCAGGGGCCGGTGACCAGTTAGGCCCGACTCCACCAAGGGCCAATCAAGCCCCAATTACTTCGGCCCCGAGAGGGAGAAATAACGATCCAACGAGTCGTTGTCCGATATGCGAACGAGGGTTCGGATTTAGGAGCGAGCCCACAAAGACAGCAACCACTCACTTACTCCATGATCATCGGCTCACCTGGCCTGATCAAGATAGTGAATCACGGGTCTATGCATAAGCTTGTCCTGCTGGAGATCAAAGAGGGGAAAAGGGACAAATTAAGCTTGCCTCCATCTGTATAAAACGTTAGCTGATTGTTTGCAGAAGACAAAAGTCATCAAGTCATGGACCTCTCCGGGCTGATCAGGATTGGACGGGCATGGTGCAAGTCTTAGGTGGCCCCCCTCAATAGTTAACAGGTCCTATGTTTCATCATGATGCTTACTGCATGATCATACGCGAAGTGATGTGCCTTGGATAGCTAATGGACTAAAGTTCTCACTACAAAAATTGTATACCCAATAACAAATATGCATACATATATATATATATATATATATATGTGCTAATATCAAAACCACCCTTATCGAAAGTGATGAGAGCGGTGTAAATAAAACACGATTCACTTTATCTGAGTACCACCGATTATTTTATTTACTATAACGTCGAATAAATAATTTCCTTGAATTTATAAGGCTTCTTCATTAGAAGGGTCATTTGGAATCATTTTGTTTTATCGATCTCACTAAAGCAACATCACAATATTCGCGCGATTGGGAGGTTGGAATAGTAGTAGCAAGACCAGATAGCACAACGCCGCGAAGCGTATCTCTCTTTCAATACAAGTACTTCTGCTACCGGTTCTTGTAAAACTATTCTCTAGATATCGTAACTTGTCATAATAATAAACATTTATTTTTCAATCTAATATAGATTTTCCTAGTATACTTCAATTGAGAAAATTTGTTTGGCTGGCTTAGATAAGCTTTGACTATTAAGTGACCAAACGAACTTAATTTATCATGAGATCACTATTATAAAGTGCTTACATGTTAGGATATGCAATCATCCATCGTCGAAAGTGAGTGCCTAGGCAGAGATTTCCTGATCCCTCTCCTATTGAAATCCAAGGAAAATAGCAAACATTCACCAAACTAAGATAGAACAAATCGCTCCCTTGAACCATCGCCGTCAAGCCCAGCTTGGTGGTCAGTGGCCACCTAAGCAGCTGAGCTTCAATCTCAGCTATAGTACCAAAATAACAACTAAATCCTTCCGTCATAAGCTTAAGATAGTATAAATTAAATGATTTATCCGTTCGTCTATCTCATACTATAAGAGCTACCCATTATTTGAAGAGCACTATACAAGAACATCTGCCACTAAAGTTTGAAAATGGAAAACCATGTACATTTTCACAGTAAGTAAATTTCTTCATATTAATCAAACTCAACACATACAAATGATGTTTCCCATTAGTAGATTTGGCTAATCCGTAATATCTTTGAGTCAATGTGATTTAAGGTCGCGATGATCATTATATAAGTTACACATGATGATTCCCACCTTATTAGTGTCATTAAATAAAGTTAGCAAGTAAAATTTACACGATTATCTCAAGAGTAATTGAAAAAAGTATATTGCAAAACAAATGACGCAATAACGCTCGGACAAATAAATCATCACATGATAAGGGGATATGACATTTCTTTCTAGTACTCTAAACAAAAGAATTTATAATGGATATAGACTGGCGGGTCGCTTCACAGTAACTTCTCTTCTCCTCCTCTTCTACGCTCAAGCTTTCGATTTTTCTCCCTTAGAAAAAGGTCAAAACTACTATATCTCGATGGCCCCAAGAAAAGTAAGAGAAGATCTAGCGTTTCTCTAACATCAGACGTTCACGGGCTTGCAGAGGAACATCAGCGATGAGGACGCGCTCGCAGACCCGTCACTGAATCTACTGCTACCACCGACACTCCCATTCCCGAGCCTCTCGTAATAATCTACGCAAAACAGCGAGAGCGACAGCTGCAGCTCCTCCCGGGACCGGACCCGCCACGGGAGCTCGGCGCGGCTGGACCGCCCAAGGCGGCCGAGGACCGGATGGATGCAGACCATGTAGAGACGGCGGTAGCCGCCTAGGGCGGAGACGACTGGGCGGACGGAGGAGGGAGGGGGAGGGGAGAGGTGGCGGAAGCAGAGGTGCTCCCAGACGGAATCGTTGCGGGCGAGGGCAGACCAGAGGCGGCAGACGCAGGCTGCGACGCAGAGGGAGCGGCCGTCGAGGCGCTTCAGGATCTCGGCGAGGACGTCGACGTGGTCGTTGATGCAGAACTTGGGTCTCTTCTCTTTGCAATGGTGGAGGAGGTGGTGCACCATTTTTCAGCTCAGAGAGAGAGAGAGAGAGAGAGAGAGAGAGAGAGAGAGAGTAGTGAGGGAGAGAGAGAAAAGGGTTGAGGGGGTTTATATAACGTGGGCGTATGTCAAAAGGACGTTGATTACCTGTGAGGAAAAGAGTAGCGTAGAGTTTAAGGGATTTGACTTCACGCGAGAGAGAGAGAGAGAGAGAGAGAGAGAGAGAGAGAATCGAGGTGAACAAGAGAAGAGGCCAAGGGGAAAAGTTACAAGACGAAGAACTGGAATCAATGCAGCGAGTTACATTTCCTTCCCCTTTGCTTGTGTGTTTGCAGAGAGAGAGAGAGAGAGATGAATATAAATTGTCTGAGAGTCTTTGTTGGGTTATGGTGTTGCAAACTTCAAGAATTGGGGGCCGTTGTGAAATCACTGACTTTCGAGACCCTCATCACCAGTCCCTCTCCCCTTTTTCACTTAGATGAAGGGTTTTGTCTGCATCTGCAACTCCATTTTCCCCCTCCTCCCTTCTGTCTTTGTTGTGCATGGGAAGAGTAGTGGTGACCATTCACGGGGGGCGAGAAAATTATTGGCCATGCTCGAACCCCTATTTTTTGGAAAACATGGCTCCGGACTAAACTTCTAGACATCTCATCAAATTTAAAGGTTGTCTGTAAAAGGTTCATTAGGCAGTCCTGCATAAGACAACTTCCCATGTGTCCATAACAAAGACACTAACGCTCGAGGGGTGAGCGATGAGGGTTCCGGGCAGGACCCTAGGATTGGCCTAACACATTCTTCAAGTTCACCCATCAAGAAAAGATGAAAACGGTACATGTATGCGTCGCTCGCAACCAAATACGTCTGGTTTTCCGAGCCTCATAGTTTTGAGCACCTCACTATGCTCGTCAAAAGTGTCTTCCAACCTTAATTATGGCGGGCCTGTGGTCGTCAAACCTATAATCAGATTTAATTAGCACAAGAGCTCTCTCTCTCTCTCTCTCTCTCTCTCTCTCCAGTATGCTCGCCCGGACTGATCTTATCATCGTCCTTGACAGAGAGAGACGATGACGCGAAGACGACAACGACGACATGATGGTGGATTGACTGCTTGGTGCTAGCTACAACGTCGTCATGTTGGCTAGTCACATGGGAAGGAAGTGAGATAAGAGCATTGAGTTAGGGTTTTTGTGAAAGTGTATATGCAATTTTTCCATATGAAAAATTATAGTCAAATTTTTTATTTGTCGGTTGCTTCATGATAGACTTGCCTAAAATTGGAGAGGCCTAGCTTATCCCGACTTTTGCCTCGAGCATGATTCTTCACATCCTCTTTCCATGTTTATGAGATCTTCTAATTTCTTTGCATGCACTAAGATTTAAAAGGGAGGGTGATAGAGATGATCCTTGAACTTTGACATTAAATATTATGCCGTCCCTAAACTTTTAATTTGTTCATAATATCCATGAATTTTTTGTACGTGTTTGATTCAGTTCTTGAACTATATATTCAACGTAATCTTTTCATTAATTCAAGTTGATGGGATTTGCTAATTTCACTTCCAATCCAATACGTTTGAAAAGTTGACAAAAATTACTTTACGCGTAGATTATACATGTAAGATATTATGCTCAAATTATAATATAAATTGCAATGCAAAGTTTGACATATTTGCTAATTGAGATCATTGCTGCATAATAAAGACATGTTTTTGTTTTTCAGAAAATAATAGGGACAACATTCTATTTTGGAGAAAGAAAGGAGTTTTGGGTGGACTTTAACACCCCAACCAGAGAGCCACTAATTCTATTACGGGAATATAATTTTTTTTTGTCTTAAAAATTTATATGATTGCATGTTGCAGTAAGAAAAGTACTTTGCACGTACATTTCAGACATTTTGTGAGATGGACATATAAACTCAGAAATCATTCTGTTCATTAAATTTGCATGAACCTCCACATGCGTATTAGCTCAATGTTCCAAGATATCCAAACAGTAGTTTCTTTGTTCATAGGATCGTGATTGAGAGAATAAGTTACTATTGTCTTTCTCTCAAATAATGCTACATACATACATACATACAAAATGAAACACAAAATTGATTAATTAAATGTGATGTAACGGAATAGACATCCAAACAAATTCATCCAGACTCAAAGTTTCCTCATAATAACTTGTTATGTCGTTTTATAGATCTTGAAAGCAACTAGTCATATATCGTCGTACTTTTGTTTTGTATTGTTTTGTATCTTTTATGCTTCGCAAGGTTAAATTCCTTTTATGTACGTAATTCTGTTTAACCAACATCATTTGCCATGTTTTCTTTTCGGTTGATTTGCCACCACTAGTTACGTGTGCCAAATTCTCAGAGATTAATGCTATACTTTTGACGATATTTTACCCATTACGATTATTTTTTGTGTGTGGATTTAGCGGTTAGGTAATGTTTAGATTGGCTCTTGTGCATGTCAACCGATCCATCCCAAGAACCAATTCTTAGGGCGCATTCCTTCGTATTGGTTTGATGCTGATAAAATATTTAAATATTATATCACGTATTTATCTAATAATCTAAACTTTTAGAACATTTGACAATAATTCCACATAATCTCATATCCACTTAAAGTAGGAGGTCTCAAGTTCGAATTTTTATAGCCCATATTTGTCTCCCCAATGAAATATTTCCACACTCAGTATAACATCAGATCAAGTGTAAGAAGTGATAAAATATTTGAATAATAAATCAGGCTTAAACTTTTTTAATGAGCGGTAATCTAGGATTTTGCTTCCGAAATGCTCCCAGATTCTTTATCATCAACTCGATCTCATTATGTAAAACTTTCGAGATCATCAATCAAATACCGCTTTAAAAATTTAACCTGTCATAACACCACGTAAATAAAACTTCGATGAATTCTAGCAAGATTTGTCAAGCTGCAATACGGAAAAGGAAATGTCGCAATCAGATCATCCAACGGGAAGGCCCCCTCGGATTCATGGTCAGGCGAGCAGCTACTTGGTTGTCTTATGGACTTTGTCTCAATGGAGTTGGCATTTGGCCTGGCAAAGGAAAAAACCAAGTCCTGCGAGACACGAAGCAGGAAATTTCTGCAAAAAGATCAAAGAGAAGGTCTGCCTAGGGTCGACTGCAGACGCACATAGGCTTCTCCTATAGTTGAAAAAATAAAGTTAAATTAAAAATAATTGGACCCACCTATGCATATATGCATATATATATATTATGTGTATGTATGTATGGATGAATCATAGAGGCTGAGAGGGAGTGTCATTGGGAGTTGTTCTCTTTTGTGTTTGGACTCGTTTGTTGGACACATTTGAGAAGCACTTTCCCCTATTTTTGCTTGGAGGAATTTGATAATTGCTAAACTACAAAAGCAAACCCGTAAAGTGCGCAAAAAAGAAGAAGAAGAAGAATTTTTTTCTTTTGTTCACATATTCTCACTCACTCTTCCAACAACTATCATTTGTACTTAAGTTGCTTGTAAAATACGTGCCTCACACAAACAAGTCAACACACATATGAGTGTTTTCACCATGTCCATTTGCCATGTGCCCTTAAGCACGGGTAAAAATTCCATTGCTCATCTATATGTATTGGCGTGGTTGTTTTCACATTGAAAAATAAAATCATGCGATCGAAAATTATTTCGGTGAGAAATCGAGCAGTGCCGAGGCGAACTACGTATGTACTCTATGTGATGTACGATGCGGGAATTGACTCTAAAATGTTGATTATTTAAAATAAATGATGTTTGTCGAGTCCAAGGCGAAGGCATTCAGAGCTCCTATTGCACGAATGACATGGAGAAGCAAATTAATAAAAAAAAATTACTTGCTAGATTAGGAAATCGCATTTAGCAATTCTAACTTAGGAAAAAATATTACACAAGTTAAATTGTTATATCACGTGCTGATGGCGAGTAATTTAAGATGATGCAATTCATACATATTTGATATGGAAAGTTTCAACAAACCCTCAAGTTTATGACAGTTCTAAAAAGAATTTTCAGAGAGGCAAATGTGACGTCTATACTATATAATACACATCAAGGGTCAATGCCTTTCCATTTTCCCATAATTTAATGACAAAAAGTGAATCCAATGATACGATCACATCAGAAAAGTTAATGTGTTGACACGTGTGATGAGCTCTCTCTCTCTCTCTCTCCAGCTAATCTCCATGATCAGTAGCATCCAAAGAGCTACTTAAAACGCCATTTTTGTTGGCTTCTCCACTGACACGAGCTCATTATCAAATGATTTGTGCTGCCCCTGGTCAATGTCGGGGACGCACAGTATATATATATATATATAGTCTTGTTTTGTTTTTTTGATCGAAGTGCTGGGTTTGCATTGAAAATCTTTTAGGAGACTTCGTGCATGTCATGATAAATACTCGACAACAACGTGAAAAAGACCAACATGTCAGAACAAAACATGAAGTAACAAGCACAACCCTAAAAGGGGTTTCATTTCAAGAATTGTTGCTGTGTTTGGGTATAGACCGACCTTTCTTCCCCCAACTGCTCCTTTAGCCACGAGCGGGCGATGAAGGAATCTGTGAATATTTCTTGGCTTTGTATCTTGATATATGGAGTTCTTGTTTTCGTTAGAAGTTTCTGATGAGGCTTTTGTAGGTGTATTGGGATAACCATTTTGGGTTAAAATTTTATGCTTTTTGTCGAGTAATTGATGTGGATGCATATGGATATGTATAAGTAACCGCTTAAATGTAAAGAAAAACGGTGTCGGATGTAATCATATTGTAATAGAAAGGCGTGAATAAGATAATGCAAAATCAGAACAAATTAACAACAAAAAGAAGTACCTTACATTCAAATTTGTAACTCGTATTCTGATGTCATCGTGTCCTGGACAGCCGTCCAATTAGAAAGTTAAAGGTTTTCCGGAATGATCTTTGTCTATTATACATATTGAACATCTTGTTAAATAGAAGGGAATTATACTTGATGTGCCCAATAATCGTGCTTAGATGTCAAGCGGATTAGTTGATTTTCAATTCGCTTTTCTGTTCCCTTTATGTACACAGCCAGAAACCATGAGAGACGCCTTATGATCAATGCAATTGGGCTTGATAACAGTTAAGTGCTTTTATGTAATAGTCTATTTATTGATATTCTATCTTTACGTGACGTTGAATGAATTTTATGACCATGAGCTTTGCATGTAACAAGAAAAGACATCCATAGATTAAAGTCTTCCAAGAAATCGTTTTTGTATCTATTATAGGATCTTGTTTTGTGGAAGTTTGATCACATTGTGATTGAGCTCGAACCAGAAAGCAAGTTTTATTTTATTTTATTTGTCTTCCCAAATCGCCTATATGTCAAATTGGCCGAGCGATTCAGATCCTACAGAGATGAAACATCCATCCAACATTAGTAGA
Organism: Melaleuca alternifolia; assembly: GCA_019926035.1. NCBI lineage: Eukaryota > Viridiplantae > Streptophyta > Magnoliopsida > Myrtales > Myrtaceae > Melaleuca > Melaleuca alternifolia. The sequence goes on along the minus strand of JAGKPW010000723.1, from coordinate 476,000 downwards.
TACGTCGGAAAATTGCCTTAATCCACCAAAGAACGTCCTTCCCAAATGAAGGGCAAGGCGAGTTTTGTTCTGGTGCCTGCCTTTTCTAGTTTCTACGCCTTTGTTTCTTCTTCAAGCAAAAATTATTCAAAATCCGTCAAGCCCATTTGTGTTCGAAATCACTAGTCCACTCGCATGCCCCATCGAAACAATCCTTCATTCTATCTCATCTAAAGTCTTTTGACTATTGATATCCTCTTTTGATCTTGAAGATGAAAGTGCTAGTATGAACACCTAGAGGAGAATAAATAGATGTAAGAAACTTTTCGCGGAAAGTAGTAAAGTGTTTTGCCTTTGAAATTGAATCCGATGAGCAGTTAAATAGTATTAAGAACAAATTAAAGAAGTTCAGGGAAGAGAATAATAACACAGAGTTTATAGTGGTCCGGCTTAGATCAAGCCTACGTCTATTCTTCTGTACTGACAGCCTACTGGTTGGATTCCACTATGCAGCAAAAAAGATTTACAATGTCGTGATCACAACTTCACAGTGAAGACTCTTCACTAATCTCTCACAAAACTATACTAAAATTCTCTCTCTTTTGAGTACATTGTTGAGCTTAGTGATTAACAAGTGAATGAGAAGCTTCAAACTTTGGAATTTTTCTCTCATACACCACTTTGAATGACTGGAGATGTCTCCTTTAAATACTCCTTCATGCCTTCATAACCGTTGGCACTTTCCAAAGGAATTCTTCCATTTTATCCGTTATACAGAATCGATTAAGGAGATCTCAAGCCGATTGAAGATCGTGATAAAAGCCAATCAATCATGTTCACCTATACAATTAGGATCTTGGTTACCATAGTAGATACTTTCCAAGTTTACTTGCTTTCCAAAAGACAAAACGTATCCAAATTGATTCCAATACAGATAGCCAATCGTAGAAGTGATATATCTAACCAGAAAGCTGTCTGTGATCCATACGAACCGAATCCTTGAAGAAAATCTCGCGTTTGGATAAACCTTCATTTTCTTCTCTGGTTCAATATGGGAATCATCAGACTTTGACACTTGAGTCTGGTAGTCATCAGGTTTTGATATACGAGTTTGGTGTTTGAGTCTGGCAGTCTTCAGACTTTGACAGATGAGTTCGGTGTTTGAGTCTAACAATCATCAAACTTTGACATATGAGTCTAGTGTTTGAGTCTGGCAATCTTCAGACTTTGACATATAAGTTTGGTGTTTGTTGAGATATGCAGAATATATTGGAAATATACAACATCATGCACAAAGAGGAAACGTGTGATTACATTTGTATATACTTGTAATATTGCTTTCCTATTCTGCACATACATGTAAAGGGTATAAATCCCTAGTCTCTAAAGCAAGTAATACAATGAGAAAAATCGTTCTTCCCTGAATTCCTTTTGTTTCTTCTATTGCTCCATAGTTTGTGACATGGTATCAGAGCGGCGATCTTGAATTGCTTCCGCGTTTTTTTTCGAGTTGTCTTTGTGTTCGACTTGTTTGATCCGTTGCTGTAAAGCTGCAGAACAATCAAACAAACACATAGAAACTCGAACAATATGGAGAATAGAGAGGCAATAGAAACGACTTTACCTTCCCCACAGGATCTCGATATACAGAACCCACCTGTTTCTGCAGCTCCCGAATCATCTTCAGACCAAACTCTACAGAACCCACCTTTGTATTGGGGGCCATATCCGGCTCAGTCAAATCCAGGGCAACCTCTGGGGCAACCTTTCTCGGGTCATCCATACCAGTGGATGCCATATCACTTGCCATCGAATATGTGGAATGCCGGAATGAATCCGACGACATCATCACCGGGGAATCAGACTTTTATTGGCGGTCTACCAACCACGAATGGGGCAAACACGGCCAATCAAATCGAAAATCAAGCCGCGGGAAACATAGGAGTCTCGGGTAATCCATACCCTTTTTATGGATCTGCATTCCCACCTTATCAATTTGGCCATGGAAGTGGTCGACTGGAGCTTGGTGACCCGTTATTCACATCAACAGCCGATGGACCAGAGATTCGTCTCATCACTCAACAGCTCACCAGCCCTGAGAACTACGCTACGTGGTCTCGAGACCTTCGGCGAGCGTTGGTGACGAAGGACAAAGACGGTTTCCTAGATGGAACCGTACCAGTTCCAACGGAACAGGGCTTGTCAAGACAATGGCGCAAGTGCAATCAGTTAGTTCGAACCTGGATCGGTAATTGCATTGCGCCGCAGGTCGCCGCTGGCCTTCCACCCACAGAGGATTCGAAGACACTATGGGACAACATACGAGAGATGTATGGAAAGCTTGATAGGGCAAAAATCTTTACCCTAACACAAGAACTCACAGAGTTGAAACAGGGAAATATGTCAATAGCTACTGTCTTCAACAAATTATCGGCACTATGGAACGAATTGGACGCTGTAGAAGAAAAGCTCGAGGGACCCGAGGCGACTCTACAACAATATCGCCGAATCAAAGCACAGGAGAAGGTCACTCGTTTCTTATTAATTTTGAACGATTCTTACCTCCCTTTTAGAACACAGATCTTGGCTATGGAACCCATTCCCTCTCTTGGGAGAATTTATCAACTCGCCATCCAGGAAGAGAGCCAACGCCTCGCCTCCTCGGAACACGCCAGAACCGGAGACGCCATCCTGCTCGCGGCTCATCGACAGAGATGATCGGGAGGCAGACTGGGTGGAGGCGTATCGCGAGGGGCTGCGGCTAGCACCCCAGACGGAGGAGGCAGACTCGCTGAGCTAGGGATTCCGCAGGAAGAGTTGGCTGCGCTAGGGCTTCTAGAAGGGAGTCACGCATCTTTGAGAGGGAGAATGGACAGCCACGATGGAAGAGGCGCAATAAACGGTCGAGATGTGATCCTCCGATCGAATGGCCATGATCAGCGCGCTCTCAAATCGGATGGACCACACGCAGCCGTGTCAGCCAAATTTGATGGTAATTCTTTTTTGCAGAAAGGTGGTCAAAATAACAAAGGGAAAGGAAAATTATTTTGTGAATATTGCAAGCGTCCACATCACACAATAGACACGTGCTGGAAATTGCATGGGCGGCCTGGGGAGAAAGACAAAAAAGGTCGAGAGCATTTGATCAATCACGTAACTGGACATCATGGTAATCAACCTCTCACTTCGGATCAAATTCAACAAATTGTGAGTGCCTTGCGTCAAATTGATTTATCTGACAAGAATGCAAGCTTCTCAGGTACCTCGTACTGCCTTAGCTCTATATCTCGTGATGCATGGATAATTGATTCAGGTGCTAGTGACCACATAATTTGCAATGAAGGTTTATTTTCCCACATTGAGAAAAACATCAAACCCATATCTGTGACTCTTCCTAATGGAAATACCACTCATGTCAGCAAAATAGGAACAGTGCAAGTGACCATATTACCCTTAAAAATGTGCTCTTTGTGCCCCAATTTCAATTCAACCTCATTTCAGTTTCTAGAGTCTGTCAAGATAATTCTTGTCATGTTTCCTTCCATTCTGACAATTGTCTTTTACAGGCCCTTTCGACTGGCAAACTGATGGGCTTGGGTAGATTGTCTAAGGGTTTATATTTCTGGGTGCATTTTCCTAAAAATTTCAATCTTTCATGTATTTCCACATCATTATGTAATACAGTTATCAGTAAAAAGATTGTTCTTTCTCACAAACGCTTGGGTCACAGTGCTTCTTTTCCACATCCTCAATGTGAAATTTGTTTGGCAAAACAATCACGCACACCTTTCCCAACAAGTCATACTCGATCCACTGAGATTTTCTCTCTTATTCATGCGGATGTCTGGGGACCCTATCATACTCCTAATCATGATGGGTCACGTTTTTTCCTCACTATTGTAGACGATTATTCTCGTGCTACTTGGATTTTCCTTATGCAGTCCAAAGGTCAGGTTCTTTCTTATTTGAGAGATTTTCTTACTTTAGTCAATAGTCAGTTCCACAAATTTGTTCATCACATTCGAACAGATAATGGGCGATCCACGTTGGCAGAGCGCTATGGCGGCAGAATTGCATGCATTGGTTGAAAATCACACTTGGGATTTAGTTCCTTTACCGCCTTACCGTAAACCTATTGGCTGCAAATGGGTTTACAAAATCAAGTTTAAGGCTGATGGCTCAATTGAGCGGTACAAAGCCGTTTAGTTGCTAAGGGGTTTACACAACGGGAAGGCTTTGATTATCACGAGACTTTCTCTCCTGTTGCTAAGGAAGTGACTGTTCGTTCCTTCTTATCTGTTGCTGCACTTCGTGACTGGCCTCTTCATCAGATGGATGTCCATAATGCTTTCTTGCATGGTGATCTTGATGAGGAGATTTATATGGAGCTTCCACCGGGCTTACGGCGACAGGGGGAGAATAAGGTATGTCGTCTCCGTAAATCCCTCTATGGTCTTAAACAAGCTTCTCGACAGTGGTATGCGAAGTTCACCACAGCACTTACTTATGTGGGCTTCCGCCAATCTAAGCATGACTATGCACTTTTTACGTGGTCGAAGGGTACTTCCTCAATCTACCTTATGATATATGTTGATGATATTCTAATCATGGGGAATGACGACACGGCGGTTAAAAAGCTTAAAAATTACTTGCATTCCTCTTTTTACATTAAGGACTTAGGACCTCCTAAGTATTTTCTTGGAATTGAAATTGCACGTTCAGACTTGGGCATCTCCCTTAGTCAACGGAAGTTTGTTTTGGAGATAATATCAGAGACAGGATTGTCGGCGTGTAAGCCAGCAGTCATTCCCATTGAACAAAATGCCAGGATGACGACAGTTGAATATGATGAAAAATTCACACCTAGTATTGATGATCCTTTGCTTAAAGATCCGTCTATTTATCAGAGACTTGTTGGGAAGCTCATTTATCTCACTATGACCAGACCGGATATTTGTTATGCTGTACAGACATTAAGTCAGTTTATGCAGGAGCCTAAAGTCTCTCACATGAATGCAGCTATGAAGGTAGTTAAATACCTAAAGAGTTGTCCGGGGTTAGGGATTCTACTTTCAAGAGAATGTGACATGGAGATGAAAGCCTTTTGTGACTTCGATTGGGCTACTTGCCCGATGGGCCGAAGATCCGTCACTGGTTTTTGCATCAAACTTGGAAAGTCTTTACTTTCTTGGAAGACAAAAAAGCAGTCGACTGTGTCATTGTCATCAGCTGAAGCTGAGTATAGAGCCATGGCTAAGACAGTTTATGAAGTAATTTGGTTGCGTGGATTATTATCAGATCTTGGAGTTAAAATTAGAGGGCCAACGATGTTATCTTGTGACAATGATGCAGCTGTCAAACTTGCAGCAAATCCTGTCTTTCATGAGAGAACAAAGCATATCGAGGTAGATTGCCATTTCACTCGAGATAAAATCCTAGAAGGTGTTATCAAGACTTGTGGAATTGGCACTATAGAACAGCCTGCAGATTTATTCACTAAGGCACTTTGTCAGAGACAACATGCATATCTGTTAAGCAAGCTTGGAGTCTTGGATATATACCAGCCTCCAGCTTGAGGGGGAGTGTTGAGATATGCAGAATATATTGGAAATATACAACATCATGCACAAAGAGGAAACGTGTGATTACATTTGTATATACTTGTAATATTGCTTTCCTATTCTGCACATACATGTAAAGGGTATAAATCCCTAGTCTCTAAAGCAAGTAATACAATGAGAAAAATCGTTCTTCCCTGAATTCCTTTTGTTTCTTCTATTGCTCCATAGTTTGTGACAGTGTTTGAGTTTGACCATTTTTAGACTTTGACTAAGTTTTGTCAACTTCAAAATATTAATGGAATTTTCTCCAACAGAACATGGTGGTGGCAATGCAGTGAGCTCTCCGCATTTCCTATACAAAGGAGGATCACACAACCCCACTTTGCCTCTGTATGAGTTGTTTACAAATGTACAGTATGAAGCCAATCAAAAGGTTTTGAGGCCCATTGAAGAATGCAAGTGATGAGAGTCGAGTCTACTCTTGTGAGATGCCACCCAAGAGCTGGTTCCGCAAAAGGTCTAGCTAATTTGTTGGGTTGGCCAAGGACGAAGGGGTGGGACCGCCGAGAATGTTATTGGAAAGGTTGAGCAACTGAAGCTACTTTACGCTTCCAACAGGCTCGGATATCTTTCAAACTTAGGTTGCACTGACACGCTACGTAGGCCTTTGTGTCGAGTCCGACATACTCCTACATGCAGTCAATGCTCCCCGACATGCTTCGACACACAAGTCCCAAAATCCAACACTCGATTTCAACCCCCAAGGGGTCAGTTTTATAAATTTTTAGTACATTAGGGGTCAAAATATAAATATAAATTAATAAAAATAAAAACAATGAAAAGTTTGGGGGAAGACTGCGCCCTTCTTCTCTCACAATCGTGCCCTAACTCTCGATCTCTTTCATTTTGGTGGTTTTTGATAATATTGGAAGCTCAAAATTGATAATATTAAAAGCTATAAATGATAATATATATTTAATATATAACTTGTCAGAATGTGCTGAAATTTCATATTTTTCAAAAATGACATATCAGTGTGTCGTGTCGTGTCACGTAACGGTACAACTTACCTTTCAATTGAGCTTGAAGGATCAATCGATGTGACATATTTGTTGATTTTTGTATACTTTCATTGCGCCAGCCTTTGTTTGTCATTTTCATGGAGTAGTCAAAGGGCGTAAATCGTGGGTAGAACCTAAGAAAGCGGCTCTTGATGGCATTAATGATTTGCAGATTTGTGTAGGCCAAACTAGTCCGCTTGATGTACTTGCTGCAACTTTCATGGCAGTCCAACACTCAAAGTACTTAGATGGCAAGCTGCAGGCAATTGCTCTAGGAAAGTTCAATGATCTGAACCCTCAAAAAACTATACTTACTTTCAAGATCTCCAATCACTCCGTGAAATCTGTTAGCTTGCCAGCCAGCACCATAATTGAGCCCAATCAGGACAAAAAAGTACCATTGATTTGGTCATTTAGGACTCTTACTCTACACAGCATGCGAGTGCCTAGGTACTGGCTCTTGGAATTGATTATAACTGAAATCAATGATCACTAGTTGCACACTCGTTTTCTTGACATGAGCAATTCACCCTTGGAAGATGGATAGGCTAATCACTTCCAGAGTGCCACTCAGATTGCTCAAACATTGGTGGAAGTACACCAGTCAAGTCGTTGTAAGACAAACTGAGGGCATGTATGGAGCTCAATTCGAAAAACTGTCAGCAGAACTTGTCCGGAGAGTCTGTTTTTCGAGTCAAGATGGCGCAAGACGGTTGTCAAAGGGACTCAAAGCTGTCCTTGGAGCTTGTTGAAGCTAAGCTGTTTTTTTCAGTACTATCAAAAAGGGACTTGGTGGATGTTTTCTAAAATTATCTTCACAGAAAATCCGAGAAACACTTCTTTGTTTCTGCAAGAAGTTCTTTTAACTGATGCCATTACCCCAAAATAGATTATCTGATCATTTTCCTTGCTGCTTCACCAGTATTGCAGCTGTGAGAGAGAGAGAGAGAGAGAGAGAGAGAGAGAGAGAGAGAGAGAGGAAATGGTGGTGTGGCCGTCAACAATATTTGCATTGCATCTGTGTAAAAAATGCCTCAGCAAAAGTGTCGGGGCTTTCAGAGCTTTTCCTGTTTTTCTTTTTTCTTTTTCTCCTCTGTTAGCAAGCATTAAAAGCTCTCTCTGTGAGGTTTCACTCTTGTTATGATCCTCCGGGGAACGGGGTGGTTCTCCACTTATATTTCACATCATGAGCTCCCTCTTTTGTGGTGTGGGACTCACGATGATTGTCTTGTACCTGTGAATTTGTACAGTTCACATGACATGGTATTTTGGAAAGAATGTGAAGGTGTTTGGAGAATTTTTTTAATAGAACTTGGATCGAACATTAACTACATTTTCATTTCTAGGATTTTGCATTGTGATTTGTGTTGCTTTTCATATTTGAATCAATATTAACTTAGTTTAATAGTTGCTTTCTAAGAAAAATTGAAAATATGAAATGTTTCATGAAAGTGTTACGGTTTCTTGAAAGAGGTATTGTTGGACTTTGTTTTATTGTATATTTATATGGCGAAAATTTTGATCAATAGATATGAGAAATAGTAATGTATGTTCCTTTTATCTTTAACTTTAAATGATTTCACGTTTTCTATTTTTTTGAACCAAAATATATAATTAAATGATTGCTTATTATTCAACCCATATGATCAATTAGTAATGGCCCTTTTATATATTACATAAATCATCTTATAGCTTCTTCTTTTTTCAGGGATACCATTTAAGATAAAAAGAAAATCAAGTTTCTTTTTAACATATCTGTGTAAAAAATTTAGTGGTTTTGTGAAAGGAAGTAGAAGGGGATTGAGTTTTGTCATGACATGGCTTAAAAGTTTCATTTTACCCGACCTTTTTGTTATTCACAGACGTTTATCATTTATGCCTCACACATTATGATTACAGAAAGCTCTAGCCAAAATGCATACGGACTAGTTAATATCTAAAGTAGAAAAACTTAGAGAAATTTACAGGTACTAAAACACAGAAGATGAAAGATTTCGGTCGAGTAATCCTTGGTTTCGCCCCGTCTCTTCTACCTTCTTCTCTGTTGTTTTCTTCTGCCGTAGTTCTTCACAAGACTTTGAGCCCTTCTTGTTGTGATCAAGAAGTTCCCCAGGACCAATCCAATCACTAACCCACTTGCATACCCCATGCACACGATCTTCCAGTCTAATTTCATTGCACTCTCCATATCTCGATCTTCATCGGAAGTCAGAGATGATGGTGGCGACGCTTTGGGATCTCTGCATTTTCTAGATAGAGGATTGCCGCATAGCCGCGAGTTTCCCTTGTAGGAGTCGTTTTCGAATGTAGTAAACTGCCATGACTGCGGTATCGGCCCGGTCAGATGGTTATAAGATACGTTGAAGACCGCAAGCGAAGTTAGTCGAGTCAACTCTAGAGGGATCTCTCCTGAGAGCCGGTTTTGAGAAAGGTCCAATGCTTCCAAATTTGTTAGGTTTGCCAATATTGGAGGCAGAGGACCTGCGAGAATGTTGTTGGAAAGGTTGAGCAATTTTAGTTGCTTTAGGCGTCCAATGGTCTCAGGGATCGCTCCACTGAAGTTGTTGCTCGAGAGATCAACCAACCTGAGGTACTCTTGGATTTTTGAGTAATTCATTTGGATGCCCTTCGCAATTACTCTCATAGAGTAGTCAAAAGTTAAGGCTGGAGAGAACATCGGATTCACCGCCAAAGCATCCCCTATGTAGCTTGACGAATCAGCCTCAAATATTATCATGGCAGTCCAATGCTTGAAGTATTTGGATGGCAAGCTACCAGAAAATCTGTTCCGAGATAGGTCGATGATTTGCAGTGCAGGGAACTCAATCCTATCACCCGGTTCCTCGATGACTCCATGAAACCTATTATACCGCAATATAAGTACCTTCAAGCTTAGAAGTGAACCCAACCATGAAGGAAAAACATCTCGTATCTGGTTGTTTCCGAAATTCAGGAATTCCAAGCGGTTACACTGGCGGAGCGAGCTTGGCAATGGCCCTTGCAATTTATTGTAACTCAGATCAATCATCATAAGCGCACACAAGTTCCCATTCAAATTAGGAATTTTCCCAATAAAGTTGTTGCTCTGTAGACTCATTACTTCCAAAGAACCACTCAAATTACTTAAACATGGTGGAAGAAACCCGGCCAAATAATTATCAGACAAATCAATCAACGAGATAGAGCTCAGATTGCAAATGAGTGGTGATATTCCTCCAGAGAGTCTGTTATTTGAGATGAAGTAGCTCCAGATTTGAGGAGGGGGAATAGGAACTGATCCTTGCAACTCGTTGAAACCAAGATCCGCTTCAACGAGTTCTTTCCACTTGAAAATAACGGGATCTTGAGCAAAACTTGTTAGGAAGTTGCCAGAAAGATTCAAATGCGTTAGTTTTTTTGTGCTCACATTCAAAAACCATTCGGGAACTTGACCATAAATGTTATTGTAGGATAGATCTAGGAAAAACAAGTCATCTTGATGTCGTAGAAACTCGGGGAAACCATTTAAGTTGCATGAACGTAAACCCAGAGCTTCGTACTGTTGAGTTATGTTGTCTTGAACGATCAATGACAGTCTGTTGGAGGACAGAATAAGATGTCTAAGGTTTTCAGCCTTTGAAAACAAGTCTAACTTTACTGTGCCACTCAAGTTATTTGATGCCAAATCAAGAACGCTGAGACCCTGTAACTGGGAAATCGTGCTTGGAATTGCCCCACGTAGTTGGTTAAATGAAAGTCCAACAGAAGTCAAGTTGGTGAGTCTCCCCAACCAGGATTGAATTTCCCCACTCAATCGATTATGCGAAAGATACAAAATATTGAGCGCAAGAAGGTTTTGGAAAGAGAGTGGAATCTCGCCTCCCAATTGATTGGAATCAAGATATAAAGTGGTAAGTTGAACTAGGTCTCCAATGGAAGACGGAATTTTGCCAATTAACTTATTATAGCTTAAATCTAAATCAGTAAGTTGGACGAGGTTCCCGAGAGACGATGGAATTTGCCCAATTAACTTATTGTCTTGTAGACTTAAGTACTTAAGCTGTACCAAATTTCCCAAGAAAGATGGAACTTCACCCGTTAAAGAATTAGAGGTTAGATCTAAATGCTTCAGGCGACCAAGACGTCCAAAAGAAGATGGGGTTTCACCTCCAAGTTGGTTGTTGGATAGACTCAAATACTCAAGTTTTGACATCTTGCCAAAAGAAGATGGGATTTCACCTCCAAATTGGTTGTCATATAGACTCAAATACTCCAGTCTCGACATGTTGGCAAAAGAAGATGGAATGGTACCATTAAAGAAATTAGAACTTAAGTCTAAGTGAGTAAGTAGCGTTAGGTTTTCCAGGGAACGCGTTTTGCCTTTTAGCCAATTATACGAGAGGTCTAAATGGATAAGTCGGGTCAAGTTACCGAGGAAATGTGGGATGGGGCCCACGAAGTTGGAGAAAGAGAAGTTCAAGTGACTCAAGGAACCGAGATTTCCGATTGCTGGAGGAATCTGACATTTGAAGTCATTCAGGGCAAGGTTAAGGCTTCTTAGGCGAAGGAGACGGAAAATGCTAGTGTTGGAGTTGATTTTACCGGAGAGACAACTGCAACTGAGGTCGAGGCCGATCACGCGACCACTCACCTTATCACACTCGATTCCAGCCCAAGAACAGCAGTTGCTTGGAGTTTCCTTTCTCGATGCATTCCAGGCTTCAATCTTTGCTTGCTCAACTGGAGCGCCGCTGTAGATGTTGTGACAGCACGGAGGCTTTCTGGTGAAGAAGGTTGTCTTGAATTCCAACAACGCAGATCTCTCGTCTTCACGGAAACGTGGGTGGGTTGAAGCAAGAGAGTGTGAAGCAACAAGAGTAAGCAAGAGTATCATGTGTTGGAAGTGAAACGACCCTTTTCCCATGGTTACCTTAGCAAGTCTAGGGGTACTATCAAACTTACTCCGCGGACTCGGGGGTACGTGAGGCCTGATGGTATGGAGATATCAGTTATATATTCGAGTTTTTCTCCGATGTCATTTTCATGCTTTAGCCTGATGCAATAAATTGACTATAGTCAGCAGATCATGTTCCCGCGTAATTACGGAGGCAATGGACAGAGATGTCTCTTGGCTTAGAATTCTTGCACCCCAAAGAGCACGCTAGCTTAGAAAATGCATGACACGGAACGTCATTGTTTAGGCGCTCTAAAGGTACACACCAGACACCGTTTCTTCTGTGAATACAAGCTGAACTAATATACGATATGAGTTTCACCCGGTTAGTTTAAAAGTGCCCTCAAAGATTTGAATTTGAGACTTTTTAGTTTGATACCATATAAAATTTTGTCAGACTGTCTAGGTGTTTTTAAAGATTAAGCTGTTAGACGGAGACATGATTCTAATAATGTGATTTACCTAGGAGATTTGTGGGATCACTGCTAATTGCTCTAAAAGCTTAAGCTATCAGATAAAAGCGTTGATTAATATTTAATTCTCTAACAATACCAACCGTTATAAAATATGAGTAGGATCATAATTGATGTGTGTATTCATTGTGAATATTCTGTAATCTTGAATTTCCTATCTTGTAACACTTGAATACAGTGTAAATACGTACGTATTCTCCTTGTCACACGGTGTTTTTCTCTCCGGTCAAACACCTGATCCGCCAGAGACCAAATGACAAAACCAATTCAACTGGACACCATGCACCGGGAAGAGCTTCAGACTTTCTGCGGAGCTACCAGTCGGCAATGATGAAAGGGATTCAGAGTTGAGACTGATTGGGTCAAACATCAAGTGATCTCATTTGAACAATCAGATCGTTCCCATTTCACATCTCAGAGGAAGCTACAGCGAGATTAAAAGAAGAAAAAGAGAACAAAAGAATGGAAAGGAAGAAGAAAAGGAAAAGAAAGGCAAGTCCTATTTCATGACATATCACCTAAGGTGTTCTTGGAATATTGATACACAATCACAGCTCGTGTTGTTACCGAAGGACAGTGTATTACTACTTGCCATAGTGATCACTGCGGCCACCTTATCACGCTTCTTTCTTGTGGAACATCGTTGTAGATAATTCTAGCTTCTTTTAGGAAAAATGAAATCCTCGCTGGCCAACAAATCAGGTTGACGAAACGTATAAATTTGTTGGGTCTTTTGAAAGGGATGAACAGGATTGGTTTTCTAAGTTATTTCCAAAGACACTTGGGGTGAGTTTTGGCATGATTAATTTAAGGTTATGTTCGAAATGTCGTGTTCAGCATTTCTTGACTTTCAATTTGTCCTGATAATTTGTCCATCTGTTTCGTCCTTTGAAACTCTAAAAGAAGCTTGTGGCCACTGGGTAGGTTCTCTCCTTGGATCGTTTCTGTCTTTTTTCTTCTTCATGGTCGCACGACAATTTCCTGGGAAATACAGAAGTTTTCATCTTCATACCAGCCAAACTAATCAGCACGATTTTATAATATCCCTAAACAGCTGTTTGTGGGAACCGAGAAAAGTGCTAGGCCAGACTAGAATTCATGTTCCTGAAACACTGAAAAGTCTTTGATGACCTCGACCTAAATACCTGTACATTTTTTTTCCTGTGATCCCAGAAAAAAAGGGCACAATACTGATGATTTCCGTAGCGATAAGGATTTAGGGTAACTAGCAAAAGGTTGTATTTAAGTTCAAAAGAATGTATTAACCCCTTCGTGTTTATCACTTGTGCTTTGTCCATCCAAAAATATTTGTTCTCTAAAACTCTCACGAAGATAAGAACTTCTGTGGCTTCTGGGCTGGGTTCTCTTCTTGGATCTTTTTTCGTCTTTTTCTTCGTCGTGGCCCACAGGAGATTCCTGTGAAATACAGAAGTCTTCACCTTTCTGCCAGGCAAAGAAACTGTCAAGATTTGTTTCTTTCCATAAACAGTTCCTGAGTGTGGACCAAGAATTGTACTAGGCTAGACTTGAATTGATGTTCTCGACACTCTGAGAAGTCTTTGATAACCTTGACTGAAAAATCTATGCGCATTTTTTACGTGAAACCAAACGGGGGGCACAACTCTGATTGGCAAGGATGACGACTGAGGGAGAGAACCCTACGTTAAGTTAGATTGGTGTTACGGATAAACTCTAGCAGGATCCACTAGATTTAAAGGCTGAGGTGTATTGATTCACATTCATTCAGTGCATCCAACTATGACTTCAGTACGTTGATATTCTGCAATTGCACTTTGCAGACTTGCAGGGAAGAAATAATAGCCCTCTCTGTAGCAAGTGTTTTATGATATCAATAATGCCTCAGTGGCAAAATCTTCTTTCACAAGGAGATGGAGTGCATAATAGTCACTGATACTACTCTCAATGCTTTTGGGATGAAACGTTGTAGGATGGCAATTAAGTTCAATTAATTCTTTTTCCAAGCTGTAGCTCCATATACGACGGTCGTGTCAAACTCTTCTGGCTTCCAATCATAGTTCTAGAGTAATTGAGGAAGTGGTACGTTCAATATTGGCAAGGCCAAATATTATGGCGAGACACATCCTTCTACCTGCTCCAAATGCCAGATGGAATGTATTCGAAGTCCGTCCCTTTGTAGGTAACTGAAGAGCTTTCAAACCTCTCTGATATAAAGCAGTCAGCATCATTCCATCGATCGGGATCTTTACTGAGTACCCGAGAAAATATTAGGTACCCAAGCGGTACCAAGTCAGCTGTACCAGAGTCCATTGATCGTGCAACACGTGTCGTACGAGGGCCCATCTGTCAGTTGATGTCCCCTCCTCTCTCCCTCACCGTCTCCCTCCTCTCTTCAAGGTTTTTTTCTCCGCTCCACCTGCGCCAGTATGAACTCTCCTTCCGCCTCCGCCACTCCGAACCCTCCGCCTCCCCCGGTCACGGCCCTCTTCCCCACGTCCCCAACGACCACTCTTTACCTTACTCATTTACTCCTTTTTGCCTCTCCTGCACTCTTTCATGTCATTCTAAAGAAACTCGTTTGGTTTCCTCCATCAAAGAAACTTTGCCAAAGGAGAACAGAAAAAGGGAAAGGGTTTCATGGGGTTGCGGGAATCTGAGGAGGACTTTGGAGTTCGCAGTCACATTTGTTTCTCAGCTCTCTCCTCAGTCTCTGTTTCGCACCTGCCCTGTTGTTCATGGAACGCGAAGGGACGAAGTTGGGGACGGGGCAAGAGGTGGAGGAGTTGCCGCAGGAGAGGCCAGCCTCGAAGGTACGAGGGTCGGAGAGAGAGGGATCCATCAGAGGTGAGCCCGTTGCCATAAACTCTGAACGTGCTCTTAGCGGCGGCCGGCAACGACGGTGGCTCGAGCTTGAGGTCGGAGAAGGGGTTAGGCGGAGCAGAAAGAAAAAAAGGGGGACGGGAGGGAGACGGTGAGTGGGAGAGAGGAGGAGACAACGACTGACATGTGGGCCCGCAGAGGACACATGTCGCGCGATCAGTGGATTCCGGTACAGCTGACTTAGTACCGCTTGGGTACCTAATATTTTCTCCTGAGTACCCACGCAATTGTGATGGCTATAGTTTTGGGTAGGACCGTCTTGCCATGTGGGCGGTGAGTCAGTCCACTCACCGCTCGCCACGTGGCGAGGCGGTCCCACCCTGTCAGAAGGATTTGAAACTCGGTCCAACGTGGCTCCGTTTCATCTCCGTCTCTTCTCCGTTAGCAAATTGAGGAAGGCGATTTCCCGCTCCTCTCTCTTCATCCATCCTTCAAGGCCACTCTGCTCTCTCCCTTGCTCCTCCGCCACAGACCGTCTCTCCAGCCCTCTGCACGATCCTCTTCCTGCTCCACCTCCAACACCTGCTCGTGACCGGCGATCAAGAGTAGAGAAACCCTCTGCACAACCCCTTTGTGCCTCCGATCCCGACCACGCCGTCGCCTCCCGAAGCCCCATCTACTTCGATTGCGTCCGACCAGCTCAGGTTAGGGCTTTTCCCCCTCTTTCGCGAAGCAAAAGCCCCCTCTCTCCGCGTCCTTCTTCACGACCCCTTTGTGCCTCAAATCCATGGCCTGCATCCAACCGAGCTCGCCGACCCCTTCGCTCCCATTGCCGCGTAGTGTTTTTCTCTTGACTCCCGACGGCGCCTCTGCTGTCACCTCCTGAAGCCCAAATTGTGGTTCCGATTTGTCATCTGCGCTCGACGCCTCTGCTGTCGCCTCCACCTTCCCCTTCATTCCATTTGTTCATCTTTTTCCTGGCCTCAACCAGCGAGGTCACGATAATGTCTAGCACGGATTTTCAGCTCTCTGCTCGCGGTCGATTGGCCGTCCTCTTGGCGCACCTGGTGGCTTCCATCCAGCCGCGAGATCACGTGGCGGCGTTGATTGTCGGGCTGAGCTCCGCCTCGGCTCAGATCCCGCCTCCCAGAAACCTCAACGTTGTCAATGAGCGCACTGGTCGTAAGTACTGGGTTCCGGTCTCGGGAAAGGGCATCGTCAAGGCCACCGATTTGAAGCAGGTGAGCTTAACGATGTGCAGAATTGATTTTTGTATATTTATTGGTTGTGAGATGAGGTAGTTTGCGGTTTAGTAGTCTTTCGAAATGTTTGCATAGGCCTCGACTTACTTTAATTGCCGACGGATTTTCTTTAGGACGTAGTTACCAGCTTGTATAGTAGCAATTTTTGCAAATTGTTTTGCACGGATGTTATGTCTGGATATTTTAGATGTCACACTTGTTGCCGGCAATACGACAGATAACAGTGGGAAAGGATGACAAGGGATCTGAACATAGCTCATGTTCGGTCGTCAATTTGCTACATCGATGGGGATGAAGGGATACTCAGTTACAGGGACTATCCAATTGAAGAGTTGGCCAGGAGTAGTTCCTTTATGGAAGTGGCTTACCTATTGGGTGAGTGTTCTTTCTGTAATTTCTTTCTCTTGGATTTCATATGTTACATAATTTGAGAGATCCTAGCAAGCATGTATTGTCTGTTCATTTCGTAACCTTCGATGGGCATGGTGATTTTTCTTTCATGAGATTTTGATTGTCCATCGAGAATTAAGTCTGTTTCCTGTTGCAGTGTATGGAAATCTGCCTTCTAAAAGTCAACTAGCAGACTGGGAGTTTGCTATTACTCAACATTCAGCAGTTCCGCAAGGAATACTGCTTTGTGTTCCATTCTGTCTTGCCTTTTCCAAAAGTTTAGTACTACAAAATATAATTTGTGCAGTATTTTTCTGTCATGGTGGACCCTACATTGCCTTTTCGTTTCCTTTCTCTCACTCACCTTTTAATCTCAAAAGCAGAGGAGGAACTGAATCACTTTTCATGTGAAAACGGATGGTTATATGCTAGATTCAACTATAGGCTGTAATTGAGCTGGTGATGGTACTGCTAGTGATATGGATGTTTTTATACGTTGGAAAATGTCTTGAGTGCCAATATGGCACATGTTGTTGATTAAAACAGCTTTCAAAATACAAATTTTTTCATTTAAGTTCAATAAAAATTTCATACTCTATACTTTTTCAATTTGATATCAAAGTGTCTTGTTACATTTTGTAAACTTTAGTGCCCAGAGGGCATTTGTGATTGTGAGCAAGACCTTCAAATGCTTTACTCTGTCAGTCTTTTGATTGGTTGATAATGGCTTTTAACAATGAAATGTTCTGTCATGTCTTCTAGACACACTCTTTCTGATTTATCCTCCGACTTCTGAACTCTTGATATTGAACTTTGGCTCTTTCCATAAGTAGAGAAGGCTAGATCTATTTTGCATTAGGTGGTTGAGAGTTATCACATTATGTTGTTGCTTTTCCACGAGTGAGCTAGAAGGTGACGAACTTCCTGCTTGTTTTTCTTTTTTCTTTTTAACATAAAGCAAGTAAAACGCCACTATCTCATCTGATGCTTTAGAATTTATGGAGAAGAGCTCCTTGTTTGCTCTCTCTATTCCTTGGTTTCTTTCTCATTTTCAGCTTGACTGAGGTCCTTATAGTACTAAGCATGGTAAGAGGGTGTACTATCACTCTCATTTAGGGATGCTTGTGACTTATTTGTATTTTGTTGTGGGATTATTAGGTTTCACTCGATCGCTCTAAACCATGTTCTTTATGTAGGATTTATGCAAGCAATGCCACATGATGCACATTCAATGGGTGTTCTCGTCAGTACAATGAGTGCTCTTTTTGTCTTTCATCCTGATGCCAATCCTGCTGTTAGAGTAAGTTACTTACAGGAAGCTTACTTTATTTGGAAAATGCTAGTCCTTACATTACTCCTCTCTCTTTGCTTTGCCATCACGATCTTGTGTTTGTCATGTGATAGTGCCTCTAGATAGTGCCTTGTGTCTCCGTGCAATACTGATGTGCTTGTGACCTTTATCATATATGGAAAGTGACCCATGGATCCTGTTTGTCCGAATTAGCATTTTCTGGTCCACATTGGCCTCTTGATAAAGTAACTAATGGAACGAGAGTGGTGAACCTTCAAAAGAAACTTAAAAAAAAATCTTGTCTGAAAGAAAGTTCTGTTGCAATTTTGAATTTTGAGTAAGAGTATGTTAACTTCTTCTCATTTTCCCTTAAATGTTTATTGTGAATGGATATAACTTCATGGTACTTGCCGCGACATTTCATTTGGATGCTCAATGGTAAGTAGAAATTATGGTCACTTTTTAATTCTTCTGGTGTTTTTGGTCCATTCTTTGTGGATGTAACTAATTTGATGATTGATAATTAAGTACTTTATTGCATCATTTATTTAATGGAGCATAGATTATGGTCTAGTTTTATTAATGGATTTTGATTGAACACTCTGTTTTCGGTTTTCTAGGTGCGGAATGGAAATAGGTTGTCCGAGTGCTTCAGTAATATATATCCTTTAAATTTGAGACCTTGTCTTTTCCGATTTAAATGGATTAGTATGGCAGTTTCACTTTTCTTAGATTTGCTTCTTCTACTTAATAATGTCCACAGTTTTGGCGTTTGGAGGGAATGTAATTACCATTTTTATGATTGCCATGCTAGTCATTTCTTTCCTTAAATGAGGATGCTGAGGCAAATTCTCATATGGACTCAGTAAGTTGTCCGGTGATCCCTATCTATCTAGTTTGTTTTCCATTCAATGTTCAACATAGCAAAAAATCTTGGTTCCGAATATCTTGTTCTGGGTATCTGGGAAGTGATATTTGTTTCACAAATTTTCTAATGTCAATCTGCTTTCACTTTGAACATCAAAAGACTGATTGCATGTTTTCTAATTTATGTTGTAGTAAGATCACGTATGTGAAATTGATGACGATCATAACTAGGGCAGAATAACTAGGTTCTATATCATGTATTAACAATTTCATGTTAATATCATGTTTTGAAGATCATGTATTAACTAGGGCTGATGGCATTCAATATCATGTTTTGAAGATCTCACACTTGATTAATATAGCTTTTTAGGATCTTAGTTTGAGGCTGACTGTTTTATTTGCTTCTCTGCAACAGCGGCGCCTTGCTGCTCGTCTTCACAATTATCCTTTATGTAGTGCTGGCATTCCCTTGCAGTGGTCTGTTCATGCCTTCCTGCCTGAGCCTGGCGTTTGGCGTTTGACAGACTTTTTGTCTTGCATACTGACAAAAGTATGTCTGAAGTGTGACATCCATCCAATTTCTTTTTCTCTTTGAGAAAATATATGTGACATTTCTAGTGGAGTTTTCTCTATTTTTTTATATATAGAGAACGTCATCCATCTACCTGTACATCTATCGAGATCATCTTAGGCCGATGATATTTGAATTACACATAGCTCTTGTAAATGTTTCTTCTCCAATAAAGTTCTTGATGTTTGATTTTTTTTTAATCTGTATAATGTATGGCCGTCCAACAATACGTTTGTAGTCTGCGCATATGAAAGTAATTGATTATAGTAATTTCTCATATGTAACACAGCTATCAAACTTAGTAGTGCCTTTTTCCTTAATGAAAACTTTCCATTGTTTGAAATGAGAACGGGTGCTTCATTTCTGAAGCAATCAAACTTGGGAAAAGCACATTTCTTATTCAACCCCTCAAGAGAAGCATTGTATTGACTAAGTCATCCAACGACGCCTTATCATATCAACTCTTGTAATCTCAAACTTTAAAGCACACATGATTAGAATCGGAATTGTGTTACAAGGATGGTGCAAACAAGTCAAGATATAACTATCAATCCGCGACATATCAGCTCAGTTGACTTCAACATCAGTCGCCCAGCAAACTAATGTAATCTTACTCGAGATTTCAATCAGCGAAAATCAAAACTGACTTACACCAATTATTGTTCCATCCCATTTTCTCCATAACTTCGGGTCTTTTTGTATAGGGTCTTAAATTAGGCCCGAGTAAGGATTGTGTGCTTGAACCGGCACAATGGAGCCACATGGGTAGACATTGGTTGCATATGGATTTCCAAAATGATTTGCCAGCTGTTGCATCTGTGAGGCCATCATCATCATCATCTACTGCAGCTGTTGCTGCTACCGCAACATAAAGGCCTGCTGTTGATGCATTGCTGCCATTTGGGGCTTGAATAGGTGCAGACACTGCACCTGGAGGCAAAGAAAGGGTCAAATGCTGCTTGCTGCATCATCGGACTGGCCATAGGGGCTGGATCCCACGGATTATAGCTAGAGCTTTGGTTGTTTCTTCTCATTGCATCATCATATAAGCTGTCAAGCATAAGCTTGTTGAGTCCTCCCGCCTTCGTTACAAACCCAACGAGTGATTGAAACTTCAGTAAATAGAGAAAAGGCTACTGTGATGTTGCACGAATTCTGCAACACTTGAAAAATGCGAAACAACCAGTGGGATCCACTCAGAGTCTAGCAAACCATCTCAAACAACTCCTCAAAGAGACAACAGAATAAAAGCTTACCAACTTGGTAGTAGCTGAGGCACTTTCATTGGAGCTAGGAGTAGTGACTAGTGCCAATTCCCAACCTGTAGTTCCATTGGTGGGGACGGTGATTGTGCTTCATGTACTTCTTCTGGGTTCTTGTATTCTATAGCTAAGACTTCTTGAGGTGAAGCAATTTTACCATCAACTGCCTGTAATGATAACCAAATTTATGTCAAAACTCAATACTCTTCATTCTAAGGGAGAGTGAACCACCAAATTATGCCTTCAGAATTAGACTAGGTGGAAAACCAATCAAAGTAACCATGCTGCAGTTTTAGAGTTACAGCACCAGGTGAATCCGTTTATTATTTATGTTAACATATAGGAATCCGTTTATTATTTATCTTCACTACAAGCACCTTTAGAAGAACTATGCACAAGAAGGCTCAGGTATATGTCAAAGGTACACGTGAAAACTGGACAAAGAACAATGCTAACAAGAATGTCCAGCAAGGAAGATAGATGATTGTGACTATAAGGTCCATTTCCTTCGTATACGGGATTTTATAGCCTATTGCTTCATATATGAGCCAGAAAGTACATCTTTTGATCCTTCCTGCTGATTTTTTTTCGCTACAATCAACAACAAACTGTCATACTTATGCATTGAATCAGTATTGACCCTTTACAAGTTTCTCCGATTTCATCAGGAGAGAACTTTCAAAAGCTGACTGCTCCTCAAAACAATTAGGCAACCAGCTGTCAGGCTTATAGTCGCAGTTTGTTAGTGAATTATTTGTCTAAGCCATGCACAAACTCCAACTCAATGCTACACTGATCTTGACAAAGACATTAAGATGCAGATGATTAAGTCGAGTCTAGTTCGAAAATCATTGTCGAAAGATAGAAATAATAGAAGACAAAGATCGCCTACCAAGCAGCTTAGCCAAAAACATCATAAAGAAAAAAGCTTAAGCACCTATACATTTAGTGATCCCATTGGTACCATGTGATTACTATGATATAAGAACACATAATTAACTAGTGAACAGAAGATATGTGCTCAACACAGCACAGTATGATGTAACTTCTCGCGTGTTTCTTATTCTTATTAGAAAGCCACAGACCCTGATTTGGTCAATTCGAATTCCTTTGTAGAGATACTCATAAACATACATAAAGCATTTACAGAAAAAGTATACGCTGAAAATACAATATCCCGATATGAAAATCCTAGCTACTGAAATGGTGAGAGGAAATAGGATCCACAAGCTTTTAGTCTTATATCTCATTAATAACCAAAACATATAACAAAGCATCGCCCTAAAAACTAGAAGGAATATGAACCAAGTAGAACAAACATACCCCATGCTTCGAAGCAGACTTACAATTAGCACTTTTGATGTATTTATGAGGAAATCCGAACTTCTTGATCATGCTAGTTCAAACACAAAGTCAGTAACAACTCGCTAAAAAGTGAGTTGAAGGTGCTTGAGATGATGCTGGTGTTGAAGTTTTGGTAGACAAGGAAAAGCTTGGAACCGAACTAGAAGTTGCTGAAGAAGCAGGTTGCTGTCACTCCAAATCCCATAAACGAACTTGCAGGGGTTCAAGATCCGGCACTTACTGCTGATGCCGTCAAAGTCGAAGCCACTGACGAGGAACCCACA
The DNA here is from genome assembly GCA_019926035.1 of Melaleuca alternifolia. Lineage (NCBI taxonomy): Eukaryota > Viridiplantae > Streptophyta > Magnoliopsida > Myrtales > Myrtaceae > Melaleuca > Melaleuca alternifolia. The sequence continues at coordinate 453,923 of JAGKPW010000723.1, read as the reverse complement.
GCAAATGAAGGCAATGCTGTTGAAGAGGACACCAAACACAAGAACGATCCACGACCAGGGCTTCATCTTGACTTTGCAAGGGTTGGCGCCTGCTTTTTGGGTTCTTTGCACTGAAATTGCTTGTCTAGATAAGCTTAAACATTGGAGATCAGAACCTGATATAATCAAACAGAACACAGAAAACAGGGTTGATTCGCACAACCGTAATTTGGCCATCGTGGAAGAGGGGTAAAGTGCTAACCTGACGCAGAGAACAAATCGAAGCCATCAATGGGGCTTGGGGAGGCGACAGTAGAGGTGGAAGAAGCAGCATGGTCAGGACTGAGCGAAGGGGTCGGTGAGCTTGCTAGATCCGAACCACGAATCGGAGGCACGAATCCTAATGTGAGCAGGTCGAGCGCCAACGGAAAATCGAGGGTGCCAATGATGCTCCGGGTGGGCGACGGCGAAGGTGGAGGCAACGGCATCGTCCTTGTCGGAGGCACAAAGGGGTCGCCTCCACTCAAATTACCAATCGATCAGAGTCTCAGTCCCACCCGACTGCGACATCATCACCACACAGACGCACAAAAGAAAAACACAAAAATAAGCAAACAAATCAAGCCAAAGGGGTCGTGAAGAAGGACGCAGAGAGAGGGGGGTTTTGCTTCGCGAAAGAGGGGGAAAAGCCCTAACCTGAGCTGGTCGGACGCAATCGAAGTAGATGGGGCTTCGGGAGGCGACGGCGTGGTCGGGATCGGAGGCCCAAAAGGGTTGTGCAGAGGGTTTCTCTACTCTTGATCGCCGGTCACGAGCAGGTGTTGGAGGTGGAGCAGGAAGAGGATCGTGCAGAGGGCTGGAGAGACAGACGGTCTGCGGCGGAGGAGCAAGGGAGAGAGTAGAGCGGCCTTGAACGATGAAGAGAGAGGAGCGGGAAAACGTCTTCCTCAATTTGCTAACGGAGAAGAGACGTAGATGAAACGGAGCCACGTTGGACCGAGCTTCAAATCTTTCTGACAGGGTGGGACCGCCTCGACACGTGGCGAGCGGTGAGTGGACTGACTCACCGCCCACATGACGGTCCTACCCAATATTTTCTCAGAGAGAAAAGGGAAAAAAGAGTTTCCCCGTACACATCACGGCGAGCTAGATTAACTTCGTCTCGTAGTCCCAACACGATTCAAGCCATTTGTCCATCAGTTAGAGTAATTATCGAAATTAGGTCATTAATTCGAAACTTTGTGATATTTGAATTATGTGATCCGATTTACGATTTGCTAAGCTATGGAATTACATGAAAATGATAAATCGTGACGTTATGGAACGTGAGATTTAACAAAAATCTCTTTTAGTCATGGAATGTAACGAAGGCTGTACTCATTTACAGTAATGGTTTAATCATAACGAAAGTTTAAAGTTTTGTGCAGTGTTATGTACAGTTTTGAAATCTCTATTTCGAGCGATTATTTTGTGCACGTGTATGGAGCTGTTTTGTTCAGCGACTGAGCTTAGTTTAATCGATTCGTAACTTAAGCAACAAAAGTGACGGCAAAAGTTGTCCGAAGAGTCTGTCATACGAGGCAAGATAGTGCAAGACTGTTGTCGAGGGGTGACTTCAGGCGGTCCTCACATCCTGTGGAAGCTGCAGTATGAAGTCCGGAGCGTTGTCCATTTGAAAGCTTCAGGGGGGTCCATAGAAAGGTTCAGAACCAATAGCTCTTCTCTTTACTCACATCTAAGAACGATTCCAGTACTCGGTCACTGTAACGCCCCGGAATACACTCAGCTTCTTCCGTCGCGGCCGCCTATCCCAGGACCTCGATCTCCTGTCGCCCAATCTAGGCCAGCCTTCCATCACCGTCGGTGAATCAGCCCCTCAACGTTGAGTGAGCAAAACACTGACTAATATTAAGTATGGCATGACATGGTATTTTGTGAAGAAAGCGAAAGTTCTTGCTTTTCATATTGAAAGCCGTTTTAAATTAGTTTAATAATTGTTTTCCTAAACAAATTGAAAATGCAAAATGTTTTCATGACAGTGTTACGTGATTTGGTCATGAGCTATGATAATGACGGTATGTACGGTTGTTTGATCGTTGTATCATTCGACCTCGTGTTATCGTATATTTATATCGCAAACTCTTTGACCGGTACATATAAGAGATAGGAACGTATGTTTCTTTATCTTTTACAACGAAAAAAATTGCATTTTGTATTTTTTTTAATGAGCAGAAATATATAATTAAATGATTTCTTATTATTCAGCATGTATAATCAATTAGTAATGATCCCTTTTATATATTACATAAATTAATGTCAAGAAATTTTTCTTAGGGAAATCAATGTTAGAAAAATAAAATTTTATAATAAGTTTCTTTTTTAAAATATTGGAGTAAATAATCATCATTTTATGAAAGGAAGTTAAAGGGGAGGAGTTATGTGATGATGTGGCTATAAAAGTTTCATTCTACCCAATTGTTTTTCTATTATTTCTCATTTATTCTCCTACGTGTATGATCAGAAAAGGCTTCATTTAAAATGCCTATGGGCCAATTAAGATCTATAGAAGGAAAACCATGGAGAAGGTTACAGGGACACAACAGCAGAAAACTAAAGATTTGGGTCAAGTATTTCTTGGTTTCGAACCATCTCCTCTACCTTCTTTCCCTTTTTTGCCTTATGCCAAAGTTCTTTACAAGGCTCTGAGCTCTTCTTCTGGTGATCAAGCTGTTCCCAATGACCACTCCAATCACTAATCCACTTGCATACCTCATGTGCACGAAGTCCTGGGTTCGCAGCATGTCATGATTATGAGATTTTGTGGGACCACTGCCAACTGCTTTAAAAGCTTAAGCTGTTAAATGAAGGAGTGATTTAGTATTTAATTATTCTAACACATCCCATCACGCTTAGTCTAGTCTTTTCGTATTTACTATAGGATATTGTTTTGTGGAATTTTAATCACATCGTGATTGAGTTCGAACCAGAAAGTAAGTTTTTTTTAAAAAAAAATTTGTCTTCCCAAATTGCCTATTTGTCAAATTGGCCGAGCGGATTCAGATCCTACAGAGATGAAACATCCATCCAAAATTAGCAGATTCAACGGAAAATTGCCTTAACCCACCAAAGAACGTTGTTCCCAGATGAAGGACAGGGCGAGTTTTGTTCTAGTGCCTGCCTTTTCTAGTTTCTACGGCTTTGTTTCTTCTTCAAGCAAAAAATTATTCAAAATCCGTCGAGCCCATTTGTGCTCGATCACCACTAGAATCACTAGTCCACTCGCATACTCCATCAAAACAATCCTTCTTCTATCTCATCTAAAGTCTTTGACTTTCGATCTCCTCTTCCGATGTCGAAGATGGTGGTGGCAATGCAGTGAGCTCTCCGCATTCCCTGTACAAAGGAGGATCACACAACCCCGCTTTGCCTCCGTATGATTTGTTTACAAATGTTGCCGAAACATTGCAACTGCAGTATGAAGTCAATCAAAAGGTTTTCGAGGCCCATTGAAGAATGTAAGTGATGTGAGTGGAGTCTACTCTTGTGGGATCCCACCTGAGAGCTGGTTCCGCAAAAGGTCCGGTGCTTCCTAATTTGTCGGGTTGGCCAAGGACGAAGGTATGGGGCGGCCGAGAATGTTATTGGAAAGGTTGAGCAACTGAAGCTGCTTTAGGCTTCTAAATGGCTCAGATATCTTTCAACCTAGGTTGCACCAATACTCTCTAGAGGCTTTTGTGTTATGTCCGGCACTCTAACATGCTCCGACATGAGGTCAACGCTCCCCGACACGTGAGTCCCAAAATCTAACACGTGATTCCGAACCCCAATAGGTCTACAAATTTGCAAGACATTAGGGGTCAAAATGTATATATAAAAATTAATAAAAACAAAAAATAATGAAAATTTTTGGGGGAAGATTGCGCCATTCTTCTCTCATAAGCGTGCCCTAGCTCTCAATCTAATTTATTTTGGTGGTTTTGATAATATTGGAAGTTATATCATTTATCATTTATAAAAATATATATCTAACATATAATGTGTCCGAACGTACCGGAATGATTTATTTTTTAGATTTGATGCATCTACATGTCGTGTCGTGTCGAGTATCAGTGCAACTTAATTTTCAACTGACTTGAAAAATCGATCTCTGTGACAGATTTGTTGATTTTTGTACACTTTCGTCGCGCCAACCTTTGTTTGTCATTATCATGGAGTAGTCGAAGGGGCGTAAATCGTGCGTAGAACCTAAGAAAGTGGTTCTTGATGGCATTTATGATTTGCAGATTTGTATAGGCCAAACTTGTCCGCTTGATGCACTTGCTGCAACTTTCATGGCAGTCCAACACTGAAAGTACTTAGATGGCAAGCTACCAGCAATCACTCCGTTTGGTAAAGCCGGAGGTGACTGCGGCAAGAGATAAAAATAAAATAAAAAATAGTTTATTTCTAGAAATTATTTCCGAGAATAAGAAGATGTTTATTTTTTTTCGTTTTTTGTTTCTGGTCCAAATCTATTCCCGAGAACAACTTTCTATTTCTGGGAACAAAAAAATAAATTGGTGTTACCAAACGGATCTCTGTTCTTTTTTTGTTCCGGAGAACGAAAAAATAGAAATTGGGAGAAATAGAAACGTTGCCATGCACACCTTTACTCTACACAGCCTGTGAGTGCCTAGGTATTGACTCGTGGAATTGATTATAACTGAAAGCAATAATCACTAATTGCACACTCATTTTCTTGATATGAGGAATTCACCCTTGGAAGATGGATAGGCTAATCACTGTGGAAGTACACCAGTCAAGTCGTTGTAAGACAAAGGGCATTTATAGAGCTCCATTCGGAAACTGTTGGCAGAACTTGTCCGGAGAGTCTGTTATTCGAGTCAAGATGACGCAAGACGGTCGTCGAGGGGACTCAAAGCTGTCCTTGGAGCTTGGCTAAGTTGTAGGGTCTGGAGCGCTGTCCATTGAAAACATCATGACATTGCAGAAAAGTCCGTCAGGAAGTTGTAAGAAATGTTCAGAACCAATAGCTTCGCATTGCTCGCTAAGAATCTTTCTAGTACTTGGCTAGTGTAACGCCCCCAAATCCACTCAGCTTTTATTGCGGACTCCTATCTCAGGACCTCGATCTCCAATCTCCCAATCTAGGCCAGCCTGCCATCTATATTGGTGAATCAGCCTCAACGCTGAGGAAGCAAAACATCGACAAATATAAGATAAGCATCACATGACATGGTATTTTGGAAAGAATGTGAAGGTGTTTGGAGCATTTGTTTCATAGAACTTGGATCCAACATTAACTACATTTTCATTTCTAGAATTTGCATTGTGATTTGTGTTGCTTTTCATATTTGAATCGATGGTAACTTAGTTTAATAATTGCTTTCTTAGACGAATTGAAAATATAAAATGCTTCGAGAAAGTGTTACATGATTTGGCTGCGAACTCTAATTATGACGGTGCATACGGGTTGCTTGAAAGTGGTATTGTTTTTTTTTTGGTAAAGAAAAAAAAATACTTTGTGTTCTTGTATATTTATATGGAAAACTCTGTGACCAATATATATATATATATATATATATATATATGGACTGTATTTTCCTTTTATCTTCAACGTTAAAATATTTCACACTTTTTTTTTGTTATGAGCCAAAGTATATAACTACATGATTGCTTATTATTCAACCCATATAATCAATTAGTGATGGCCCTTTTATATATTTTATGAATCACTCTTAAGCTCTCTTTTATTCAGGGATATCGTAAGATAAACAGAAAAATTAAGTTTCTTTTTAACATATCTATGTAAAATGTAATGGTTTTGTGAAAGGAAGTAGAAGGGGATTGAGTTTTGGGATGACATGGCTCAAACGTTTCATTTTACCCGACCTTTTTGTTATTCATAGACGTTTATCATTTATGTCTCGCACATTATGATTACAGAAGGCTTTAGCCAAAATGCATACGGACTAGTTAATATCTAAAGTAAAAAAACTTAAGAGAACTTTAAAGGTACTAAAACACAGAAGATGAAAGACTTCGGTCGAGTAATCCTTGGTTTCGCCCCATCTCTTCTACCTTCTTCGCTGTTGTTTTCTTCTGCCGCAGTTCTTCACAAGACTCTGAGCCCTTCTTGTTGTGATCAAGCAGTTCCCGAGGACCAATCCAATCACTAACCCACTTGCATACCCTATGCACACGATCTTCCAGTCTAATTTCATTGCACTCTCCAAATCTCGATCTTCATCGGAAGTCGGAGATGATGGTGGCGACGCTTTTGGATCACTGCATTTTCTAGACAGAGGTTTGCCACATAGCCCTGAGTTTCCCTTGTAGGAGTCGTTTTGGAATGTAGCAAACTGCCATGACTGCGGTATTGGCCCAGTCAGAAGGTTATAAGATACGTTGAAGACCGCAAGCGAAGTGAGTCGAGTCAACTCCAGAGGGATCTCTCCTGAGAGCCGGTTTTGAGAAAGGTCCAATGCTTCCAAATCCGTTAGGTTTGCCAAGAATGGAGGCAGAGGACCTGCGAGAATGTTGTTGGAAAGGTTGAGCAAGTTTAGTTGCTTTAGGCTTCCGATGGTCTCGGGGATCGCTCCACTGAAGTTGTTGCTCGAGAGATCAACCAATGTGAGGTACTCTTGGATTTTTGAGTAATTCATTTGGATGCCCTTCGCAATTACTCTCATAGAGTAGTCAAAGGTTTCGTCTGCAGAGAACAACCAAACCGACCACCCATAAGCATCCCCAAAGTAGCTTGAAGAGTCAGTCTGAGATACTTTCCTGGCAGTCCAATGCTTGAAGTATTTGGATGGCAAGCCACCAGAAAATCTGTTCTGAGATAGGTCGACGATTTGCAGTGCAGTGAACTCAATCCTATCACCCGGTTCCCCAATAACTCCATGAAATCTATTATACCGCAATATAAGTACCTTCAAGCTTAGAAGTGAGCCCAACCACGAAGGAAAAACATCTCGAATCTGATTGCTTCCAAAATTCAGGAATTCCAAGCCGTTACAATGGTGGAGCGAGCTCGGCAATGGCCCTTGCAATTTATTGTAACTCAGATCAATCATCATAAGCGCACATAAATTCCCATTCAAATCAGGAATTTTCCCAATAAAGTTGTTGCTCTGTAGACTCATTACTTCCAATGTACCACTCAAATTACTTAAACATGGGGGAAGAAACCCAGTCAAATAATTATCAGACAAATCAATCGACTTGATAAAGCTTAAATTGCATATGAGTGGTGATATTCCTCCGGAGAGCTTGTTATGTGAGATGAAGTAGCTCCAGATTAGAGGAGGGGGCATAGGAACTGATCCTTGCAACTCGTTGAAACCGAGATCCGCTACAAGGAGTTCTTTCCACTTGAAAATAACGGGATCTTGAGCAAAACTTGTTAAGAAGTTCCCAGAAATGTTCAAATATATTAGTTTTTCTATGCTCGTGTTCAGAAACCATTCAGGAACTTGACCAGAAATGTTATTGTAGGATAGATCTAGGATATACAAGTCATCTTGATGTTGTAGAAACTCGGGGAAACCAATTAAGTTGCATGAACCTAAACCCAGAGCTTTGTACTGTTGAGTTATGTTGTCTTCAACGATCAATGACAGTCTGTTAGAGGACAGAATAAGACTCGTAAGGTTTTCAGCCTTTGAAAACGTGTCTAATTTCACTGTGCCACTGAAGTTATTTGATGCCAAATCAAGAATGCTGAGACCCTGTAACTGGAAAATCGTGCTTGGAATTGCCCCATGGAATTGGTTAAATGAAAGTCGAACGGAAGTCAAGTTGGTGAGTCTCCCCAACCAGGATTGAATTTCCCCACTCAATCGATTATGCGAAAGATATAAAGAATTGAGCTCAAGAAGGTTTTGGAAAGAGTGTGGAATCTCGCCTGCTAATTGATTGGAATCAAGATATATAACGGTAAGTTGAACTAGGTTACCAATGGAAGACGGAATTTCGCCAATTAACTGATTATAGCTTAAATCTAAATCAGCAAGTTGGACGAGGTTCCCGAGAGACGATGGAATTTTCCCAATTAACTTATTGCTCCCTAGACTTAAGTACTTAAGCTGGACCAAATTTCCCAAGAAAGATGGAACTTCACCCGTTAAATAATTAGCCGCTAGGCCTAAATGCTTCAGGTGATCAAGGCGTCCAAAAGAAGACGGGATTTCACCTCCAAATTTGTTGGTGAATAGACTCAAATACTCCAGTTTCAACATGCTGCCAAAAGAAGATGGAATGGTACCATTTAAATGATTGGAACTTAAGTCTAAGTGAGTAAGTAGCGTCAGGTTTTCCAGGGGACGCGTTTTGCCTTTTAGCGAATTATCTGAGAGGTCTAGATGGACAAGTCGGGTCAAATTACCGAGAGAATGTGGGATGGGGCCCATGAAGTTGGAGAAAGAGAAGTCCAAGTGACTCAAGGAACCAAGATTTCCGATTGCCGGAGGAATCTGACATCCGAAGTCATTCGAGGCAAGGTTAAGGCTTCTTAGGCGAAGGAGACGGAAAATGCTAGTGTTGGAGTTGATTTTACCGGAGAGACAACTGCAACTGAGGTCGAGGCCGATCACGTGACCACTCACCAGATCACACTCAACTCCAGCCCAAGAACAGCAGTCGCTTGGAGTTCCTCTTGTCGATGCATTCCAGGCTTCAATCTTTGCTTGCTCAGCCGGAGCGCTGCTGTAGCTGTTGCCACAGCAGGTTGGCTGCATGTTGAGGAACGTTGTCTTGAATTCTAACAAAGCAGATCTCTCGTCTTCACGGCAACGTGGGTGGGTTGAAGCGAGAGAGTGTGAAGCAACAAGAGTAAGCAAGAGAATCATGTGGTGAAAGTGAAACGACCCTTTTCCCATGGTTACCTCAGCAAGTCTAGGGGTACTATCAAACTCGCTCTGCGGAGTCGGGGGTAAATGAGGCCTGATGGTATGGAGATATCAGTTATATATTCAAGTTTTTCTCCGATGTCCTTTTCCCGCCTTAATTTTGGAGGCAATGGACAGAGATGTCTCTTGACTTGGAATTCTTGCACCCCGAAGAGCACGCTAGCTTAGTTATTGCATAACACGGAATGTCATTGTTTAGGCGCTTTACAGGTGCACACCAGACACCGTCTTCTCCGAATACAAGCTGCAATAAAAGTATACAACACTGAGTTTCACCCGGTTAGTTTAGAAGCGCCCAAAGCTTCTGTTTCATCAATATCTCCAAGCTGCTTAGCAAAGCTTCCAGTGTCTACATCTCTCCCAGCCACCAAACCCATCTCATCATACATATCAATCATCTTATTCAGATACTTTGCATGAGAAGAATGAACCTATCAATGTAGAATTTAAATTGTCATAATATGCACAATATTGATTCAACAATTATTCAAATAGATGACATCTTAATAAAATGTTGTGCCTACAAAGGAAATGAAAACAAAATTTTTGGAAGCAACAAGAGGAACAAACTAACGCCAGAGAACAAACATTAGCCAAATGGATCCAACTCTTACAATTACAATAACATTTTTTCCATGAAAGTTGATGAGAAAAATTACCGTTACATATTCATCAAATTCCTTTTTCCCAGCGACGACCATCTTCAGCTTGTCATCCCAATTGGATCCATTCTTACCACGTACAACTTGAATCGTCTTCCAGTCGTTTCTCAGTGTCTTCAAATGGTTCTCAATGTGGTCAGGCTCACAATCAATGAGAAACCTCTCATTAATTACATCAACAACTAAAGCAATTGAAGAGGATTTGAATGCGCTTGAAAACTAGTTTTCTTTACTAGCTTCATCGGCAATAATTTCAAGCAGGACACATTCCATTGGCTCAGACCATCTAAATTGCTTTACCTTCTCATCATTTGCATTGCTTTTACCCATCATAATAACTACATGACAACTTTAAATGGTAGAATAAGAAAAAAATTATGTCAAAAAGGGACAATGTAGTAAATACTCAAAGACGATTAACACTAAAGGAATAGAAACCACATGTTCGAAATAAAGCACTAAAAATAAATAAAGAAAAACTATTGATTTCTTATAATATCTTGATAATCGATCCACATTTCATGCGCGATCTTATCCTTTTTTTATGCCCATCTCCTATTTTCCTCCTTTCTTGTCTTCGAGAAAGTTGGATTTTTGAATTTTCTCTTTTTGAGATTCTATTTGTCTATTCATCTCTTCAATGACGGAGTCATTGGGATCAAATCCCATAAAATTGTGAATGATACAACAAGCTAAGACAACATCTACTTGTGTTCTAAATGACCAAAAAGGTTTAGAATCTGATACTCGAAAACGTTTCTTTAGGACTCTAAACACTCTTTCGACAGTAGTTTTAAGAGATAAATGGCATACATTGAATAGTTACTTCTCATTTTTAGGTGGGCGATCATTGAACTCCTTCAAATGGTATCTAACACCATGATAGGGAGATGATGTCACATTGGATTCCATAGCTAGCATCGGCAAGACAATATTTTCCTACAAGTTATATTAAGTTTATCACTAAGATACCAAATTCAATTCAAACATTATGTATAAATTCCATTTTCTCACCACTAGAAATGTTTAATCCATTTGACCTTGAAAGTGTATCGGATAAAATATGTGAATCATGTGCAGTGCCCTCCCAACCAGCTAATACATATGAAAATCTCAAGTCAAATGTAACAGTAGCTAATACATTTTATGTTGTTCCATCCTTCCGACCACGAGATCTTCCTTGAATTTCAAGAGGAACTGATATGCTTACATGAGTTTCATCTATTGCTCTGGCATAATCCTAAAATAATTTAGATAATTTCCAACCAAATACTAATGAAACTTCTCAAGCAATGTACAAAGTATGTTTTTTTTCCTTCCAAATTTCATACCTTAAAATATGGGTAAAACTTTCAACTGTTCCTTATCTTGGGAGGAATGGACTTGCTTGGTTATTTACCACATATTTGTATAATTTCAAAATCGCTTGCAAGACAATTTTGAAAATATCTATGTATGGTTTCTATCGATCTATGAATCTTCTCCCAATAACTCTAAACCTCACATTATGTCCAATGATATGGCAAAATACCATAACTTGCTCTTTAATAGAAATATTTACCGTAGAATGCAACAAGTTACTTGCACTGAATACCTTACAAAGCTCTAAAAAAGTATTTGTCATCATTCGTATTTGACTTACACAATAGATATCACCACTATTAACATTGGAGTTATATACAACTCTTTTGCATAATCCCAATTTACATGAGGTTTTCTCGGTCATGGTTCTTAAAATTATTATGATCATCCATAACTAAGGTGATAACCGTCATAACTGCTGCTACCGCACCTGCTACCGTCACTTGGATTTTGTTATCATCTATTTATATAGGAACACACCGATCATGAAACCCAAAATAAATTTGAAATACTAGAAGGGCAATATTAGAAAAGCCAGAAATGCATAGGACGACACAAGTTACTTTTCAATGTATGTATGCAATGGGAATGCAAATGCTCATTCATCCATTTAATCAATATTTCTATGTGAAAAAAATATATAGAAGTACCTGTTATAGATTATTTGCTCACGATAACTCAAAGTTCATCTTAAGCTAAAACGATGTTATCTTAAAACCAAATCTCAAGTTCATCCTAATGTAAAATCCATAACATGTCTAATAAACCAAATTGGATTTTGGTGAGGCATGAAAGATGGAAACTATACTAGCCAATATATCAAGTAAAAATTACACAATAGAATAGAATAAAGTAAAAGAGAGCAATAGTCTTCAGTAGGGTGTTCTTCAGTAGAATAGAATAAACCTGGTTAACGCCCTCGAACACAACAATTTACGGGAGTTTTTTTTTTCTGTGAAACGAACAGAGCCTAAAAGAAGAAGAAGGGAGAGAATGGAAAGGAAGGAGAAAAGGAAAAGAAAGGCAAGTCCTATTTCATGACATATAAACTAGGGTGTTCTTAGAATATTGGTACCAATCACAGCTCGTGTTGTTCTCGAAGGATAGCGTATTACTGACTTGCCATAGTAATCACTGCAGCTACCTTATCACGCTTCTTTTCTTGCTGCATATGGAATATCGATGTAGAGTTTTCTAACTTCTTTAAAAAAAAATGAAATCGTCGCTGGCCAATAAACCTGGTTAACGGACGGTATAAATTTGTTGGGTCTTTGGAAAAGAATGAACAGGATTTGTTTTCTAAGTTATTTCCAAAAACACCTGGGGTGAGTTTTGGCATGATTAGTTTAAGGTTAAGTTCAAAATGTCGTGTTTAGCACTTCTTGATTTTCAATTTGCCTTGATAATTTGTCCATTTGTTTCGTCCTTTAAAACTCTAAAAAAAGCTTGTGGCCACTGTTTAGGTTCTCTCCTTCGATCGTTTCTGTCTTTTTTCTTCTTCGTGGTCGCACGATTTCCTGGGAAATACAGAAGTATTCATCTTCGTACCAGTCAAAGTAATCAGCACAGTTTTTCGTATCTTTAAACAGCTGTTTGTGGGGACCGAGAAAAGTGCTAGGCCAGACTAGAATTCATGTTCTTGAAACACTGAAAAGTCTTCAATGACCTCGACTTAAATACCTGTACATTTTTTTTTCCTGTGATCCCAGAAAAATGGACAATACTGATGATTTCTGGAGCGACAAGGATTTAGGGTAACTAGCAGAAGGTTGAATTTAAGTTCAAAAGAATGTATTAACCTTTTTGTCCATCCAAAAATATTCGTCCTCTAAAACTCTCACGAATATAAGAACTTCTGTGGCTTCTGGGCTAGGTTCTCTCCTATGATCTTTTTTCGTCCTTTTCTTCGTCGTGGCCCACAGGAGAGGTCTTGACCTTTCTGCCAGCCAAAGAAACCATCAAGATTTGTTTGCTTTCATAAACAGCTGTGAGTGTGGACCAAGAACTGTACTAGGCTAGACTTGAATTGATATTCTCGACATTCTGAAAAGTCTTTGATGACCTTGGCTTAAACATCTATTCGCGTTTTTAATGGGAACCCAAATAAGGGGCACAACTTTGATTGGCAAGGATGACGATTGAGGGAGTGAACCCTACGTTAAGTTAGATTGGTGTTACGGATGAACTCTAGCGGGATCCACTAGATTTAAAGGCTGAGGTGTATTGATTCACATTCACTCAATGCATCCAAGTATGACTTCAGTATGTTGATACCCTGCTTTTGCACTTTGTAGACTTGCAGGGAAGAAAGGATAGCCCTATTTGCGGTAAGGTTTTATGATATCAATAATGCCTCAATGGCAAAATCTTCTTTCACAATGAGATGGAGTGCACAATAGTCATTGATACTTCTCTCGATACTTTTGGATGAACCGTTATAAAATGGCAGTTAAGTTCAATTAATTCTTTTTCCAAGCTGTTAGCTCCGTATACCACGTCATGTCAAACTCTTCTGGCTTCCAATCATAGTTCTAGAGTAATCGAGGAAGTGGTACGTTCAATATTGGCAAGGCCAAATAATATGGTGGGACACATCCTTCTACCTACTCCAGATGCCAGAAGGAATGTATCCGAAATCCGTTTGTAGGTAACTGAAGAGTTTTCAAATCTCTCTGGTATAAAGCAGTCAGCATAATTCCATCGATCTGAGTGCCCACGCATTTGTGATGGCTGCAGTTTTTGGCCGTATCTCGTACACGGAGACTGCACATCTTCCCTTAACTCTCTCGTGACGAAGGGATTAGGAGGATGCAAGCATAGAGTTTCTTTAGTGACTACTCTCAAGTGGCGTAGTTGCTAGGTGTCTTGCTGGTCGATCCTCTCTTTTCCTCAAAGGACTTGCCAAAATTTCAGATTGAGCTCTCTGCCCGTTACTCTCGGGTTCTTCATCATTTTGGCCATCGCCCAATCAAGGGGCTCATGGAATATAAGGACTTTGACTCGGTCAAAAAGTGTGGACCAAAAGCAAAAAGGCCGCGAGAGATGAAAGAAAGAAGAAAGTGAACAGAGAACAGAGAAAAGAAGGAAATAAAGGAGAAAAAACAAAGGGAAAAAAGCGCATAAAAAGAGTTTCCCCGTACACACCACGGAGACTTTGTCGAGCTAGATTTACTTCGTGTCGTAATCCCAATATGATTCAAGCCATTTGTTTATCCAATTAGAGTAATTACCGAAATTAGGTCGTTAATTCAAAGTTATGTGATCTTTGAATTATGTGATCTGATTTAGGATTTAGTAAGCTATGGAATTATTTGAAAATGATAGATCATGATGATATGGAGTGTGAGATTTGACGGAAATCTCTTTTGGTCTTGAAATGTAATGGAGGCTTTAATCATTTATAGTAAGTTAAATCAGAACAAAAGTTTAAAGTTTCGCACCGTGTTGCAGACAGTTTCGAAATCTCTGTTTTGAGCGGCTATCTTTTGTCAGTGACTATGCTTAGTTTAATCGATTCGTAATTTAAGCAACAAAAATGACGGCAAAAGTTGCTTGAAATACCTATGGGCTAGTTAAGATCTATAGCAGGAAAACTATAGAGAGAGTGACAGGGACACAAGAACATAACTTAGCCGTGTTGAATTGCATCTCTCTTTGCATATGACATGTTCTTGCATAGCGCCTCTCACAATTCACGATTGAGCATAAGGAAAATAATCTAATGTGTGATTGCTTAATTACTTTATACAATCAGGCAAGCCCTATATCATGGCATGTCACCTGAGGTGTTTTTGGCATATTGATACATAATCACAGCTTGTGTTGTTACTGAAGGACAGTGTATCGCTGACATGCCCATAGTCATTACTGGGCTACTTGATCATGCTGCTTTCTTGCAACATGCGGAGTATCGGGGTAGAATTTTCTAATTTGTCGTAGAAAATATAGAATTATCACTTGCCAAGAAATTTGATCAACAAAACATATTATTTTGTCGGGACTTCCGAAAAGGACGAACAGGTTAGTTCTCTAAGTTGTTTCCAAAAACATCAAGGATTGTTGCAGGGATCATCTAAGGTCGAGTTCAAAATGTCGTGTTTAGCACTTGTTGATTTTCAATTTGTTCTAACAATTTGTCCACCCAACATATTCATCCTGCAAATCTCAAAAAGAAACTTGTGGCTACTAGGTAGGTCCTCTCCCTTGATCTTTTCTGTATTTTTTCTTCGTCATGGTCCCACAGCCGATTCGTGGGAAATACAGAAGCCTTCATCTTCGTACCAGCCAAAACAATCAGCACGATTATTTCTTTGCCGTGAACAGCTCTTAGTGGGGCTGAAAAAAGTGCTGGCCAGACTAGAATTGATGTTCTTGACATACTGAAAAGACTTCGACGACCTTGACTTAAACATCTACGCTTTTTTTTTCCGGTGATCCCGGAAGAAAGTCACGATACTGGTATTTTTTATGAGGATAAGGGTTGTGAGAGTGGACTCCACATTGAGTTAATGGTCTTAGTGATGGACTCTCTAGTGGGATCCACCTGATCTAAGGACTAACGTGCATTAAGTCACATTCCTTCAGTGCATCCGAGTATGGCTTCAGTACGTTGATACTGTGCCCTGACCTGTGTGCATGGAGGTCAGGAGGATCCAAGGGGGGTTTTCCCCCATTAAATAGGGGGATTTTAATTAGACGGGGGAGAGGGAAAGGGTCACCTGCCATGTGTGCAGGTCATCCTTTTCCAGGTGATCCTTTTCCCCACTCGCAGTAAGAATGTCTCATTGTACTAGTAGTGCCTCAAATGACAATCTTCTTTCACAAGGACATTTAGTGCATAACAGTCCTCGATGCTACGCTCAGTGCTTTGGGATGAAACGTTATAGGATGGCAATTAAGTTCAAGTCAATTCTTTTTTCTGAGCTGTAGCTCCACATGCCACGGTCATGTCAAATTCTTCTGGCTTCTAATCGTAGGAGTAGAGCAATTGAGCTAGTGGAAGTACAATATTGGCAAGACCAACTAATATGCCAGGACACATCCTTCTTCTCCAGGTGGAATATATTCGAAGTTAGTCCCTTTATAGGTAACTGAAGAGTTCTCCAAATCTCTCTAATATAAAGCATTCAGCATCATTCCATCGATCAGGATATCTTCCGAGTGCCCATGCATTGATGATGGGCATTGATGCAGAAGCAAGCACCATCTGGTTGAAAGCAGAGTAGCAACCTGTTAGTTGCCTCCGCTATCAAGCATTTCTGCCATTGCCCACTCCAGGGTCATCAAAGTACTTACGCTTCCACCTGAGAATATGTCCTCGAAAGGAAATGTGGCAGGATCCTTGAGTTTGATCAATTGCGTAACAAGAATGAAAATTGGTGGTGCTGACACTGACTGACGAATGCATGGTCATTTTACGGAAAGCAACAATTTGTATAAGTGGAGGAAAGGAGGAGAAAGAAGCACGCTTAACCATTAATACCGCGCAACGCAAATTCATCTCTTCAGTATTGCAGGCATATTCTAATTTCCAGCAAAATTAAGCACAAAATTTACTTTTATGAAGGTATAGGATTGTAAACACTCAAATTTATTCAGATATTGCGGGCATATTCTGATTTCTGACATAGTCACAAAATTCTGTAAGCTTAGCAGTCCACCCTAAGGAATAGAGAATTCATCCTTTTGCAGTTCGTGTGACTTCCTATGTGGCACTGCCGAGCTTTCTTCCCATAAATGAAGTAGACTGCACGAATTTTCTCACAAGCACAGACGAATGAATCTGCATCCAGAATATTTGGTTTGAATTTCTTATTTCTTGGGCTAAAAGCATCCAAAGTAAGCTTGCACAGACCTCTCTTATGCCTTGCCATGGAATTTCATCGGCAGAGGCAGATATAGATTAAGAAGCAACAGAAGTTTTGGTCTTACGAGGAGGGTCCCTTCAGTATTATATGTCACGAGGTGAAACTCAAGCTCTCCAAACTCCTGAATCTTTCCTAGATCTTCTTCACCAGATTCATTGATCCTGTTGCCAAATTCTTTCTTTTTTTGTGACCAGCTATTAGTTGTCAAGAATCTTGTCCATTTTCTAGTGTAATCTTTCTAGCACCCTTCTCATTCCTGAAGATCCCCAGGGACTTTAGAGAGCGGTAAGAATCAAGCAGGTCAAAGCCTCCAGATCAGAGCATTAACAGTTCGATGAGCAATGATGTTAAGCAATCCTTATATGTACATTTTCCACCTAATATGGGCCTGGAATTACATATTCGTTGAGGAGACGAAACTCTTGCTCATGTCGAGCGGTGCTTCTCGAGACAAAGGATTTAAACTAATGAAGTTCCATGTTGCTTCTTCTCTTGTTGATCTGAAAGACTGGACCTGCTTATTGCTCAGGACCTCGAGGACCACCAGTTTTCTGAGCTGTCTCCAGTGTTCACCGACTGAGCTACATTATCGCGCCTCTAAGCAAAAGTCAGCTCCTGGACCTTCAACAACTCTTTGCCATGCCCTGCCGATCAGAAGACCAGGGCTGAAACTTCTCTTACCTGAAGGCTCATGATCGGCCTGTGCTGTAAGGAAGAAAATGATGCCGTAAGGAAGAAAGCATTTGATGCACATTCCCCTTGCCAAATTTCGCCACCTGGCATAGAATTTAGGGCCAAACCCGAAGTTTCATGAGAACGAAAAAGGACTAGAACGATGGCATGAAGAGAAGAAAGTGAGGTGTCGACCAGAGCAACAGCGAGTTCCGAAAGGCCATATCGAAGCCATACACCTTCGAATCGCATGCGAGTTGACTGAATTGGTATTGTGGCTCAATTCCTGGAGACTAAATTTCCTATTTCTAGATGAAAATCCTAGTATGGACTTCATTGTTGGTTTACCACGAACGTCTAGTGATAAGAATGCTATATGGGTAATAGTCGATCGATTGACTAAGTCTGCTCACTTTTTGTCATATCGATTCGGCTTAACACTAAAAACTATGGCGAAGCGCTATGTCAATGAAATATTGAGGCATGAAGAGAAGAAAGTGAGGTGTCGACCATAGCAACAGCGAGTTCCGAAAGGCCATATCGAAGCCATACACCTTCGAATCGCATGCGAGTTGACTGAATTGGTATTGCGGCTCAATTCCTGGAGACTAAATTTCCTATTTCTAGATGAAAATCCTAGTGAAATCTTCACGGGATGTTAATTACCAATTCGTTTTAAGGTCTCTCCCAGTAGTCCTTGTCTGTACAGACTCAGCAACACGCTTTCAAGAACGATAAGAGAAGCTGGGCCAATGAAACTTGGCAATCATATAAAGGAAAAGGCCATCCTACTGACCACGAGGCCTGGGCCTGAACGACCATCTGATGAATGAGCAGATTTCAGGCTGCCCTGTTTCGTTACCGAAAGAGCTCAATTGAGGACGAAGGGCCGATTTTCTCGATGCCGAGTATGATTAATCACGCTGGTTCTGGGCCAGCTTAGCTATAACGCGCTTTTCAGGCCGATATGCTTCTTTTGTTTGGACCATTGCATATTCCGTCATCATACTTGGTAAGTTATTGTACGGCACTGCGTAGCGTACTTAGTCGAAGCGGAGTGGTTTATGATTGCCTGGTGTACAAATAAAGCATGAACATATTAACCCCAAAAAAAGCCCAATCCAAGACCCAAATCTCAATTCGGTTCGGACATTTTTCTCAGGCCCGTTTACATCACCAAGCCCAAATAGGCCCAAATCCGTGTACGAATCAATTAAAAGAGCGACAAAATTAAAGCCCGGCAAAAGACTAAAATTGCGCCATCGTCATCAACTGGGGACTCTCCCTCTCTCTCTCTCTCTCTCTCTCTCTTTCCGCCACCGCGCGACGGAGACCTCCATCGACGGAAGCACATGCAATGATGCGAACGCTTCCAGATCGAGCTCGATCGATTCACATCGTACGCGAGGTCGCGGACTGAGGTTATCGTTGGAACAGCTTGGCGACTCGATTCGGAATCGGGCGACGTGTTCGGCTCCCGATGGGACGTTATCCCGCGGCTTCTCGCCCTGCGGATGAAGATCCGAATCAAAGGTTTATTGCGTTTGCTCCTAGTCCTACGTGATTTTTCTCTTTGTGCATTTGTTCGTGAATATACGAGTTCTGATTGTAATCACGAGATGGGAACTGATCTGTTTGGATCCTGTGGAAATTTCTGGAATACGAAGTTGTCCCCGCAAGATTAGGGTCCTGCATTAGGGGATTCTGTATGTGTGTAATTGCTTTCGTTCGTTTACGCTCCAGTGTTGCTTCGCATGCGATGTCGACTAGCTTAAGAGCTGAGGCTTAAAAGTTTTCATGAGCCATTCCCTGCTTTATGCAAAGGATGTGTGTGCTCTTTGTGCTCTAGAACTTCTGCTAGCTTCCATTCTAGTTTTACTTCTCTGAAGAGATTGGAGAAATGGCGATAATCGTTATAAGATAGAATCAAGTTTGAGGCTGGGGTCATTCGGATCGATGCCTTGCTCGTGTAGTTTTGGTCGTTTATTGGATATCCTTTATCTACCGACTTTGAGTATTCCTGTGCCTTTTGGTAAATTTTGCAATTCCTTCGAATGCGTTTCCATGTGACCTTTATTCAAGGAAGTATATACACTTTACCTTGCTTTGTACTGCTGGTGAAGCTCACTTTAACTTTTTATTTTCTGGTAGATCCAAGCGGAAAAAGACTGCCTCTGGTCCAGATAATGTAGAATCTGCATCTGCAGGTACTTGTCAGTGACTTCTCAGCTCTTTTGTGGGGATATGAGTTCTCTCTTTATTCTTCAGGCTTCTATTCACATGTTTGAGTCAGTTGTGCCCAATTTTTCTTATGGATTTGGGAATTCTTTTTTGATTGTTAAGCATGGGTTGTTCATAGATTATTCTTGAATTCATTCTTAAGGGCTATAAAAGGACCAAAATTTTATGGCCTTACAATATGACAAGCTAGAAAGTGTGTTCACCTATTAGTGGTAAATTGAATGGTTTGTTCTTTTTCTCATGCTTCAAGGGTTAAATCTTGTTAATCATACTTCTTCTAGTTAGTTCAAAACAGATCTCCCGTCTCTGATTTTGCTGAAAACTTGGCTGTGCAATGTAGCTATTGGTCAGGGAAATGAAGAGAAAGGGGCTTCCTACCACTGCAATTACTGCAACAAGGATATATCAGGAAAAGTTCGTATTAAGTGTGCAACTTGTCCAGATTTTGACCTTTGCATAGAATGTTTTTCTGTTGGAGCTGAACTCACCCCCCACAAGAGCAATCATCTGTACCGGGTTATGGTTGGTCGTCTCCTTTCCTTTGATTGAGAATGCCAGGATTATGTTATCTGTTGCTGTTGTGTTTCCTCCTTTGTTCTATGAAAGTGTGAGCATCTTGGACAATGTAGACACTTCTCCAATTTCATGTCTTTAAAGTGCTTTCCAGTCTAAGTTTATCCAGCAGGTCTATAG
Source organism: Melaleuca alternifolia (assembly GCA_019926035.1). Taxonomy (NCBI): domain Eukaryota; kingdom Viridiplantae; phylum Streptophyta; class Magnoliopsida; order Myrtales; family Myrtaceae; genus Melaleuca; species Melaleuca alternifolia. The sequence continues at coordinate 433,535 of JAGKPW010000723.1, read as the reverse complement.
TGTCCTTGATGCATACTGCATGAAATTCGAGTGTTTTAAATTTCCTGACTCTTTACCTTTCACAGCTAAGTAGGTTGTTTATGAATATAAACTTGCAGCCGAGATACTGATTCGGTGATATATTAATGCTTGTAGTTGTGGCTGAGATACTGATTTGGTGATATATTAATACCATGCAATGCCACATAGTCATGACTACTAGTGTTTATGAGAGACGCTACGGTCATTTGGGAATGGTTTTGGAAAATTGCATGAAAGAATGGTCTCTTGAGAAAGAGATCAAAACAGTTTCAAGTGCTTTCCTAAGAAAATATGTGGACTCTGAAAAAAACAATTTTTTTATCCTCCACTGAGAATATCATGCTACTTGCATCATTAACACGATCTACAATTGTTGCAGATGACATAAACACATTTCTAGCTTAATTTTTATGAATAATCAGGTGAAAAGAGCTGAGAGAAGCATAGATTATAGTTTTATAGTGCTTTGACAGTCATGAACAAAACTAAAGTGTTGCAAAACAAGCCCCATTTATTCAACATTGTCTCTACCCTGTTGAATGAAAGGAGTTGCTTCGAGTAAAGTGCAGATTAGAGGTTACATTTGGCTAATGTCTTTGGACTTGAAGTCGTGTGCTCCATCTTCTCTTCCACATGTAGTTGCAAAAGTGATGATGGAATGTATATTGCTGATACTTTTAAACCAGAATGTTCTACTAAAAATTATAATTGCTGATCCATGTGTTTATTTATCTTGAATTTATTCTTTGTAACAGGACAATTTGTCCTTTCCTCTTCTTTGTCCCGGCTGGAATGCAGATGAAGAAATGTTACTTTTAGAGGTGTTACTAATGTTTTTTATTTTACTTCAAAATATTTCAGTGTTTTCAGTGTTTCATATTCAAAAGATTTAGCGGTTCTTTCTTATTTAGGGCATTGAAATGTATGGATTCGGTAATTGGGCGGAAGTTGCCGAACATGTTGGATCTAAAAGCAAATCACAATGCATCGCCCATTACAATGCCATGTATATGAACTCCCTTTGTTGGCCTCTCCCGGTAAGGATTTCTCACTTAGATTTATGATAACTCAATCGCTAATACACCTTTTAGACACAGTATATGCAATTATGATATGTTCCATATATTCATCTAGGACTTGTCTCATGTTATGGGCAAAAACAGAGAGGAGCTTCTTGCTATGGCCAAAGGACAAGAGGAATTAAAGGAAGGTACTTTCAGGATTAGTTGATTGATGTTGTTTTCTAATCTGGTGTACAGAACTTCTACAGTCCTGCTATAGCTTGAGAGAGAGCGATTATGAGCAAGTTAATGCATGCCAGAATGTCATGATCTCTTTAATCATATATTTATGTTTGAAGCTCAGCTGCTTTTCCCATGAGCAATGGGCACATTCTGGCCGCAGAAATATTCTCTTACAGTCAAAGATTCACCAAAAGCTTTTCATCTTGAAACCGAAAATTGCACATGACTTAAGTTCTTCTTTTACAGAGTCATCTTCAATAGGGGAGCCTCTCAAAGAAGAGTCAGCTTCTTCTACAAAATTCAAGTATGGCTAAACACTATTGTTTGTCAACTACCATGTTACACTGCATTATGGTTATTACTTTGTTTGTGCTCATTCAGATCCATGGAATCACTGAAAGAAATTCCAGTTCATGTACTTTCTTCGGGCTCGATTGCTGGTAAGAGGGGATGCAACATCTCACATGCTAAGGAAGAAATTAAAGATGAAGGTATTATTTTTATGGAACTTGTTGACATAATGTTTGTTAACTTGAGGAAGCATCCTCCTTGATTGGCTTCATGAAGTGTTTTAAAATATTCATTGATAGATAGCCTACGGCTTACATGGAGAAAGAACAACGAAGAATAGGGCTCTTGTAGAGTAATATTTGAGTCCACGTTGATGAGTTTGTGTGTTTTATCTGATTATTGTGCTTAAGATAGATTGCTGAGGTTAGATAACTCTAATTTCAAGTCGATACAATGTGCATAAGTATGATTTATCTAACGGGGCTTTAGAATTTATTTCTTTTCCGTTTTGCAGAATCTCAAATAGACAGGAGCATTGGAGAGAAAAAGCCTAGAATTTCTGGGGATGAAGGGCCAACTGCAACAGAGTTCAGTGGTTATAATTTCAAGAGGCAGGAATTTGAGGTTGAATATGACAACGATGCAGAGCAGTTACTAGCTGATATGGAATTTAGGGATGCTGATACAGATGCAGAGCGTGCATTGAAGCTGCAAGTGCTACGCATCTATTCAAAAAGGTGTGGTTCTATGCTCTCTGCATTGAAGCTTGTTGCTAGATCTGCATTTGTGAGAGGCTGATTCAAACAGCAGTAGATTCCAAAATGACTATACTGGGCACTGCATGTCGAAGTAACCTTCATAATGCTGTTGACATCACTGACCAATTAATCGATATCAAACTTTGTATTGCAAGCATTATCTGGTACCAAATTGTAGAAGTCCCCGGCTCAAATCTGTTGATTGAATCTGTGACTGACTGAACTTGACAGATGCATTGAGTCATGACATAATTGAATGCATCACGTGGACCAACTATTTCATCAATTTAGTGTCCTACCTTCATTTTTGTTTATAATTGTCAAATGAATTTGCATGCTGCCTATTGACAGTTGGAACCATGTGACATGTAGTACAAAATGATACTATTTATTTGACTGTCTTTTGGTAAGATCTGTCTTTAACGGTACTATTTCTCTTGAGAGGTGTCCTTTTATCATTTGTGTTAAGGTGAAAATTTTGCCTTTCTTGCCCTTAACTCAAATACTTGACAGGCTCGACGAGAGGAAACGCAGAAAGGATTTTATACTGGAGAGAAACTTGCTCTACCCTGACCCATTTGAGAAGAATCTCTCTCCAGAAGAGAGAGAGATATATAAGCGCTTCAAGGTCTTCACACGGTTTCACTCGAAAGAAGAGCATGAAGAGTTTGTTAAGAGTATAATAGAGGAACATCGGATTGTCAAAAGAATACATGAACTCCAGGTCTGATTCATGCCTTTTGATAGCCTGTCCTATATTGTCTGATTCGTCCCGTGAGTTTGCACCTTTTCAAACCAACAAATTTGGATATAACATGGCTATGCCCTTTTTGCAGTTCTGCATCTCCTAATTTGCAGGAAAAAAGTACTTTCCCTGTAACATGGCTATGTGCCCATGCACATTAGTTTTATGCTATATTTAGAAACTTCTATTGCATCTTGAAGTTTATTTTCAGTGACGAACTTGGTTGATGGTGGGCTAGGCAGCTTGACCATTTTCTGCTAAAGGTCTATCCGCTGCCGTACGTTGAGCTAGTTCTTTTCACTATAATCCACCTGAATCGCAATATATCTAAACATAAGGCCAGTGGGGCCTAAATATACTCTGCATTTATGGTCTTAGTTTTCTGTATTATAACTGCACAAGCTTTGCTATACTTTGTTTGAGTAACCTAGATCATTGGAAGTTCATAAGATCATTGTGTTTTTGCAACTGCAAAATGAAAGTGCGCCATTTGCAGAGAATTTGTTGAAGTTTGACACTTCTTGCTCTTATATTTCTTTCACTAATGAGTGTGTAGGATGCCCGAGCCGCTGGCTGTCGAACGGCTGCAGAGGCCAATAAGTTTATTGAGCGGAAGAGAGAGAAGGAAGCAGAAGGATCCCAGAGAATGAAGGAAATTTCACAGGCTGGTCCGAGTGGTAAAATCTTTCCAAAGCCTAGTCATGTCAAAGTTGAGCAGGAGAGCAGCCCTCAAGGACTCGTCAGGAGCTACTCGAGCCTACAGTCCAGTGGCAAGGACACAACTTTGACATCACTGGATACTCTACACAGCTCCCTGGATGATTGGGACATCAGCGATTTTCCTGGAGCTGATCTATTGTCCGAAACTGTAAGTACTTGAGTGTGAGGACAATAGGTCTTCAATTTTTATTTGAGAAGTGATTCCATAGGAAACTGGTCAAACCAATTGCTTTTTCTCAAACTAACAACTCTTATGTTTCTTGAGTATCTCCCCTCATCAAAAGATTAAACTACCTTTTCTTGGTTTTCTTATAAAGCACAAATTCCAATGTGGGGATCCCTCTTACTTAGTAGGACATTAGAATTTAGAAAAATGATGGTGTCTTAAACCCAGCGTTTTTCATTGCTCCTCTTAAGCAGAAACAAACTGTTTGAGTGCACTTTTCTTTCGTGTAGGAGAAACATCTTTGTGGTGAGATCAGAATGTTACCAGCGCATTATCTGAAGATGCTACATGTTATGTCAATAGAGATATTGCGAGGCAACCTTACGAAGAAATCAGATGCCCATGCCCTATTCAGAGTGGAGCCAAGCAAAGTGGATAGGGTGTATGATATGCTTCTATCCAAAGGAATTGCTCAAGCATGATTTTGTGTGGGCATGCTTGATGTGTATATAGCTTCTGCCTTCTTTTCATCTTCTTTTTCTTCGATCTTTTGCTTATGATTGCAATTTTTTAGTATTAAGTGGTTCATATATGCCAGCTAGGTAGTCAAGTCTCAAGCATTCAAGAGTTCCCTATTTTTTCGTCTGGTAGTCTTGCAAGAAACTTGAAATATACGTTGCCAAAAGCTTTCGAAGCGGCTAGATCCGGGGGATTGTGTATTGAAAGCTTATGTGATGAGAGAATCGAGAAAACAACTTTAGAAGCCATTCTGAGTTGTTTCCTCCAATCTTGTATCCGTCAATTTATTCTACGAGACAGTCTATCATAGAGGAAACTAAAGGTTTCTTTTTGTAATTATCGCATGCGTGCTGCTCTCGTCATGTATTATTAAGCGAAACAGAAGCATACACCATATGGTCCTGTTACAATGTCGACCTCGAGAGCGGTGCTTACTTTGCGGCGGAACACAAAAAGGAGCTCGGATTATCAGGTTGGCATGGTGACGAAGTTGATACCCGCCATTTCCTGTGGGTAAGTGTAAATACTAGGCCTAGGTCGAGTGGAAGAATGTGGACGGTAAAACGATGGGCATTCAATCAGTGTTCAATTTAGGAGAGTGATCACCTTACTAAAGAACGCGAATGGAGTTCGTTCTTGGAGACTGCTGACTTCGTTCGTGGAGACTGCGAAAAGTGCGGAGACGGAAGCTCAGAGGCGATGATTGTTTGAACCCTTCGATCTTCCTAGGGCGACAGCCAGCAAAACCAAGCTACTCAACACGTCTACACGCATTCCAGTTAAAAAGAGAGAAGGTCGAGAAGTCAGGACTCGCATATCAAACCAAAAGGGAATGTAGGAACAGAACTCAGTAGAAACGTGAACTCAACAATGACTTTGCTTTACCTAAAGTAATACCCTGACGATTGGAAAGTTAAGAGAAAGCTACAAATGCCGGAGAACAACAACCACTACACCTAGTGTTCCCAAATTTCAATCTACACCTTCCTACCACCCCATCAGCAGCAGTACTAAACAATACCCCACCCGGGCGTATCTATCGCCCCCCTAAAGCTAAAACAGAATGCCTACGCAAGTTGTTAGGCCGAAGAATCGAAAGCGTCAAATGCACCTGCAAAACAGAGCTTATTTGTTCCTCTCTCGCTCTACGACAGAAGTGAATCACTTCCCTGTTCCTGTGTGCCCGAGACTGTACATAACCAAAGCCCCTGGTAGTCAGAATCAGTTTCAAAATGGTGTCCTGAAAAACGAATCCCAAGACAGCGTATACGCCACTCCCACAGTAAGCAAACACGGTAGCACTTTCTCATATCCCCACCTTTGGGTCAGTCCTCAAGTGTGTCAACTGAGGTGTTAGGATAAATCTACACTACTCTCCGCCGAAGTCCCATAGGTGTATCATGGCGTCACAGGAGTACGCCGCCACATGGCGCTCGTTGGCCACTATCGCGTTGACCTCGCTTATCCCCTCTGCAAGGTTGTACAACTCGGCCCCCCGTTCCACCTCCCATACTCTAATTACACCCGCCATGCACATTAGGGCGTACCCCTGGTTCATGCACCCCATGACTCGACCTTGCGACGCTCCCCTCACGTTGAACCTACATATCTCCTCTAATGTGCCCACATGACGCACAACAGCGAGCCCTCGCGTGTCGACGACAATGTAGGCATCTTCATCCACATCGACCGAGGTTACAATGATCCCTCTTCTTCTGTAACTCCGATCACTCAATACCACCCCCTGTTCTCTCAGGTCGATGAGAATTATCCTCGTGCTCGTGGCCGCCACGGCCGACTCTTGCCGTGTGACTCGGAGACGACCCACGAACTGAGTCAGATCGGTCAGCATTCTCCAGCCGATGAGCGATTCCGGGTCGGTCAATGTACCCCCCACGAAGACTAGCTCCTCGGAATTACTATCCCATATGTGGAAGGCCCGGCCAGGGACACCTGCGTAGAGGCCGACCCACCACCTGCCGCATCCCGCAAAGTCCACCAATGCCCCGTCATTGACCACATCGCCGACGTGGGCCCTACGCAATTGGGGTCCGCCATTGATCATGACCACATGGATATCACCATCCAGCGTAGCAAACACGAGCTGCGAATCACTCATGACGATGCCAGAGACAGCACGTGGGTGTAGACCTAGTCCGCCCTGGTGGAGGGGTTGATAGGTGGCGATGTGGAGGTGCGTGGCGAGGTCAAAGAGGCGAACGGTCCCGTCGGCAAAGCCGCAAGCAAGATGGAGGTCGGAAAGGGTGAGGCAGCGGCATATAAGCCCGTGTGGATGCTCGTTCACCTCCGAAGGGTCGAAGTGAAGCGTGGCATGTACGAATCGCCGAGAACGGAAATTCGCAGCGGTCCGGTGGCGGTAGATGAACTCGTCGCGCCACGTGGGATGGGTGAGGGGGCTCTGGCCCCATATGCGTCGGGTGAGACGGGCCCACAGTAGGTCCGAGTTCGAAACATCTCGCCACGTGGAGCACACCTGCAATTCGCACTTAGGCATATATATGTTAACGCTGGTACCAAACAGCGTAAAAGATCTGACATATATCAATAACTACGTAGAAGACGGACAGCGGAGATTCGGCACCATGAGCAATCAGAACAAATTATATCATGCATGCATGTGATTACGCTACGCACAGTACAAAGCACAAAATTATTAACTTTAAACATCAAAATCTAGGCTACGTAAAGAATGTATGGTTGAGAAAAGAAACTTATCAATTTCAACGAAGTTGTGACATCGTCAAGGTATTAAAATCTCTTAAATCGCAGACCTTCCAGCATCACACAACTACATTGCTTCCTTCCAAAAAATCACAATCTCATCAATCTGCACGTTCATTTAACAAATCCCACATTATCATATCGAAAGTTAAATCCATTAATGATTGTCTTTCTAATGTAACCATACATCCACCTATCACAGAGGAAAATAAAGACAATCACTTTGCTCGTTGCGTGAGGAGTAGAAGATAGTACTACCAACATCTTATATTTAAACAAATCTCTTTATTGTTTGATAAGAATTATATTGCAGAACTCTTGTGATCTTAAGTGAAACTTTTGAGAAGGACAGAACTACATGAATGCCAATTCCGAATTAGAAAATGATAATCACAGAATAATTAATGGATTCCAAGTTCGCCGAATTAATTGCATATTCTTTTCTTTATAACTAATAGAGTTCACCCTAAGAATTTAACTGTTCAAGAACTACAAAAATTTCACATATACAAGTGCATGTGCATTCTACAAAAACAAAGTCAGATCTTGATTCTAGAACATCGATTTCTTACTAAGAGAAGATTCCATACTCAATATATTGTTTAGAAAAGGGGATAAAAAAAACTAATAATCCCTAAATTGTACAACTATAGTGCTTTCTCCCAAATAATACTATCGTATCCAAACTTAAAACAATTAATGATCATCTTTCGAATGTAATTGTACATCCACCTATCACAGAGGAAAATAAAGATGATCACTTTGCTCGTTGAATGAATGGAAGATAGTACTACCAACATTTTATATCTAAACGATTCTCGTTATTGTTTGATAAGAATTATATTGAACAACTCTTGTGATCATAAGTGCAACTTTTGAGAAGTGCAGAACTACATGAATGCCAAATCCAAATTAGAACTACAAAATGTTCATATAACTATTAGAGTTAACCCTAAGAATTTTAACTGTTCAAGAACAACAAAAATTTCATATATACAATTGTAGGTGCATTCAAAAGGGAATAAAAAAAAGTAATAATCCCTAAATTGTTTCGAATCTTTGAACCTGGTCCTAAACTTTCTTATTGTCCAATTGAATGCTTGATCTATACACTATCTGTTCGAGTTAGTCGTTCCAATAAGTACATGAAAGGAAATGTGACGGGGAGGGCTGAGATCCACCTCGACACCACTTGAATACATGGATAACCATGTCATACCACATCATTGTGCTACTCCACTCATTGCTGATGTAGAATATAGAAATAAAAACATATATAAATTAAAAGAACCAGAAACGTTGGAGGGAATAAAGATGGAGGCGGTGACTGGTTTATGGCGACGCAACCCAGCCACCAGTGAAAATTCACAGACCCTCGCCATTGTTAAGGCCCGTTCCATGCGCCGCTTCCTCCCACTAAAACAGATATGAGGAGAGGTGAAATGTGATAGCCACCGCATATCTGGGAGAGGGTCGTGCCCTTTCTATGGCCCAAGGCGCGGTCCGTTACATACTTGCCATGCAATCATGGCCAAGTTTATCAGTCGCAGTCTACAGATTGTATGCCAGATGATGCCTCAAGAAACTTTTTGGTGGTTTCTGTGATTTTAGCGTGCTTGGGAATAACGTAAGCTTGAGAATGAATGGTGAAACAAAGCCATCGTTCGTGGCGGTTTTGATTTGGGAATCATAAGGAACTCTATATTGAACCCTGATCATGTACATACTCTAGGTTACTTCTTGGGCATTACCTGCTGTGAAAGCGGTCAATTGCATGTGTTGTGCTCACTGGGCGAGTTCTCAAATGTTGCTTCCTGGATAAACATAACAAGGAGATGTAGTACCATGTCGCTGAGGGCTTAGTTTGCGAGAGTTCTTAGGCCTCAGCTTTCATGGCTATTTATTTGCCACCAAGAAGGCTGCATTTGAGGTTTGGATCATCTTCGGCCAGAAAGTGGCAACGGATGGGCTAAGGGATGCCAGCTCTTCACTGGTGGTGGGTGGCGCCGCCACCTACAGTAGCTTGCTCTCCCGTTCTTGTCTAATATGTCTTTCATTATGTTTTTTCGGGTATCCTTTTTCTTCTGAAAAGTCGAGATATATCTACTAATGCTTCACGTTTTAGCTAATAACAGCCGCGCTGCCACCGTAGCACTAATAGCAACTAGAAGACCAAATTAGTATCTGTTAACTTCTTTTACGTTACGGGACGACCAACTTGAACAGAAATCATACAGTTCAAGGACCTACTCGGACAAAAATAAGCTCAAGAATTAAATTGAACAAATTCAAAAACAAGTTCAGAGGTTATCGGTGCCTTTATTGCTTCCAGAAAAAGTGGATCGATCTTATCAAAAAAATTTGACGAAAATAATTACTTCATGCTTTGAAGAATGTTCATAACGCCCTCCCCCCACTAATTTATAATCCTAACCTCACATCTAGAAAAGGAAACGTTTAAACATGACGATTAAAGAGGGACTGAGTTTCCGTCCTGAGCTCAGTGGAAAGGGCCGAACATTGCTCAGTGATGGTAGTGAACTCGAGGAAAGAGTGAAGCATGAAGCATTTCATTCTATTATGGCTGATGATGAAACCAACAAGCATGAACTGCATGCGACAGTTGTAAAGGGAGAAAAAAACACAAAAAGCAAAACACTAGATTAATTAAAGACGACATCAGATGCAAAATCTCATCGATCAGAGAGAAGACACAGAAAAAGCTTAAAGTGCATCAGATGGGGGGCAAAAAGGCAGAAGTCGAAAGACGAGACGAAGCAAAGCGTAGTCTGTCGAAAACCCTGATACATGAGAAAACGCCGCTCCCGGGGCATTAAATGTGCAACAGTGTAGAGGACACTTGACCAGGGCCCATAAACATCCACTCAAGTCGAAACAAACCGAATAAAAATTGATTTTAAGAATCAATTCACGAGATGAAATTATTAAACTTTAAAAATGAACTGCATAACCCACAAATTACCATGGTTTAGGTCATTTATAAATCAATTTCACGTATGGGTTTTTCTGTCTCGACATTTCTGCAGAAGATTTTTGCATGTTGTTCAACCCTGAACCCTTACCAAGCTTTTTTTCTTCCCTTTTCCGTCGCAAACTTATCAGCATACGTTGACAATGTTACAGAAAAAAGAATTGTATAAATGTCAACACAGCTCTGGTTGCGCAACAAATTGATAGCCAAAGATGTTTTAGAAGTTGGAACTTACTGCACCGACAAAAAAAAAACCAACAAAATGCCTAAGAAGTGATAACTCAAAAAAGAAAAAAGAAAGAGAATATTGCAAATGCAACAAATTGCATGCATGCATGCGCGTGGAACAGTGTTTATATGAGTTTTAATTTTTATTTTTCTTTGTGAAAGAGACAGACAAGACTGACTGGAGAGACTAGGGACTAGAGGCTGCAGGAAACTAGTGTGTACTAGTCTTGTACTAGTCGCAGCATATGTAGATTTTTGGCAGGTGTTTGTTTCCTCCTGATTTGCCTCGTCGTCTGTATGCGGGTCAGTCGAAAATATAAGCAATAGAATTGCAATTAATAATACACACATAAACGATGTTTACGTCGTTTGGGTTTTACAACAAATGACTTTTTCCCACTGTTAAAATCAAATTTTGTCTTGCCCTGTATATTTGATTGAACAAATGAGTTTGTAAAAAGATACCTTCGATCTCCTACTGTGTCTAATAACCGACCCCTGTAATCTATAAGCCGGGGCTACGATACATCAGAGCTCAGTTTGTAGAGCGTGACAACTCCTTCCTCAGTACTGTCATCAACACTTCGTGCTGTTCTCGACAGTCGCAAGGTACATGGCTAGGACACAAGCCGCACGACAGAGGCACGTTCCCCACCCACACGAATACGGTGTCATTGATGTTTCCAGTCGCATTACAGTTGGGGAATAATTACTTTGTATCTATATGCACACACTAATTCAAGACCCCGTCTCAGATTGTTCACGAACCTTATTTTTACCATTGAAGGCCATAAATAGTAGTTGCACTTCGTAGAAGGAGGGCATGAGAGATCTTAATAAAGTTCAGAGAGCCTTAAAAATTCATGGAAACGAACTACCGAAGTCGCATAATGCATAAAGAAAACCATAAACAAAGTATAAGTGAGAGAGCAGCACGTCTCCCGAAGACCAATATCAAAGAGATACATTCATATAACACAAATTAATGTGGACAGGAGATCTCAATGGTTCACCAACTCTTCGAAAATAGGGCGCTCTGTCGGTGTGGTCCCTTATATGTTCGTATACATGGCATTTTCTTGAAATTTAGAGAGAGAGAGAGAGAGAGAGTGTGTGTGCAAAGATCAGATATATACAACACAAAGCGGGCTCGCTCTCTCTCCCCTACAAATTTTTCATTTCCAAGAAAGGAGTGGGTGAACCCAAAAGGCCCGTGTCTCTCGTTAAAAGCAGCGAATCTTCAATGATCCTCTCTCTCTCCCTCCAACTTTCTGCTCTTTTCCACCCTTTCTCTTTGACCCTTCCAAGTCACAGCTACCCACAGTTCCTCACTCATGTGTCCTCCCATTTCTCTCATTCATTTAGTTTCTAAGTGACCCACTCTCGTCAAGACGATGAAGAATCTCAATTAATAAGAATACATAGGGCCGGAAAGGGGTTTGATGACAAGATAATCCTACTTACACAGAGTATCCCGCCTCTCAAACTATGGACTAATTCCCTAAAAAATCCATAGTCCCAACTATATCCTTTTTTTGTTCCAGAAAAAACCTTTAATTTTAGTTTTAATACCAAATTTATCCCATATCTTTTTTTTTATTTGGAAAAAATCACAAACTTTAGGCCTAAAATTTCTTTTTTGTCTAAAAGAAAAATCATCAATTTGTACTTTAGTCCCAAATTTATCCACATTTATCTTTCATTCAAGAACCATCATTAATTGTCACTCATTTTTATATCCTTGAATGATCTCATCTAAAAAAAATCATATCTTATTGACGTAGATATATTATGGATGTGAAAATGTCACATCGAATTGAAAGTGGATCAAGAATAGTATACTTAAAAATAGATTGAAATCATATAATTTTTTAAACAAAATAAAATTCATTGTAAATATGAAACTAGACCTAAAGTTAGGTATTATTTCTATGACAAAAGAAATTTTGTGACAGAAGACTAAACTTAAATTTGGGAGTTCTTTTACAGGACAGATGACAATTGGTACTAGAACTAAAGTTGAGGATATTTAAAGGAATTAGGCCCACAAAATACTGCACCTTGTAAACCATACAGCACTGGGCTTGAATTCAACTAGCTAACCGTATCATCTCAAATTAGAATCCAGTTTACTCCGAAAATACGACTTCCAACCCATTGGAGGGCGTAATCCAAATGTATAATGAGAATTACCTACGCCACTTAATGCGTTTTAACGAGAATGGTACTATAGCAACACGGGTACTTTAATTCGTGCTGGGGGGTGCCCGTCAGTTAAAATTGCAAATTCTTTGATGCCTTCAGTGGGCCATCAGATCCGACTCATGACACGAGAACTGTTGGTCAACTAAAAGACTTGGGTGGGTCAAGAACTCGGTTAACTTGATCCCTTGCCATGCCTATTCAACATACAGATCGATAATTTGGATGCAAGTATTGACTGTGTAGGGTATCCAACCTACGTATGTCACGCTTAATCTACACCCCACATGTACGTTCTATCCCACTAAACTGGATTTTAAGGAACCCTAACATTCAGAGATTGCGCAGCATTGTCAAACAATAAATCGACTTTAGAAGAATGCTTTCCCTACAAGTCCACTTGGAAGAGAAGAATGTAATAAGTTCAATCAGAAGAGGATGGCAAAAGAGGATATACGGGGATCATGCATGAGAAGGAACGGTCCCTTATCAAAAAGATTAAGCATCGGGCTCCATGTGCCTTTTGGCATTGCTCATTGCACTTGCACATGCTGGCTTTTGACCGGTTCCCTACTCGAGGAGGCTCTCCGACAGTCCAAACATATGGTAATGGATTTCGAAATTACTCAAAATGGAGTGAAAGGAACGATTCGGAATGGAGAGATGTACTTGCAGCATAAGTACACAACGTTGTGCAAAGTTGGAAAAGGGGGAGAGAGGCTTCTGATCTGTGTACTGTAACTAAATATAGAAACGAGGGACTTACGTAAGTATGGGGCACAGACACAAGTCTGAAGCCTCATTCATTAAATAACACCCAACAAAGCTCATGTTACAGTAAAGTTTCCTGCACCTCCCAATGGATTCTTCAACGGGGAGGGACCAAGAAAGTCCAGTCAAAAGGCAGTAAGATTTTCTAGAGCTTAGGGAAAACTACAAAAGAGAAATAAAAGAAGACGAAAGGAAAGGAAAAGAAAATCAGATCCAAAAAAACCCTTTTCATTGAGATACGGAAAAGAGGCCCGGATATAGGCATTTCTGAAGCAGTGAAAAGGAGGAGAAGGAAAAGGACAAATAGAAAAAGGCCAAAACAAAGGAGAAAAAACCCCATAGACCATTTTTCCTGCGAAGAAGAAACAGCAACCCTCGGAAAGAGACATGGATTAGTTAGAAAAGGACCCATCGAAAGAGAAAAAACCAGTCGCTTTATGGAAAGAGGAAAAGGAAAAAGCAGTTCCAATTTAGTTTCTTTGGATGCCTAGACACATCAACATCATGTCCCAAATCCAACTATATTCTCCCGAATCCAACTTCTCCATATAGAAGCTCGATCGCAACCCCCCCGTACTCGTTCGAATTTGTCGCGTGAAGGAATTGGTCAACTGGTCACCTTTGTTGCCTTTTGATGCACCTGGTACGCGACAACTGCTGATACCTAATGCTGAACTCATAAAAAGGTGCCTCCTTTTTCGCGTTCGTTCTTAAGCAAGAAGGTCGACATCTATTTAGATTTGTCGACAATGCAATGTTCCGAGAACTTTATGCTCTCTTCTTCTACTCGCGTTGGGATCCATCGATCGAAGCGAAGGAACATAGTGACTTACTCCAGCGATAAAACTTAAAACCAAGAATTGTGTCCTCCCTCACGTCACTCGTGATCACGAACAGATTCAGTTCCATATGACGGAAAAGAGGGAGGGAAAAGAGGACGTACGTACCCGAAATATGTTGACGAGCGAAGGAGCGACGGCGAGACGTCCCCCGGAGCGAGACTCTTCAATGGCGACCTGCTCCGCGAGGGCCTCGAGAAAAGGCTCGGGCCAAACTTCGCTGGTGCCGCGACGTCGCCTCGACCTCGAAGGCCCTTCAAAGTCGCCGCCCCTCCTCACGGCCCCGCCACCGTCTTCCGACGAAGACGACGTCGAAGACATTGTAGCGCTGGCGAGAGAGGACGGCCTCGAGAAGGGGGGATCGAAAAAGATGGTTCTTGGATAAAGACACCCGACTGAGGGACCCAAAGAAGAGAAGATGGGTATCGTGGATATATATACACACACACACTCAATATATATACCTATATATTATGTATAAACACAGACCACGATGCGACATAATGTTTGCGATACTGGTTTCAACATGATATGTATGTAATCTTGCATATATTTTGCCCTAATTTCTGTAATATCTTTATTTGAAATTGTCTCTGGAAGGTGATGAGTGGATTCCCTCTCTGCAATGACGGCGGGGGTGGATGACTGATGGCCGGAAGTGATGGGCATTCCATGCTGTCGCAGCTGGTTCTGCTCCCTCTGCTTCAGACTTTGGGGCCTGCTCGCTTCAAAAGAAAAAAACAATGTACTTTGTCTATTTTCGATCTTAATTTAATATATCATTTATACGATCGAAAATGGTAATATATCGACTTATATATTACAAGAATTAATGAATTGAATATAGTCAAAGCGAGTGAGTTCCAATATTTTGACTTGGAAGGAGACATTTTGATTTGTTAATCTTTTTCATTTTGACAAGTAGATAAAAAAGAAAATTCGAGGTTCTCATTCATTATAGATATTTATGTGTGGCCTGATTGTTTTCCAAAGAAAAAATTCATGATAAAATCTATCTTGAAAAAAAAGATATATAGAATTATGATCATCAATGTAATCGTGTTTTCATGCAACTTTTATTGGATTTTTTTTATTTTTTTATTTATATGCTACAAATGTGGTCATCCCTCGTATATGATTTTGGTTTTATTGGGCTACAATTATGATAAATTTGTACCCACTCATAGATAGCTTAGCTAGTTAGGACGAATTTGGATTTCGTTAAGGTTTTGAATTCGATTCTCCGAGGAAGCGTCTGTGATTTAAGTTGATAGCGATGGATTGCTGTGTTAATTTTCCTTGATGAATAGTCAAGGTACACGCAATCTGGTCCTGACAACTCAATTATCAAAAAATATATATGATAAAAAAAATATGGATTGTGACGTTCGTCTCATTATGAGTTGTTTGGTTGGCCTAAAAGCCATTTCAAATAATTATATATGAACTTTTTGTCAAACAAAAAAAAAACATTATGTAGGTGTTAAAGATATGGAAAAGATAAGATATCCTAAATGAGAAATATCTATATATTTTTAAAACCATCTCGAATAGTCAAAAAGGTAGCACAAGAGCGAAAAGGCTATATATACATATTTATGTAGGTTGAGAAGGAGGGACCTGGAGATTACTTTTCCCTGCAAAAGTTTTTGTGGTAAGCAAAGCATGCCTCAATGAATTATGATCAGATTTAAAAAAAAAAAAAAGCTCCTGCTTTGACTGGCACAGGTCAAATTTTCATTAATTACGGGGAAAGAGCCAAAAGGTCCAACTAACAGAGAAATTCATTGAAGAACGTTGCATTTTTCCATGCATAGGAGTCGTGGGCTCGCTTTCCATGTGGACTGTGGAGAGAAAAAGTATTTATCGTTGAAGATAATAATATAAAGAATAGGAAAATGGAATGACATCGGGTTTGTCAGTGTATCAATCCCACGAGGCAAAAGATGGCAAGACTGTGCTCGTGTAGTGTGCGTTAGATTATGTCGCGTTTATCAGCTGAACAGAACAGCCATGCCCGTGCTGCTGCTCGACCTGCTTTCAAGGAAATCAAGCGAAACTAATCAATGCCCAATGTTTTTTGAACGCCGGAGAGAGATCGACGTACGCGTTGGCCAAGTCACATAAGCACAGCGTTAGAATCAAGGAACTTTGTCCACCCTTTTGGCCACATGGACAGGTGAATCAAGAACGAACTGATAAGAACTCCTCACGTCGTGCCTTATCTAGATGTTGCGACATCTCTTGAAAGGGAGGGATGAAGGACCCAGCTGCAGATTTGCCTCTCACACTGTTTCCCCGAACATGTGGGCGTAAATTAAGACGGGAGTTATAAAGGGAATAAGCGTGCAGATGCTGTCTCTCATTTCAATGTCGCGGCTGACCGGTCCATATGATTTACATGATTATTAGGTTTACCAAAAGTTGCTCGGTGCGTTCCTGTGCTCTGATGATTACATATGGCCATCTCCATTGCTCGCAGGGACATCATGCATGCATGGGATCGGGAAGATTATGTACTGGGTTATGTTGGAAAGGCAAACAAATCAACTGAAAGGTTACTTGACCGTAAAGAATATGGACTTATAGAGACGCTAAACGGGAAGACGAAACATTGGCGTGTGGGTGTTTCCTGCCAAAAAACCCATTTCCAAAAACATGCTCACAGTGCCGTAAACATGTTGAACATGTGTATTTCCAAAACATTACGTGATTTCGTGGGATTTATCACATGTATCGTTAGGATGGTGTGATGGTATGATATTTATATCAATATCTTTTATGGATTACATGCACACACAAAAAAAGGTAAGAAAGTTTTCAAGAATATTAAAACTCTGTTTTTCATGCATAATGTAAGATGACGCTTTGCATTAAACTCTCTAGGTTCGACTTTATAATTCGTCAAAAAGCTAATTATCTTTCGTAATCATCTTGCTTACGTTACAAGACAGGTCTTTCTGACAAGTCCCAATTCTTTGTTTATTTGACAACAACGAAGTTCACTTTCAATAGATAAACCTTACGTTCACAAGACAGCTTCTCATATAAGCAAAATGCAGTATCAATTCCGAAATCGTGGCCCGACATTTGGTGGTCTGGGAATTGATTTTGTATCAAGCATCCAATCAACGCATGTATGTCCGCTCCATTAGTTGCAGAGTGGATCCATATTGTTAATGCACAACACTCATCAAAGTACAATGAGCACATGAGAAGCCAAAGATGCAAGAGGCATCATAATATATGCACAACAGGCACGTCATAATTCGTATGTAAAAAGAGCGACGCCGTAATCACTAATAATCATTACTCGAGCAAAAAAACGCAAAGAAGCTCGACACCTAGTAATCATTCAACTTCACAAGGAATTACCTCAAATAATTAAAAAAGAATCGATGTATTTGCAAGCGAGATAATTAACAAAAGAGCGCTTGTGGAACACTTGCTAGGTATGCTTAATTATAAGCATTTTCATTTTCAAAACTGTAATCGTCCTCGAAGCAAGCCTACCTTTTCTCCGTTGCCTATCTTTTCTAATTAAACTCTTTTCGTCTGGCTCAACTTCACTTTTACAGCGTTTTCTGGTTCGATAAAGGGCCAAAGAAAGAAAGAAGAAAGAAGGAAGAAGAAGAAGAAGAAACCCTTATATATTGGGAGCGTGGAGACCACGGGCCGCAGGGGAGCGTGAAGGGAGAAGGAGGGAGGGAGGGGCCAAGACGATGGAGCGGGCCCCACCGTCGTTCATTTTCCCTTTCCCGTTTGATTTTTCCTTTCCCCTTTCCGAGTCAAAGAGGAGGGAAGGAGGGAAGGAGGGAGGGCATGCTCATGTCTTATCAGTGATTCTCTTTGGGGTCGAAGATTTTGTCCCTCTTTCTTTTTTGTTTCCCAAATCTCGAAGTACGAAGGAGTCTCTCTCTCTCTCTCTCTCTGGCTCTGCCTCTGCCTCTCTCTCTCTCTCTCTCTCTCTCTCTCTCTCTCTCTCTAGAGAGGGGAGAGAGGAGAGGGCGTAGGGGTAAAGGGGGTATAGATAGAGCAGTCAGTAGGCCTCTCTAATCGAAGCCGACCGATGTGTCGTCCCCCTTTGACCCGCAGAGGAAGAGACAAAAAACCCTCCCCCCCTCTCCCCAATGCCCAATGCCCAAGGCCAAGGCCAAGGCCGCGTTATTATTATTGAATGTCATTCATTTCGATTGGCTTGAAAATGACAGGGGACAGCCACCACCACCCCCCCCCCCCCCCTTTCTTTGTTTGTGTATTCCCACTTCTCGCTTTTTTCACTTGTCATTTTCCTTCGAAATTGAGTATTTTCGCGAGGAGTCTATTTGCGACCCTCCGTTGGATCATCGGGGAATTCCCAGTTTCGGATTTGAAGTTCGAGCAATCCGATCGAATGCAAGTTACTTCGTCTTCGGGCAATCTTCACGGGCCTAGATATGAACTCGATCCGTCCGTCCGTCTATTGAGATTTAAACAATATTTTATGTAACATTGAAATTGTAATCATGTCTTAATTACTTAAAAAGATAAATAGACGAGACCTCTCGGCTCTTCCCTTTCTCTATAATAGCTTGTCAATCCCTGTCAAAGCATAAATGGGTCTGCCATGTCACAATATGATTTATTTGTCCTAAACTCGCGATAATCAAACCCTCCAATCTCATTACCTACTATCTCCTTCTCCCGTTATCTCTCTAACAAATCTAGTCTTGTACAAATTATTGATGTTGTTGCTATTGCTATTGAGATATAAAATTGATAATCAAGATTCCAATCTCATGCGAATTTTTGAATAGAAATTAACTATAACGATCATGACAATATGTGCATTAGAAGTAGAAGATCGATCGTTTAATCTTTCTCGACCACACACCTTGCTTGTTATCAGTGGAGCTAGCACAATTTATTATCAAGCACACTAGATATTTTATAACATCGATCTTTCAATGAAGATATCATGGCTGTGGAGACCACTTCATTTGCATTATTAGCAAACTTATTAATACACATTCATTTTGTAAGTGAATAGACAAATATTTATCTTCTTCTCTCTCTGAACTTTGACTTCATTCAGCAACCAACAAGTTAGAATCTATTTGATAACATGAATTATTATGTGCTAAATTAGATTTATAAAAACGACGAGTTGGCATGTCTATTTATTTATCCATCCACTTCAACTAAGGAAAAAGCACAATAGAACATTAACATGTCCATTGTTATTGGATGACATGGATTATGATATCCTGTTTGAGATTAATATATTCCTTAGATGATCCACACATAAGCTTTTTTTTACCCACTATTGAAACTCAACGGATTGGAAGACTCATCAACCGATTTTGTTAATTTGAACTAACATAGTGACTACAATTGATAATTTCATGTATTTCAGGGCATAAATTAAGTATTTACTAATAACTTAGGAATTATGTTGAACAAATTAAAAGTTAATGGATGACGTTACACAGTGGACTAAAATTTAAAGATCGTTATATGTTCCCTTAATAGCAAATACGAGAGAGAGAGAGAGAGAGAGAGAGAGATTGTGTCTCTAGCATACATGCTTGGCCCCTTAATCCTCTGATCATCTTATGCCCCAAGGTCGATTAGAAGTTGGTTGGGCCGAGTGAAGGTGGCTCGTCGGCCGGGCTTCATCTTTCCCATATTCGATTTCCGTTTTCGAATCCTAGGTTTCAACTGAAACCGGAAAGTAGTTTTTATCTTTCAAACCACGGTGTCATAGCTTCATTACTTCGCACGATCATCGAACCGGTGGTGCCCCGCTCTTGGAGCGAGCACGACTCAATGTGACGGCTAGATCCAGTCCAGGATTAAATCAAACTTCGTCCATCCTTTTCTACGAAATTCCCTGTTTTTGACTTTTATCTCGCGTTCTCAAAAACATGATCACCTGGTGCTCTACCCGACCCATCGTAGAAATATCTCGTTCCGCTCGTGGTTTCTTTTCCCCCCGGGTGGCTCAGGTTCGATTTTACTTAGACTCGTCTTTCTCCAAATGCACCATGCACACGCTCGATATGAAGTGGATTCAAATGATTCTCGATAAGAAAGCGCAAACGCGAACTTGAAAAATGAGGAACGTGCTCTATGGAAGTAAGGGATCTTTTTAGGAACCCGAGATTGAGAGGGAAAAAAAATATACCAAGCTCGAGCAACTGGGGTCTGTCTTAGAGCAAAATGGTAAGTTAGTATGACTGTGCGATTGTAAGGATATGCTAAATTGGGTAATCACTTTGCGTCAAAGAAAATATATACATTATATTTCATTTATTCCATGAAAAATGAACTATGTTGACAATATTTTTTTTTTTATAAAAACGACCACTTATAAAAGTAAAAGAGTGAACATATTTTCCCCGTTGTTGAACATATTTATACAAAAGAAATTTGCGTCTCTTCCACACTTTCCGGACAATTTTCATTTGTATACTTTTCGAAGAAAGATTAAAAAGATGGAGTCAAAAGGGGGATCAAAACAAAGAGACCTCGCTCCGTATAATCATTATTCCTTTTTAAATGGATATCTTTCAGCCTTGAGAGGGTCGAAAAACCCGATCGAGTTCCCTTAATTTTCTATCTTTCCCTCATTCAACGCGTCGTTTACCCTGTAAACTTCCCAACTCCATCTCGACGATTGCCTGCCAAATTCGTGCACGTCTTCTGAGCAAAGAGGATTCTGGGAATTGGAGTGTCGGTGCTCCGACCTTTGCTCGCTCCGTCTTCACCAACGACAAACGAATAAAATGAAAAATGAGGAAGTCAGACTCGTGGTTGGAGCTCACCACATCACGAGAAAGTTGTCTTGGTCGACGGAAACCAAGTTGATATTACGAAGTTGTCCGATTCATGTTGGGTCTTATTAACTGAGTATGTCGAGATGCTTAGAGAGGATGATTTCGATGTTTGAACTGCTGGATATACATTCCGATATTACTTAACGAGTTTTCACGGCATTTGTTAATAAAAATTCGATACTAGATAAATATAGATATGACTTTTTTTTAATGAATGGTGTTCAACCGGCATTCTTTGGCAACGATAATTACTATAAAAGTGCCAAATCTATTGTACATATGGGTGAGGGTGTTTGCGCTGTAACCCGGGGTAACCAGCAATCTTCATTAGGCATAATGAAAAGAAAAGGAAAAATATATTAAAATATATGTATAAAAGTTGAGAAGTCTTACTTTACCTTTAAAAAAAAAAGTTGAGAACTCTTATCAAGATATTGTGAAAAAATGTCAATGTCGATGATTTTTGGCCAAGTTAGCCCGAAAGACTTTATTGGCTAAATTGAAAGATTCATAATCAAAGTAGTATCCGTACAATAACTTTGGGATAATTTTTTGGATAATTTGGCATGATGATTATTTTATAAGTGCAAAAACATGATGGGTGGAAGATAGCGTCCACAGCGTGCCCTTTGGCTGAGTTATATACTTAAAAACTTCGCCAACAAAACATGCATCGATCGACCAACAAACCTGATGGGATCGAGCCTGCCGTTGTTCCCGGATCAGTTCCTCTCTATATTCCAATCTCACACCACAAAATCTCTCTGTATAAGTTGGTCAGGACTTCGGAGACGTGCAATGCAACAAGGCCTATTTTTCGTGGTACATTAGTAAGGGAAGCTTCCCAAGGTATACGTGCCTCTTTCATTCCCCTTTTATAAACTCTTCCTTCTTTCTTTTTCCTTTCCTTTATTTTTTTATCCATTTTCTCGTCCGGTCTTACTCTGTAGACTATAATCCATAAGGGTCCCGATCTATGATTGTAGGCATCAAATCACCATGTCTCCTTGATACATGATTCTCGGTGTGAGATTTTATGGAACTACTGCCAACTGCTCTAAAAAATTAAGCTGTTAGATAAATGCGGTGATTAATATTTAATTACTTCAGTACTTCCCTTCATGCTTAGTCTAGTCTTTTCGCCTAGTATTAGGAGTGGAATATAATTGGGGAGGCAAATGGGGACCTAGAAATATTCAAACTCATGACCTCATGTTCTGATATTATGCGAGATTTTGTGGGACTACTGCTAACTGCTCTAAAAGTTTAAGCTGTTAGATAAATGTGTATATTATTATTTGATTGCTCTAACACTCGATATATTGATCTCATTTGACGGATGTAAAGGCGAATATAAAGGTTCTTTTTCCTCCTAACAAGAACGACACTCTACCCATCCTATGATGCAAGGCAACCAACTTGGTTCAACACATTAGTGTGTTACTTCCATCAAATAGTTTGTTACAGTCAGACGATAGAATTAACTTATTTAGGATTGTCCTTTTCAAGATGTATAATTGTTTTCAAAGCTTTGATGCACTTTATGAAAGAAATTCCTAGCCTCAAGTCTCCTAAATCTTTCACAAGAACATCATGGACTCCATCCATCAGCGTTATACATTTCTGAGGATTTTGATCAACCGGACCGTCGTATATCGGCTAACATAGAGCAAGAAGTCTTTGTTATTTTCTTATTAAATAGATGTTGCTTCATTACATGCAGTTATAATTTCATCTGACTAAGAAGTTCCTGAGCTGCAGCAATGGCGGCATCCATGATAATGAACTGTGGTGCTGTGACTGTGAAGAAGTCAGAACCTGTCTTGGTTCAACTGGAGTCGGCCATACCGGACAGAGTTCATTTCCTGTTCAGCCTCGACCAGGCCATCCCCGTCACCAGGCAAGTGATATATGTTGGGGACTTAGTCCCCTAGAGTATGAATGAGAAATGGAAGATTGGAGAAGAGTAGGATAAGATAAGTGTATATATATATGAGAACCTCACAAATGAGATTGGGCCCCAAGGGGCAACTCACTTTTGTGGAGGAGAGAGGACTTACACTAAGCTAGTGACCACCACGCGCGCCGCCCGCCCGTCCGTCCGGATCGAACTGGGCCGGGTTACAAATATTATAATTTATTATTATTATTATTATTATTATTTTATCTTTCCTCTATTCAACTCCCTCAACACAAAACCATGGTGACTCTTCTTTAGTCATTTTCGATTCAGCCTTGGTAATGTTTTGCTCAACGGGCACCATTTATCATCATTCATTCATACATGTTCGGGTTCGGGACAAGATATTGCTACGAGAGAAGCGGAGACGACTTCGGAAACGTGCTGAAAAGGGCTTTAGCCAAAGTGTTGGTTCATTATTACCCACTCGCGGGGAAGTTGGCTACTACTCCTCAAGGTAGGCTCGCCGTGACATGCACCAAAAGGGGCGCGACCTTCGTCGAGGCCATCGCCAACTTCGATATCAACACGTTGGGCGATGTTCGAGTTCCCGTTCCGGACATTACAAGGAAGCTCGTTTACACAGATCCTTCCATCACGAAACTATTAGAAGTTCCTCTTCTGACTGCTCAGGTATTGAGAGTTTGGGTTTCGTTCGCATCTGCTCTGACTAGAGTTGTGATACAGGTTCTTCATTAATCAATTATTACCTAGGAAAATTAGGTTAATTATCTTAAGCTCCTGAGAAAGAGATGGCGACACACCCCAAGATCAGCTGTGCCGCAGTCGTCGCCCAATTAAAATTGTCATTTGCCTTGTGTTTCAACCGGCATGGGACGGGATGATATCTAAAGATGGTGACATTCTGTCGAGAAATTGCAGCTTAGTTTCTGTATTTGACTTATCTACTTGTCCTATCAGAGCTTATGAGTTTCCACTCGCGCATTCCATACGGATATAATCATCGCATGGGTTTGGGCATTTAAGTAGAGCTTGTATCATCAAACCAATTCAGTAATGGACAACTGGACTTTTGAGTATAGAGGCTTGCACACATAGACTTAGTAGAGGACCATCTAACACCATCGTAGTCATTGATCAAGTGAGCCTCATGAATTTACTGATTATAAAAAACTTAGTGGTTATCATGATGTCGATCCACACAAACTGAGTTTATTTGTAATACTTTTCTCTCACATGTGTCGTGTCATCAACTAGGCCATATTAAATTTAGATTCGATCAAGCATGATTTTGCTGGTTTCAAACTCAATTTGGTGAGGCATTCCTTGTCAACTAAACTTGACAATTAGAATAGGATATCTACTCTGCACAAAAGCTCAAACTTAAATAAATAAAAACAACCTGCATATAATAATAACTTTTATGGGTTATCGAATATTTTTATCGCTCCTCTCTTTATTTACATTTTTTTTAATTGCGGCACTTGCCAATCGCTCCTTTTATCTTTTTTGTTAACTTCGCTTCTTGATTAGGTGACAAGGTTCCAATGGGGAGGTTTCACTCTAGGGATCGGCATGAGCCACTGCTTAACTGACGGCACAGGAGCCATGACCTTCATCAACTCGTGGGCCCAAACCGCCCGATGCGTTCCCATCACCGACGATCCTAAAATCACGCGTCCACCCTCAGATCTGTTAATCACTCTAGTATAAGCTCAGTTGAAGACAGAGGAAACAGAGCATCCGTGTCTAATCAAGCTGAAGAAACTGAAGCTTATGTAAAGAGAAAACAAGTGGCTGACGAAGTCAAAGCTCGTATACAAGAACTCAAGTCAAAGTCTGGTAATCATAGAAGACTAGAGGAGAAAGGCTAAGCTACGAGTTTATAATTCAGCTTAGCTGTTAATCAAGATAGTTAGCAGTTGTTCAGCCGTTATTCATTCTGTTGAGATATTGTAACAAACTACAGTTGAATGTATACTACAAAAGTGAGTAGAGCAGCCATTCATTCGGTAGAATGCTCTTGGATGAAAATATCCTTCGTTAATGAAATACAGAAGCTGAGAAGCTTTCTCTTGTTCTTCTTCATCTTCGACCTTTCTTCATCTTCATCGTCAAACCCTCAATCTTCATCTACTTGTTCTGTTCATCAAATTTCTTCAAGATCAAGTACCCTTACAAGGACTTCGTCTTGGTCACCGACGTCTTCGACATGGCCATGCTCTTCGAGCAACAGCCCTTAACCTACCAAGCCTTCCACTTCAACTCCCGCGAGCTCGCAACCCTCAAGAGAATGGCCATGTCTGACGGCAGCGTCACGAGCTTCACCACCTTGGCGGCGCATGTGTGGGGGGCGCGAAGCCAAGCACTGAACATGAAGCCACACCAGCTCACGAAGCTTCGCATCATGGTTGACTTCAGGTCGAAGTTCGAGACGACGGCCTTGCCAGCGGGTTACTTCGGCAATGCCGTGACCACCATGAGCTGTCTCTGCACGGCCGGCGAGCTGGCTGAGAGGCCCATCTCCTTCGCCGTCGAGCACATCAAGAGTGCCGTCGAGTCCGTGACGGATGAAGTTGCTTAACCGAATCGATTGTAAATTATATGTTAAGAGTGCTTATCGTGTCGATCCTTCATTCTATAATGATTTCCACGGCTGATTTTTAGGGTTAAATGGAAATACGGTCTGCCCAATAGATAGATTTCATTTCCTCCATTTTGTTTCTTCACTAATCTGGGAGTATTTCTTCATCTCTTGTCTGTACGTTTTCCTTTATACTAACTTGAAAGTCGATTTTCGACTTATTTTTCTTTCTTTCTTTTTTAATAAAGAAAAGAGGAACAATATAAGTTCACATCCGAATCATAAGATTCGCAATTTAACTTCAAAAAAATAATCGTTTACCTTGTCACCGCCGACCTTGGCTCGCACTCACCAACTTGATTTTGCATGCGTGTACGAGAGAGAGAGAGAGAGAGAGAGAGAGAGAGAGAGTCACGACCATGAAGGTCGCAACCTCTGTCGACTTGATAACCTTCTTTTTCAAAGGTTATCTGCCTTGTGCAGACACAAATATATGCTCACGCAAGGTCGGCTATTATCGTGACGTGGGTTAAATTTAGGCTTCCTCTTGGATTGTCAATGTCTCAATTATTTAAGGGATATCTTTAACTTTAACGGATAATATCCTATAAAATTCGGCCAAGATGTTACTAAAACTTCATCGTTTTTGTTTGTTTTACAATTCATTGTATCACTAAAAATAAATGATTTGAAAAAGGATATAGTAAACATAATCATTTATATTGCTTACAAACATGAATGAATAAAAACTATTATCATTATTCACGAAATTTTTAAACGTATTGTCATCCACAATGAAAATATTTTCACAGGTAATACAAGTTATTATTTTTAGGAAAAAAGACATCTCCAGATCATTCATATTCCCGAAACAAATGAAACCTTAGCTTTCTTATGTGCCTCTCAATATCTTAAATACAAAGAGACTACCAATATAAGTACCATCATTTAAGAAAATTCACGATGGTCATGATCTATTTTGTGAGATGATCACCTAATTTTGGGCCGAAATCTATCTGTATTGGTGTATAGAAAAATAATGCATTCGTTGTCTTGTATGACGGATCTTGAATTAGGAAAGTGCCGGTTTTATCCATCATCAGTGGGAATCGAAACTAGTAATGAATTCAACAGGTAAACCCGATGTACATGATCCTGTGTTATTGGTCGTATTGCGGAATATTCAATTACGTTATGTTCACAACAATCATATATACATTGTTTAGATAAACCTACCTAATGACGGTATTTCTATACATTATTCACACAAGTGGTAATTTTTTTCTAGGTCAACGTTCCTCAAGATATATGAATGCTGCTACATGTGCAGGTATGAGTCTCGGGTCTATAACCATATCTTTAGGACAACTTGTTCATCTCTTTCGTGAATCGGGATGAGAACATGACAGCATTTCACCTACTTCCAAAATTTATTTTGAACGTTAGTTAATCAAGTGCTCGATGGACTAAATTTGTTAGATCAAGCAGAATCACACTTTAGAAATTCATGGGATTCACATTTTAATTTTCTTATTAAAAAACCTGAATTCTCGTAAAACATTTATAAAAAATTATATGACCAATACCAGATTTTGGGAGAGTTATAGCTCGTTCTTGACCACTAATTTCTTTAAAGAAAGCTGAAAACATTCTTGTCTAGTCTTCCCTCAAAGTTTTACTGGGCTTACTCGATGGTTAACTCGTTTTTGGTGCTTTAGACATTTTCTTCCGACAATAATTTCTGTAAATTATCCTTTTATTCTTTTTCTACTTAAACAATTTATACATTATATTTTTTTTATCTTTTCATATATATTTAAAGTTTATTAAACTCATTTTCTTCTTAGAAATTTCTCTCGCAATACAAAAACATATTGAAATTTTAAATATGCATCTAATGCAAACAGGTCTGTCTTAACCTACACTGAGCCAACTACTTGGAACTTTATATAGTATCTGAATATCCTTAATATATTATATAATTTTTGTGTCCGAAACAAATTGGATATCATCTCAAATGTGTCTCAAACCACGGACCACTTGTTAGTTGGAGGAATCCGCAATACGTTAATTAATGAGATAAGATATTCGGATTAAGCCACATGCTTTACTAGATTATTAATGCGTTCTATTCTGACTATTCATTCTGACATGATGTTAATGGAGGACGTGCTTCATCTGATTGTGCAATTGGCTTAACACAATGCAAAACCAAGAGCAAGAATTGCCTCTGGTCTGGTAGATATAGTTCATTTCTTTGGAAGTAAAATCCTGCATAATCTTTGATCTGCGTAGGAACAAAATTACAAAAGATTTGACTGACACAAAATAGGGACTTCATGGGTGTTTTATATTTTTAGGTCTGGGGAGTTCTTTCGTAGTAGCACTATCTATACGAGACATGTTTGATTTTTGCTTCTTCCTGGTTTAAAGTAAGCGTCACAAAACTATTTACATGTAACCTAAACCAAGTTTTAAGTAAAAAAAATTACGTAAAATAGGACAAAAACGACCATACTTGAACCCACTCTCACTAAATTATGGATATGTGGAACTTTCATCGTTATCTTGAGAATGACGCTGAGCTTCAGCCTGATGGCACTTGTTTATCAAACGCTTAAACTTTCATTCTAGCATACATCAGCCGTAAATGAATCGTTCGTATGGGTTTTAGACGACATCAATAGTAAAGCGGCTAACTTACATGACCAGGGACAACTTTTGCCATACTTCATAACTTTCGCGAGCGTCTCCTCGAACACTTGTGATCCCGCCGCGACAGATCAACATGCTTTCGCGTACGCATACAGATACACAGCTTTTTCCCAAGGTTCATTGTTTTCCACGTCTTTTCTCATCGTTCGAGGTCGATTCCCTCCGCCCCCTTTCTACCCCAGTCATAACGCCCACCTCACATTTTCACCCCCTCGATCCTCTTCTTCCCCCGATAGAGCTCATTGAAAGCGCTAGTGCAACACCTAGAAGGGGGTTGAATAGGTGTTGTTCAAAAATTAATGCGGAATTAAAAACTATGTAATATGAAAGAACAGAGTGCAAAGAGTAAGAGAATGTGAAACTTGGTTATAGTGGTTCGGCTTTAGTTAAGCCTACGTCCACTCTCGATCTAACAGCCAATAGGCTGGAATTCACTAAGTGATTCAAGAATGAGTACAATGCGATGAACAGCTTTTCAAACTAAATATCTCTCTCTTGAATATCAAAGTGAACTGTAGTGTAATGATGATCTTGAACTGGGAATTTTTCTCGTGCTTCTCTGCATCTTTCATCAATAGAAGAAATCCTTTAAATAAGCTTCTCTGACTTTGTCGACCGTTGACACTTGCCAAAAACTCTCTCAATCAAGCCGTTGGAGAGAATTATATCAGGAAATCTCTAAATGATTTTGAAACAGGAAGAGAGGGTGCCGAGCCTGATTGCCCATACAATCAGTCTCATTACCTTCCAAGTAAGAACCATCTATCAATATGTAGTTTTGCGGCTGATCGAGACTTTCCAAAATAATGTTTGTTTCTATATTGAATTTGACCGTTTGTCTTCCTTGCCATAGATAATGATCCTCGAGATGTGGCAATCTTCATTTGATATGGTCCAGAAGCTAAGTGTTGAAAGCAGAAGAACAACCGTCTATTGGGATAGACGATCCAATGTCTATCGTTCTCCAGACGATACATCGTCTACCGAAAGAGACGATATGTTGTCTATCGAGCAGTTAGAAGATACATCGTCTATCTTCAGCGCTGGACTTAGAAGTGTTTTGTCAGCTTTAAAACTTAAGAAAGAAATTCTCCAACAATCTCCCCCTTTTTGAAGATGACAAAACATCCTGCAGTTTTTGAAATAAGACAATAATAACCAAAGATCTGTAGGATCGAGGATCAACATATGTTAGGAAACAAGGAGAGGAAACTCCCCTTGATTATAACACCCTTCAATCAAAAGAAGTAGAGATTCCTGCATCACATATGTTAAACAAAATCCATAGAAAAGAACCCTGCAGCACATATGTCAAACAAAATCCATAGAATCCAACACGGTAACTAAAGACTGAAAGATTATTAAAAACTAAAGAAAGACAGAAAAACTGCACTTCCTGCACTCTCCCCCTTTTTGTCATCGAACAAAACTAATGATTCGGAAAGCGAACAAGTTTAAAAGACTCCAAGTGTAACACAGACTGCTCAAGACGATGAAGATCCTGTTGGAGATCGCTCTGAATTTCCAGGAGATCACCGTGACTGGCCACATTAGAGAGATGATGAGTAATGGACTGTTTGAAATCAGAGAAGTCCTGAAGAAATGTGTTGTGGCTTTGTTGAAGAGAAGTGAGTGTCTGGAGAATGGTAGAAAGTACACTAGAATCAGTGGTGCTAGTGGCACCCGGTGGAAATAAAGACTCAGTAGGAAGAGGATGAGTAGTAGACGGAGAGGGAATCGAAGGAGGAGGAGTTGGAATGACTGGAGGTGACTCCAAGATGGGAGCAGGAATGGTAGGAGCAACAAAGGTTGGTGAAGACAGTGGAGGAACATCTCCCCCTGCATCTGTGCTAGTAGGTAATACACGAGGTGGAGGAACCGTCTCAGCAACCTGTGGAGTCACAACCTCTGTATCTTGTTGGGCAACATGACCTGCGGAAGATGCATCATCATGATCAGTCGAACTGAGGGACACCTGACCCCGAGGAATGTCCTTATTGACCTCCCCCTCTACCTCTTCTTCCGGGACATAGTCATCAACCTTTTTATCCAAACTATCCTCTTCAGCCAAGATAGGAGATATATGCTCAGGACTGCTAGGCTCATCATGAAGAATAACTTTTCCCTTCTTGGGAGGTGGCACATCTAAAGGAGCCTTGCCCTTGCGTTTGGCGGTAGAGGAAGAACCTGTCTTAGACGCAGGAGAAACAGATAAACCAACTAGCAACTCAGCCATTCTCATTTTTGCTATCATTGTCTTGCCAATTACTGTGACTGGCATGGGCTTTTTGCAGAGATGTGAAGGCATGGGAATGTTGAAGTGCTGGAATATCTTGGAGATGAGACCCGCATAGGGCAATTGCCCTGTTCCCTTCTGAGCAGCCCTGTACATTTGATAGATAATAATGAAAGGAAGATTGATGAACTTAGAATGTAACATCCCAAACATAATCTGTAGTTCGGTTCTGGAGATAGCTGTGCGAGAAGCCGCCTTTGGTCGAAGACAATTGATTAAAATCTTGTGGAGAATAATACTCAGGGGTTTCATTGTAGAATAGGAAATGTCCTTTTCTCCAGAGTCCTCCTTAGATAAAAATGCAGTAGCCTCCCTTTCAGAAACTTGGATTGGAAAGAAACGTGGCTTTTGCAAACCAATTATAGCAGCCAAGTCATCCACATCAACAACAACATTCTGATCCTTGACCGAAAAAATAACGGAGTGTCGGTTGGGAAACGACAAGTTGGAGTAGAAATAAGCAGTCAATTCAGGAAAAGCAGGGGCAGTCTCAGAACAAAATTTCTCCAACTTTAAAATCCTGAAAGTTAATCGAAGGTTGATGTGAATAGAATCCAGAAAATCAAAGTCCACAGTGCGAGGATTCATCACCCCGCGAGCCAACAGACGATCGTACATTCCCTTGTGTTCCTTGGAACGAAATAGCTTCTTGGGGTTCCCGGGCAAATTAGCAGCAATGCCCTTAACAGGTTTGAAGAAAATGTACAGTTTTTCATCCTCGTCCCACGAATCAAACTTTTCAGGATGACTTATATTTGGGTCCAACGGAAAAATTTTTCGAGCCTCATCTACTGAACCAGGTGGAGCAATGCCTAGGGATTCAACATGCTTGAGAAACAGATGTTCATTTGGAAATCCAGCACCCTTGAGATAGGTGGTCAGAAGTACCATGGGAGTTCCAGTGTTCTTCAATTCCACATAGCATTGTAAATAGCTCTAGTGCTCCTAGCCTGAAGAGGCGGAGTTGAAAGTACCTGAGTCGTATCAGTCTCAACCGGAGGGGTAGGAAGCACAGATGTTGCAGGAGAAGGAACCTCGTCCTCGGTGAGGTCATAATGCGTTGGTCCGCTTGTCGAACCAAACTCTCTCTGAGCAATACGAGACGACTTTCGAGGAGGAGCCATCACAGAAAGGTAGAGAGCGAAAGGAAAGTGAAGAAAGATGAAAACTTGGTGAAGAAATTGATTGCCGGAGGAGAACAGAGGAGAGCAAGTCGCTGTAGGGTTTTTTTACGAGAGGAAACTGCTCGAAGAGGAATGGAGAGAGACGGTTTCCAAAAAGAAGAATTGAAAAGACACTAAAAAAGGCAGTTTATAGCAATGCATAAAAATCGAAAATCTTACCAATTTAAAAACAAGCAAATAAGTAAATAAATACTTGGAAGGCGGGAAAGTAATTCTTGAAGTGATTTACTTGCCAAAATTGTCGTAGAGTCAATATATCACAGAGATAGAATATTCAGAGCACTTCGAAGAGCTTCGAAGGAACGTCTATCCAGTGGCTTGGTGAAAATATCCGCTAATTGATTCTGGGAATCAATAAAACTGATTCGAACATCCTTCTTATAAACATGATCGCGGATGAAATGATGCCGAATTTCAATATGTTTCGCCCTCGAGTGCATAATTGGATTTTTGGTAAGATCAATTGCGCTGGTACTATCACATCGTATTTCCACACAGTACTTCCGAATGCCAAAATCTTGTAATTGCTGCCTGAGCCAAAGAATTTGAGAGCAGCAACTTCCAAGTGCGACGTATTCAGATTCGGCAGTGGACAAGGAGACTGTGTGCTGCTTCCGTGAGAGCCAAGAAATTAAACAATTTCCAAGAAATTGACAGGTCCCCGATGTGCTTTTTCGATTAACTTTGCAACCTGGCACACATGCACACACTATATAAGATATCAGGACGAGATGCTGTGAGATAAAGGAGAGAACCAATCATGCTACGATAAAGCTTCTGATCAACTGCTTGTCCTCCTTCGTCAATTTCCAATTTAGTAGTAGTTGCCATGGGAGTGTCCGTCTTCTTGCAATTGTCCAGACCAAACTTCTTAACAATGTCTCGGGCATACTTCTCTTGATGAACGAACGTTCCTTCATTTAGTTGCTTTACTTGAAGTCCAAGAAAGAAGGTGAGTTCACCCATCATGCTCATTTCGAATTCATTCTGCATAGTACTGGCAACGGCTGCATAGGTTTCATCATAGTCTATTCCTTCCTCTTGTGTGTAGCCTTTGGCTACTAGTCGAGCTTTGTTCCTGATCACCTCCCCTTCTTCGTTCATCTTGTTTCTAAACACCCACTTAGTGCCAATTATGGTCTTTCCTTTTTGTTTAGGAACCAGATCCCAGACATCATTGATAGCAAACTGCCGAAGTTCATCTTGCATAGCTTCTATCCAGCTATCGTCTGTTAGTGCTTCGTCTACCTTCTTGGGTTCAATTTCTGAAATTAAGGCAATAGCACTTGATTCCTCATGGTCTTCAGGGATTGAGAAACGTTTTGATCTAGTGCGAATACCCTCTTCAAGGTCTCCAATGATTAAATTGGTTGGATGGCTTGACTTGTGTTTCCAATTTCTTTGAACTCGAGGGCTACTTTCATTAGAAAAAACTGGTTGATCAGGTTGAGTAGACGGAACAGCTTCTGATGCTGTAGAATGTAGAAGGTCTGAGTCGATAGACGGAATATCTTCTGGAGTGATAGACTGTGTATCTTCTGTAGTGGTAGAATGTGTAACTGTTCCAACATTCTGAGTCGGGATAGATGAAACTTTCACACCTTCATCAAATTTGACATTGATTGATTCTTCGACTCTCTGAGATTTCTTGTTGAAGAGTTTATAGGCCTTGCTTGACGTCGAGTATCCAAGAAAAATTCCTTCATCTGATCTTTCCTCAAATTTTCCAACATTATCAGAATTATTTTTGAGGATAAAGCACTTGCAACCGAACACATGAAAGTAAGAAACTATCGGTTTCTTTCCTTTGTAAAGTTCATACGGTGTCTTTTGAAGTATTTTCCTTAGAATAACTCTGTTGATAATGTAACTAGCAGTTGAAACAGCTTCAGCCCAGAAGCAAGGAGAGATATTACCTTCTATTAGCATTGTTCTTGCCATTTCTTGAAGAGACCTATTCTTCCTTTCCACTATTCCATTTTGTTGTGGAGTATAGGGAGAGGAGAATATATGTTGAATGCCAAACTGGTCACAGAATTCTGAGAAATCCTTGTTTTCAAATTCCTTTCCATGATTCGAATGTATCTTGGATATAAAATATCATTTCTCATTTTGAACAAGTTTAGCAAACTTATAAAAACATTGAAATGTATCTGACTTGTTTGAAAGGAAATGAACCCAGGTAAATCGAGAGTAGTCATCCACAATTACTAGGCAGTAAGATTTACCTCCCAAACTTTGAGTCCTTGTTGGACCAAATAAATCCATATGTAAAAGTTGTAAAGCACGATCAGTGGAGACAGAGTTGATAGATTGAAATGAGCTTCTTACTTGTTTACCCAAGATACAAGGTGTACAAGGATCTGTTCTCTTGAAATATACTTTTGGAAGTCCACGAACAAGTTTCTTGGAGGAAATCTTGGCAAGTTGTTTGAAGTTTGTGTGCCCCAACCTTCTATGCCAAAGATTGACTTCTTCCTGAGTAGAAAAGAGACACTCTGAAGTGTTCATATTTAAAAGGTAGATGTTACCATGTCGTATCCCAGTGAAAGACTGTAGGTTGTCTTTGCTTGTTCCAGAACATCTATCTTCTTGAAACTGAATTCTGTAACCCGTATCACAGAGTTGACTAATACTCAACAGATTATATTTGAGTCCTTTCACCAAGGAAACATTGTTGATGATCAGATTTTCAATAACAACAGTCCCAAGGCCTATGATTTTTCCTTTTCCATCACCTCCAAAGGAAACTTTTCCACCGTCTATGCTGACAATGTTGTTGAAGCAAAGTGGATCTCTAGTCATGTGTCTCGAACAGCCACTGTCTAAATACCATTTATTCTTATTCGAGACCTGTGAACAAAAATATGCCTTACATTTTCTTTGGTACCCAAATCATTTTGGGTCCTGAAGAGTTAGCACAGAAAGCAACTTTTGCGTGACTAGTATAATTATGATACTTGTAAATATCTTTCAACTCAAGAGATTCTGAACTTAGTTTGGGGTGACTCTTATCAACGGGTTTCACAAAGGTTTTCTCAAAATGATTTTTGTAGGCCCTTTTTGGAAGTCTGTTTTTCAATCTTTCTTTAACTTTAGGAAAGTCAACCAAAGGTTTAGTTTCCAAAGTCATCCCAAGACCTGCCTTATTGAAATATGGTCTTTGGATGGAAAGAATCTTTTCAAGTTTTTGAGAACCGATAGAAAACTTTTGAGAAACATTTGTAATGTCGGTTTTCAAACAAAGATTTTCCTTTTCGAGATTTTCTGATTTTTCTTTCAAAGTAAATAAAGCTTTTTCAGAATTCTCCGCCTTTTCTCTCCAGTAAGCTTCCTGTTGATTGAGTCTATTATTCTCCTTTTTCAGCTCAGAGATTCTTTTGAGAGAAGATTCAAGATT
The DNA here is from genome assembly GCA_019926035.1 of Melaleuca alternifolia. Lineage (NCBI taxonomy): Eukaryota > Viridiplantae > Streptophyta > Magnoliopsida > Myrtales > Myrtaceae > Melaleuca > Melaleuca alternifolia. Next base: position 398,379 of record JAGKPW010000723.1, on the reverse strand, counting down.
CAAGCATAGATCATCAATATATTTGGAAACTTTAGAAGGAATACTTACTTGAGTATTTTGTTCTGAATCAGAGTCTGAATCTTGGCTTGAATCAGAATCAGAATCAGAATTTGCCATAAAACACAGTTGAGCTTCCTCATCACTGTCTTCACATTCAGTATCACTCCAAGCTTCTGCTTTTAAAGCTTTCTTGTACTTCTCGCTTCTTCCCTTCTTTAATTGAGGACAGTTTGGCTTAATGTGTCCCTTCTTGTGACAGTTGAAGCAAACAAGTTCGTCAGAAGATTCATTGTCATCATTTTTCTTCTGAGAGCTCGAACTTCTGAACTTCCTCCCCTTTTTGTTTAGCTTTTTAAATCTCTTGATGAAAAGGGCCATTTCTTCATCATCTAAGTAGTCGTCTGACCCTGCATCATCATAATCAGCGTTAGTCTTTAGAGCGATTGATTTCTTACCTTTTGTATCCTCACTTTCATCGGTCCTTTCAGCCTCATAGGATTGTAGTGTGCCAACGAGTTCATCCACAGAAAGAGGTTGAATTCTTTGAGTTTCTCTTATGGATGTTTTGATGTAGTCCCATTCTTTGGGTAAGGCACGCAGTAGTTTGTTAATCTTCATAGGCTCAGAAATTGGTTGTCCTTGATATGCTAAGCCATTGACTAGTTCTGTAAAGCGGCTGAACATGTCAGGAATGGATTCTCCAGTTTTCATCTTAAAAGCTTCATACTGTCCAAGCAGTATGTTGATTCTTGTCTCTTTGACACGATCAGTCCCTTCATAGGTGATGTTCAGTCTGTCCCAAACTTCCTTGGCTGTATCACAAGAAGAAATGCGATTATATTCAATAGGTGATAAAGCACAATAAAGAGAATAGATGGCCTTTGCATCAAGGGCTTGTCTCTTTGATAGTTCTGTTTGAGACATTTCTCTAATTTCAGAGTCATCTTCATTCTTGGGGGTGATCCCTCTATTAACCACATCCCATTCTAGAGGATCCTTTGATCGAAGAAAGGCTTTCATCTTGTTTTTCCATATGTTGTAATCCTTTCCATCGAAGTAGGGAGGCCTGGTGTGACTCTGTCCTTCCATCAGCAGGGGAGCAACTGCACTAGCCATAGATCTTTTAGCTCAGAAGTAAATACACTTCAATAAACAAGCTACGAGGCTCTGATACCAATTGAAAGCGCTAGTGCAACACCTAGAAGGGGGTTGAATAGGTGTTGTTCAAAAATTAATGCGGAATTAAAAACTATATAATATGAAAGAACAAAGTGCAAAGAGTAAGAGAATGGGAAACTTGGTTATAGTGGTTCGGCTTTAGTTAAGCCTACGTCCACTCTCGATCTAACAGCCAATAGGCTGGAATTCACTAAGTGATTCAAGAATGAGTACAATGCGATGAACAACTTTTCAAACTAAATATCTCTCTCTTGAATATCAAAGTGAACTGTAGTGTAATGATGATCTTGAAATGGGAATTTTTCTCGTGCTTCTCTGCATCTTTCATCAATAGAAGAAATCCTTTAAATAAGCTTCTCTGACTTTGTCGACCGTTGACACTTGCCAAAAACTCTCTCAATCAAGCCGTTGGAGAGATTCATATCAGGAAATCTCTAAATGATTTTGAAACAGGAAGAGAGGGTGCCGAGCCTGATTGCCCATACAATCAGTCTCATTACCTTCCAAGTAAGAACCATCTATCAATATGTAGTTTTGCGGCTGATCGAGACTTTCCAAAATAATGTTTGTTTCTATATTGAATTTGACCGTTTGTCTTCCTTGCCATAGATAATGATCCTCGAGATGTGGCAATCTTCATTTGATATGGTCCAGAAGCTAAGTGTTGAAAGCAGAAGAACAACCGTCTATTGGGATAGACGATCCAATGTCTATCGTTCTCCAGACGATACATCGTCTACCGAAAGAGACGATATGTTGTCTATCGAGCAGTTAGAAGATACATCGTCTATCTTCAGCGCTGGACTTAGAAGTGTTTTGTCAGCTTTAAAACTTAAGAAGGAAATTCTCCAACACTCATCTCCATTGATAGATACGTATGCGTCTCCCAGTGAAAATTCTCGATATCTTCTGAGTTGACCAATAAGTTTGATAGCGTCTGCATCTTCTCCCCTAAGCCTGGCCGGACGATTTAGAACTATTGATCACATCATTCTTTTGGCACTTGCATTGCTGGGTCAAAATAATAAATGGTAGTCATCGTCTGGTCTAGTTTATTCCAGAGAATGTGCATGCCACGACAATAGGGTTGGTGGGAGATTATGTATAAGCCCCCCAGAGATCGCTTCCGGATGCTACTTAATTAATTTCACGAATGACCATTGATCCACCTAATCATAGAGCCCTTTAAAAAAGTATTCAGTTCAACAGGAAGGTAAATGTGTACATGCCTAAACGTCCTCCTTTTAGTATTGAGACCGATTTGCGCCGCTGTATTATCTGCATAATGATTTCGTACAAAAACGATAAATCTCAAACAGAAAGTTGATCCATTCGTCTAGTTTAATTTTTTTTAGAAAAAAAGGGTATAGAACCCTTTTCGTTATTTAGCCATACGCTCCTTTGCATCCCAAACTTAAAGTTTACTAACTTAATCTTAGAGGTGAACTGCACAGCCTAAAGACTGACCCGCCCTCCTTCGGCAGGCACAAAGAATGAACGGGCGAGGTGTGGTAGAAGCAATTTTGAGACAAAGCTGACTATTTGGTTTGTGTGTATATATATACTAATTGATGATACAATAAATTTTAAGTCTGATACGAAAAAAAGGTTCAAAAGAGTGGCTTAAAGTGCAATCGATGTAAAGTAAAGGGAGGTAATGACAAATTAGACTATACCGAGACACGGCGGATTTTCATTCTGATAAAACGTCACCAAAGTTTAGCCTAAAGGACTATATGTACTCATATAAATGAAATGTGACCATATTTTCCACATACTGTATTTGGATGGAAATATGCAAGATTCATCTTAACCTATAAAATTTCCTGTCTTTTTTTTTTTTTGCATCTACAAATAGGACCTGAATAAATAACGACTGGAACATGTTGACCCACTATTATACGTGAGTTCGTGTTATTGGCTGCACCATACATACAGGTAATCTCATCCAGGTCAAACCTCAATAAGCTATTTGTTCATACATAAGCAAGCTTACTTAATGAGAAAACATGTATTGAAAATTAAACATATCTGGTGAAGTATGTCGTTAACACTAGGCAGGTCAACGGTGCATTAAGCTATTAAGAAAACAAGTGGTGCTGAATGAACAGGTAAGAGTTCCACTGGTCGGTTCCATAAACTAAGGAGGACCTGTTCGCATCTTACCTCACAAATTGTCATTGTTCCATAAACTAAGGAGGACCTGTTCGCATCTTACCTCACAAATTGTCATTCTTTTGGTTAGATTTTCCCTACCAGAGTATAATACCCGTTAACAGGCCTTTCAGGCCTTACAAGGCGTGGAAAAGGAAAGTTTTAGGTGTCGTAGAAGCATAAGCATATTGATCCATGGCAGAATGAATTTGGAGTCTTAAACCCTACTTAAGGTTCAAAAAAGGTAGTTTAAAGTGTAAGAGACTTAAAGTGATTTATGAAAGAAGGTCGACAGACTGTAAATACTAACAATTCCGTTTGCTCCTTCCATTTTGTAAAGAATTTTTTTATTCACCCCAATGTTTTAGATAAAGATCTCCTAAATGTCTCGATAAATCAGGATTGGCAATCTAACTATTCCTCTCTCTCTCTCTCTCTTTGCATGGTGGCGTCCCATGTGCCAAGGGTAAGATCTTCACGTCCCCCGGGGACAAAAACAAATGAGACTAGAGTTGGGGACAACAGATTTCCATCCCAGCGATTCAATTGCCTAACTTTAGCCTAAAGGCTTGGTGTAATGAAATAAATGAAATTCCACCCTATCTTCCTTATACTGAATTTATATGGAAGCACGCATGATCCATCCCAACGATAAGATTCTCCCTTTTGTTTTTGGCTTTTGAAAACGGGAATCTAAATTAATGCCAAAGGGAGCGCGTTGTGAGTTCGTGTTGTTGGCTGTCCCATACAATACGCTGGCCAAACATACATTATCTGGTGAACTGTTTTTTAATTTCGTCTAGGTGAACTTTCATTGGGATACTCGGTCATACACACGCAAGCCTAGCTAGTGACTGTAGATGTATTAAAAACACACATACTTCGTGCTGTGAACTCTCTGTTAATTTTATACAGGTGAATGAACATTGACGAGTTCCATGTTTTGTCCATCTCTTCCCTCACAAATTGCCATTTTTCTGGTCGAACTTTCCAAGAAAGACATGTTCCTCCTCCACTTGTCATGTGAACTAGTGAGTGCTTCACCTACTTCCTCAGTCTATATAAACTGTCATTCGAGATCTTCTTTCTCGCCCTGCATTGAGAAAACAACCAATCTTGCGGTTTGTCACATCTAAGTTTATGCGCTGAAGTGCAAAGCTTCAAACTTTAGTCCCTTGCCTGCATGAAAAATAACTCCTTAGCCTAGGGTTTTTTTCTCTCCCACTATGATAGGCTTTTGTTTCATGAACTGTAACATCCTTCGCCTCACCACTGGCAATATTATCCGCTTTGGGCCCTACTGTCTCTCACGGCTTTGTTTTTCCTCAAGTCTACCATCCTCACTGCTCTTTGCTGCAACTCACGACGGCGTAACCTGGGAAAACGCGTTGTCTACAGGTCAAGGGCGGAGTATCACATATAAGTTAACCCATGACTCCCTCTCTAAGCAATGTGGGACAAGGATCTTACATACTCCCCCCCTCAATGGCACAACGTCTTCGTTGTGCTCTCAGCGACACCAGCGAGCGCCCACTATGGTCACCACATGCCGTCAGGTCCACCTCGCCACCAACAATATTATCCGGCCCTTGCGGTTTTGTTATCCCTCGGGTCCACCATCCTCATTGCTCTCAGCGGCAACTTACGAGCGCACAGCCCGGGAAAATGCATCGCCTGTTGATCAAGGGCAGAGTTCACATGTAAGCTAACCCAGGACTCCCTCCTTAAGCGATGTGGGACAAGAACCTCAATGAATGATATGAATGCGCACGCTTGCCAACAGTGACGATGGAGACGTTAACAATCAACGGCAGCGCAATGACGGTGCAGAAGTTCGAGCCCGTCATGGTCCAACCAGAGTCCGAGACCCCCGACGGGTTCTATTTCCTGTCGAGCCTCGACCAGGCGATTCCCTTCACCATGAAGACGATCTACCGCTACGAGAAAGGCGGTGACAACGTCGGAGACATGCTCAAACAGGCTTTGTCCGAGGTTTTGGTCCATTATTATCCACTTGCCGGCTCCATGGCCATAAGCCCGGAAGGGAGCTTCATCGTGGAGTTGACGAAGAAGGGCGTGCCATTTGTGGAGGCGGAGGCTGATTGTAGCATGGACATGCTGGGCGATGTCCGAGTTCCCGATCCCGACGTCACCGACAAACTTATTTACTCCGATCCCGAGGCCAAAACCATACTCGAAACGCCCTTACTAACTGCACAGGTTGGGAAAAGAGAGATCTATTTATCCACTTCAGAGAAGTTGCAACTTTATTTTTAAAATGATTAACATGCATAAATGACAGAGCATCTCAACAAACAAAGTTGATCGAATGACACATGTACATTTTAAATAGATGATAAGGATAAAGGGCGTGCACATAGTTAGTTCCTTCCAATCTGTTGTTGGAACTACATTCTTTAATTTCGGATTATATGTTGATGTAATTAGAAACTGCAGTTCTACTACGGATAAACTGAAGAGAATAGTATGTCAACGTCATTCTAATGCTTGATTATTGAGAGAAAAACATATAGAAACTTTTACTTTATTATATTTTTGTGTTGTTTTGTCAATGCTGCCGGAAAGAATATATGTTTTCCAAAAGAGTGCTACAACTCTAACCGTAATTCTGTGTACTTTGTGTTATGTTCCGACTACACTTTTTGTCATAAGTTAACCTGAGTCTATTTGGTATATTATTTTGGGCTATTATATGTTCCTTGATCCTTAGCTAATTGGGGGATCTGATTGCTGGTTACAAATATGTACATCACCATGTGCAAATTTAATTAAAGTCAAAAATATATATGATATTCAAATATTTCTAACCCACCAATTAGACGCATAAGTAGAGAGGCTTCTTGATATTATGGATGGAGGAAAATATAACTCCTTCAACTTTTAGTGTGTAAGAGAGAGAGGATGCTTCATGGTAGGACCTCTATTTTTAACTAATAGTGACATGGGAGATATTATCTTTTTGCGAGAAGATGAAGGAACTCATCGTACACTATTTTTGTCGGTCCGAAAAACCATATTTTCACCCAAGGGCAAAACCATATGTTTTTGAACAAATAAAGGCACCTAGACACAGCTTTCCATGAATAATAGATATGTAGATATGATGGGTCAACGATGCTATAGCAATAGAGAGGCATTGATCAGTGCATTTTCTAGGCAATAAGTATACTTTGCAGCTAAGACCGTCGGATATTGATTATCTCCACATTTCTCTGTATCGAAGATGCCGTCATTTTTGCTGATCACAAATCAGATATCTTCAATATGGCATTCACTCGAATAACATTAAAAAGCTTTGTTAGTGAATTACGAGTGAGTGACGAATGGCCGGCCGGCCGGCATGTAAGCAAAGATTGACAATTCAAACCTAATGAAGTATTCTTGTCGCAATCGTAGCCATCTCACGCTCACTTATCTCCGTAACGCTAGCGGGCGTGTTAACTTTGTTTTCATCGCATGATGGTTTTGGAGATCAGGTGACGAAGTTCAGGTGCGGTCGATTCACTCTGGGCATTGGAATTAGCCACAGCCTGGTCGACGGCGTTTCCGGGATGAACTTCGTCAACTCGTGGGCCCAAATCGTGAGAGGGAAGCCGGTGACCGCCATCCCTTTCCACGACCGGACCCTGCTGAAGTCGCGCGTGCCGCCTCAGATCAAGTACCCCTACGACGACTTCGTTCAGATTACCGACACGTCGGACATGGAATCGCTGTACCAGCGAGAACCTCTGGTGCACAAACTTTTCCTCTTCGACGCCGACAAGATCGAGGCGACCAAGAAAGCGGTGCTGTCCGGGGGAAAGGTGAAGAGCTGCTCGAGCTTCGCGGCCGTCACGGCTCTGGTGTGGCGAGCGCGGAGCGAGGCGCTAGGGATGAAGCCTCACCAACTGACGAAGCTCCGCATGATGGCCGATATCAGGTCCAAGTTAGAGACGAAGCCGTTGCCCGAGCATTACTTCGGCAACGCCGTGGTCACGACCGCGAGCCTCTGCTCCGCGGGGGAGCTGTGCGAGAGGCCCATCTCGTTCGCCGTGGAGCATATACAGAAGGCGGTGGAGCTGCTGGACGAGGAGTACGTGCGGTCGCGGATGGATTTCGTGGACACGTACAAGCCGCAGCTCTCGTCGGTCGGCACGTTGGTGATCAGCTCCTGGACTCGCCTGGCCTACGGGATGGCCGACTTCGGGTGGGGCGACCCGTCGCCGTTCGGGTGCGGGGACCTGGCGAGGGAGCTGTGCGTGTACTTCCCGGAAGGGGAAGGGAAGAAGGGGATCGCGGTGGTGTTGGCCCTGCCGCTTTCGGCCATGAAGGCCTTTGAAGAGCTGGTCCAAGTTTGATATGACTAGGATTATGGGCCCAGATGTGGCAAAGTTTCCGCTCCATTCAGAATCTTTTCCTTTTTTCAGTGCAAGCGTCCAGCATGTTTGATGTTCAGCATATATGTTGTTCTTTGAAATTAAAAACTCCTCGAACGTGCGGGCATAGCTCGGTTGGGAGAGCGTCAGACTGAAGGTCGCGTGTTTGATAACCTCTCGACATAACTGCTCTTGCCGCCCCACCCTCACCCTCACCCTCACCCTCACCCTCACCCTCACCCCCTCCCCCTCGTCCTTCACCTCCTCCTCTCCACCCATGAGATTGAATCTCGATTGTTTAGATCTCTAAGCACTTGCGAAAGTCCAAGCTACTTGGGCATCATCAACATGAAAAATAACTATTCAGCAATCATCATTGTCTACAACTTTCGCGGCATCATCAATAAGGGTAATCAATTTCAAGGAAAACCATCCATTAATGACCCAATTCCAAAATTTTGGAACCGCTGCCTATAGGTTCCATAGACCCACCCTAGAATTGGAACGCTCCTAAAAGGACGTTCATTCCTTGCTTTTATAGATTCCACAAACATTAGGGTGGGCCTTGTTTAGCAGGGGCATCGCGCAGCACCAATAGCATCGTTATTGAAGATTCCGTTGTTGGATGAGGAGGTCACCAACAATAGCTCCTTCCAACACAAGGTTTGCAAGTTCTTGAAATATTATTCACATTGTTCTTCATCAATCGGTTTGGGTGGATTGCTCCTCATCTAAGATTGGAAACCGATCGGTCTCCATAAGAATCACTGATTATGGCCGATTAGGTCTAGTTTCGACTGGTTCCCAATTCTTTTACACATCCCTAGTCATCTGTGATTGGAGGCTCTCAAGCGATGGCCGAAGTCCTTCACCTCCAACTCCATCACTGCCCACATCAACTCCTTCATCTTCATCGCCGACCTAAAGGATCGGTACTCAAACTCAAGCAGTCTCAATGTGTGATATTGACGCATTTCTAACACCATCTCTAAAGTCCCCCTACATTGTGGTCAAGGCCTAGCCTAAGGTGGCCTTAGATGTAGGGTCTCCTAAGGCGGGCAATCTTGGATTTGAGGTATTGTGCTTGAATCTAAGGTGATACGCTATCCTAATATATCCGATCACGAGCTTGAGCTAGGCGTGAGCAATGGTCCACGGTCAACTCTGGACTGACCCAATTCGGCCGGTCCTGTACAGGTTCTTAAGACAATTAGGTCGGTCCTTGATTCTAAAATCTCTAACTCAGTACTGTATGGGTTGGTTCTTGGTCCTAAAATTTTGGGTTAGTCCAAATATTAAGAATAAGACAGAATTACTATGAAGTGCGGAACAAATGAGCCCTTTTTCTCACCAAGTTTAAGAGCAGAGAATTGAAAAACCTAGGAGCAGCTTCTTTTACTTGCCGAACCCAGGAATAAAGAATTAAGAAATCTTTCTCTTCCTTCTTTTTCTTGCCGACTGCCCAGCCCAGGAGCACAGTAGTCTTCTTCCTTCTGTTTCTTGCAAAGCCCTAATTTGACAAAAGGGAGGACCTCGTTGTCGCTTGCCTTTCCATCATCCTCGCTCACCGCTTACCTTGCCGTCTCCCTTGCTCGCCACCTGCCTCGCTCAGTGCTCGCCCAGCTCGTCACTCGCATCACGTTGCATTGGCTGCACTCCCCTAACTTGCCTTTCGTTGGGGCCTCTATTTGCTGCTGGTGACTATTGCTCGCATCAGCCTCACTTTGTTCATTGTTTGCCGCCACTCACCTCAACCTCGCTACTTTGATTTGAAAGTCTTGTGCGAGTTCTTGGATTATGTTAGATTTTAACTTTTGCACTTTAATTTCTAATTTGAGCTTGATATCCGAAATAATTGTATTACTCTTCTTGTTGCATCATGAGAGGTTTGATAATTTGACCTTAATGTAAGGAAAATTTGGTCTTTGTGCATTGGCTCTCAAGCTAAAAGAAAATGTAGTTTTCAAAACTGATATTGAACTACTCATTGAGAAATTATGTCGCACTCATAAGCGAGTTCAAATGTTGTGCGCTTTTGGGTATCTTCGAAAATTTTACATACCCCTCCGTCTACGTTGAACCTATTGTAACAGAAGTATCAGGAAGGAAAGACTGATGAAAGAACGGAAAATGTCAAGAAGATAAAGACAATTAGCAAAGGCCAAATCAAAGAATGAGCTGATTTGGTTCGCAATCTTATCTGATGAAGAGAGGTTAGAATCATCATAGGACTAACATAGCTCAATTACTTTATGACTATTTCATAGTTTGTATCACATATTTTGACTTTTTTTATAGTTTCATCGTATTTTATATGTTCATTTTTGTGGTTTGTAGCTTTTAGCAAATGGATATTTATATTATTATCTTATATTTATGTTTGACATTCATTGGTGTTCATAGTTAGGTTGCTCAATATCACATTATGGATGAATATAAAATTTGAAATAATATGTCCGTCCTTTTCGAAAAATGCAATAAATGATTACATGAAAATAATTTAGCGCATGCAAGCGCATGGAACAATGTTTAAATGAGTTTTGATTTTTTTTCTTGTGAAAGAGACAGACTAGACAGAGTGGAGCAGGAAACTAGTGTGTGTACTACAGTCCGGTATTAGTCGCAGCATATGTAGATTTTTGGCAGGTGTTTTTTTCCTCCTGATTTGCCTTGTCCTTTGTTTGCGAGTCAGTCCAATATAGAAGCAACATAATTGCAATAAATAATACACATAAACAATGTTTATGTTGTTTGGGTTGTACAACAAATGAATTTTTCACACCGTTAAAATCAAAATTTGTCTTGCTTTGTATATTTGATTGAACAAGTGCGTTAGTAACAAGATACGTTCGATCTCCTATTGTGTCTAATAACCGACCCCTATAATCTATAAGCTGGGCTAGGATATATGAGAGCTCAGTTTATAGAGTGTGACAACTATGGGTGATCGGTCCAGGGTGGGTAAGTTTCAAAACCTGGATCATGTACCCGATCCTATTATAACCGGTTCTCTTTTTTTGGACCTGTTCCCAACCCTCCATGTATTTTCGGTTTGGTTCCAGGGTTAACCCTGTTTATATTGAAACCTATTTTGCAATCGCTCATCTTATACGATTTCGAATTTTCTATCAATACACGAGAAAACAATATAACTCTTTTAATTTATATTGAAACATTAAGCACTTGTAATTAATAAGTAAATAAACTTTTTGACTAAACAAAAAACTAAAGATCAATAAGGCAAATTATCATAAACAAAACTATAAAACAAAGAAAAAATCTTAACATTGCATATACATTAGTAACAAATATTGATCCAATATTAGTTTCATTCCCACAATACTACATGAAGTTTTTCATTTATCTAAAATGGTTAAAAAACCTTTAGTGCAAGCATAACTCCTCTAAAAGTGAAATAAACATAACTCTTCATCCAAAAGTGAAATCAGATGAGCTAATCCACGTGGTCTAAAATTTCTGACAAAAACCTAAAATTCATATATAAAGAAAAACCAACAAGAATCAATGCTCTAGCAAAAGTTATAGTTTAATTAAAATCTATTTGCTTACCACAAAATCGGAGTTTCCACAAAATGAAGTTTAGTTTCCAATGATAATGTCCTCGATAAGACAATCCAAATCTTAAAAAAAATTAAATAAGGCATTCACTTAATAGATAGTTATGAGAATGAATTACACCGCCTAAAATTTTTCCGCATTCTCGATGCACTTTTCAACATTAATTGGCACACAAACAGCTCTCAACCAATCTTGAGAACAAATCAAACCTTCCATCACTGTAGGAGTCAAAGAACTTCGAAAGCCATCAAGTACACGTCCCAATGTACTAAAAGCCGACTCTGAAGCAACAATAGTCACGGGAATAGACAAAACATCTAGAGCCATCAAAGATAAGATCTTATATTGTAACGACCTCCGCCTCGTCACTCACAATATTATCCGCTTTGGGCCCCATTGGTCCTCACGGCTTTATTTTTCCTCGGAAAAACGCGTTGTCGGTAGGCCAACGGTAGCTTATCACATATAAGCTCTTCTAGGACTCCTTCCCTAGGCGATGATGTCACAGACTCCCCCCTCAATGGCACATCGTCCCCGCTGTGCCCTCAGCGGCACCAGTGAGCACTCACTGTGGTCACCACATGCGGTCGAGAGTTGGCTTTAAGTAACGCTTTCTGCCTCGCCACTGATAATATTGTCCGCTTTGGGCCTCATTGACCCTCATGGCTTTATTTTTCCTCGGGAAAACGCGTTATCGGTGAGTCAACGTTAGCTTATCACTCCATTTCTAGGCGATGTGGGACAGGGATGTCACATGTACTTTGACCCAGTACTCGTTCACCACATCAAAAGATCGAGATTAGGGCTAACAAACCGATTCTTGAACCGGTCCGGTTGATCCAGTTCCCAGGTGGGTTATCCCTCATAACCGGTTCCCGGACCGATTCAAATCGAATCTAAATTTTGGGAACCGGTTTCAACGGGAACCGGATCCCGACCCTGTTTTCCGAGTGGGCCAGTCTAATTATCTAAAAAAACTCCAAATTTTGTATTTAGTTTTAATTATATCCCTTAAACCCCTAATTTTAGTTGTAGTCCACATATATCCATACCTTTTTTTGTCTCGAAAAAATCACAAACTTTAAGTCTAGTCTCAAATCTGCAAAAACTTTTTCTATCTAAAATAAAAATCATCAATTTATATTTTAGTCACAAATTTATTCACATTAGCCCTTCATTCAAAAACCGTCATCGATCGCCACTCATTTTTATATCCTAGAACAGTCTCACTTTAGAGATAAATTTTCATGTTGTCTTAAGTAAATTTATTATCAATGTGAAAAGGCACAGTTAAGTTGGGCTTTGACCACAAGGGTATATTTTAAAATAAATTCAAAGTCTATAATTTTTTTTTAGAAAAAATAAAAGTCATTGTAGATTTGGAAATAAACCTAAAGATTGAGATTATATTGAGACAAAAAAAAGTTTAAAATGGATTTAAGACTAAACCTTAAGTTGATGAATTTTTTACAAGACCAAAGTAAAAGTTTGAGGCATAATTAGCACTAGTTTTAAAAGTCAAGAATCTTTTTAGAAAATTAGACCCACAAAATACCACATCTTGCGAATTTTACCCCGCGGGGCTTGAATCTCAACTAGCTAACCGTATCATCTCAAATTAGCTACCAGTTTGCTCCCAAATACAACTCCCGACCCATTGGGGAGTGTAATCCAAATATATAATCAGAATTAATTAAGCCGTCTAGTGCAATTAACGAGAATGGTACTATAGCAACACAGATACTTTAATTCGAGCTGGGGGGTGCCCAGCAATTAAATTGCAAATTCTTTAATGCCTCCCCGAGTTCCATTTTTTTTTAATGGACCATCAGATCCGACTCATGACATGAGAGCTGTTGGTCCACTAAAAGACTTGGGTGGGTCAAGAACTCGATTAACATGATCCCTTGCCATCCCTATTCATTATTCAGATCAAAAATTTATGAGGCAGAATTATTGACTACGTAGGGTATCCAACCTACGTATGTCACGCTTAATCTACACCCGACACGTACATTCTATTCCACTAAGCTAGATTTTAAGGAACCCTAACATTCAGAGATTGCGCAGCATTGTCAAACAACAAATTGAATATAGGAGAATGCTTTCCTCACAACTCCGCTAGGAAGAGAAGAATGTAATGAGTTCAATCATAACAGGATGGCAAAAAAGGATATATGGGGATCATGCATGAGAAGGAATAGTCCCTTATCAAAAAAATTAAGCATCGGGCTCATGTGGATTATGTGGTTCATGTCGATACTCTGGTTGACATATTTGGAGTGAAATGGAGTGTTTTCATTCCAACACGAGTAGCAATTGGTACTGCCACATTGTTCCTAGTCAAGGATCGACTCCCTGAAGGCAGCATTACTTATTCAAGGCTGAAGGCCTTCAACATTTTGCTGCACAAAATCGTTATCAATTTCATCAAACCAAAAGCTGCTTCCAAAACTGATGTCTCAAGCTCTGAGGCGAGAGTCGTGTATAAGATTGGCAAAGGAATGGAATTTTCTCTTCCTCACACCATACTCCTGCACATGTACATAATAGTCATGAAAGGCAATGGACAATTGCCTTATGCTGCCTTGGTGACCAAGCTATTTCAACACTTTCAAATTAGGCTACCAACCTCCTTGGTTGTTCGCACACTTGCTCCTATGGAGATTGGATACAAAATGCTTGCCAAGATGAGGCTGAAGGAGTTGAGCATGGTGATGGAAGCTATTAAGAAGGAAATTCCTAGCCACTCCAAGGAAGAGGTTACCAGCCAAAAGAAGAAAGGAAATGAAGTAATAACAGAGACAGTGAAGAGGAAAAGAACACTTATTCTGCATGATGATGACAATGATGTTACTCTCTCTGCTTATACCTTGCGTTATCCCAAGAAATCCGTTCAGCCTTCACAGGACAAAAACAACAGTGAGTCAGAAGGGAGAGAAGAAGCAAGTGAAGAAGGAGCTGATGAAGAAAGAGAAGGCAGCGATGTCGTGACTTCTCCGAAGTTGCACAACCTAGGGTTCGGCTAATGAATTGCTAAATTTGACTTAGCTCGAGCTATCTCAAGCTCATACCAATTCGCGACTTAAGTTAATATTCTTAACATACAAGATTTATTTTACTTGGAGCCAGCACAAATCTATTTATGGTGGGTCGATTAGAATCCCTATAAAGTATCGGGAGTTATACTTTACTCCTACAAACCAAAAAATGTGAATTCGGAGACTTGGTTACGCTAAATTACTTTAACGCCCTTTTGGTACCTTGCTTTTCTTTGAAAAAATGTTTGGTAAGCAGATTGGATTCATTTTAATTTAACCCTAACATGTGAGGTGATCACACAATGTAGTTAATGTCCTAATCCTAATGACAAGTAAAAAGAAAATTCATGTAACTACTCTAATATGACATATGATTAATGTGTCTAATTTTATATGACATGCAATTCTCAATTAAGCAAACCTAATGTGAAAACTATAGGACATGCACATGAAAATGTGATGTGAAATGACTTATGCTTGACATGCACATGATTTTTTTTTTGCATTTTCATAAAAAATCCGTAATTAAAAATACTTGAAATTAAACTATCTAAGAAAAATATTTTCAAACTAACCTTAAGAGATAAGCTAAGTTAAGTCATATACTTGTTTGGAAAATATTATAATTAGATGTGTATGAACATGCAATGTTATCTAGAATGTTCTAATTTATCTACATGCAATTTTTATTTTTTAAATAAGGAAAGAAATCAAAATAAATCATCCTAACTCATCGAGACCGAAAATTCAAGACCACCAGAAGATTTCGTTAGTGAAAATCGATAAATTGATCTTAAGCCTTAAAGATCAAAATATCAATTTTAAAAATCCCGTGCAATTAATTATTCTATCTAAAGTCTTATAGATAGAATAAAAAATTGATGTGCGGTTGCGAACTATGAGATTAATCCTAATAAGTGATGCCAATCACTCAAAACAACCAAGTTAGACATATCTTACCATTTAAATATTCAAATCAAACTAGGATAAAATATTTACCTAATTTTTTTATCAACTTTTTCAATTTGAATGAAAAAATGTGATCACCGAATGGAGGCTAAAGTCGCTGTGGTTGACTTATGATGGGTGTCGCTCAGCCACGTATGCTCCGCACCGCTTCTGGGTTGCAAGCACAGGAATAAAAAAAAACTTCACTGGAGATTACAATGCCGCTGGAGACTCACTTTTTTCATGCTTTGGGCGCCTCCCTTCTACTTTTCTGTTTGTTTAGTTCTCTGGGACATTTTTGCTCAAATCTGATTGAGTGCCTCTCCCACCATTTGACCAAAGCCACAATTGATCAGATTTTTTCTTTTGCTGCTTCGCTGGGGAGTCTTCAATGGCCAAATTCTTCGAGTATTGGAAAGGTTGGCAACAACAATGGTGGTTGCAATGCACAAGGAAATGCTGCAGGAGATTAACTGAAACGGAGACATTCGCAGCTGGCGTGGATGAATTAATGGAGGCGAGGGATGCTTCTCCGGACTGCTCATCGGTGCCAGGGGGTGTTTGTTGGATGCAACGAACTGTTGAACGTTGAAACCGCTGAGGATTACGCGAGAAAAGGGGTGGTGCCGGAGCCGCGATGGACGCCAAGGGGCTGCAAACGCTGGACAATGCAACGGATGAACGCCACTCTGTTGTTCGTAGAGGAGGACTCGCCAAACGGAGAGTTGTCGCAAGAAGACACCAATAGAAACTTCACCAATTTTTCAGTTTTTGGACCCTCTATCCCTTTTCTGACTTTCACGCTCTTTCTTTTTCAAGCGCCATGAAAGACTTTTTCTTTTCTTTTCTACTGCTCCTCAGACGTCCCCAAAGTCAACTTCTCCTCTCTTTGACATTTTTTCCTCCCTTTCTCACGCACGACTCTCCCTTTCGCACCCCAATCTCTCAAGCTCGTCTTTCTGTGTTTTTTTCTTTGCCGATCGTCCCCCCTCAAATGCCCCACGTCCGTCTCTATTTATACGGGGTAGAGTTCGCCCTAAAAAAGTTTGGAAAACTGAAGAGATTGGGCATGTGTGATATCCTTTGAAAGATTGGCACACGAATTTTCCTTCAAATAAGCACTTTAGCCATTATCCACTATCTTTCGTCGCTTCAAATTTTCTCGCGCATTGATTATGACCCCAATTCTATTTTTATCCATTAAATATGTCGAAACTAACAAATCTCCATTAAAATTTGAATCTCACACCTTCTAAAAACTCTTTCGATTGCATGTATGTCGGCACGTGGTAAGATCATCCTTGAACCATGCGATCTAAATGCAATGCAAATATAATATTATTGTTTAAATGTTGGACTAACCCTATTTTTTTATGCAATTTAAAATTTAGGTGTCAACAAGCGATGATAAGAAGAGAGAAGAAAAAGAAGAAGCATAAAAAGACAAAGAAACAAAAATTATGGCGTGGACAGAAAGCACAGAAGAAGATGTACAGGAGGCTGCACAACAAGAGAGTCAGGATGACTCCTCTGATGGGAGACATGCTATTTCTTTGTCCACAAATTTTGAAGGGACACGAAGTGAAGAAGTTGGAGAGGAAATTGGAATTGAAGGAGCTGTACACTCTTCACCTATAGGCATGGAGATAGGGGGAGTGAGTGAAAAAGCAGGACCTTCTACTCCTCATATTGCAAGTCCATCTGATCTTTGCTAAATTCCCTCCAAGTGGTGAAACTTAACCAGTTGTTGCTCCCAGGTTTCTCCAGACTCCACGAACTACTTTTATAGAGGCCAGTGCTCAGACAGAACAACCAGCAGATTTACAACAGCTGCTAGAACTCCTTCTGGAGTTAAAGGCTAAGCAATCAATAATGGAGCTTGAGATTGTCCTGGTTCACAATGTTTTCAACGAACAAGTACAGTTGTTGACTCTTCAAGTTCAAGCTTAAAATCAACAACAGACTGTCATACTTGAAAGCGTTGAGCAGGTATGACAGTCTGTTGTTGGATATAAGATTGTCAAGTATGACAGTCAGTGGACAGTATGTTGTATGACAGTCAGTTGAGGCCAGGTTCACAAGAAGACAGCTTCCTGATAGGATATAAGATTGACTATCTTTATTTATTTGGATGCCTTTGATCTTTCAGAAGGCAAATATATTTGGAAGGCGTCTACTTATGGAAACCAAGGTCCTAATTGTATGGGTGAACATGATTGATGGACTTTCATCATGATCCTCAATCGACTCGAGATCTCCTTAATTGATTACGTCCAATGGGTAGATTGGAAAAATTCTTTTGGAAAGTGCCAACAGTCAAGGAGGCATGAAGGAGTATTTAAATGACACATCTCTAATCATTCGGGGGCACTGGTGATTGAGAGAAAAATTCCAAAGTCTGAAAGTTTACATTTCATTTGTCATTTTACTAAGCTCAAAAAGTTGTAAACAAAAAAGAGAGATTTTTAGTATAAAATTCTCTTCACTTCTTTCTCTCACGAAGCTCTAAACACAATTGTAATTCTCTTTTGATCTATAGTGGAATCCAGGCAGTAAGTTGTCAATGTGGAAGAGTAGATGTAGGCTTGGACTAAATCGAACCACTATAAACTCTGTGTTCGTTTTCTCTTCCCTGAACTCATCTACTTTATTTATAGTGTTATTGCTTATATATGAACTTATCATTTCATCGCTCTTCAGACTTAGCTTCAAAAGAATATCTTTTTACTAAATTCCGCGGAAAATTACTTTTACACCAATTCACCTCCCTCTAGGTGTTAATACCAGCACTCTCATGCGCAAGGCAAGCTCAGAATAGCATTTTACCCCTCTTTTGTGATTATATTCCAGCGAGCTAAAAAATTTACACAGGAGGGCACTGCTTTTAATAGTGTCAAATTCAGAGTCTGTAGCACGTGATGAGCAATGCTTTGTAGATATTGTTCGTGGTGTTTGCTAAAACTGACTTATATTCGATAGATTACGTTCAACTTACGAATTTGCTTTTTTTTAGTGGCATCTCACTAGGTTTTTTGCACTGGTTTGAGAATTTTGCTTGTTGGTGGTGCATTCCTTACTCATCTAAGTGGTGTTGTGGTTTTAGATTGGCTTTGCCTCGAAACTCTTGATAATTTCACATTTCTTTTTAAAACTGAAGTGAGCAGTCGTTGAGAGGCATGGATAGAGCAAAAATAGAGACGTGTAAAATATTAGGCGAATAATGAATAAAAGCAATAAGTCTTCCTCGAGCATGTGCAACAATATACAGAAAGCAATTGCACCCTGAAGCTAAATACACCAGACGAATAGAATACATACCTTTGATAATGTTCAGAGAAAAAATTACCTAGCTTTGCAAATTTAGTCAAATGAATACATGGGTGATTTGTAGTTTTTATCAATCATTCACCTAATACATCTCCAATAGATTGTCGAGCCATCAACTCCATGCCATCATCTTGCCGACACCTACCACCAATCGTCATGAGAGTGCACAAATAACGTAGTACAGGGCAAACATTACATGTTCTCGATAACCATGAAATATATATATACACACAAAAAAAAGATTCACTTAATGGCTAACGCGACGATTGCTAGTATATGAGTACATCAATACATGCTCAGATTTGAACAATAATAGGGACTGATCCATAACAAGGTCTTACTGGAAATTCATCGAACATGTTACGATTTTTCGGCTAAACGGTGAGAAGACACATGGATGAATTCGGATTTTATACTAATCTCAACTTAAATCCATTGAGGATGTTCAACCTTGTCTTTTTCACACATTTATTCATACGCATACATATACCTTCTCTTTGTATCAGAGATAAATATATACCTTCTCTTTTATTTGTCTCGTGGAAAATTGATGATTTGGAACATATTTTCTCTGCTCGCCCCGTCTTCGCCAAACGCACGCGAATAAAAAAAAAAAGTGGGGGAGTCAGACGCGTCGTTAGTGCTCACCACACCACGAGAAAGTTGTCTTGGCCGACGAAAACCAAGTTGATATTACGAAGTTGTCCCATTCATGTTAGGTCTTATTAACTGAGTGTCTTGAGATGCTTAGTGAGGATGATTTCGATGTTTGAACTGCTGGATTACATTCCGATATTGCTTAATTGAGTTTTCACGGCATTTGTTAATAAAATTCGATACTAGATAATATAATATGACTTTTCAATGAATGTTGTTCAACTGGCATTCTTTGGCAAATATAATTACTAGAAAAGTGTCAAATCTAATGTACAGATGGGTCTATTGTACAGATGGGTGAGGGCCTTTGCGCTCTGACCCGTGGCCGCCAGGCGTGGGCTACAACCCTTGCCGGTAACCAGCAATCTTCACTGGGCATAATGAAAAGAAATGGAAAAAAATAGTAAAATATATGTACAAAAGTTGAGAACTCTTATCAAAATATTGTGAATCAAAGTTAGCCCAAAAGACTATATTGGCTAAATTGAAAATTTAGAATCAAAGTAGTATCCATACAATAAGTTTGGGACAATTTTTGGATTTTTTTGCCCAATTTGGCATGATGATTATTTTATGAGTGGCAAAAACATGATGGGTGGAAGATAGCATCCGCAGCGTGCACTTTGACTGAGTTATATATTTAAAAACTTCACCAACAGAGCATGCATCGATCGATCACCAAACATGATGGGATCGAGCCTGCTGTTTTTCGCGGATCAGTTCCTATCTATATTCCAATCTCACACCACAAAATCTCTCTATATAAGTTGGTCGGGACCTCGCAGACGTGTAATGCAACAAGGCCTATGTTTCATAATACATCAGTAAGGGAAGCTTCCCAAGGTATACGTGCCTCTTTCAAACTCCTTTGATAATCTCTTCCTCCTTCTTTTTCCTTTCCTTTCTTTTTTCTTTTATCCCTTTTCTCGTCCGGTCGTACTCTGAAGACTATAGTCCATAAGGGTACCGGTCTATGATTGTATGCATCGAATCACCATGTCTCCTTGATACACGATTTTCGGTAAATTGATCCTGGACGCTCGATCCATCCTATGATGCAATGCAACCAACTTGGTTCAATACATTAGTGCGTTACCTCCATCAAATAGTGTGTTACGGTGAAACGATAATATTAACTTATTCAGGTTTGCCCTTTCCAAGATGCATAATTGTTTTCAAAGCTTTGACGCACTTTATGAAAGAAATTCCTAGCCTCGAGTCTCCTTAATCTTTCACAAGAACACCATGGACTCCATCCATCAACGTTATACATTTCTGAGGATTTTGATCAACCGGACCGTCATATATCGGCTAATATAGAGTGAGAACTCCTTGTTATTTTCTTACCAAATAGATGTTGCTTCATTACATGCAGTTATACTTTCATCTGACTAAGAAGTTCCTGAGCTACAGCAATGGCGGCATCCATGATAATGAACGGTGGTGCCGTGACTGTGAAGAAGTCAGAACCCAGCTTGGTCCAACCGGAGTCGGCCACACCCGACGGAGTTTATTTTCTGTCCAGCCTCGACCAGGCCATCCCGTCACCATGCAAGTGATATAATGCTAGGAGAGAAGCGGAGACGACGTCGGAGACGTTGTGAAAAGGGCTTTAGCCAAAGTCTTGATTCATCATTTTACCCGTTCGCGGGGAATTTGGCTACTACTCCTCAAGGTAGGCTCGCCGTGGCATGCACCAAAAGGGGCACGACCTTCGTCGAGGCCATCGCCACTGTGATATCAACAAGTTGGGCGATGTTCGAGTTCCCGATCCGGACATTACAAGGAAGCTCGTTTACACGGATCCTTCCATCACGGAACTATTAGAAGTTCCTCTTCTGACTGCTCAGGTATTGGAGAGTCTTGTTTTTGTTGGCATCTGCTCTGACTAGAGTTGTGATATAGGTTCTTCATTAATCAATAATTACCTAGGAAAATTAGGTTTATTATCTTAAGCTCCGGGGAAAGAGAAGGCGACACACCCCAAGATCAGCTGTGCCGCAGTTGTTACCCAATTAAAATTGTCATTTGCCTTGTGTTTCAACCGGCATGCGACGGGATGATATCTAAAGATGGTGACATTCTGTAGAGAAATAGCAACTTAGTTTCTGTATTTGACTTATCTACTTGTCCTTTCAGAGCTTATGAGTTTCCACTCGCGCATTCCATACGGATATAATCATTGCATGGGTTTGGGCATTTACCTAGAGCTTGTATCATCAAACCAATACAGTAATGGACAACTGGACTTTTGAGTATAGAGGCTTGCACACATAGACTTAGTAGAGGACGATCTAACACTGTGACGGCCTATTTTTGGGGTTTTCGGAAATTAAATCGGGGAAAAATTGTACTCAAATGTGGCTAGGAATAATTAATTTAGACTTACGGCGAATGATTTTATTTTTCCCTTCGAATTCGGGATTTTTCCTAAATTTTCCCGATTTTCTATCATTTCTCTTGATTTTTCTTCCATTTTCTTGGTTTTTCTTCCTATTTTCTTCTCTCTCCCGCGCACTGACTCAGCCACGCGGACTGCCAGCGAGGCGCGGCTGGCCACGCGGCGCGCGCTGACGCTGGGCCCAGGCCACGCGGCAGCCACGCACGCGCCAGCTGCCTCCCTCTGCCACGTCACCTCTGTCTTCCTCCTTCCTTCTCTCTCTCGCGCGACCCCCCCTGCACAGAAAACCCTAGCCGCCATTGTTGAAGGAGATGAGATGAAATTGGATTTGAAATTAGGGAAAAACGTGGGGGATGAGCCGCCATGGTTGCCTGAACACCCATCTGTCGCCGTCGACGCCGCCAAGACCTCCATCGTCTCCAAAAGCCGAACCCTAAACCTCTTTGTTGGCCACCGCCTGCAACTTCCTCTCCGTCCCTCGCCGAGCCTCGCCGGCGCCTCGTGGAGCTCCCAATCGACACCTAACAGCCTCGCCTTTGCCACCGTTCCGCCAGCTCCGACCCTCAGCTCATTTTGGCCAATTGGATAGGGACCCTAGAGTGAGGGCTCTCCTAATCGAAGATTAGATGGTAGACTCATTGAGATTTATCTCATTGTTGTTGTTAACCTTTTTCTTACAGGTCCAGAACGTGGAGTCCCTCCTCGAGGGCCAGGTGAGACTAGAGGAGCTTAGGGATGCTGAGAAGTTAGTTTATTTTGTTGTAATCAGTTAGGAGTATTTTTGATAGACACTTAATTAACCCCTTACCCATGATTTTTGATTGTATTATTAATGGGTTTAACCGTCGCATGGTCTGTTTGTAATTACTGAATTAGTTGTTTAAATTAAAGAATTTTCAGACACCTCAGGATTTGTCCGGGATTAATTATTTGTTTCCGCTGTGTACTTATTTATTTAATTAGCTAATTAATGAGTTTTTAATTGTCGACGATTATTCCTAGGAACGTCACAAATTTATTGACTGACAAGGACCATCTTCGGAGACTGTCGCGAGCTCGGGACCGGGGCATGACAGCCCCTGTTGAATTGGTATCAGAGCAGGGTTAAAAAATTGGAGTAATAAGGTTAGGTTATGCTTTCCTGGGGTGAATTGTGTTAATTGATGTGATTTTCAATGATTGTTATTAATTGCAATTGATTTGTTGTGATTGTTTATGATCTGTGATTGTCTTTGATCTGTGATTGTATAGTCTTACATTTAGCCGCGTTGGCACGGTATGTGACGTATACAACAAGGCCGGATGTTCGACCCTGTTATTATTGAATTGAATGTACTACTGACAAATGACATATGAAAGCATTGCTGTGTTATCGCTCTGCTACTTAAGGCTTGCTGTGTTATCGCTCGCCATGAAAGCATTGCTGTGTTATCGCTCGCCATTGGCTTGCTGTGTTATCGCTTGCCATTTGAAAGCATTGCTGTGTTATCGCTTTGCTATTGAGGCTTGTTGTGTTATCGCTTGCCTTTGGGAAGCACTGCTGTGTTATCGCTTTGCTAACCCCCTTTTGATCAGGTTGTAAGAATGAGTGGGAACCAGAGACCGCCTAGGAGAAGAGTGACCTTGGATCGCTTTGGAGTAGGAGCTGAGGCTCCAGCTGATCCGAGGATTGAGGCCCTCATGCAGTCCCTGGAGGCTTTTCGGGATAGGGTGGATCAGCAAACCCAGAACCAGGAAGCTGCTGCTGCAGCCGCTGCTGCCGCTGCACAGAACCAGGAAGCTGCTATTGCATCCGCCGCAGTTGCTGCGGCGAATGCTGCCGTTGCTACATTTTTGAATGCTAATGCCCCTCCACCTGAAGTGGGTATCGCTACTCATGTACCCGAGGATGAGGTATTTGATGATATGGTGGACGCTCCTATTCCTGCAACTGCAGGTAGGAATGAGGAGAGGAGGATCCAAAAGCAGGTTGAGCAGTTCCTGAGGTTACAGCCTCCCCAGTTTCATGGAAGAGGTGATCCGGAGGCCGCTACTTCTTGGCTCCGAAATATTGAGAAGGTATTCACAGTACTGAGGTGTTCTGACTCTGATAAGGTGGTCTTGGCCGTGTACCAGCTGGAGGACAACGCCAGTCATTGGTGGGATGCCACCAAGGATCGAGTATTTCCTGCAGGGACAGTACCTACCTGGCGAGCATTTGTGGAAGCTTTTAACCACAAGTATTTTTCTAACACTGCGAGAGACCAAAAGATGGCGGAATTCTTGAAGCTCCTTCAGAATCAGATGTCAGTGGAGGAGTACGAGGCTAAGTTTGCTGAGCTATCCAGATATGGCAGGAGGATAGTGGAAGACTTTAAGGATAGAGCCATCAGACTCAGAGATGGACTGAGGTCAGACATTAGGAGTCAGTTAGCACCCCTGAAGTTGCGCAGTTACGACGAGGTGTTGAGTAAGGCACTTTCTGTAGATAGAGACATGGCGGAGAAAGCCGCTGCATCTGGATCGCGATTCACCCCTGGTCGAGACAGTCGTAGACAGGGGAAGAGGCCTATGACTGGGAGCAGGTACCCGATACCGCCTATCCGGAGAGGAAACTTTGGGAGACCGGCACCTCGTGTAGAAGATAAGTGTCGCCAGTGCGGTAGACATCATGGACCTGGAGTCTGTCCTCGCATTACTGGAGCTTGCTATGGTTGTGGCCAACAAGGCCATATGCAGAGAGACTGTCCACGCCGCCCAGTTGGGGCGCAGCCACCACTACGCATTGGACAGCCTGCCAGGATGGAGAGACCCCCAGCTTAGGGGAGAGTGTATGTTGTGACTCGAGCAGAGGGTCAGAACGCAGGTGGAGTGATTGTAGGTACAATTTCCTTACATCAGCATGTTGCGTATGCTTTATTTGATACTGGAGCCACACATTCGTTTGTTGCTACCCAATTTGCTAAACTAGTTGAGTTGAATTTGGAACCGTTGAGTGCAGTCCTTAGTGTTACTACTCCTATGAAAGATAGGGTGTTATCAGTTGAGGGGTGTAAGGGATGTGAGATAGTGATTAGTGGGGGTGAAAGGACTGATTGATTTGGCTGTATTGACTATGTTTGATTTTGATGTTATTATTGGGATGGACTGGTTAAGGAAATAGAGAGCCACGGTGGACTGTTATAATCAGGTGATTCAGTTCCATCCGTTGGATCTTCCTAGTTATGAATTTGTAGGAAGCAGACGAGGTCCTTCTATACCATTGATCTCATCCCTCGAGGCAGTGAAGCTGCTCGAGGATGGATGTCAAAGTTTCTTGGCAGCTGTGATAGACTTGTCGGTTGAAGGGCCGACAATTGAAGAAATCGCAGTGGTGCGAGATTTTGCTGATGTGTTTTCAAAAGAATTACCAGGACTACCCCCGAAGAGAGAGATTGAATTTGTTATTGAACTAGCTCCTGGCACTGAACCTATCTCCAAGCCTCCCTATCGGATGTCGTTGTCAGAGTTAAAGGAATTGAAGGTGCAGATGCAGGAGTTGCTGGATAAGGGATTCATCCATCCTAGTGCATCACCTTGGGGTGCACCGATACTATTTGTGAAGAAGAAGGATGGGTCTATGCGATTGTGCATCGACTACAGGCAGTTGAATCAAGTGACGATTAAAAATAAGTATCCTCTGCCGAGGATTGATGACCTATTTGATCAGTTGCAGGGTGCCTCAGTGTTTTCTAAAATTGACCTGAGGAGTGGTTATCATCAGCTGAGGATCAGGAAGGAGGATATTCCGAAGACCGCGTTCCGTACAAGGTATGGTCATTATGAGTTCACCGTGATGCCTTTTGGATTGACTAACGCCCCTGCTGCATTTATGGATATGATGAATCGTATTTTTAAGGAGTATTTGGACCAGTTTGTCATAGTGTTTATCGACGACATCCTGGTGTCCTCGAAGAGTTTGGAGGAGCATGAATAGCATCTGAGGATAGTACTGACGACCCTTCGAGAACACGGGTTGTACGCCAAGTTCAGTAAATGCGAGTTCTGGCTAGGTCGCGTCGCCTTCTTGGGCCATGTGATCTCTAGTGATGGGATTTCTGTGGATCCAGCGAAAATAGAAGCAGTCATGGAGTGGCCGAGACCCACGACAGTGACTGAGATCCGGAGTTTCTTGGGTCTGGCAGGCTACTACCGTCGTTTTATGGAGAAGTTTTCAAATATAGCGGCGCCACTGACCAATTTACTGAAGAAGGATACTAAGTTTGAGTGGACCGACAAATGTGAGAATAGTATCTACGAATTGAAGAAAAGGTTGACTACTGCTCCAGTTCTGATGATTCCATCAGGTCCCGGTGGGTATGAGATTTACAGTGATGCATCCTATCAAGGGTTAGGGTGTGTTTTAATGCAGCATGGACGGGTTGTAGCATATGCATCGAGACAGCTGAGGCCTCATGAGCAGAATTACCCGACACATGATCTAGAACTAGCTGCAATTATCTTCGCTCTCAAGATTTTGAGGCATTACCTATGTGAAGAGAAGTTCACTATTTATACAGACCATCAGAGTCTTAAATACCTATTTTCTCAGAAGGAATTAAATATGAGGCAGCGCATGTGGATGGAACTACTGAAGGACTACGACTGTGACATTCTGTATCATCCAGGGAAGGCTAATAGGGTAGCTGACGCCCTCAGTCGCAAGTCATCGGTGGCACATCTGATGGTGAAGGAATGGCTTCTACTTGAAGGAGTGAGGGATTCAGACTTTAAGTTTGAGGTGAGTCATCTTACCAGTTTGATGGCTACCTTACGAGTGGAACCGCAGATTCAGTCGAGGATTAGTCCCTACAGTCTACAAACCCAGCTCTTCAGAAGATTATACAGATGAATGACAATCAGAGGAAGCCAGACTTCCAAATCTCAGAGGATGGGATTCTGAAGTTCAGGGGAAGACTCTGTGTGCCTAATGATACTGCACTTAAGGAAGAATTATTGGCTGAGGCCCACAGGAGTAACTATAGCATCCACCCTGGGAGTACTAAGATGTATCAGAATCTGAGACCACATTATTGGTGGTCTGGTATGAAAGCTGATGTAGCCAAACATGTGGCTAAGTGTCTGACATGTCAGCAGGTGAAGGCGCAGCATTGTAAACCAGGAGGTCTGCTGAGACCATTGGAGATCCCAGAATGAAAGTGGAAGCATATTACGATGGACTTCATGACCGATCTACCCAGGAGCCAGCGGGGTCATGATGCTATTTGGGTTATAGTAGACAGACTGACTAAGTCTGCACATTTCATTGCAGTACGGAAGGACTTTGCCTTAGACAGATTGGCTGAGTTATATGTTCGCCAGATCATCAGACTTCACGGAGTACCAGTGACGGTCACCTCTGATCGTGACCCAAGATTTACAGCTATTTTTTGGAAGAGCTTGCAGACCGCCTTGGGGACGAAACTGCAGTACAGTACCGCTTACCATCCATAGACTGATGGACAGTCTGAGAGGACCATCCAGACTATGGAAGACATGCTGCGAGCTTGTGTCTTGGATTTCAAGGGTAGCTGGGAGGATCAGTTACATTTAGTAGAGTTTGCTTATAATATCAGTTTCCAGCAGAGTATAGGAATGGCCCCCTATGAAGCCTTATATGGTCGTGCCT
Organism: Melaleuca alternifolia; assembly: GCA_019926035.1. Taxonomy (NCBI): domain Eukaryota; kingdom Viridiplantae; phylum Streptophyta; class Magnoliopsida; order Myrtales; family Myrtaceae; genus Melaleuca; species Melaleuca alternifolia. Next base: position 371,070 of record JAGKPW010000723.1, on the reverse strand, counting down.
GTAGGACTCCTATCTGTTGGGATGAGGTAGGAGAGCGAAAGATTACTGGTCCAGAGTTGGTACAGCAGTCAGTAAAGGCTATCAAGATCATTAGGGCTAGAATGAAGACCGCTCAGAGTCGCCAGAAGAGCTATGCAGATAAGAGACGCAGACCTTTAGAGTTCCAGGAAGGTGACCATGTGTTCTTGAAAGTGTCACCTAAGAGAGGGATGTCTCGTTTTGGCAAGAAGGGGAAACTGAGTCCAAGATATGTTGGACCATTTGAGATCCTGGAGAAGATTGGAGCTGCAGATTATCGTCTAGCTCTGCCGCCGAATTTAGCTCAGATTCACAACGTCTTCCACGTGTCGATGCTGAGAAAGTATGAACCTGATCCATCTCACGTCCTGAGTTTTGAGGAGATCGAAGTGGATGATAAGGTATCGTATGTGGAGAGACCAATCAGAATTGAAGATCGCAGAGAACAACGCCTAAGGAATAAGGTCATTCCCTTGGTCAAGGTGGTCTGGCAGCACCATGACACTGAAGGAGCGACTTGGGAGAGTGAAGAAACCATGAGGTGTCAATATCCTTATCTGTTTGAGGGGACTAGTACTGTTAATTTCGAGGACGAAATGTCCTAAGGGGGGGAGAATTGTGACGGCCTATTTTTGGGGTTTTCGGAAATTAAATCGGGGAAAAATTGTACTCAAATGTGGCTAGGAATAATTAATTTAGACTTACGGCAAATGATTTTATTTTTCCCTTCAAATTCGGGATTTTTCCTAAATTTTCCCGATTTTCTATCATTTCTCTTGATTTTTCTTCCATTTTCTTGGTTTTTCTTCCTATTTTCTTCTCTCTCCCGCGCACTGACTCAGCCACGCGGACTGCCAGCGAGGCGCGGCTGGCCACGCGGCGCGCACGGACGCGGGCCCAGGCCACGCGACAGCCGCGCACGCCCCAGCTGCCTCCCTCTGCCACGTCACCTCTGTCTTCCTCCTTCCTTCTCTCTCTCGCGCGACCCCCCCTGCACAGAAAACCCTAGCCGCCATTGTTGAAGGAGATGAGATGAAATTGGATCTGAAAATTAGGGAAAAACGTGGGGGATGAGCCGCCATGGTCGCCTGAACACCCAGCTGTCGCCGTCGACGCCGCCAAGACCTCCATCGTCTCCAAAAGCCGAACCCTAAACCTCTGTGTTGGCCGCCGCCTGCAACTTCCTCTCCGTCCCTCGCCGAGCCTTGCCGGCACCTCGTGGAGCTCCCAATCAACACCTAACAGCCTCGCCTTTGCCACCGTTCCGCCAGCTCCGTCCCTCAGCTCATTTTGGCCAAGAATCGAAGCTTGGTTTCTGTCGTCGGAAAAACCACAGTAAAAGGGAATAAACCGCCCGCAGCCATAGCTTGGAGTTGGATTGCCGAAGTTTTTCCCTCGCCGTTCAGCCGCCACAGCGCCGTCCAGCCGAGCCGTGCCACGTCCAGCCCGAGCCATACCATCCAGCCGTCCCAACCAGCTCGAGCAGTGACCCAGCAGCTCGCCGAGCCTCCGTCTGCCTCGCCGGACCCAAGAATACAGTCGCCGGATTTCTCGCCGGAGCAACGGCCGGAAACCTCGCCGGCGGCCAGACAAAAGCTCGCCGGAAAACCTTCCATCACCGCCGTCGTCGCCGTCGCGTCGTGCCGAGCCATACCGTGGAGTTTTGAGCCCAATTAGGAATCCAAATCGCGAAATTGAAGACTAATTTAGACTCGCCGTGGATCGTCGTCGCGAAATTGAACTGAAAGCTTGGATTGGAGGTGAGTCACCTCCTAATCCCCAATTAGGGCGGTTACACGCTCTAGTAGTTAATTATTGGCTTAATTGGGTGAAATTAACAGTCAATTGGATGATTAAGGGGTCGATTACTTGATTAGGATTTAATTTGGTAATTTTTGGAAGGTTTAGGGGTGATTTGGTAATTTTAGCCAATTAGGGGTGATTTTGTAAAATTGGATAGCTATAGGACAAATTGGTAATTTGTTAACTCTAGTCAGTTGATTTATTAGCTATTGGAGTTAATTTTTGTAAATTCTAGAATTACCATGAGTTTACCTAATTTTAGCTATTTACAGCCTGATTAGGATTTTATGGGATATTTTGCTTAAATATAGAAATTAGTGATAAGTTGCTAATTCAATGGCTCTAATTAATTCTGATAATTGGCTGGGTGAGAGTAGATTGGTAAGCTACGTAATTAGAATTTTTTTACTGCAATTTTGCCTAATTAGGGATGGATTATCTAAATTGAGATTTCTTCTGGAAATTTAATTATATGGTTATATTGATTATTTAATATAATTGATTGTGCAATTGGATGTGATTGAGGATTGATTGTGATTGACAATTGGCTGTGGTTGATATTGATTGTGGTTGATAATTGGTTGTGGTTGCTAATTGATTGTGATTGTTATTTATTTAAGTCAATTTTTAATTGATTAATTTATTGATTGTAGAGTTAATTGTTTAATTATTGATTGGGACTGGTGAGGAGTGCGGACTAGTGAGCTAATTAGATAATTGGATCAAGCAACCATGACACGAGAGTTAGGTTACCTAATTGGATAGGGACCCTAGAGTGAGGGCTCTCCTAATCGAGGATTAGGTGGTAGACTCATTGAGATTTATCTCATTGTTGTTGTTAACCTTTTTCTTACAGGTCCAGACCGTGGAGTCCCTCCTCAAGGGCCAGGTGAGACTGGAGGAGCTTAGGGATGCTGAGAAGTTAGTTTATTTTGTTGTAATCAGTTAAGGGTATTTTTGAGAGACACTTAATTAACCCCTTACCCATGATTTTTTATTGTATTATTAATGGGTTTAATCGTCGCACGGTCTGTCTGTAATTACTGAATTAGTTGTTTAAATTAAAGAATTTTCAGACACCTCAGGATTTGTCCGGGATTAATTATTTGTTTCCACTGTGTACTTATTTATTTAATTAGCTAATTAATGAGTTTTTAATTGTCGACGATTATTCCTGGGAACGTCACAAATTTATTGACTGACAAGGACCATCTTCAGGGACTGTCGCGAGCTCAGGACCGGGGCGTGACAAACACCATCATAGTCATTGATCAAGTGAGCCTCATGAATTTAATGATTACAAAAAACTTAGTGGTTATCATGATGTCGATTTACACAAACTGAGTTTATTTGTAACACTTTTCTCTGACATTTATCGTGTCATCAACTAGGCCAGATTTTATATAGATTCAATCGAGCATGATTTTGCCGGTTTCAAACTCAATTTGGTGAGGCATTTCTTGTCAACTAAACTCGACAATTAAAATGGGATCTCTACTCTGCATGAGAGCTCAAACTCAGATAAATAAAAATAACTTGTATATAATATAAAATTTTATGGGTTATGGAATCTTTTTATCTCTCCTCTCTTGATTTACATGTTTTTTAATCGTGGCACTTGCCAATCGCTCCTTTTGTCTTTTTTTGTTAACTTCGCTTCTCGATTAGGTGACAAGTTTCCAATGGGGAGATTCCACTCTAGGGATCGGCATGAGCCATTGCTTAATAGACGGCGCAGAAGCCATGACCTTCATCAACTTGTGGGCCCAAACCGCCCGATGCGTTCCCATCACCGTCGTCCCTTTCCATGACCGGGCGATTTAAAATCACGCATCCCCCCTCAGATCAAGTACCCTTACAAGGACTTCGTCTTGGTCACCGACTTCTTCGACATGGCCATGCTCTTCGAGCAACAGCCCTCAACCTACCAAGCCTTCCACTTCGACTCCCGCAAGCTCGCAACCCTCAAGAGAATGGCCATGTCTGACAGTAGCGTCACGAGCTGCGGAAGCTTCACCGCCTTGACGGGCATGTGTGGCGAGCGCGAAGCCAAGCACTGAACATGAAGCCACACCAGCTCACGAAGCTTCGCATCATGGTTGACTTCAGTATTGAGGTGTGGTTCAAACTTCCTTGCAATAGGAAAGCACGTGGGTCCCGCTTGAATAGTTACTGCTATTCATTAGTAGTTTGGGTTTAGGCTCATGAATAGCTATTATTATATGTACTATTTATTGCTTCTTGCGCTGAGAGTTGTAACAAGAGTTGTGAGGTGCTAATATAGTGAAATCATATGTTTGCCATAGCCTTAGTTTAAGGATAAACCAGGATCAAATTGAAAGATCTAGTGTAATTACCTAGAGGGAGTGAATAGGTGATTTCAAAATCTTTTGCGGGATTATAAAATTCGAAGTAAATGAAGCGTGTTGTATGAGTTCATAAGCAAGAGCAACAAGCACAATCAGAGAGTTCAGAAAAGAGATTAAGACACAGAGTTTATAGTGGTTCAGCTTAACTCAAGCCGACGTCCATTTTCTCGGGCTGACAGCCTATTGACTGGATTCCACTATAAATCAAAAGAGTTATAGTTCAGGATCAAGACTTCACAAAGTCTTCTGCTCTCTCAAAGCAAGTATGTGTCACACTCTTTTGTTTATAATGTAAGCGCACAATAAACAACTCTAAACTTTGGGATTATATACTCGTACACGTCTTTTAAAGGACTTAAAATATCTCCCTTATATACTCCTTCATGCCTACTTGACCGTTGGCACTTTCCAAAGGAATTCTTCCAATCAACCCGTTGGACAGAATCAATCAGGGAGATATCGAGTAATATTCAGATCGTGATAAGAGCCCTTCAATCATGGTCGTCCATACAATCAGGATCTTGGTTTCCATAAATGAATACTTGCCATATTTACTCGATCTTCAGAGAATCCATTATATTCATAATAATCTTCATAATCTTGATGAGAATAATCAATCCTGTTAATCCACCAATAAGTTTTCTGAAATCCACGAGTATCGAAGTCATAAGAATACCATCTTACACAAACAATCGTCACAATCCGACTTCCCAGACTTCACTGAGTCTGCCACTCCAGACATTACGATGTCTGGCATCTCCAGACGTCACGATATCTGGTATCTCCAGACGTCACGATGTTTTTCCACAAGAATTGTCATCTTTAAAGTCCACTTGTATTTGACTTCAAGTTTTGTCACTGCGTTTTGTTATTTTCAAAATAACAATAGAGTTTCCTCTAACAATCTCCCCCATTTTGATGATGACAAAACCATCATGCAAATTTAAGATTGCATATCCTGCAACATAACACTTTAGCAATATATAACAACATTTAATAATCTAAAATCTACTCTTTGTCATCTTCAAAATCACAACCGAATTTCCTCTAATACAAATCTTGTGTCTCAATTTTCTCTCCCTTGCACTCGTTTTACTTTATTGCAATTGTGCACTAATCCTAACATTCAGGTCGAAGTTCGAGAAGACGGCCTTGCCAGTGGGTTACTTCGGTAATGCCGTGACCATCGTGAGCTGTCTTTGCACAGCCGGCGAGCTGGCTAAGAGGCCCATCTCCTTTGCCGTCGAGCACATCAAGAGTGTCGTTGAGTTTGTGACAAAGGACTACGTGCGGTCAAGGATCGACTATGAGGATGTCTATAAGCCTCCACTCTCGTCGTTAGGCACTGTGATAATAAGTTCGTGGACGAGGCTGGCTTTCGGAGCGGTGAGCTTCGGCTGGGGTGCTCCGACACAGTTCGGTAGCGGTAGCGTGCCAAAGGTGCTTGGCCTGTTCTTGCTGGAGGGGGAAGGGAAGAAGGGCATTGTGGTGGTCTTGGTGTTGCCGATGTCAGCCATGAAAACCTTCCAAGAGCTGGTCAAAGTGGAGTTGCAAATCGGGTGTTATCTAGGAAGCGAGGGTTTGTAGATCGTACTTGGGTTACTCTTAAATTTGACCTCGCGCTGCACGAAAACAAAGATTCCGTGTGGATGAAGTTGCTTAACCGAATTGATTGTAAATTATATGTTAAGAGTGCTTATCGTGTCGATCCTTGATTCTATGATGACTTCCACTGTTGACTTTTAGGGTTAATTTGAAATACGGTCTACCCAATAGATAGATTTCAACTCCTCCTTTTTGTTTCTTCACTAATCTCGGAGAATTTCTTCATCTCTTGTCTGTATGGTTTCCATTATACTAACTTGAAAGTTGATTTTCGACTTCATTTTTCTTTCTTTCTTGTTTTAATAAAGAAAAGCGGAACAAAATAAGTTAACATCCGAATCATAGGATTCGGAATTTAACTTTTTTTAAAAAAAGCCGTTTAACTTGTCACCGCCGACCTTAGCTCACACTCACCAACTTGACTTTGAATGCGTGTACGAGAGAGAGAGAGAGAGAGAGAGAGAGAGAGAGAGTGTGTGTGTGTGTGTGTGTGTGTGTGTGTGTGTGTGTGTGTGTGTGTGTGTGTGTGTGTGTGTCACGCCCCTCTCCCTAGCGCGTGGCAGTCTCCGATCATCCTCTTCTCTTTGGCCATTGAGTAGCTATGTCCCAGGCAGGTCGCTGGCTTTCAAGTCTCTAACGGAAGCGTGAATCTTCGCCCTGTCAACTCTCTCCAAAATTCAATCTCCAATCATGTACCTGAAAAATGGTTACCATGATGGGTTGAAATATAAATATCTCAGTGAGTCTAATCCTATGCCAGAATTAGAAACGTCGTCGCAATATGGTCCCTACTACCACTCTTGGTGTTACCATAACCACTAATCAGTCCTCAATTGGCTCAACTCCATAGCCCTAACTCCTCCAAAGATTTCATTTTTCCATCACACTTCTAATCTAGAATCAATCTTTAATACTAACGGAACTTCTCAATGGTCTACCTCCTATGCCCGAACCAAGAATGCCACCACCATGAGGTTCTTAATCGTGTATCTCCCATCAATCGTCACCACTAGTCAAACTCCTTTTGCGTAATCCCACGTATAACTCAATCAATTCTAACTCTCTCTCTAATAACTAACTTCCTCTTTCGTGACTGGGACTTGGCACTAAACCCGAACCATCTAACACGTCAGGATTAGCCACCATAATACTATAACTCATTAAATAAGTAAATGTACAACTGAATAATTAAATTACTAATCAAATAAGTAAACAATTAATAAAAAAATAAATTGCGAAAGAATAAATTACTAAATAAATAAATTACGCAATTTGTTCAATAAAGCCGTCTACAACCGACTTGAGACCTTAACTAATCTCCTTGGCTTAAACCAGATTCATCGATATACCAGGGTCATTGACCATGCTAGCTCATTCAATCTGCCATGCCAACTCATCATATCCCTATCGATACCCTATCAGGTTCCATCGACTTCCACAGTTGATTAGGGTCCACCAGCCTCTAAGGCAAACTGGGGTCAACGACCATGTCGGTCAACTTATCTGCATCAATAATCAATCACAATCAATTGTGCATTCAATAATATTGAATAAATCAACACAATATGGTATAATTTCCCAAAATTTCTAAAAGTCAACCGTTCAAGCCTACTAATTAGGGATTCACTCGGGTCCCTAAATTGAATCCAGAATCTTCCACTTGATTAACTATAAATGTCATCACCTTAATTGGCAACCACTTGCCCAACCACACAATTTCCACAATTTTTGCTAAAATAATCTAAAATACTAAAATTTAATAAATTGCTCCTCATTAAGCGAAATTTGAGCCAATCACTTTTAATTGTGCAAATTGTCAATCCAACCTTACCCAGCTAATTATCAAATCCAACTGTAGCCAATAAATCTCAATTTTGCCCCCAAACTTTCGAATTTACGGTTTTGCCCCTAAAACTCTAATTTGGCCCTAATTGACCAAATTTAGTAATTTACCTCCGCAATCGTAAAATTGCTCACATAACTCTCACTAGCTACTAACTAAGATAGCTAACATAAAAAATTTACCAATTTTCCCTCCAAGTAATCAATTTTGCCAATTTACTTCTAATTGGCCAAAATTACCAAATCGCCCCTACTTCCTCTAAAAGTCGTCGATCAACTCATAATCGCCCAAATTAACAATCAATCCACATTAATCTACAATCCATTCGTATCACTAAAAATAAATGATTTGGAAAGAGTTTAGTGTAAATAATCGTTTATATCGCTTGCAAAAATAAATGAATAAAAAATATTATCATTATTTATGAAATTTTTTTAACGTATTGTCATCCACAATGAAATATTTTCATAGGTAGGACAAGCGATTATTTTAAAGAAAAAAGACATCTCCAATCATTCATCTTCCTAAAACAAATGAACCCTCAACTTTCTTATGTGCCTCTCAATATCTTAAATACGAATAGACTACCAGTATAAGTATGATCATTAAAAAAAATTCACCATGGTCATGATCTATTATGTGAGACGATCACCTAATTTTGGGCCGAAATCTATATGTATCGGGGTATGGAAAAATAATGCATTCGTTGTCTTGTATAACGAATCTTGAATTTGGAAAGTGCCGGTTTTGTCCATCATCAGTGGGAATCGAAACTAGTAATGAATTCAAAACCTGATGTACACGATTCCGTATTATTGGTCATACTGTGGAATAGTCAATTACGTTGTATTCACGACAGTCGTACATACATTGTTTAGATAAACCTACCTAATGACGGTAGTTCTATACATTATTCACACAAGTGGTACTTTTTTTCAAGGTCAACGTTCCTCAAGATATATGAATGCTGCTACATGTGCAGGTATGAGTCTCGGGTCTATACCATATCTTCAGGACAACTTGTTCATCTCTTTCGTGAATCGGGATGAGAACATGACAGCATTTCACCTACTTCCAAGATTTATTTTGAACGTTGGTTTGAATAAGCATATCTCAGCTTGAGCTCTAACTTCTGCGACTTTAATTTTAGTTAATCAGGCGCTCGATGGACCAAATTTGTTAGATCAAGCAAAATCACACTTTATAAATTCATGGGATTAGCATTTTTTTCTTAAAACATTTAAAAAAAATTATAGGACCAATATCAAACTTTGGGAGAGTTATTGCTTGTTCCTGACCACTAATTTCTTTAAAGAAAGCTGAAAACCTTCTTGTCTAGTCTTCCCTCAAAGTTTTACTGGCCTTACTCGATGGACAAGACATAATGGTTAACTCGTTTTTGGTGCTTTAGACCTTTTCTTCAGACAATAATTTCTGTAAATTATCATTTTATTCCTTTTCTACTTAAAAAATTCATACATTATATTTTTTTTATCTTTTCGTATTATTTAAAGTTTATTAAACTCATTTTCTTCTTAGAAATTTCTCTCGCAATACAAAACACGTTGAAATTTTAAATATGCATCTAATGCAAACAAGCCCGTATTAACCCACACTGAGCCAACTACTTGGAACTTTATATAGTATCTGAATATATTAAATAATTTTTGTGTTTGAAACAAATTGGATATCATCTCAACTGTGTCTCAAATCACGGACCACTCGTTAGTTGGAGGGATCCATAATATATTAATTAATGAGATCAGATATTCGGGGTTGAGCAACATGCTCTTTTAGATAATTAATGCGTTCTTTTCTGACTATTCATTCTGACATGATGATAACGAAGGACGTGCTTCATCTGATTGTGCAATTAGCTTAACACGATGCAAAACCAAGAGCAAGAATTGCCTCTGGTCTGGTAGATATAGTTCATTTCTTTGGAAGTAAAATCCTGCATAATATTTGATTTGCGTGGGAACAAAATTACAAAAGATTTGACTGACACAAAACAGGGACGTCATGGGTGTTTTTATATTTTTAGGTCTGGGGAGTTCTTTCGTAGTAGCCCTATCTATATGAGACATGTTTGATTTTTCTTCTTCCTGGTTTAAAGTAATCATCACGAAACTATTTACACGTAACCTAAACCAAGTTTTAAGTAGAAAAAATTACGTAAAATAGGACAAAAACAACCATACTTGAACCCCCTCTCGCTAAATTATGGATATGTGGAACTTTCTTCATTATCTTGAGAATGACGCTGAGCTTCAGCCTGATGGCCCTTGTTTATCAAACGCTCAAACTTTCATTCTAGCATACATCAGTCGTAAATGAATCGTTCGTATGGGTTTTAGACGATAGCAATATTAAAGCGGCTAACTTACATGACCGGGGACAACTTTTGCCATACTTCATAACTTTCGCGAGCGTCTCCTCGAACGCCTGTGATCCCGCCGCGACGGATCAACCTGGTTTCGCGTACGCATACAAAAACACAGCTTTTTCCCAAGGTTCATTGTTTTCCACGTCTTTTCTCATCCTTCGAGGTCGATTCCCTCCCACCCCCTTCTACCCCAGTCATAACGCCCACCTCACATTTTCACCACCTCGATCCTCTTCTTCCCTCGATAGAGCTCATCTCCATTGATAGATACGCATGCGTCTCCCGGTGAAAATTCTCGATATCTTCTGAGTTGACCAATAAGTTTAATAGCGTCCGCATCTTCTCCCCTAAGCCTGGCCGGACGATTCAGAACTACTGATCACATCATTCTTTTGGCACTTACATTGCTGGGTCAAAATAATCAATGGTAGTCATCGTCTGGTCTAGTTTATTCCAGAGAATGTGCATGCCACGACAATAGGGTTGGTGGGAGATTATGTATAAGCCCCCCCAAGAGATCGCTCCCGGATGCTACTTAATTAATTTCACGAACGCCCATTGATCGACCTTATCATATAATCCTTTGAAAAAGTATTCAGTTTAATAGGAACGTAATATTTACACGCCTAAACTTCCTCCTTTTAGCATCAAGACCGATTTGCGCCGTTGTATTATCTGCAGAATGATTCTGTACAAAAACAATATATCTCAAAAACAAGGTTCAAAAGAGTGGTTTAAAGTGCAATCGATGTAAAGTAAAGGGAGGTAATGACAAATTAGACTATAACCGAGACACAGCGGATTTTCATCCTGCTAAAACGGTCACCAAAGTTTAGCCTGAAGGACTATATGTACTCATATAAATGAAATGTCACCGTATTTTCCACATACTGTATTTGGATGGAAATATGCAAGATTCAACTTAACATATAAAATTTTGTCTTTTTTTTTTTCATCTACAAATAGGAACCTGATTACCCACCCATGGGTAGCCCAACTGGTTAAGGCGAACTTGGACTTCGTTGAGGTCTTAGGTTTGATTTCCCAGGAAGCGCCCATGATTTAAGTAGGGGGTCATGGCGGTGGGTTGTTGTGCTAGTCTCTCTATTCGAGGTGCGTGCAAGCTGGCCCAAACACCTCGGTTACCAAAAAAAAAAAAGGAACCTGAATAAATAACGACCGGAACATGTTGACCCGCAATTATACATGAGTCCGTGTTATTGGCTTGTTGACACCTAAATTTTCGAGCTTATTGTTTGGATATAGTTGTTAGGAGCATTTCTTAGGTTGAGATGAAAATTCATAATAAAGGTACAATAGATCACGTTCGGTCAAATCTTTTAAAAGATTTGACAGAATTTTTGTTTATTCTTTAAGGCATCCAATGAAGGCGTCTGACTATTAAGAGATTTCATCGGCAGGTAAAAAATTCAAAAAAAGGAAAGGGATAAGCAAAGGAAATTTCGGTCAAATCCTTTAAAGATTTGACTGAGATTCCTCTGCCCCCTTTATAAAAAGCCAAGGGACGTACAGTGATGGGCGGCCATTATTTAGTGAAAAAAAGAGGGAGAGAGCACACGGGCGAGAGGGAGAGAGAAGGAGAGAGAGAAGGAAGGTGGTTTTTTCTTTCTGAAGGTCTGATTCGCAACGTTTCCATCATCTCCGACGGCCCGCGACTACGATTTTTCTCCCTTTCGCCGGTGGGTTCCACGGTTATTTAACTTGTTTAAGTTCTCCCGAGGATTGTGGCCGAGAATAAGAGCACGTTTGAGCACCGCTTCGTCTCAAGCTTGCTCAAACGCCCGGGCTCAACGTGATTCTCGAACCACGTAGGGGGGTTTTTACATTTGTTTTTTTTTTTTTGTGACCGCCTTGTTCATGTTTTCAATGCGTCCTTGGGCTGTGCGTGTGTAGATAGCTTGGTTGTTTTCTTTTTGTTTTTTGTCACTTGCAGGTCCACATGAAGCAAAAGGAAAAAGGCCCATGCGTGAAAAGAAGTAGAAAGGGCCAGAAAAACCAAAAAAAAAAGGAAAGAAAGTGAGAGAGGAAGCTGGACCGAGCCCATCGCGGGCCCAGTCCAGCCCCCCTCACGGGCTCACCGACGTGTGGGTCTGGTCCGAACCCAACTCGGTTCGGACCAGACCCGTTTTCCTTTATTTTATTTTATTCCTTCTTAATTTCGTTTTTAATAATAAAAAATAAAAACATTTTCTGCAATAAAAATGATCTCTCCTTTGTGCTGATTTATTGATTTGCTCATGCATTTTTTTTGCTTGTTTTATTATTTGCGTGTTTTATTATTTGCTTTGTTTTAGAAGATAGGCTTTATTAATTGTGATTTTTTTAATTATGCATTGGTCGATAGTCCGATCTCATGCCCGAGATACGACTCGCGACCGCACGTTAAATTAACCATCCGATCTCATGCCCGAGATACGGTCCGTTGATTTATTTACATTTTTTTAATTAATTCATAAAATACCAAAAAGATTGCATTCCATGTTAGATTGCATATTAGATAGAATTTCATTTTAGATAGAATTGCATTTTTATGTTTAGATTAAATTGCATTTAGATTATATTAGGTTTCATTTTAAATATAATTAGCATGCTAAAATTAGGTTTTCATGTCTATTTCAAAATAAAACCAAAAAAATAAAAAATCATATGCATATCATAGCATAAGCCTTCCTTTTCATTTTAGGTTGCATTTTTTTAGTCATTTCATAACATTTAGTTTAGGCATATTGAATTTCATGTCAATTAGGAATCATTCATACATGTTAATTAGGGATTGCATTTTTTTTAGCCATGTTATTAGGTCAAATTTGCATTAGAATTAAAACCACTTGATGCATGTCATGTTAGATTTAGGTTCATGTTAGTATAAGTTCATTTAATCTTATTTTCAAGTGTTTCCGTATTAGGTTAGCAACATGTTTAATTTGTGCATCTATTTAATTTCGAATTTTCATTAATAAAACTCGAAAATAAAAAAAAATCATTCTTACATCATGTAGATAGTTACATGTAGTTAATTAATTTAGTTAAATGTCATTGCATTTCCATGATAGAATAATTCATTTAGATTTTTAGGAATCGTGTTAGATTAGGTTTTCATATTTTATTGTTTTATTTATTTTCGAATTTCATTAAATAAACGAGAAAATACTAAAAATCCCTTTTTGCATGTCATTTGATTATTTTAGTTAATTAATATGTCACGTAGGCTAGATTAATTTAGGATTTGCATATTTCAAGGTATTTTAGGTCGTGTCACATTTAGAATTAGATTTTACATGCATCACGTGTCAATTATGTCTTTGCATTTTAGAATATTATCCGTAGTTAAAATAATATTTTGATCGGGGATTAAGGTGGCTTAGTTCCTAGTCTAAATTAGATGTTATATAACTATAGATAATTAGTTTTGCATCTAGAATTGCATTAAGATAGTCTCATCTATGATTAATTTTCAATTACATGCATTGCATTCGTCTTAAAAACCCCACAAAGAGTCCTTTTTATTGATTTGTCTTATCTTGTTTATTGCTTTGATAATTGTTCTTTTCCTTTGAGTATTTAAATAATTGTCTACGCACCTGCGTGATCACCATGCATGTTAGTAAATAAAATTAATTCAAGCTGCCTTCAAATTATTTTTCTGAAAATAGAAGAAATAGGTTCTCAAGTCCCCGAATTCAAAATCTCTGGTTCGTAGGAGTAAAATACTACTCCCAGTATTTTACATGGGTTTCTAATCGACCCACCTCAAATAGATTAGTGGTGACTCCAATTGAAATCAATGTTGCATGTTAAAAAATCGAAAACTAAGTTGTGAATTGGTATGAGCTTGGGACAGCTCGAGCTAAATTAGGTTTAGCAATCCATTAGCCGAACCCCTAGGTGGTGCACCTTCGGAGAGGTCGCGACAGCTTGGCTACTCCACTGGGGAATTGGTTCAAAGAACTTTAGTGGACTTAGGCCTTTCTTCTTATTTTCAAAGAAATTTTGCTTGGTAGTGAGATTTCATTTATGTCCCTAACCCGTGTGTTGATTGTTTTTGCAGGTTGATTTTGTTTTAAGTATTTAATTGCTTTCTTTGAAGTGTTGTGTGATATTAATTGTTGTGCATGTTTTCTTTACTTTAGCACTACACTTTGACACATACAACCTGCCGCCGGACCTGGGCCGCATAGGATTACCTAGGATGGTGTTGAGGTAAATGCCACTCCGACCGCATGCCCGCGGTACGAGTCGCCTATCTCAACCCCGAAATTTCTTTCTTGGTGTCAAGAGTATCCACCCCGGTCTGCGAGCTTGCGACCCGGGTCGACTCTTCGACTGTACCGGAGTCATAAGGACCCGACCTAGTACGCGTACCTGCGGCTAGTCCGATCATCCTTGTGGCTCCACCTTGTTAAGCCTTTTAGAGTAGAAATCGAGCTTCACTTTTCATGCGCATGTGTATGTGATTGCTTCCGTTATACCTGTGCAGTAAGTTTTCTAAACTCTTACCTTGTAATTTATTTACATTTTTTTTTGTTGGTCCATGGCATTAGGTTGCACATTAGGCTTGGTTTATATATCATGGGAAAACATGACATTCGACTGGTTTCTGATCCTGAAGCCGAGCTGAGCATGTTGGTGTGTTAAGTTGAACCAAACTGGCCGCAACTTTGTTGAGGAGCGTGTCACAAAGCTTGCTCGAGCAAATAAGCAGTTGCGAAAGAAAGTCGTTTCCCATGTTTATATAGATCAAGCTAAATGAAGTAGCTTGAGTCTTTTATTTCTAGCATTAGTGTTTAGGGGTTTTTGAGTCTTCAATTGGTTTTCATGTAAGAATAATTTCATTGGTTAATGCAAGATAGTTTGCCTTTTGTCATGGACCATTTATTCTGTCTCCTTTCTCGTGCACTATGCTTATCCTTGTCATTTCTCGTTCGTAGGTAATTACGGAGTGTCCACGTTCACCAATCATCACAAGATCAAAAGCAAGAACAGGGATGGCCGACCAAAATGAACAGACTCGTGTTGCCGTGCTTGAAACTGAGATGAAGACAGTCTTGAACGTCTTCGAGAACCTCTCTAAACAAGTGGTTTCTCTAAACACAAACATTTCTGCTTTGTCTGCATCTGCTCAACCGAGTGTAGAAGTTGTGCTGCCTAATGATTCTGCTTCTTCCGAGCCGATAAAAAAGGCAAAGAACATTGTCATCGACACTTCCTTGAATGAGGACGAAGTAATCCTGACTGACAATGTCCCTATGTCTGTGGCTAATAAGACTGGGGCATCTTCTAAGCTGCCAAAGAGTGATGAAGCCAAGCGCATTGCTAGGCTTGAGGAACAAATTCGACAAATGCAAGGCTTTCAAGATCAGTTCCCACGAGGTCTTGCTCATATTGCCAAAGTCCATGTTCCTAAAAAGTTCAAGGCACCTGAGTGCAACAAATATGAAGGCCTTTCCTGTCCTAAGGTCCACTTGCAGTATTACACGATGAGGATGGCACCGTATGCTGACAACGTGCCCTTCATGATCCACACTTTCCAAGATAGCTTAACCGGACCTGCCTTACAATGGTTCGTGGTGAAGGAAATTAGTTTGCTCGAGACTTGGGAGGATTTATCTGATGCTTTCATCCGTCAATACAAATTTAACATGGATGTATCCCCGTCACGTGAGGATTTGATTGGCCTCGAGAAAAAGAAGACTGAGACTTTCAAGGCTTATGCCATGAGATGGAGAGCTGTGGCTGCGCAAATCACCCCCGAGCTGACTGAAAAGGAGATGCTGGACATGTTTATGAGGTCTTTGCCATTTGAGTTCCGCAATCGAGTGTTGGGCTCTCGTTTTGAATCCTTGGCTGAGTTGATTCCTGTAGGAGAACGTATTGAGGTTGCTTTATGTGATGGTTGGGCTATGGAGCAGGCTACCTCTGTCAAGAAATTTGCCTTTAAAAAAGATAAAGAGTTTGCATCTGAAGTGAATGTGGCATACTCACAACCGAGCTCTAGCGGACCTTCAAATGTCCATGCCCCTACAAATCGGCAGGTTGGGGGCCGATCATTTGCGCCTCGTCAGTTCAACAGGAGGCAATTCACTCCCCTTCCAGGGCCTTTATCTAAGGTTTTACCTGTTTTGCAAAGGAAGGGCTTGCTCTCTCAGGAGCCAAAGCGTCCGAATCCTGAGAAATTCCACAACTTTAATGCTTCAAAGAGGTGCGATTATCACATGGGTGAAGTGGGGCATTCAACTGATGAGTGTTTCACCCTGAAACACAAAATCCAAGATCTTTTGGATACTAAGGTGTTCACCTTCAGCGTCGCTCAACCAAACGTCGAGAAGAATCCTCTTCCGGAGTACGAGGGAGGCGTCAATGCAATTTTTAAGAATGAGTCCCAGGAGGAAATGGGTGTAAGCCCGCATGAGTGATTTATTTCTGTTTTACTCCCCTGCGAGGGAATTCCTTTCATTTAATGCTTTCCTAGGATTTTTTTTTTATCTTTCATTTGAATTCTGCAATTTCTTTTCCATAAGTGTAATTCATTCTGAGTTATTCAATAAAATCACTATTTTTGAGGCATGATGAGGTACACCAAACCAACTCGGTGACGATATCCAACAACTGAAAAGAATCATCCAAGGAGAATTCTGAGGGTTGGACTTCTTCATGTTTCCTTGTTCAAAAAGTTTCAAAAAAAAATCAATAAAAAAATTTGTTTTAAAAAAAAAAAGAGGATGCATGAACCCTGTTGTCTTTCTGATCTCTTTGCTTCATGTGTTAGAGCCTAACTGTTTTTATCGAGGGAGGACACTTCTGAAGGGAAATAATTTGCGAAGGTTAACATGCAGAATTGTAGGGGCATTTCTCCAATCTGGAGGAGACATTGCATTGATAAGTGATACAAATTTCACAAATTTTAGATTTCATTTAGAGCCATGTTCATGCACGTTTTCTCTTGGTGCAGGGGGCAGGAAAAAAATGCGACATCAAAAAGTGATTTTCCATGGTGATAGGTCGTGTTCATACCCAAGAACAGTCAATGAACCTTCATTTCTGACAACTCTCTTGCATTTGATATCATGATATTTTTGAGTTAAATGAATTATTATTGTTCACATTGGCAAAAAAAAAAAAGGTTTTTGTTTGATTGAGAATGCTAAGCAAGATGCATCAGGATGACGAAAGGCAAGCCCTATCCACACACAGTTCCTTATTTATACAGTTGTGAGATGAGCGTACAAAATTCCATGGCTGCAAGGCGAAGAGTTCTCTTGCGAAAGGTACAATGACCGAAATGATGGGAGGCAGTTCATTTCTCTATCCCAAACACTAAAATGACCCATTGATTGCCCACTTTGAGCCTAAACACTTGAGGAGTTTCATTTCATATTACCCCTGTCAAGAATCACCCCACGCTGGGGCAAACTGGAGGTATGTTTGCATTATTGATGTACAAGGAGAAATGAATAGAAACTTTCTTGCTTTCACTTGCATCAATTTTTGAGCGTTGCTTTTACATGTGGAACCGAGTATTAAATGAAGTGCCTTAGGGAAGACGAAGAGCATTCGTTTCTATATCCTAAACACTCTTATCATTTGCTAGCCATTTTGAACCCATGATTTCATTTCAAATTAAACCCACGTTGGTGAATATCTCTTACACTGGGGCATTGTAGCAGAATACAAGCATCCTCACACCAAGGTCAGAGGCGTCAGTCTAGTCCACTAAAAAAAAGAAAATGGAAGGAACTTAGGGGCAAGGAAAAAGCAGCGTGCCTGGTAAAAGCAAGGCCAATGCCAAAATTCAAAAGAAAATGGAAGGAACTTACGGGCAAGGAAAAAGCAATGTGTCTGGTTAAAGCAAGGCCGATGCCCATAGAAGTCAGAGCCAAAAGCTCAAATCTGCAAAAAAAAGTCGACCTTCAATGTGTCCAGATTCTAAGAGATGCTGAATGGGGCAATCTTGTCAATAATCCCTGGTGAATTTGACGTTATATATCATCCCCAGTGAATCAAAGTCTGAGGCTCGAAAGTTGAGTCTGAGGAAAAATTCCCAGTTTTTCATTCCATACACACTTTAAAGCCAAGCCTACAAAGTCTCTTCTGATAGGGCACTTGAATTAATGTGAGATTCCTATTGTGTTAAGCTTAGCTCGAAGAAGTGCGAGCAAGACTGTTTCTATTGCATTTGCAGGGTTCTTGACTTGTAAACCTGGCGACATTTGTTGAAGACTTTCTTTCTAAGCCTTGACTCAAAGAGTCCCCTTTGCTTAACCGTTGACCAAGCCCATATTACGGTCCTGTTAAAGACCTCCCTGATTGGTAAGATTGTACCACTTGCGAGAATACTCGGATCTTTGTTGACATGATGATAATGAAACTGAGTGTTTCAGCTATTCCCTCATTGGGACAGAAAGTCTTTCTGAATGGGAGTGAACGAAAAGTCCTTTCTGACTGAATGTCTCTTGTCTCAAAGAATCTCTCAAATATGAATTGCAATTTATGATGAAGCAGATGATTTGATGATGTGATTATCCCTTTAGGGATCAAGAATTTTGAATGCATGTACTTCAGTTTACGTGCCTATTGACTATGTGCAGGTACCGATGGTAATGTGTCGGTGTCTCACCTCGAGAAGGTCTCCCAACTTAAGTTCATTTTGAGTCCCTACGGCGACGTATAGGGACTCGAGTTTAATCAGGTATCATTCACAATTTTGCCTCTGTGGTGACCGAATTAAGGTTTCGGGCCTCAAGCAATCCAGGTATCTTTCATTATTTCGCCTCTGTGGCGACCGAATTAAGGTTTCGGGCCTCAAGCAATCCATGTATCTTTCATTGTTTCGCCTCTGTGGTGACCGAATTAAGGTTTCGAGCCTCAAGCAATCCAGGTATCTTTCACTGTTTTGTCTCTGTGGTGACCGAATTAAAGTTTTGGGCCTCAAGCAAACGAGTCAGGTTCCTTCACTGTCTTTCTTTTGTGACCGAAGCAAGTGCTCGGGCTTAAGAGGACAGTTTCAAAAGCTCATACATATCTTGATCTGCCATTCTGACAGGTAAGTAACTTCAGGTATGTTTCTTTTTCCTTCATTTGCATTCATCATGTCATAATCACATTTGAAAATGAGAGTTAATCTCAACAAAAATATCATGCATAGTTAAAATTTAGGTATCATTTTGTCTTTGAATGCAACCTCTGCGAGCTCACCTTCAAAGAGGGGCAGCTGTTGACACCTAAATTTTCGAGCTTATTGTTTGGATATAGTTGTTAGGAGCATTTCTTAGGTTGAGATGAAAATTCATAATAAAGGTACAATAGATCACGTTCGGTCAAATCTTTTAAAAGATTTGACAGAATTTTTGTTTATTCTTTAAGGCATCCAATGAAGGCGTCTGACTATTAAGAGATTTCATCGGCAGGTAAAAAATTCAAAAAAAGGAAAGGGATAAGCAAAGGAAATTTCGGTCAAATCCTTTAAAGATTTGACTGAGATTCCTCTGCCCCCTTTATAAAAAGCCAAGGGACGTACAGTGATGGGCGGCCATTATTTAGTGAAAAAAAGAGGGAGAGAGCACACGGGCGAGAGGGAGAGAGAAGGAGAGAGAGAAGGAAGGTGGTTTTTTTTTTCTGAAGGTCTGATTCGCAACGTTTCCATCATCTCCGACGGCCCGCGACTACGATTTTTCTCCCTTTCGCCGGTGGGTTCCACAGTTATTTAACTTGTTTAAGTTCTCCCGAGGATTGTGGCCGAGAATAAGAGCACGTTTGAGCACCGCTTCGTCTCAAGCTTGCTCAAACGCCCGGGCTCAACGTGATTCTCGAACCACGTAGGGGGGTTTTTACATTTGTTTTTTTTTTTGTGACCGCCTTGTTCATGTTTTCAATGCGTCCTTCAAAGATCAAGTGAAGTAATCTTTGATTTGGCTGCTCTCTAAGCTCATGGTTGCTTGATTTTGTTTCTGTTCTTGCATTATAAGCTTAGGTCTTGCATTGTTTTGGTCCAATAGCCGAGCTCGATGATGTTTAACTCCTGTTACTTGAATTATTTGCGTCAATATCCTTTGGTTTTATTCTGTTTTACATGATTTTATTGTTTGTCGGTGATGGGTCGACACGGATGAACTGAGGGAGAGCCGATCGTTCACTTGGTCATGCGCCGTTTGGTGATGTAGAGCAAGCTTTGCACGCTCGTACCCACGAAAAATCTGCAGGTGAAGAAGATGATGAACAGGGGTTGGATTTGACGCGAATTGGGTTGGGGTTTGGAGTTTGGGCTGTGCGTGTGTAGATAGCTTGGTTGTTTTCTTTTTGTTTTTTGTCACTTGCAGGTCCACATGAAGCAAAAGGAAAAAGGCCCATGCGTGAAAAGAAGTAGAAAGGGCCAGAAAAACCAAAAAAAAGAAGGAAAGAAAGTGAGAGAGGAAGCTGGACCGAGCCCATCGCGGGCCCAGTCCAGCCCCCCTCACGGGCTCACCGACGTGTGGGTCTGGTCCGAACCCAACTCGGTTCGGACCAGACCCGTTTTCCTTTATTTTATTTTATTCCTTCTTAATTTCGTTTTTAATAATAAAAAATAAAAACATTTTCTGCAATAAAAATGATCTCTCCTTTGTGCTGATTTATTGATTTGCTCATGCATTTTTTTTGCTTGTTTTATTATTTGCGTGTTTTATTATTTGCTTTGTTTTAGAAGATAGGCTTTATTAATTGTGATTTTTTTAATTATGCATTGGTCGATAGTCCGATCTCATGCCCGAGATACGACTCGCGACCGCACGTTAAATTAACCATCCGATCTCATGCCCGAGATACGGTCCGTTGATTTATTTACATTTTTTTAATTAATTCATAAAATACCAAAAAGATTGCATTCCATGTTAGATTGCATATTAGATAGAATTGCATTTTAGATAGAATTGCATTTTTATGTTTAGATTAAATTGCATTTAGATTATATTAGGTTTCATTTTAAATATAATTAGCATGCTAAAATTAGGTTTTCATGTCTATTTCAAAATAAAACCAAAAAAATAAAAAATCATATGCATATCATAGCATAAGCCTTCCTTTTCATTTTAGGTTGCATTTTTTTAGTCATTTCATAACATTTAGTTTAGGCATATTGAATTTCATGTCAATTAGGAATCATTCATACATGTTAATTAGGGATTGCATTTTTTTTAGCCATGTTATTAGGTCAAATTTGCATTAGAATTAAAACCACTTGATGCATGTCATGCTAGATTTAGGTTCATGTTAGTATAAGTTCATTTAATCTTATTTTCAAGTTTTTCCGTATTAGGTTAGCAACATGTTTAATTTGTGCATCTATTTAATTTCGAATTTTCATTAATAAAACTCGAAAATAAAAAAAAATCATTCTTACATCATGTAGATAGTTACATGTAGTTAATTAATTTAGTTAAATGTCATTGCATTTCCATGATAGAATAATTCATTTAGATTTTTAGGAATCGTGTTAGATTAGGTTTTCATATTTTATTGTTTTATTTATTTTCGAATTTCATTAAATAAACGAGAAAATACTAAAAATCCCTTTTTGCATGTCATTTGATTATTTTAGTTAATTAACATGTCACGTAGGCTAGATTAATTTAGGATTTGCATATTTCAAGGTATTTTAGGTCGTGTCACATTTAGAATTAGATTTTACATGCATCACGTGTCAATTATGTCTTTGCATTTTAGAATATTATCCGTAGTTAAAATAATATTTTGATCGGGGATTAAGGTGGCTTAGTTCCTAGTCTAAATTAGATGTTATTTAACTATAGATAATTAGTTTCGCATCTAGAATTGCATTAAGATAGTCTCATCTATGATTAATTTTCAATTACATGCATTGCATTCGTCTTAAAAACCCCACAAAGAGTCCTTTTTATTGATTTGTCTTATCTTGTTTATTGCTTTGATAATTGTTCTTTTCCTTTGAGTATTTAAATAATTGTCTACGCACCTGCGTGATCACCATGCATGTTAGTAAATAAAATTAATTCAAGCTGCCTTCAAATTATTTTTCTGAAAATAGAAGAAATAGGTTCTCAAGTCCCCGAATTCAAAATCTCTAGTTCGTAGGAGTAAAATACTACTCCCAGTATTTTACATGGGTTTCTAATCGACCCACCTCAAATAGATTAGTGGCGACTCCAATTGAAATCAATGTTGCATGTTAAAAAATCGAAAACTAAGTTGCGAATTGGTATGAGCTTGGGACAACTCGAGCTAAATTAGGTTTAGCAATCCATTAGCCGAACCCCTAGGTGGTGCACCTTCGGAGAGGTCACCCCAATGTTTTAGATAAAGATCTCCTAAATGTCTCGATAAATTAGAATTGTGGCGTCCCATGTGCCAATGGTAAGATCTTCACGTCCCCCGGGGAAAAAAAACAAATGCGACTAGAGCAGGGGACGACAGATTTCCATCCCAGCGATTCAATTGCCTAACTTTAGCCTAAAGGCGTGGTGTAATAAAATAAATGAAATTCCACCCTATACTGAATATGTATGGAAGCACGCATGATCCATCCCAAAAATAAGATTCTCCCTTTTGTTTTTTGCTTTTGAAAACGGGAATCTGAATTAATGCCGAAGGGAGCGCGTTGTGAGTTCGAGTTTTTGGCTGTACCATACAATACGCCGGCCAAACAAACATCATCTGGTGAACTTTTATTTAATTGCGTTAGGTGAACTTTCATTGGGCTACTTGGTCATACACACGTAAACCTAGCAGTCACTGTGGATGTATTAAAAACATACATACTTCGTGCTGTGAGCTCTTTTGTTAATTTTATCCAGGTGAATGAACATTGACGAGTTCCATGTTTTGCGCACCTCTACGGGAAGACCTATTCATATCTTCCCTCACAAATTGCCATTTTTCTGGTCGAACTTTCCGAGAAAGACATGTTCCTCCTTCACTCGTCGTGTGAACTTGTAAGTCCTTCACCTACTTCCTCAGCCTATATAAACTGTCGATCGAGATCTTCTTTCTCGCCCTGCATTGAGAAAACAACCAATCTTGTGGATTGTCACATCTAAGTTTATGCACTGAAGTACGGGGCTTCAAACTTTAGTCCCTTGCGTGCATGAAAAATAACTCCTTCTAGGGGCCTAGGGTTTTTTTTCTCTCTCTCTATGATAGCCTTTTGTCTCATGAACAATATGAATGCGCAGGCTTGCCAACAGTGACGATGGAGACGTTAACAATCAACGGCAGCGCAATGACGGTGCAGAAGTTCGAGCCCGTCATGGTCCAACCCGAGTCCGAGACCCCCGACGGGTTCTACTTCCTGTCGAGCCTCGACCAGGCGATTCCCTTCACCATGAAGACGATCTACCGCTACGAGAAAGGCGGTGACAACGTCGGAGACACGCTCAAACAGGCTTTGTCCAAGGTTTTGGTCCATTATTATCCACTTGCCGGTTCCATGGCCATAAGCCCGGAAGGGAGCTTCATCGTGGAGTTGACGAAGAAGGGCGTGCCATTTGTGGAGGCGGAGGCTGATTGTAGCATGGACATGCTGGGCGATGTCCGGGTTCCCGATCCCGACGTCACCGAAAAACTTATTTACTCCGATCCCAAGGCCAAAACCATACTCGAAACACCCCTACTAACTGCACAGGTTAGGAAAATATATAATTTAGATCTATTTATTCACTTCAAAGTAGTTACAACTTTATTTTTAAAATGATTAACATGCACAAATGACAGAGTATCTCCACAGACAAAGTTGATCGAATGACACGTTTACATTTTAAATAGATGACAAGCATAAAGGGCTTGCACATAGTTACTTCCTTCCAATCTGTTGGTGAAACTACATACTTTAATTTCCCATTATATGTTGATGTAATTAGAAACTGCAGTTCTACTACGGATAAACTGAAGAGAATAGTATTTCAACTTCATTCTAACGCCTGATTATTAAGAGAAAAACATATAGAAACTTTTACTTTATTCTATTTTTGGGTTGTTTTGCCTATGTTATTGGAAAGAACGTATGTTTTCCAAAAGAGTGCTACGAATCTAACCGCAATTCTGTGATTTTTGTGTTATGTTCCGACTACGCTTTTTGTCATAAGTTAACCCAAGTCTATTTGGTATATTTTTTTGGGCTATTGTATATTCCTTCATCCTTAGCTAATTGGGGGATCTGATTGCTGGTTACAAACATGTACATCACCACGTGCAAATTTAATTAAAATAAAACATATGGATGATATTCAAATATTTATAACCCACCAATCAGACGCATTAGCAGAGAAGGCATCTCACAATTAGGGATGGAGGAAAATATAACTCCATCAACTTTGTGTGTGTGTGTGTGTGTGTGTGTGTGTGTGTGTGTGAGAGAGAGAGAGAGAGAGAGAGAGAGAGAGAGAGAGAGATGATGATGCTTCATGGTAGGACCTCTATTTCAAACTAATAGTGAAAGAGAGAAGATGAAGGAACTCATCATATTCCGCATAATTCGATGGTCTTAGGTATGCTGTTTTTGTTGGTTCAAGAAACCATATTTTCACCCAAGGGCAAAATCAAATGTTTTTGAACAAATAAAGGCACCTAAACACAGCTTTCCATGAATAATAGATACGTAGATATGATGGGTCAATGATCCTATAGCGATAGAGAGAGGCATTGATCAGTGCATTTACTAGGCAATAAGTGTGCTTTGCAGCTAAGATCGGCAAATATTGATTGTTTCCACATTTCTCTATATAAAAAACGACGTCATTTTTTCTAATCATAAATTAGATATCTTTTTTTATCGCAAATTAGATATCTTCAATATGACATTCACTAGAATAACATTAAAAAGCTTTGTTAGTGAATTACGAGTGAGTGACGAATGGCCCGCCGGCCGGCATGTAAGCAAAGATTGACAATTCAAACCTAATGAAGTATCCGTGTCGCAATCGTAGCCGTCTCACACTCACTTATCTCCGTAACGCTAGCAGGCGTGTTAACTTTGTTTTCATCGCATGATGGTTTTGGAGATCAGGTGACGAAGTTCAGGTGTGGTCGATTCACTCTGGGGATTGGAATTAGCCACAGCCTGGTCGACGGCGTTTCCGGGATGAACTTCGTCAACTCGTGGGCCCAAATCGTGAGAGGGAAGCCGGTGACCGCCATCCCTTTCCACGACCGGACCCTGCTGAAGTCGCGCGTGCCGCCTCAGATCAAGTACCCCTACGACGACTTCGTTCAGATTACCGACACGTCGGACATGGAATCGCTGTACCAGCGAGACCCTCTGGTGCACAAACTCTTCCTCTTCGACGCCGACAAGATCGAGGCGACCAAGAAAGCGGTGCTGTCCGGGGGAAAGGTGAAGAGCTGCTCGAGCTTCGCGGCCGTCACGGCTCTGGTGTGGCGAGCGCGGAGCGAGGCGCTGGGGATGAAGCCTCACCAACTGACGAAGCTCCGCATGATGGCCGATATCAGGTCCAAGCTCGAGACTAACCCGTTGCCCGAGCATTACTTCGGCAACGCCGTGGTCACGACCGCGAGCCTCTGCTCCGCGGGGGAGCTGTGCGAGAGGCCCATCTCGTTCGCCGTGGAGCATGTACAGAAGGCGGTGGAGCTGCTGGACGAGGAGTACGTGCGGTCGAGGATGGATTTCGTGGACACGTACAAGCCGCAGCTCTCGTCGGTCGGCACGTTGGTGATCAGCTCCTGGACTCGCCTGGCCTACGGGATGGCCAACTTCGGGTGGGGCGACCCGTCGCAGTTCGGGTGCGGGTACCTGGCGAGGGAGCTGTGCGTGTACTTCCCGGAAGGGGAAGGGAAGAAGGGGATCGCGGTGGTGTTGGCCCTGCCGCTTTCGGCCATGAAGGCCTTTGAAGAGCTGGTCCAAGTTTGATATGACTAGAATTTTGGTCCCATATGTCGCAAAGTTTCCGCTCCATTCAGATTCTTTTCCCTTTTTTAGTGTAAGCTTTTAGCAAGTTTGGTGTTCAGCATATATGGTATTGTTTAAAATTACAAACTCCCTCGCACATGCGGGGATAGCTCAGTTGGGAGAGCGTCAGACTGAAGATCTGAAGGTCGCGTGTTCGATCCACGCTCACCGCATAATTCTATTTTGATATCATTATTCTTTTAACTCTTTTTGGGCTCTCTCGGGTTGGTGTTCTTATCTTTATCGTGTGATGAAGCCCACTGGTGATGGAAGCTAAGAATCGACTATAAACAACGGCGGATTTGGAGCATTGCTCAAAGCCCAGTTGAGAATGTTTATCAATCCCAAACCATGCTTGGTCGCAGCTATTAGTCCAATGACCAATGATAGTTTACAATACTCTCTTTCTTGAGGTACATTTGGTCGTCTAAACTTTTTGGATGGAATAAAGTCGGATTGAATCGAGATGAAATTTCTCGTAGCTTTATACGGCAACCGTCGTTGTCCACAATTTTCGCAGCATCATTCATAAGGGTACCGTCGTTGTCCACAATTTTCGCGACAACATTCATAAGGGTAATCAGTTTCAGGGAAACCATCCATTAATAATAGGTTCCATAGACCCACCCTAGAACCGGAATGCTCTTGGAGGGGTACCTCGTAATGTCCTCAACGAACCCCAACCTTGTTGTCATCAAACCTTGGTGCTCCCGACCTCTGTCAAATTGGCTCCACGCATTACATAAAAAGCCATCGCTCAACTGTAGCTTGAACACGCTCATTCCTTGCGTTTACAGATTCCACAAACATTAGGGTGGGCCTTGCTTAGCGAGCGCACCTTTTAGCATCCCCCGTTACATTGCGCTGCACTAATAGTATCATTGTTTACATTGTTCTTCGTCGACCAATCTGGGTCGATCGCTCCTCATATGAGATCGAGAACCATATGAACCACTAATTATGGTCTGTTAAGTCCAATTTCGACTAGTTCCCAATTCTTTTACACATCCTTAGTCATCCATGATTGGAGGCTCTTAAGCGACGGCGGAGGTCCTTCACCTCTGACTCCATCATTGCCTACATCACCTCCTTCATCTTCATCGCCAACCTAAAAGATCGGTACTCAAACTCAAGTAGTCTCGATGTGCGATTCCGACGCATTTCTAACACCATCTCTAAAGCCCTTTGACCCAGAGGTCAAGGCCTAGCCTCAGGTGACCCCAGATGTAGGGTCTCCTAAGGCGGGCAATCTTAGACTTGAGGTATCGTGCTCGAAACCAAGGTGATATCTTGTCCATCTCGATATATCCAATATCGACCCTAAGCACGCGACATTAAATTCAGCCTCGATGTGTTCGTTATTTATTCAAATCATATCAGACTAATATCCAGACACATATAAGAACTCTGCGTTACTCTGAATATAGAATGAAATAAACAAATAAAAATTATCTTAGCCGACATGATAGTCGATTCGCCAAGTACAGCCTCACGGCCTGTTTGAAAACGTTTCTCAGAGAGGAGCACACACGGACCCACCAACGGTGAGAATGATTGCTCCACGCGCGAGCCAAGCCCGTGGGGAGCTTAGCAAACCCCTCCTGAGTGGGGATCTTGTCGTGTGCAGACGACCGACACGTCATCCACCAGCTCAGGACGCCGCCGCCACGTGTCGGTGACCCGAGGTCGTGGGGCCAGTACTGGGGGTGTGATCTGACGGGAGACCGCACTTAAGCCGGAGCCCCGACCAATCCCAACCGCACCCACTCGCCCCTCCCTTTTCATTTCTCAGTCGCTGCCACGTCAATCCGAGGGGGTTCTTCCATTCCGAGCCAAGCCGGCCCGAGCCACAGTGGCTCCACCAACCGGCTGAGCCGTCGGGTTGGTGGCCCAACTCCCGCGTTCGGACGAAGTGTTGGTGGCGCTCCAACAACGTCCGACTTTGACTCCCTACGATTGACCTTTTGTTTTAGGCTTTTAGCAAATGTTCGAGTTCGAAAATCTTGGAAGTTTGCTTACGTTTGGCGCGGCCAGACTAGAGAAATACTTTAACTGTCTCGTGGAATATAACTTCAATAAAAAGAAATACTTTCTTGATTTTCAGCTTTCAATTCACGAACAATAAATAACTCGAAGTAAACATACTCCGTCGATGGGAAAAACACATTCATAAGTGAAGAAAATGATTTCACTCGGACCAAACATGTTATCCTCTATGCACTTCTTTTAATTATTTTTAATTTACTTTTCTTCTTTTTTAAGTTTTCTTTTTCTTTTTCCTTCTCCTTCGACTGGTCGCCAGCCACGACAACGATTGGCAATCGTCCCCAAGCAAGGGACAAGATCGTTCATAGGGTGAGCACGCTCAACCTTAATGGATCCAGCAAGGTGAAAGTCTTGCTTGAGGATGGCAAGGCTCGAGCTTGCCTGCGGCTAATTGCGAACCTTCACCATGGCCAAGTCCAGCTGAAGAAGAAGTGAAAAGTAAAAGAAAATAATATATAAAAGAAAAGACAAAAGATAAATAAATAATTGAAATTTTGATTTTTTTAATAATAAAAATAAAGAGAAGAGAAAGATAAAAATAAAAAATATTAAAAGGAAAGTGCATGGAGGAAAATAAAATCTTTTTTTTCCATACCAAACAGTAAAAAATATCTTTTTATTCATTTTCATATTTTAGCTGGATATTGGAAAATATTGTCATTTTCCTGAAAAATGACGTCCTAAGAAATTTCTTCTAGAAACGTTATATTTTTCACGAAACAAATTAAGTTCTAATCTCAATTGAAGAGCATGTGTCAACTAAATGTCCTGATTTGATTCGTTGCATGAAAAGACATCAACAACAACCAAGAAAGACTGACTTAAAAAGGAGGAAGTCATTACCAATTACCATGTATAAAGGTTGGTTTGATCCACAAGAAGTTTCAATGAAAGACCAATCACGAGAACATAGATTCTTAATATATTCATTATCGGTGTAAAGATTAAGTTACACATCCATTGTTAGACGGCTATACCGGGGAACGATTCGGGTAACAAAACTACTTCAAAGCACATATGGCACGCATACCATGACAAGGGCTTAAGAATCTTTATCTAAATGACGGTGAACCTAATAATTATCCTAAGAAAAGATTTCACGAGAAACTCTCAAAATCGCCACAGACGATGATCTTCTTTGTTTCCCTGCTACAATGTAGACTACGCACTCACCATTGTTTTGTTGCATTTGTTATAGGCGCGAGCGCATACAGAGAATACCTACTATTGATTGGCTTCATTAAAATTGATGTTGAAGCGTGCTAAAGTTGTACTAGCCTAGCATTTACGAATAACGTTGCTTAACTTTAGCTAATCCTTTGCCAACATCATTGTCGAGTACAGTGGGAAGAAAACCACACCATATTTTTATCTGCCAAAAGTATGCTATACCGGCCGACCAGCCAGTGTAAAATCGAAGAAGTGGTACAAACTTTACTTTGCTTTACGTACATCAAACAGAGATTACCATTCTTAATCATATCTTTAACCTTATGTTCATCAAAGTTTGATTTGAGAGCGAATCGAATTGTTTCCTGTTACATATAATGGTAATTCTCACGATACACATTATTGTCGCGTGGCGGATCATTCTCTTATTGAAGCCGGAGGGGCCTATCGTTCAGGTTTCCGTCAATTTTGATGCCCAAGATCTAGAAAAAGCAACTTATTCCAAGGGATTTCATCTTGAGAAGTCGATGATGATTCCTTTCATGCCTTCGACGTCGACACATTGAAGTTGCTCGATCATCACCAAAATTATCGTACTTGAACATTAAACCTACAAAAAGAATCCCGAATGAGTATCGGTGCGTAACTTTATTTTAAGTAATCGTGTTATCTTACTGTTAAATTCGATTTCCTTTCTTCTTTCTATATGATTCATGCCATGTTCGAATCACGCTATCGTGTGATGTCCACGGTGGTCAATCAGGCCACTCGTGGGATCCACCTTCGGCCCAAGCTAATCGGCTCGAGCCAATGAGCTGCACGAACCGGTTGTGGTTGGTGAGAAACCGGCGTTTCCCGGTGACATTAACTCTTTTTTTAATATGGGGAGACAGAAGTGGTCATCTTCGTCTCCCACCAACCCCAACCAATCCCACATCTTACAGTAATTGGGAAGATCCGACGGCTGTGGCACGGAGAGAAACATCAGCCGTGAGATCCGATATTCCCACAAAGCTGCAAGAATGAGCCGCAACCTCCCCAACCGGTAACCGGTAGTTGGGGCCGTTGCTATATAAGCCGAGGGTTGCCTGAGGGCAGAGTCATCGTGGTGTCATCTCCTCAGTCTGGTTGCGTAGCGCAGGGAAAAAGGACAGGACACAGTCAGATTTTTTTCTGCGCTGCAACGCTAGCTACAGGTACCCTTTTCTTCTCCATAGGTTTTACGGCATGAGAGTAGCATCTTCGTCATCACTTCTATGTCACTGTCATTGTGCCTCGCCTTTGTCAGATCTTACAGATGTAACAATAAATAGATGGTACCTTTTTGTTATTTGGGTGTAAGGTTGCTGGATTTGGTGCTGGCTCGTCGTCTTCATGTCGGCTTCTCCGTTGGTTTTTCTTGCTTGAGGAGAGCGTCTTCGAGTCCTGTCTGGTCTAAGCGAAGTATCATTTGGTTAGGCAGATCTAGAATTTTTTAGGCATAATCTGAGAGTTTAAATTCAAACTAGTTGGTGGTAATTGCCTATCTCTGTGACTAGCTGAAGTTCTTGGTTATAGAAAATTACGTTCTTGTTCAGAGAGTTTCGATCTGTCACGGGATATGCTTTTCTGCTGAATGTTCATTTCATTTGCGGCTTTTGTTAAAGAAGCCCCTTTTTGACTCGAATAACTGGAATCAACTCTAGAGATTTCAAGTGCACTTTTTATATCTTGTTTCTCTGTTTTAGGGGGTCAACAGGTGTTCTGTGTCAATTGGTGGTTTTCCACGAGAGTCTACCGAATGGTTGCCTTAAGTCCCTATTTTTCCGATTTACAGCATGGGAAATAGAAAGCATAGTTCTACAAATACAATGAAAGATTGGTTTATGAAGCAATACACCAAACTCCTCTTTTGTGTTCGAATGTGACTCATCATCTGAGCGCAATATTAAATATCAGACCAGGATCTGCCTTATCATTTCACGCATCCATCGCAAATGCTCCCGTTTTAAACGCTTATAAAGGTTTCTATCAAATTTTTCCACCTAGGCTAGGACAGTTTTTATCTACAATGCGAGCATCCAATGACTTCGCTCGTTGAGTTCTTTATTGAGGAATCAGTGCAGATATTCGAGTTCGAATTCCTTTCACGTCTATGTAGTGCCTAAAGAATCAGGTACTATTCCCCTGTTTCTCTTAATGGAGTTTTGCCCTTTTGGGGGATAAGAACTTTTGGAAAAGTATAAGGATCTTATACCATTATATGGCGAAGTATTAACCAACTTTAAGGCATGTTAGGAACCTGATAAATATATTGCCTTTGGTGTTGATTTTACATTCTTCTTCATGCAAGTGCAGCTCTCTCAAATTCCAGCATAGTACTATAAATTTAACTCATTCCTGTTACCCGTCTCAGGAGCAATGGAGACCTTCCTATTCACCTCTGAGTCTGTGAACGAGGGTCACCCCGACAAGCTATGCGACCAGATCTCTGATGCCGTGCTTGACGCCTGCCTTGCCCAGGATCCCGATAGCAAGGTTGCTTGCGAGACTTGCACAAAGACCAACATGGTCATGGTTTTTGGAGAGATCACCACCAAGGGCAACGTTGACTACGAGAAGATTGTCCGCGACACTTGCCGCGCCATTGGATTTGTCTCTGATGATGTCGGTCTAGATGCTGACAAATGCAAGGTCCTGATGAACATTGAGCAGCAGAGCCCTGATATTGCCCAGGGCGTCCACGGCCACCTCACTAAGCGCCCTGAGGAGATTGGTGCTGGTGACCAGGGCCATATGTTTGGGTACGCCACTGATGAGACTCCCGAATTGATGCCCCTGAGCCATGTCCTGGCGACCAAGCTCGGAGCACGCCTCACTGAGGTCAGGAAGAACGGTACTTGCCCCTGGCTGAGACCCGATGGAAAGACCCAAGTCACCGTTGAGTACTACAATGACAATGGCGCCATGGTCCCTGTTCGTGTTCATACCGTGCTGATCTCGACCCAGCATGATGAGACAGTTACAAACAACGAAATCGCTGCTGATCTCAAAGAGCATGTCATTAAGCCCGTCATCCCTGAGAAGTACCTCGATGAGAAAACCATCTTCCACCTTAACCCCTCGGGCAGGTTTGTCATCGGTGGTCCCCATGGTGACGCGGGTCTTACCGGCCGTAAGATCATCATTGACACCTACGGTGGCTGGGGAGCCCACGGTGGTGGTGCCTTTTCAGGAAAGGACCCCACCAAAGTGGACAGGAGTGGTGCCTACATTGTTAGGCAGGCTGCTAAGAGCATTGTAGCGAATGGGCTTGCCCGCAGATGCATTGTGCAGGTCTCCTATGCCATTGGTGTGCCGGAACCTTTGTCCGTCTTTGTTGATACTTACGGAACAGGGAAAATTCCGGACAGGGAAATTCTGAAGATCGTTAAGGAGAGCTTTGATTTCAGGCCAGGAATGATTTCCATTAACCTGGACCTCAAGAGAGGTGGCAATGGCAGGTTCTTAAAGACTGCCGCCTACGGTCATTTTGGAAGGGACGACCCTGACTTCACCTGGGAGGTTGTGAAGCCCCTCAAGTGGGAGAAGCCTCAATCTTGAGACCCTGACCGTGGTTCGCTGCTGATGATGCTTGTTAGAGTATAATGGATGAAGAGTCTGCTTGTCCTATTTCTGCTACAATATCCTCGCAAAGTATGAGTGGCCTAATATTGTTTCTGATATGCATATCGGTGATGCTCCTTGCTTTCTTTCTTTCTTTTTTGTTTTGCCTTTATTGATATGTAATTTGTTTGCCATATCAATTTAATGACACCTGTTCGATATGGTTCTCGATGCATCACAGCATTTTTTTTTTTACGAAATCCTGGAACTAAAGCTGGTAAACGAAGTGATGCCCTCAAATATACTCATTCGAGTTCTTTACTTAGGCCTCTATCTCTTCTCTCTCTCGAGCACGCGCCCTTGTCTGAAATGTTGGAAATGAAGTGAAACCTCATAACAAGGTGATCAGTATGAATGAAGAACACTTGCTGGGGAAATACCAATTTGCCCATTCCATCCAATGTTTCCTCTCTTAAAAACACTATTATAGCTGGTTAAGAAGACGGACTATGTCTTTAACGCTACCAAACAAAAAGAAACATTATTGACCCAAAGGCACTGGTTTGTCAGATTGAAGTTCATATTGCTCCTGTTCCGTACTCGCAAGCTCTCCAAAGGTAGCCATTATACTGGATAGATGCAATTGCCGAAGGCTGTCAGAGAAAAACCAAAAGCTTACTTAGCCGCGAGTTTCTTCGGAGTTTCAATGCTTGTATGTCCTAATATGAGAGACTACCACTTTTTAAATTACCGACATCATGTAGAACCCCAACCACATGGGGAGAAAAATAAATTTCCCTTTTGAACCGTTTGAAATGCATATCAAGTGAACAGGAGTTGATGAAGAACGATTGAAGATGACACTTACAAGGATCGGCTGTTACAATAATGGCGGAGCCATTGAAATGGCAGTCCCAGGGGTGCTTCCCTGCTGCTTTATAGTATAGGTTCATCACCACTGAAGCATGCGAAACTGCATTGTTGGGATGGAAGCAGCTTCCACCTGGTTGAATCAACTCACAGGACACCCCGCTATAGTGGCAGCTGTAGTCTATGTTTTGACGGAGCCCATTGTTGTCGGTAGACGGCTTTGCAATGCACCAGGCAGCAACGATCTCATTTGCCTTCGGGAAGCAAAGAACATGTTACTTGAGGTTTTTGTCAGGAGGATGAAAGAAATGCAACTCTTGGAAACTGCTTAGAGCGACAAGGACAACAAGCCATTGAGACAGTAACTTGGGGAACTTGCCTGCAGCTTCCTTTCATTACCAAATGGCCTGGACTCTGCAATTGGAAGCAAACTTGACATTAGAAGGATGAAATATCCGCTAAAGAAACGATACTTGTGCTGTTTTATGTGAAGGAAGGTTAAAAGGAAATGACCGATGCAAGCAGCAACAGAGAAAAAAATCGCGAGAACTATAAGAAGTGACGTGATGGATTTTCTGGTCACGGCCATGTTTTTCAAGTTGATTGGCTAGCTCTGATGAAGAAATGTAGTCAAGCCATGAATGCTCGACTATATATATGAAAACGATGCACCAGACATATCACGCCACATACACTGAAGAGAAAAATAGCAAGAAATGCCCCTGAAGATTAATTACAAGCTCATTGAAATTCGTTTATTCTCAGATGAAAAAAGGTTCATATTCACTGATAAATAGAAGCTCTTTGAAACCGACAAAATAGACAGCAAATATATGAAATCTTAACATAAAAGCAGGATGCGTCTCTTGCAAGCAGGGTTACGGTTTGTCTCCGAATGGACTGTGTCATTAATCTATCCTTTTGTGCGTTTGATCAAGTAATAGAAAACCAGCATAGTTTTAGATTCCATTGTGTTAGGGTCATACATGACAACGTTCCTGCTTTTACCCTTTTGTGTGGATTAATGTGCTTTCATGGCTTATTACAACTTAGCCCCGTACAGTTATGGATGCATTCCGACACCGAGACTAGAAGGATCGAACAAGTTGATTATCCATTTGATGATCCAACTCATTCAAGATTTCTTGTTTACTTGCCATCTGGATCAGGCAACTTTTTCTTTTTTAATCTCCATATTGATCACGGCAACAAATCTAACGAGTTCCTGTCTAGTGACTAATAAGATAAAAAAAACAGCTCCAGAAAGAGGTTGCAAGGTTGAGACATATTGCATGACTGCTGATTAGGTACATCAATGAACGTCTAATTATCTCTTCCATGCCTAATCTGTTGTTTCGTACATGTCGTGTTCATTCTCTACCTGCTCATTCAAACGCCAATACTTTCTAGTCAAGAAACAAAAGGCAAACAAAAACAAAAAGGTAACCAGAGAGAACAAAAAACCGTTCCTCTATCATCTGTCCTACCTACTCGTGATGGACAGGATTATCGCATGACTCGACTCGGTCGACATGACATGGATTGCTTAATGATCAATCGTCAACATGGATTGCTTAATGGATCAATCGCCAAGGAAATAAATTACTGTTTAGTTGCATTATTGAAATTCTTTTTGGTTTAATTTAGGCTCTCAAGAAAGAGAACCAAAAGTTATTTTAAGATATGAGGGCTTGTACGGTCTCAACGGTTGAGCTAGGCTTAGCATCCCGCCACAAAGGATAACCCAACAAGTGAATTCCAAATGTCAAACAGAGAATAGCTCAAAATCTTGGAAACAAAGGCCCATCATGCACACAATCGGTTGTGATTTTTAGACTCGACAATGGTCAAAACCGAAGGAAGCAAACTGAGCAAGGCCAGTAGATACGATACGACATTACAGTGACGTTCACATCCTTCCCGGGGGTTGAGAGAGAGAGAGAGAGTAAATATGTCCATTGTATATTTAAACATCTTACAATCGTTCAAAGTAATAATTCTACATAGATTCTCAAACTTTACAGTTCACAAGAGCATACAAATAATACAAACACCTAATTATTCTCATCACAGCACAAACTCACTGGCCTCAGCTCGATCCGTACTCCAACAATTCCCACCTGAAGGGTCGGAACACGTAAAGGACTTCCGGGCAGCTCTTGAATAGAAGAGCCACGCAGACACAAACAGCGGCGATGGCTACCATCGACAGCATCGCTGGCCTGTACAATAGTGACCTGCTTCTAATACCATAAGCCAGCTTTTGGCTACACATCTTGCAACTCTGATTAGCAAGCTGCTGTTCCGTCTTGCCAATCGCAAAGCTGCTCGTGGTTTCTTTATTCTGCTTCTGAGTGTCATTGCTGTCTGGGACCGCATCTGGGATATTGAGAACCACATGGGGCAGTGACGTTCTCCTGTTGATTTTCTTCTGGACTAGGTGGATATACGAGTAGTGGCCACGCAGGCGAGCATAATCTTCTGGTGTGGATCCCGTGCTATCACGAGCAGCTTTCCATGCCTCAATACCAACCTGAATGGCATGTTCAGACGTCAATATATGGATTGCTAAACCCTAGTTCTGTAAGCATTCCCAGACCCACCAAAGTTAGACATGATGTTCAAAGCTGGAGAAGAGATGCAGAGAAGCGACTCAAGACTATAAACCCCCATGATGTTAATAGACCAACTTAAAGATCTGAGATACCAAAGCATGCAATAATGAGTAAAGATGTCATCTGCACAAAAACCACGATGCTATTGAACAGCTTCAACCCCCCCCCCCCTTCCTTTTTTTTCTTTTTTTTACCTTTGTGTGTGTGTGTGTGTGTTAAGCACGATCTTACCAGCTTAATGCTGGTAAAATTCAAGTGACCAGTAAGTTTCCAAGACTGCTGACTGCTACATTGATTATTCAACAGCGACTACACACTCTCAGAATTTGGCTTTCAGCTCGAGAATTTCATCCACACATCATAAGCACTTGGCCAGATATTAGTCTCAGAAGCATTACCATTCCAGGGTCATCAGTTAGCGCATCCAGTACATCCTCTGAATCATCTTTACCAGCAGCAATGTGAAGAGGTGTCAACCCTGCAGGGCCTACGGCATCAGGTCTAAACAAGAAGTTCTGATGACTTCCACTGATCAGTGACTTCAGTTCAGATTCTAATTTTTCTGAAACACTCTGAGGAACGTATCTCAAAAGAAGCTGAACAAGAGGCCTACAATTTCTCCTCACAGCCCTGTGAACAAGGCCCATCTCAAGCACCGCACAATATATTGAAGGGTGGTCCCCTGCACCAACTGTTCCATCAAACAGGACATCCAAGAGCTTGTTTACCACTGCACACCAATCATGATCCATGGAGAATTCTATGAGCCACGTGAACCGTTCAAATGAAAACAAGTCAATGTATGGATCCAGCTGTCCCAATCTAGACCTCAACCCACTTCTATGAAGAATCCAACCCATTTCTTGTATGAATTCAAATGCTCGATTCTTCGCTTCAAATTTCGAAGTTCCATGATCATCCGCACCAGCTTCAACAAACTCCAAAGCATTCTCAAGTGAACGTATCTCCAAGCACACATCATGCTCTGCTACGATGAAAGGGAAGAAGCTGCCTGGGAGACCGCAATTTTCGACCTGTATAAGTTCAAAACAAGGGTCTCAACTCATATACGGGCATCACAACCACACACACTTAGAACAATGCAAACGCAGACATGATAGTCAAGCACTTTAGACCACAGTCGAGCAACTCACTTTAAGACAAGTTTAGGCCACCATATACAAACCA
Source organism: Melaleuca alternifolia (assembly GCA_019926035.1). Classification (NCBI taxonomy): domain Eukaryota; kingdom Viridiplantae; phylum Streptophyta; class Magnoliopsida; order Myrtales; family Myrtaceae; genus Melaleuca; species Melaleuca alternifolia. The sequence goes on along the minus strand of JAGKPW010000723.1, from coordinate 333,644 downwards.
GTTAAAAAGCTCACTGGCATCTGAAGTAGTTCATGCATTAAATATGCAATATATGGCTGGACTTGCCATTAATCAAATACTTCACTGCATATGATACGAAGTTCACTCATGTCACATATCACTACATTCAGAGAAATCGTAAAAAGAGACCTCGATGAATCCCCTTCCAGTCACTCTCGGGATAGAACAAGAAAATTTGACACATTGGAGTTCATCGTGCTCTTCTATGCTATCCTCCTCATCCATCAACTCCAGAGTTTGTTCTTGTACTAAATACGTGCCTTCGAAAGCACACAGCAACCTGAACAGAATAACATTGGAGAATATTAGAACATTGATGAGCATCATCTGCTACTTGCTCAAAAGGTCAGATTAACCTCATCTAAATGGTTGTACGACAGTTTAATGTCTATCAACATTGCGAAATTCCATACCTTGTTGCAGGGTGACACATGTTAAAGCCTTTAACCGAAAACTGAGTTGTTTCTGAAGATGATGCTGCTATAGGTGTAATGCTCATAATTCTACTGCAGTTCATACTCCTCAGACACAATGATGTGTCAACAACAACCTGACCTGCATGGTGAAAATAATTCAAAATGCACATTCTCCAAAACATCAAAGTCGTTTGCATATTAATTGGTGGGATTAAGACACTAACTTTTTTTTTGGTAATGTAAGTAAATTGTATTAACTTTGGAAAAAGTGTTAAACAAAGAAACTGTAACTTCTACATACCATTGTAGATAAATGCCATTTGATGCTGCAATTTGATATACATCCATCCAGTCTTCCAGAAAAAGTCATCTGAGACATCCAGAAGCCTATTTAAACTGGAACTCAGATCGTAGCAAAGCTACACAGGGCAACAAAGAAAGCAAGAGTAAGTAGAGCAGCCTGTTAGACCGAATTAAGTTCATTAGAGACAAAGGCAACATCAGACTTTCATAAGGGACAACAAAATATCAGCCCTAGGATGACAAAAGAGAACAACTCACCTCCTCCCAGGCATCCTCTTCTTGACGAAGATAAATCGTAAGAACAATACAGCCAGGCCTAATATAGCTCTCAATGTCAGTAGGACTGTGAGATAGCCAGTCAAGTATCTGGAAATTCAACCATTGGTTATGAGAGTTCCCTAGATTAAAGAATTGTAAAGTTATTGTCAAAACCAAGTCCAGGGCTTAAGGAGTACCTGCTCTCGTAGGAGAAGAGGAAAATCATTGGGTTCTTTCCCGAATAACTTGAAAACAATTCGGTCTGTCCGGTTCTGAAATAGCAGAAGAGATGGAGTGAGTGTACATGAAAGGTGCCACTTAAAGAAGGTTGGGCAGAGACAAACGTGACCAAGCTTGAGGTAATAAAAAAATAAGTACCACATAGGCTCTTGGAATTTTATGAAACATACAAGTTACAGAGCTCACACAATGGAGAAAAAGGTAAATGCTTCATGATCAGCCACTATCTTTATCGAGCATAACATATGCAGTTTGTTGTGAAACAGAAGCATCCCGCCCAAAGACCTTTGAGAACCAGATGGAAACTTAAGAAGCTGTAATTACCTGAGTGTCACCACTTGAACTAGAAGGTGATTGAGCAGATGCTGAATCTGAAGTCCCACTCGTTTGAGGTGGGCTCGACTCTTGTTGCATCCATGAAGGACAATCAAGAGAACTGGTGCCCAAATTTGCGGGGACAGGCGACCTGTCAAGGTCCTCCATGCCATCATCAGAGTCAATATAAGTATCATTCAGATCAAAGTTATTCCGCTTGCTCTGCCCTCCAGTTGCATCTCTGCCATCTGCAAAGGATTGAACACCAATTTCAATTGCTAAAAGAGTTTGGTTTTTCTATCTCTGAATCTATGAAAAGTATCAAGACAGAAACCTACTTGCTGGAATCTGTGATGTAGGCCCCGCAGCTTGAGGTTGAGAAAGCCTTGAAGGTCCTTCAACACCCTTCGAGGACATGGGAGGAACCAATTCTGATTTTGCAAGAGAGGCTCCACCATTGAGAATAACTTGAGATTCCTGTAAGAGCCCAGATATGTTCCTTTCCCCATGCCCACTAGTGCCATTGGCAAGGCTTCTGAGAATATGAGATAGCAAATCCTGATCTGTAGCTTGTTTTGACTGATTGGCTGCACCCACAGAAGATGGTATCAAACAATAATACCACTCAGTCCAGCATAAGTTATTCACTTTGTGATTTCAGACAGCGACTAAAACATCCGACTGCTTTCACTTCTCTTCATAGTCCACACAAGAAAATAATAGCTGTGCACGAGGGTTGATGCCAGATTTACAATAATGCGGATTCAATTACAGTTTAATGTAGCTTACTATTGAAGTACTTGTCTTCCAGCCACGAAAATCTCAAAAATAAATAAATAAATAAATGCGGGTACCAATCAAAGACGATGTGGAACGGCAGAAGAATGCTAGAACTGGTGACAAGAAGGTGAAGCCATGTGAGTACTTACATTGCATAGACGACAGTATCTTCAATAAGCTTATCAGCAGATAACTGCTAGCCTGCTCATCATTGACGGAATTTGCATTAGGGGTTGCTTCAGGATTTGTTTTCCTCCTCCGTTTATTGTGACCAGCTAAACGTCTGCGACAACTTCTCTTTCCTTCATCAAATTCTTGAAGGGCATGGAACCTGTCCCAGTAAGAGTGGATGAAGATAGATATCATGAGCACACCATATCAGGACATCCATAAGAATAAAGGAACGGACAGCATTAGAAAAATTAAAACTTAAGCTGAAATCATCAATTGAAATAAGATAAAAGCTCAAAAATAGCGATTTCAGCAGTGAACAAAATAAGGCAGATGCCACAGTTAAGGTCGTCCTTTCAAATCATAACCCCTCATCAAATGATAAAGTGGATACACTACAAATTGCAAGAAAGAATATGGTAAAGATCTTACAGGCACCCAGCTTACCTACTGCACTGTTGACAAAACCTCTGCATGATGTTTCCGACAAGTGCTTTGCTGGCTTTGGAGTGCATCTCACATACCTTGTGCCGTCTATGGTAGTCCTTTGCATTACTGAGATCAGCGCCACAGTCTTCTACCTGACAAACTGCCCGACTCGTAGAACCCCCAGCAAGCTTAGTCTTCTTCCCACTATTCCCTTCCCAAGTACCCACATCCCTTTCGGCGACTGGATAACATTGCCCTCCAAGCTTCAATGTGAGGCCGCCTGCTTTATCATCCAAATTATCGTCCTCAACAACAATGACCCTCCGACGCTTCTCAAGCTCCCTCTTTCCATCATCGGTTCTCAAATTGGCTTCATCAGAGCATGACGACGAGCTATTGGACGAATTGCCAGCTGCAGGGATCCTGTTCTCGAGCGGGAGAAACTGCCGGCCGGAATAATCAGACGAAACCGGATTCAGTGGTCTAGCAACGAATAGATCGCCATCCCACTTCCAATCATTCAAATCCCAATCTAATCTCCTCTTTCCTAACGCATGCAAGTCAGTCGGAGGCAGTTCATAGAAATGACGCCCTTGTGCCTCGACTCTGGCCTCCATCTCCGGTCACCAGGATCTTCAAAATTCTCAACAGCACAAAACCGACCACGAACCAAGTAGAAGACCCAAACTACAGCTCGAGAAAATTAAACCCACTCGATTATCGCATCAAACCACAAAAAAGCCCCAGATGATCCGCCCCCAAAGTTCACCTAATCAGCTTCGCTTCTGCCCCAAAAGTCGAGAAACAGTCCACAGACAAATCCATGTTTCCAACTAAGAGCAACCCACATAACAATCAGGCCCTAATCAACAGGCGAGCCCCTCAAGACTCCTAATTTCGAAGCTCAAGGAACGTGAATCCGCCAACCGGCACCGCGGCCGTACAAACACGACCACATAGCTAGAGAACACAGAGCAAGAGCAACGAAAACGGGCACGCGAGCGAGGAAACACCTGTACGAACTTGCCTAGGAGCGATCGAATCTGAGGAGATCGGAGTCCGGGGGGCAAAAGAGGAGGGGGGGGGGGTTAGAGATCGACGCCGATGAGGGCGGCTCGCCGACGAGGAGGAGCACAGATACCGAGGCAAGTGGGTGCGTGAGGTTCGGGTCGTGATGCCGATAGGAACGTGCTTCTTTATTTTCTCTCTTGTTCTCAGTTGAGTACTGAAGAGAGAGAGAGAGAGAGAGTTTGTGGGTGGAAATGTGGTGTGGCACGGCATATGGTATGGTACAACCCGAAATCAATCATCGTGGAGGAGACAGAGAGGGGGGCTTGCGTGTGGGGTCGTCGGGGCCCACCTCGTACACCGCGTGTCCCGCACCCTCACGATATGGGGGGAGGGGGGCGAAGATGCCTCTCCGCCTTTTCTTTTTCTCCAGTTGCTGGGCGTACTGCCCTCGCTCGTAGGGTGGGGAGGACCATCCCCTGCTTCGCGCACCCCGTGTGCTCGGTCTCGGCCCGGGCCCGAACGACTTACCGATGGCTTCCGGCGCCGGCGCTTGTTGTCCGGTCGAGGGACGATGCTCCGGGAGATCTGACATAAGCCAGCCCCTGCACGCACCGCAACCCCGATCGGGTATGCGGCGACGAGGAATTCATCTCACCCAATTGGATCTAATCAAGTCAAACACATGTCGAGAATGGTGTAGGCATGTATTGAATTCCACGTCCAAAGATTATCAGCCGTTCTGCTTTGGTATTAGGGTTGACATCATAAAATACACTTAAAAATATGTCAACCGCGACACATATATATCGAACACTTTTTTGTGTCGTTAAAAATCATAAACTTACACGCCGCATCGCAAATGCCCCGAATTTATTTAGTCATAAGAAGCCATCTTTATACTAATGTGATAAATATATCATAATATATGTCACACGTGATAGATTTTAGTTTTTTTTGTTTGCGACACCAAGAAAAAGTCGGGGACATTAGTGTCGGGGTTATTAGATTTAGATAACAAATGATTTAAAATATTTTTATCATAATAAGTATAATTTTGAAATTATTTATGATATGTTTAGTTGTTGTCGATGCCAACAAGCCCCGTGGGTTTAAGATACAACGCCCTCGATGGATAAATGTCGTTTTGGTGCACGCGGACGGAGCTGGCTTGGCGAGAATTGATCGAGTCGAGCCGACCTGCTTGGGTGGCCGACAATTAAAAATAAAACCAGAATGAATCTACGAAAAGGGGCGCGGGCGACTTTTTTTCAACGAGGTCGTACACGTGGCAGTAAAAATGGCCAAAAAAAAGGAAAAAAAGGGGACAGCCTCTCAATGTTTCACACGCTTTTTTCTAAGCGCGCGTTTGAAAATGTTTCTATTCCGGATAATAATTATTGAGATTCTTGTTCTTGAGAATAATTTTTGAACAAATAACTCTTTCTACTAAATTGTTCTTCTATTTGTTTCTTAAAAAATATCGAGTTTTGAATTTTTCTTAAAAAAAATGTTCTTTGGTTATAACTAATTAAGCGTTCAAAAAAAATAAATTCAAAAAATAAGTTTTTTCTATTTTTTTTAAATTTCTGTTTCAATTTGTTCCTCAAAATAAAAGTGTAAAGAACATAAATTTTTATTTTGGGATATAAACATAAATAAATAAATAGGTTCTAATTTTCCTGATATATTTTTTTTTTTGCGTGCTCGTCTACGTATTTTCCTTGGTAAAAATATTGGGCCCAATGTACGGGGGGCATCTCTCATCTCCCATCCCCTCTTTTGTTTGTCGGGACGCCCTTTTGTTCTCTTCACCCAATGAAATCATGCCAACGCGAGGATGACATAATCCCGTCTTTCGTCCCCTCTGATTTTCTTTCATAACTATATCTTTCATCTTTGAAATTACCATGATCTTTAGGGCGTTGAAATTTGACGATTCTGAGATTTTTGGGCGTACTCATGCAGGGGAGGCGATTCGAAGTTTCCTTGTAAGTCATGGGTTGGCCGATTTCTCCGCATGGACAGAAGCGATTTGAAAATTGGCCGCGATAGGACGCACGCTCTTATGTCACGATCGCGCAACGGACATAAGGATAAGTATATAAAGTACAATGCATCAATTAATTGAACGGAATGCTCGAGGGATGCCAACGGGTGGAAATGGATATCGAGGGCAATTATTTGCTTTCATAGAAAAAAAATAGAATGGACTTTAATAAGTTAAAGGAAGCGAATGCCGCTTGTCGATGTTTATTTGCCCTCAACTAAAAGTACTGCTTTAGCACGAGGCCATGAATTCGTTCGTCTTGATATAAACTTCAGGAAAATTGGCAGACCCACTTAAAGCGACAAATGATAGTCTCTGTCTAGAGAAATAATGCAAGTGGACCACCGTAGAAAGTCAATAGAAGCGACCCATGCAATTATAAATAGAGAACACACGACGACATGCGTGTCAAGATTGATTTACAAAATCAATATGTGAAGATTGATTTCGAATTGGATTTCGAATGCGATTGAGGTACGGATAAAGGATCGAGCTGGACATGATAGGAATAAGAAGATATAAAGATGGATGAACAGTGATTGATCTTCGTATTGATCTGATCGCACGTCGTTGTCAAGTTGGGAGGCTTAAGAAAAAGGATGAAAAAGTCTCGAATTCTTGTACCGATAATTAGGACAGTCCATCAAGAGGAGAAAGGGTGAATTGAGACTTTCTGAATTGGAGTAGAAGCTGTCGGCCATCACTTGTTGCTCCCTCGAGATGAAGGAGCGACCACCTTCTACGCCGTTGACGAAATCGCTAGACAACAAAGTTGTGCAGCGGGTTTTAATTGAATGGAGATTTATGTACAATTTCAGTTAATTAAATAGAAGTCTTCACTTGAAACACCACATAAGTAATTTACACCGACATCTTCTCAACTAAAGCTTCCCCAACATAAGTTGCGACATCTTCACTAGCATGCTCTTACCTCGTTGTTCTCATCCCCTGTCGCTACAAGGAACAAATGACAAAATACAACCGATTCTTCTATTTAAGCGGTTCTCGCTTTTCCTTGTTCTCGTTAAACGAGTCCATATCAAGCTCCCTCCCTCTCTGTAATATAAGTAAGGTCGAGCACTCATTGTTTCGCCCGGGATGAGAATCCGAATAATTTATATTCATTTGAAGTACGCAAACTTGTAAATTTGGTTGAGTCAGCGGCGGATGAGTTACAAGTTGGTAAAGGTTGGTAGGCAAGCATGCCTGGACCGCTAATCGCTTCTTGCTAACAAAGGAGCATGCACCTTCACAACTATTACTGGCTGATGATGTGGTATCAATGGCCGTAGCGGTCATTTAAATATTAGATCTTGTTTTCGAAACGATCCCATGGGCGGCGCCGCCGCAAGAATTACTTCTGGCATCGGAAGGCGGAGGTGCTAGGCTCCAAATCCCAAAGACCCTCTCGTTCGTTTCCTTCCCAAATTCGTGATCAAATTCATCGTGTTGCAGTCTCCCGTCGTCGTGGGAGTTTAAGGAAACTCGCGTGTTGAACGCCTAACCTCGTCGAGCTTCTTAGGGTTTTAGGCTGATCTAATCACGATACATCAGATTGTACGGGAAATGGGAGGATTGGACAAGGCGTGATGGGACTAGTTCGGGTGGACCCCATTTGAGGCATACGTAACGTATCATATGGAGCTGCACGTCGATACGATTTTTTTTTAATTTTTTTAAAAGGGACTTTGTCCCCGAGGCTTCTAACATAGTTGTTGGGGAATTTTTTTTTTATTTAAGAAAAACCGAAGATGACTTAAAAAAACAAAACCAAGCCTCTTTTGGCCATTCAAATGATCGTCGATGCTCCTTTTTTGAGGTATCACGCGAAACAACTTGATTGAAAGTTTGTAACATAGGTCATGTCGCGCGAGATTAATCAAGCAATCTGGATAAGACGTTACGTGACTTTGGCTCGAAGAAGGCGACTTGCGAGAACGTCGTCTCGTGTCGATGAATCGCAATGTACACGAGTTTTGCCTCCGCTTAACGAGCTCAGATCCTGCGGTCCATGCGATGTTTACCGGCCGTAATCGGGACTAAGGAATAGAGCGCGACTTCTGTCGAAGGTCGTCAAAAGGGAAAATGGAAGAAGAAACATGTCTGAGAGCTTGAGGTGGCCAAGAGACGAGAGCTGGTTCGGTGAACGGGCTTGGCAATAATTGCGTGGAGCCCGAACCACACGGGAGGAGCGACCATGTCGGACCGCCTCCCCGGGAGACCAGATGTCGACAAATGACCGACTTTGGACCAGAACCGGAGCCAATCAAGAGGTCAATCGGAACAGTCCACATGGGTGCTTGTCCTCCTATAATGCCGCTTGGACCAGAGGCGTAGCAATGTTTTCTTTTTTTTTTTTGGTCAAAACAGGCGTAGCAATGTAACTCGCTCTTTGTTTCGCGTGAAATGTGTAATATTAAAAAAAATCCAAAAAAGCATCGATTATATTATTTAAAATAATTAATAAATAAAAAATATTATCATTACTAATGACAATTCACGTCTGAATATCTTCATATATTAAAAAAAATATTTCGCATTCATTTATTTTCATGTTCGCTACAAGTAATCATTTAGAAAATAATTTTCACAAAACAAATGGACTGTTTTTTTTTCCTGTAAATTAAACATAGCCTTATGTTGACCGATGCTTTCTTTATTTCGCAATAAAAAGATTTCAAAATTGATTTCCGAAGAATATTCGCTTATATTTTTTAAAATAAATAACTAATGAAAAACGTTTTTGCTATCGATAATAGGTTATGCCCGAATTGTTTCGTGTACTATGAAAATATATAATAAATTTTCCAAATCATTCGTTTTTCTTACAAAACAAATTAAGCCTAATCAAACGCGATTTGCTTTTATCATAATTTTGACTCCGCGTTCAAATAACTCGTATGTTGAGCTAGAGCTTGATGCGCGAATTGATCAACCTTCATCATACTTCATTTGAGTAGTTCGTGAACTCAATCGAATCGTTCGATTTATGTGTATTTCGATTGTATTGATATATTCATAGCTTTGTATATGTCGAGATTAGAGGATTAATAAGAAACCGATATCTTATTGTTTGACCTCAAATTGTTGTACTGAGCAAATTCGAGCTTTTTCAAAATGCTATAGAGTAAATTTTGCAAAATATTTGACCTTAATCAATGATATTCAATAGTTTTAAGTCTAAAAGTGGTAAAATAGCTCTACAAGTCTCGTATTTAAATTATAATTTCCAGCACTTCTTTTTCCCAAAAAGATTTCTATAATTTTAGTTGATTCTTCATCGAGGAAGTCATGGGCAGGTAGGGCGCACAGAATCCAACACGGAACCATCAAATCTCCTCTTCCACTCTTTGCATTTAGTTCATTTCAATTTAATATGAACTTATTATTAAATAATACAAAGGTTCTCGCACTAATCCAGCCGACCAAAGCTATTAATATATTCCCTTCAGATTGGTCAAAAGAACAATAATAGAAAGAAGAAAACACGTTCTCTTTCTGTTGCTAATACGTTGAATCAGTAAAAATGAAATTGCTTTTATAACGAGAAGGTCAGACTTGAGTAAGCAAAATTGGATTTCGTAAAATCCTTTTCTTAATTTTAAATGACGCGGGATTTCATGTAGGCTCAATCCTTAAAAACGACCAATTCATGAAAGAACTTGAGGTGGACATGCTATTTCATTGTCAAATTGTTATATGAGATGCCATTTATACGAATGAAACTTCCCATCATGTTAAAGAGATTGAGTAATTATGATTATTGTATGTGAAAATAAGAACTTTATTTCGTCGTGAACTTAATTTCGTTGTGCCATGCGCTCTACAACATGGATCGTTCGGGTTCGGATCCCTTCCAACCTGACAACTACTCTCGTCGACGTACTAGCTTATAATCATTGTTTAGGACAAATAAGGTAGTATGATAATTAGGGTGACCAAATGATTCCAGTTGAACATGTGCTCCAACACATGCTTAGTTCCTCAACCAATCATAGCGTTAATTCTTTATTTTCCCCCTAAGATATAGATATTTGCGGCCGGACCATATTATATACAAAAAACAAAGGACGAAAGAATTGTTTACATGTTAAGATGTTGGACGTATTCAAATTGAACTTTGCCAATGGTTGCGTCGTTCCCTTGTAGTAAATCTTTGCATGTGTATCTAGATCAGAGAACCTGATTGGGCTTGGGCTCCAAAAGGTGGGTCCAAGCCCAGGAAGGAATGTGGGTACCCAGCCCACCTAAACGACGTCGCACTGTGCCCGTGATCAGGTCGGTCGAAGTAAGTTTACTTCGACATCATTCGTCCCTTTTTCAAGGTCGAAGAAATTCTGGGATTGACTAATCTTCTCCCTCTTTTTTAAGTTTTTTTTTTTGGCCTTTTCCTAGGAAAGGCCGTGACGCGACAATTTGGAAAGCTGTGGACTTTGACCAGCATTGGACGGAGGAAAAAAGTCACGGACTTTGAAAACATTCGTGGAACGAAACTCATCGCGGGAGCAGCGGCGAAGGAAGCGGGGAAAGAATCAGAAGCCCGATTGGCTCCGAATCAAAACCACGACGAAATTGTACCCCAATTGGGAAAACCTTTCGCTTTTACCAAATTCAAGGCTTCGATCCAGCGACGATCTTCTTTTGGATAAGAAAATTGCACTACAATTGGTTGGAAACCACGCGAAAACATACACCGAGTGCTACTCCGGTTTGGCTCCGAATACCCGACTCCTCGACTCTGGCCTAGCTCCGGCCCGGCGATAAGCCCGACAAGCGGCTAGGTTAGCTACTATTGAGATTAGGTTCGAGTGCCTGCGCCTCAACAAATCCAGTCGGACCATGACAACCTCTTCGTTCGGACTGTAAAAAGACGGCAATCGAGACCAACGATCGAAACAGGCTGGTGATTTGATCAGGCCACGACCGAATCGACGAAGACGGTTTCCAGTTCGATTTCGAGTCTTAAATTCGCTTGACAGCTCTCGAGGAATCAATCTGCCAAACGGTGAATGCATGGAGCACGTAACCTCGTCTTCAAGCTGCAGATCTATTTTCCTGGTTTGACTTTGGAAATTTGATACGCATGGAGCACGTAACCTCGTCTTCGAACCTTTTGTTTATGTAATATAATTTGCAATTCCATAATCAATTAAAACTTTTTAACACCTTCACAAAATCTAAAAACTACATTGAATATTTACCAACCATTCAAATATTACATTGAACATATTCAAACTTAGAGATAACATTACGGGTTGGATGAAAATCCAAATATTCTGTTGCACAAATTGAAATTTCAAGAAAGACGGCGCTTGTTTGAATATGAATGATAACTATTCTGTTTTAGAAAATAATCCTTGGTTATAAATATTTTTTTTTATTTATTGGATAAGTTTTTCTAGAGAAAAGCGCGTTTGATAATTATATAAAATATATATTTTCGAAAGTGAATATCAATTCATAGCCCTTTTTAATTTGTACTCTTGTTATTGATGGGCATGCAATGGTGGTGGGCGACCGTTGTCAACGGGTGGCCAGTGAGAGGTAGCAGGTGGGCGACGAGCGAGCAGGCAGTGGTGGGTTGTCGACAACGGTGACTAGCGATGGCCGATGGGGGTTAGCGGTAAGGACAAGCGACGGGAATAATTTTTACTTCTCATTCAATTTCAAAATTGTACAAACGGCAAAATTTTAATTGTGATTAAACGAACGTATGTTCCAAATATATATTCAAAAATAGAGAAACAGAAAGATAGATAAATCGAGGGCTCACCAGTAACATCTCGACACGTAGTACTTCGCCACCTGCACCGCAGCACAGGGGATGATAATCCCCCCACCAATTCTCTCTCTCTCTCTATCCGCATTGAAATTTCTCGCTACAGTCAAAGTCAAGCCTGGCTTCCCCCAGCCGAAGTTTCTCAATTAAAGAAAAAGAAGAAAAGAAGAAAAATCCCGCGCCGAAAATACGTAGCAACAACCGAAAAAAGAAAAAAAGAAGGGGAAGAAAGAGAAACGGGAAATTCGACCAGACAAAAAGCATCGAGCAATGCATGTAATAATTCAACCCGAGAGAGAGGAGAGTGTGGGACAAGTCAACAGCAGCGTCACTTCGCTCTCTATTCCCCCATACGCCTTATCCTGCGCACCCCCGTCCCCCTTACTTTGCGCACCCTTCGCCGGCCTCCGACTTCACTTCAGATCCCCGCCTACTCCAGTGTCTCGCAGGTGGGGGAAGAGAGAGAGAGGGACAGAGCGTCTTGTGTTTGCGCGTCTCCGCGTCTCTCCTTGTGGCCTCGTTCGTCTCCCCTCGCGATTTTCCGGTCAATTTCAGGTACCGCTTCCTCTTCTCTCCGCCTCCTTGCGGCCGTTTCGGTTTCGTCTGCGGATCGCCCCCGGCGCGCGATCGGGCTGCTTCATGGCGTGGCGCGATTGAGGTTTCGGCGAATGTTTTGTTGCTGGGTTTGCTCGGTGTGGGTTTTGCCGATGTGAATTTCGCGCTTTTTTTCTTTCTTTTTTTGGGTGCGGCGTCTCCTTCTGGTCCCGCGCTGGTGTATGCGGGCAGTAGTTGTTCTGATCCGATCGTTGTCGTTTGCTATGGGAAGGCAACGATCACGGCGCCGGCTCGCAGCTTGTACTGTTCAATTTGCTATACCGATCGGGGTTTTGCTCGTGCTGTGAATTTCTGGGATAGCTGTACTTTTGTGCGTGCATGTAGCTAGTTTTGCTAGACCGGACTCCACGACGCGCGCGCGCGTTGTCCTGGACGGCAGATCTCTCCTTTACATGCCGCTTGGAACAGGAAGGGGGAATGCCCTTCTCCCGTGTATGACATGCGGTCGTAGTGCTAGTAGGCTTCTTGCGGTTGCGTGGTTGCGCCGGGATTGGATTCTTTATTTTCACCCGAGATAAATGGCATTACGTGACAACATGTTTGGATTATTTGAAGGACTTGCTAGATACTAGATTTAAAGACTTCGTCTATAGTTTTGGGTGTAAAACGTATTTATGAAGTAATATGTAAAATCATGGTAATATGATAACTTCTCTATTGGAACATTAAGAATGCTATAGGATCATAAGTTGAAATATTCATGTTAAAATTGTGGAGATTATTCTGGTATCTGTGTTCTAATTATGATGTGATGCAGTTAAATTGGCGATGTTCATAGCTCATAATTCATTGGCTCTTCATATCTCCTGCTGCGAGCTTTATCTGACTCTCTTTCTGTGATTAAAGCTACGCATATATAGTGAGGAATAAAAAGCGGACATGAAACGGGTTTACAAAATTTACTTGTAAATGCGTTTGTTTTTCCTGACTTACCATTTCGTACGCCATTCTTCTCATTATTATTGCTTCAAATAGCGTTCTTATTGTCCTTTTCCCGGACATTCAATGGAGACTGTTGTAAAAGTTTTATTGCAGCACCATGGAAGCGAGAGGATATGGCAATGCACTGTGTTAGATGTGCTCATGCCACAAATTGTACCTGTTAGGGGAGTCCTTGTGCACAAAGGTCTCATATAGTGGGGTCATAAGATGATTACGTGCCCTAACAATGAGAGAGAGAGAGAGAGAGAGAGAGAGAGTTCAATATGTGGAGCCTTAACCTTGCACTCCTTAGTGGATTCTTCTACAACTTGAATTCGTGACATTTGAGACACCAGAAGCAACCTTAACTGGGGATTTATACACACCCTTGTCCAATATCATGGAAATCTAAAAGAGAAATGGACAACTTACTTGAAAACTGTATTGTGAACTGCTGAAGAGTTTAAAGCTTATATCTTCTATCTTGTAGAACCTTCAATTACATCATGTAGGGTTTCTTTGACTTCCGTGACTTAATACGCTGCTAGAGTGAGCCTCAAAATATGAAAGTTTCCAAGTGAATACACCTGAGCTAATCCTATTTTTATACAACTGACACCGCAATGTGCTAACAGTTGGCCCTCATAGTTCAGAAGTACTATCCTGCTGTTGAGAAATTTCTTACAAAGACTAGCCTTGGACAGGAGATTGGGAAGAGTTCAAGTCAATCAAGACTTTTCTCTGCTTTTCATCTGTGTTTAGGAAAATTATTTTCTTAACCTATTTGGTTTATTTTGAGCCATTTCTTTCCTGTGTTATTGAGAAATAACTTCCTTCAACAGGGGAGGTCCATTTGGTGAGGGAAGAAAGCCATGAGCTGCTTTAGCTGTTGTGAAGAGGATGATATCCACAAAGCCCCAGATAGTGGAGGCATGTACGCAATGAAGAGCTCAGCAGGTAATTCTGCAATTGAAATTATGCTCATTTTGACGTATAATTTAGTCCTATGTGTATCAGCTAGAGAAAATAGGTTTGCTGTTTGTTGTGTTTGCTACTTGAGTTTCTGGATTTGTTTGTCTAGGTGCATTTTATGTTATATTCATCTTCATATAATAATGTCCTTATTTTTTTGCTTTTTTTGCTTTTGTCCTTTCATATTAAGCTCTTTCAATCCGGTTAGCCTATACTTTTTGTCCTCTGTTTCGTTCTTCTTCTTGTTTATTCCCTGGTTTTATCAGTGTAAACTAAGTTGAACTTCATCTTTCAGGAAATGATGGGGCATATCATGCCTCTGAGTCTGCGCCAAAAGGAGCTCAAGCAGTAAAAGTGCAGCCCATTGAAGTCCCTGCTATTCCAGTGGATGAACTTAGGGATATCACCGATAACTTTGGTACAAATGCTTTGATTGGGGAGGGATCATATGGCAGAGTGTACTATGGGGTTCTAAAAAGTGAGCAGGCTGCAGCTATTAAGAAGTTAGATGCAAGCAAGCAACCTGATGATGAATTTTTAGCCCAGGTTTGGGGTGCCACTTGGTATGATTGTTGACTATTTCTTTATTTTGATTTTTTCAACTGATGTGAAGCTTTGCAGGTTTCCATGGTGTCGAGATTGAAACATGGAAATTTTGTTGAATTGCTTGGTTATTGTGTTGATGGAAATTCCCGTATACTCGCCTATGAGTTTGCATCTAATGGCTCTCTACATGACATTCTCCATGGTAAGCATGAGGCATGTGTCATTGTTATCCTTATTTCACTGTTGCACCTTTTGGATTGTACAACTACTTCTAGCTATTATAGTTGCAAAATGATGCCACTTTAAGGCCATTCAAGAGTCCACTATGTGTTGTACCTATAGTTGTATCTCGACTGAATGTTGATATTTACAGCCTGTTAAACTTTATGCTTTCTCATCGAAGTATATGTTACAAGCATAATTATTGACTTACAGCTTACAACTGCCTTTCACATCATGACTACTGCTTAAGACAAGTTCAATTGCGATGTCTTCTACTCTGCAGCACCAATCTATGTCATGAAGATTTATTGTAGATACCTCGCGTTCTTGACTACTGTGGTCGGGTAGCTTTAATTTGCTCGTTTGATCTGCTTTAGCAATGGGTTCAACTTCTTTGCTCTTTTCTTTTTTGGACAGGGCCTAAGATTAAAAATAAGAGCTACTGTTGCGTTCTCTAAGTTGGTACATTTTACAATCAAAATTGTTGACTTGTATAGCTTATGAGATATTTTCCATCACTGTGTCACTCAATACTGCTTAAAACTGTTATTCTACAATGTTGTCTACTTGGTTGCAATGATCTATGTTGTCTTTTACAGAGTTGTCATTTACAATGGATACTTGCATACTCGACCACTGCAGGTCAATCTGTTTTGGCAAAGGCTTCAACTTCTCCTTTGCTCCCTCCCTCCCTACCCCCTCCCTCTCTCTCCATGTAAGGTTTAAGAGCGAAATTTCTCCTTTGTTCCTAGACCGAAAAATTATCCTGACTAGCCAAGGAGTTTTGCTTGCCTTGTAGTCACCCAATTTCTCAATAATCCCTGCACCACCACATTTTAGCTTTTCAAAGGCATCAGGGGATAAATTCAAGAAAGTTCACAATGGGTATACCTGACAGAGAGCTAGCCTCCTCATATTCATCATTTAAAGGGACATTTTATATGCAATTCTGTGGACCATTTATGCACGGAGCATACGCCAAAACCCCCTCACTTCTACTGATTTTTCAGTACCCATGAAAACACCACCTGTGATATATGATCGTTCATATTATTGTGGTCTCTTATGCGATATTCTTAACTTTAGGGCTTCAAGTTTTGCTGGACTAAACTGGCTTGATTTGAAGTCCTGTTTATGACGTGTGAAAGTAATATGAAGTCATCACCATTTCCTTTCAATTCAGGTAGAAAAGGAGTCAAAGGGGCACAGCCTGGTCCCGTCCTTTCTTGGGCACAGCGAGTAAAGATTGCAGTGGGGGCTGCTAAAGGACTTGAGTATCTGCATGAAAAAGCAGAACCTAGAGTCATCCATCGTGATATTAAGTCCAGCAATGTCTTAATATTTGATGATGATGTTGCAAAGATAGCTGATTTTGATTTGTCCAACCAAGCTCCTGATATGGCAGCCCGTCTCCATTCAACTCGTGTTCTTGGCACCTTTGGTTATCATGCTCCTGAGTAAGCTACTTTTGGTTCTCACTTTATCATATCCAGCGCGTGCGTATGCTTGGATTCCTATCGTTATAAATCAGTTTATCCTGTTTGTTAGTATAAAGTATTTTCTGGAAAGCATATTTTTTTGTTGTCCTTCTACTCTTGTGACTAAAGCCTCAATATCCTTATTGTTTTGTGGAGAATTACTTTTTAAATATCTTTATTTATGTTATTACTTTGAGCTCGACAACCAAGTAGCACAAACATTGACTTTGATGGATGTTTGTGGGGGAAAAAATGAGAACTTTGTTGCAGTAGGTAGAAGTTTGTATAAACTTCTCTTTGGGCCAGCTCATATGATCCAAATCATGTACAGCCTTTTTTAAGGCAGAGTTCTGTGTGGTCCTCCTGGCCATGAGCAACCTTTTATAAATCCAAATTTCTTCTTGCGGGGCAGATATGCAATGACTGGACAGCTGAATGCCAAGAGTGATGTATATAGTTTTGGTGTTGTTCTGCTGGAGCTTCTGACTGGGCGGAAACCTGTGGATCACACATTACCACGGGGGCAGCAGAGTCTTGTTACATGGGTATTAATTTTACTCATAATAATTTGTCTTCTACTGTCTTAGTTTTCTATGACACTGGACTTTGTGTTGGACCTTTTGCTATTTTTTTATTATTATTATTTTTTTCTTTTTGGTTTTTGATAGGCTACACCTAAGCTGAGTGAAGACAAAGTTCGGCAGTGTGTAGATGCAAGGCTTGGAGGAGAGTTCCCTCCGAAGGCAGTCGCAAAGGTAATGTTTCAACTTTATATGTTATTAGGCTTTTACTTTCCAGGCATTTAGTATCGGGACTAGAATGTGGGACTCACGTGCGCATGATTTCTCAAGTCAACTGTTGGTCCTTCGGATAAATTTTTAATCATCACTAAGCATTCTGTGATTTCCATATCAACATATTCGTTGAATTAATGGACCGGTGATTTGCATTTTAGGCTAAGGGTTCTCTACTATGAACTTCTCTTTCGTGTAAACTGGGATGCTTATTACATAGGCAATGAAATGTGCTCCACAATTCAGATTGTTGTAGCTTTCCATTAGCCCTCTCAAGGGAATTAAACTCCAGATTTTGGTGTTCATGGAGAAATTTTACAATAGGTAGAGGTTCTGGGATGATCTACAGTTTGAAGCATCGCTTTCATAAGATCGTAATTGCGGAGATCCTCCTCTGAGAACATCTCGTCTGTGATTGCAGCTGGCTGCTGTTGCCGCCTTGTGCGTGCAATACGAGGCGGATTTTAGGCCGAACATGAGCATCGTCGTGAAGGCATTGCAACCTCTTTTGAATGCACGGCCAGGACCTGCGGGGGAAACACCAAGCTCCTAACTTCCTCTCCGTCTCTCCGTCTCTCTTTGTGTGAGCATGCGTGGAAAAATGTGACCAACGGATTTGTAGATGGTGTTTCTATATTGGTTTTTGTGAATTCGTGTATGGATTCCTATATTTATTAATACCGCTGAGGGTATGCCAAATGTTCCTCTTCATAATAATCTTCCTCTGTCTGGTTGGCGGATCCTATTTTCCTCCATTTTTCCAGAAAAATCCTAAATTTATTATATTCGTGTCAATTTGATAATAAAATCTTTCAATTTGGTCAATCTTTATGGTCGACTAATTTTTTTGTCTTAAACCTTTTGACGATTTATTATTATAATTTATTTAGTTAATTTTAACTGAAAATTGCTCACACAGATGTCTGATGTCCCGTGTGAAGCAACCTATGTGGGTATGAATAAATTTTTGTAATTTTAATATCTTTTTATGAATTATTTCGTTTTATTTCGTAAATGAGGCTCGCGAGAGGCTGCGAGCCCTTGCCAGATTTGGACTAGATAAGGGCATTTCGATCCTTGGCTGTGGCTAGCGACCTCTATAGAGTAGAGTCTATGGATTGGCGGTGGCATAAAACCGAATAAGAAAAAGGAGAAAAAAAAAAGCAAAACAAGAAATAAATAGAAAATTTTGAAAAATTTTGAAATTTTTTTATTAAAATAAACTTATCATGTCATGGTTGGCGTTCATATTAAGGATTTTTTATTCATCAATTAAAATTACATGTAAAGAATATATTGATAAATTATTAAAATATTGAAAAATAAATAGAAGGAATATATTGATAGATTATCAAACTATTGAGAATTAAATAGACTTAATTGAAATGTTTATAATTAAAATATATAAATATCATAAATTTATGTTTTTTTTGTATTAATTTTTCCTTCATTTTGTGTGTGGCATCTTTTTGAGGGAAATGAATCTAATGACGTATGTCACAGGATCTTACTTTTGTTTTCAGTTGTCTGATCTGAATCGGACGGCGAGAACAAAAGTAACTTTTTCAAACCCCCAGTAATACAGTTCCCCTTATACATTACCCGAATCTGTCTAATTTTACGTTAGATGATCCGGATCCCCTTTTGAGACCTTGTCTCAACCATGGAAAGACATACAAAGATAATTTTCTCCACCTCCCGGAGCCGTCTTCGGCTTTTATTTACTCCTCTCTCCCCTCCTCTCTCTCTCTCTCTCTCTCTCTCTCTCTCTGAATCAATCGTCCTGATCATTTGTTGGGCTTTCTTCAAGAACGAAGTGCAAATCACAACCGCGATCGTCTTCAACAGTTGAGGCTCGACGTCCTATGTATTAGCTCTTAATATTTGTCTTAGTCAAATTTCGTAGATCACACATTTTAACTATTTTTTTTCTTCTTTGAAACCGAAAACATTTGAAATTATTTTCACGACACGCGAATGCTAACGCACATATTTATATATAATTTTGTTTGCACAAAACACGTCACAAATGTGCCGTGCTTTTGATGCTCATTAGGGCCATTACCACCCTCCCGATTTGGTTAATTCAAAGATTTTTTTTTCTAATTATTTGGAATTTCACTACGAAAGCACTATACGTCCATCCTACATTTAGATCAGTTATATTTTGTCCGCACTTTACTTAAATTAATCCGGAAAAAAGTATCCAAATAGTTCTAAATTTATTACGCTTTTACCAATACAGTTAAACTTTTCAATTTTATTAATTAAGTTCTACGCCTTTTAACAAATTGTTAGTTGAGCCCGTCCGACCATACTGGAAATTTTCGACTTAAATGGCCGACACTGAAGTGGATAATTTTTTTTAGTATTTTTTGAAAAAGAATCTGAATTAGCTGGATGGACTAAATTAGTAATTGAAATTTTTTTAACTAAATTGGTAAAAGTGTAATAAGTTTAGGACTTTTTAGATAATTTTCTTGAATTACACCTCGCATAGATGAATTTATATTGACCAAAATAATATAGTGACGCGAACTGCTCGTGTCCCGGAGGAGTAAATTCTTGGAAAGCAAATCGTCACATTCAAATTAGAAGAAAATCTATTGCATACTATTTAACACGATTTGTGGCATCATCGACAGTGTGACTCGTGCTGCCCGATGATTTGCATTGTGGGGAAGTAGCGGGAGGTCATGATCGAGGAAAATTTTCGGGTTTTGATAAGTTTGACTATTTTCAGATACGTGAGCGCGCCACCATTAACGGTATCACATAATACTGAAACGGTTCGGTTATAGGAGAAGTCTTTCTGATGCAAAACCAACAACAGAACTCCGCTGAACGGAAGTTCATTGATACAAGAACTGCTCAGACACTGCCATGTTAAGTGCACTTCTGCAACTCCGCTCTAAGCTCTCTTGAGTCGGCGTTCGTTGTTGTTCAACAGCAATTCCTCTCTAGACTCCCTCTCTTTCCCTCCACTGCGCCACTTCCTACGCTTTTCAAGAGGTTTCTTGATAGTCTTTATGCATGTAAATCTTCCCTACTGTTTTTCCATCATGAAAAGTCTTACTTGTTTTCTTGAAACAGTGGGGCAACTAGATTTAGGCCGTGTTTGATTAAGATCGTTGGCCATAGTTAGGATCAGTAGAGAGCATCTGTTGATTTCTTCATGGATTCATCTCATTAGTGTTCGGGCTATTGAACGTTGTAAGAAGTGTTTGCAATGTTGCGCATTCTTTTATGGTAGTCTTTGTGCATACGAATCTTCCTTGCTGTTTTCTCGTCATGAATTCTCTTAATAACTTGTTTACTTGAAACAGGGGTCCAACCACATTTAGGCTGTGTTTGAAGGATCAGCAGAGTGCACTTGTGGATTCAGTGCATTCTTTACGGATCGCTCTCGTTAGCACTTGGGCTGTACAGCAATGTAAGAAGTTCTTGGTGTGATGGGCGTTCTTTTTACGTAACTCCCTCGATTTGTTGAAGCAGGAACTCTTCGATTTATTGGCAGCGGGACATTCTTGATAAGCTCTCACAACCCACCGGTCCAAATTATGACTTTATTATTAGAGCTTCTTCTAGCACATAATCTGCAAGTAGCATTATGAATCTGCTTGCGGCGATGCTTTTTTTTGGAAGGCGTAGAAGCTCAAATGCCGCCAAAGGTCTTAATATTATATTATGTATGATTATAGTATCATACAAATGAGAGGAGGAAACCCTATATATAAGGACTCCTCTGATTATAACCATAGATCTCCATCAACTCTAATGGTAGATCACATTTCCCCATCTACCCAACTATCCTTAGTGTACAATTATAGTATTGCCTGTCCTCCAAACATTCTGATGAACATCGGAAAGAGGCCAGCCCTTTGTTCTTGAGCATGGAAAACCTCAATACGGCGTCATACTGCAACACATCAATTCCTCTCTCATTCACCGGAGGAATGGCTGCAGAGGCTCTGGGATTGGCTGTGATCCAACGTTTGTTTCAGAGGGAGTAGTTCAGCTTACAGCATTTGGCCAGCTTTGCGGTATGCTGTACCAATCAAGAAGTGGACATTAATCCATATTGCTTCGGTCTTGCTAATTGTATTCATTTTCTGGGATATTTTGGAACTGGAAAAATGGACATGCATTTGTTCTGTTCTACTTGCAGGACCAAAATGGTATTATCACAAGTTCTCTGGTTCAAGTTCTTTGGTTCAGTCATTGATCTTGTTCGTATTTTTCTTTTGGCAGTATCGCTCTTATGCATGTTCTCGATTATCTGAAGGATACTTAATGCCGTACGCTGTGTCTGCCTCTGTGTCCTCGATGTGTCTCTGGAATATCGTGGTCATCTTAATGGCGATTCACTCCACATTGGCCATAATTAAGAGTTTTGGAGTACTTACGAAGGTGATGGATGGGATTGTAGCCATTAGCCTCAAAATATCATCCTCAGTCCAACCATTACCACGACTTCTCTCTTGGGTTGCTTGATAGGAACGTGTCCCCTTCGTCTCCAAGTTCGAAAGCGTTCGTGTTCATATCTAACCAACATTTACCTTCTCCAATGCAGCATCGTGAGGCTCTGTCATGTATCACTGGATAAAAAGGCTCGTTGACACGTCAACGGACCGTGCCACACATGCGAGTAACCTTTTTGTTGCTGATTGTGCAATGCTTCAATCTCCAACGTAGCTTTGTTGCTAACATTTGTTGATTTAGCAAGCAACATAAATTGCAATTGTAAGCGAAGGACCCTAAAGATTCTGCAGAGTCGATATCAATTTTTTTCCCTCTGACATTCATTGCAGAGACATTTGGATGCGAGTCAAAATCTTTTCCCCATTGGAGTTTTCATGTACTTCTGCAGAGTCGACCCATTTTCCTCGTGCATAGTCTTTCCTAGGATTCATACATACTTGCATAACCATTCATTGTTGCACTAGGAAAACCATATTGCAGAGTCAATATCATCCTTTTGTCCTATGCTTGTTTCAAGATCCTCAGTGGTGCTCGAACGAAATTATTTATATCATTGAACGAGATCTTCAATGGTTTCTCTAACCATATCGCAGTCAATATCATCCCTTTTTCCTCTGAAGATTACTGTACTGGTTTCACTTGCTCACAGGTTTCTCCAAGTGCTGCGCATTGCTGGAAGTGCAAGAGTAGTGATAAGCCGAGTACGGGAAGTTCGGAGAGTCATTTTGGTAGATCTTTCTATCGTCAGACCTAATGTGATATGGGCCTAAGCCACAGGGGCTGCCCCAAGCTGGAGTTTCAGGATTGAGGATCATCTCGCCATATCGAGTGACCTCAGTGCTCGCCTTGCCAGGATCGCCGTTCTTCTTCCAACGGCTGCCTATGTTTACTAAATAAAACTGGCTCTTGGGACCTCCTCCTTGTTTGACGTCCAAGGTCCCTCTCACTTTAAATTTAGGTGATTCGGGAAGCTAAGTAATGAACATAAAGGGTTACTAGATTTGGGTAAAAATTGCTTAATTAGCTAGTTAGAAGCAATTCGGACCATACATGAAAAGTATCAATCACGAACTAATAATACATTGCCCAACAATGTGCTTTAACTTTACTCTGATGTGAAGCCTTAGCTACCCACCTGCAATTTGCTATCATCGTACACTTCAGATAAGGATCGATGACCAACCCAAATTCAATGTCTCCTATGTGAAGTGCCACTTGGCGAGGGTAAAGAAGAATAGGTGGATTGCTTCAATCAACATCGAATGACTGATGAAGCAAAGGGGACTTAAGTATGTCACACCTCAATCAAGCTGGGGAGTGACGCAAAACATCAAAACAGGGGGAAAAGAAAAGGGGAATCAACCAGAATCTTTTCTAGCTATTAAAAGTCAAATTCGTGGAGCCCCAGACACAGGGAAGAAGCTCAACTCCTTCACGAGAGTCCAGGATGGACTCGTGAGTCGTGACGGGTGACCTCCCCTGAATCCGATTCGTGGTCACCAGCTCTGTACTGGTGGAATCAGAAGCAACTTTTTTTTATTGAAGAAAACAGCTACACGGAACGTCAAAGAAAATTATCGCCACTTAATCCAGTTACGTTGACAAATCATGTTCATGCAGAGAGGCTGATGAAATGTTAATCATCTATGCATCTTCCAAGCAATTAAGCTAAGTTAATGCCAACAAATATACCCCTCTCTCTCTGTCTCTCAAAAGATGACGGAATTGAGCTCTCCAATCTGCTCTTTCTCACAAGCGAGAAAAGCAAAAAAATCGTGCAGAAAAATCAGGAAAGGACTAACTGTTGAAAAACCAAAATAAGGTCCTACGCAATTATCGCCACTTACAGTTTTGGGCAGTCCCTCTGGTGTCATATTGGTACTCACAAGAGAAGCCTTTGGTCGCATCAGCTTAGAGGTAGAGCATCAACCGTGGGTACCTCGAGGTCTTGAGTTTGTGATGAAATTTCGAAGTTCCTTCACCAAACTTCTTTTCCCATACCATCTCATGGTATGAGGCCCCATCATTTCCCTTCCCAATATCAGAACCCAAATCATTAGTCCCATTGAAGCTCCCTCTCATCGCACCATCACCTACTAACTGTGTCAACTGGTGATTCAACACTGGCCGGTTCATACATGCAGCACCAAAGCAAGGGAACCTCCCTGGCTTAAAAGGCGGCACCTTTTTCCCATTCTCAGGGCCCAGGCCAGAGGTGGTGTCGTAATTGCCATTATTGAGCATCACCATCCAGAATTGCCATGGCCCTGGAGTGTCGCAGACTTGCCACAGAGCCCAAATAGAGCTCCTTTTCAACAGCATACGTGTCTCAATGTCCCTCGGCTTCTGGGGATAGACTTGGGAATGATTTGCCCACCCCAAGCTGGTTCAGCTACTGTTACCTTGTGTTCCAGTGCAGCACCTGCCCTCGTCATAGCAAAGAACAAGATTTTAACAGGCAAAAAGGAAATAGAAAATGGGAAAGATACGGTACATTCCCAGTTATGTTAGAGAAAACTGAATTTATTTTTTCTGACAAAAATTGGGCGATTAAATTTTTCTTTTCGTTTCTTGGCATGCAAAAGATAATTGTTAGATGGGTAAGACTATGGTAATGGAGACGAAGAAGAAACAACTTTTCATGCACAGTCTTCTTGCTGCTTTACTCTTTCCTTGTTCTTGTTTTTCTTTTGTGGGAATGGCGCATCTTCGTGCTCACTTGACTCCAGATGGAAGAAATCGGCCGCTCTCGGACTGCCCATGTCAGGAGCTTCTTGGCCAACTTCGTTGCAGAAGTTCCAAGCTTCAAAACCCACTCCCAGCCCATCCCTTCTCATTCCTGGGTCACCCACTACTGACACATACTTGGCACTTCTCGCGCAGGACATCTTCAGCATCAGCACATCCCCAACTCACACAAGAACAAGGGACGCAAATGCTAATTTTACCCATAATAATTTATCGTCTAGTGTTTTAGTTTTCTATAACCCCGGACTCTCTTTTGGTCCCTTTTCTGAGTTTTAAATTTTATATATAGATACTCTCTCTCTCTCTCTCTCTCTCTCTGCCTGTCGCTGTGATTATTTGTCGTGCTTGCTTCAGGAATGCAACGTAGATGACAACAATGATTGCTTTTGGCATCTGAACTTTCCTGTTTCTAAGATTTACATCAACCGGCCATTCCTTTTTATTTTTTAAGAAAATCGCGGATTGCACATTTCAAATTTTTTTGAAAAATGAGGAACATCCGAAAACTTTCTCAAAAGTGAACGTCGATGCTCAAATCGATATACACATTCTTCGTGACATTGTGAAATTTAAATAATTTTAATTGGATCTTGATGGGAAATGGACTTAGAGTTCGTTTATCCTCTATATGAATTAAATTTCGATGATATGAATTTATAATGACGAAACTAACTTGAGCAGTGCGCGTTGCTCTTGCTAGAAATCTATAGCAATTACAAGTTAAATAAACTATTTAATTGGCCGATTCACACGTTTAGTTTCTTAAGCTCAAGCATGGAGTAATTCAGTTTAAAGCAAATATGTAAGGAATCCATCGTACGATAGGCTTAATTTATTAAGGCTCCAGGAGTTCCTCGTTAAAAGCTAAACATCCCTTTTGGCACTAGAGTCCATACATAAAGAAAATCCTTGGAAGCAAAAATGTAGCATCCGAATTAGATGAAAATCTATTGCAAAGACGTAAAAATTAGAGCCTGAATCCAATACGTTTCCGTTGGGGAATAATTAGCATGAGGTCGTGACCGTGGAATTTCTTTTTGTTTTGATAATTTTGACATTTTATAAGAGATGCGCGATAACAAGTGTTTTCATACTTTTCGGCCATG
The DNA here is from genome assembly GCA_019926035.1 of Melaleuca alternifolia. Classification (NCBI taxonomy): domain Eukaryota; kingdom Viridiplantae; phylum Streptophyta; class Magnoliopsida; order Myrtales; family Myrtaceae; genus Melaleuca; species Melaleuca alternifolia. The sequence goes on along the minus strand of JAGKPW010000723.1, from coordinate 307,990 downwards.
GGAATTCAAGAAAAAGCTAAAGAAGTTTATTGATTTTAGAAGGCTCTCAACACTCTCAAGTCAAGCGTTTTCGCAACTTCGCTTAAAGCTCTCTCGAGTTAAGCGTTCTTCTGCAATTCTTCTATGATGTCTCTCTCTGCGCTTTTTAAGAGGTTTCTTGTAGTCTTTCTGCGTATGAATCTTCCCTGCATTTTTCTCATCATGAATTCCCTTAGTAGTTTTGTTTTCTCGGAAATTGGGGTACAACTCCACTTAGGCTGAGTTCGAATAAGAACGCTGCAATGTTTACGATTAGCAGAGAGCATCCGTTGACTACGTTGGAACGAGCATTGTTGGGGCCAAATTGTTAAGCGGTCGAGTTAAATCACGTTTATTACGTTTGAACTAAGACAACTTGTTTGATTGATGTAGCGTGCGCCTGCTGCTGAGCAAATGACAAACACCGTTTAAGTTCGTCTCTCAAAATTCCTCTAATACCAAACTTTGATGGTCAATTGGTCATTGCATTGACTATGGTTGTCCATCTTTCTCTCATGACCGGGTTTTATGGACGGTAAGTTATTCTCTTTTCAGCAATTACTTTCTATGCGGTGGGTGTTAAATTACATCTCAAATTGAGTTCTATTTTTGCCCAAAAGCCGGGTCCTCTATAAATGTCATTGACTTAGCATAGAATGCTTTTACTGGATGCAGGCTGGATTACAGGGCCGACGGGGAAATTTCTTATCAATTCCATGTCGCCAAAGGTCTACCTGATGATATATATTGCCCTTCATATTTTGCAGGCTGAGAATATTAGGGGTTTCGGTTAATGAGCACGATCTCGTATAGCTTTGGAGTTCACCTTTCCATGTACAGGACTGGCGTTCCGGGTACATGGTTCAGCTCATAGATCGGCTCTCATTCGTCGGAGGAATGGCTGCCGAGGCTCTGTAATTGGCTGTGATCCAACGTTTGTCTCAGAGGGAGCACTTCAGCTTACAGCATCTGCACCAATCGGGAAGCGAACGTTAAACCATATTGGTTCGGTCTTACTCATTGTTTCCGTTTTCTGGGGTAGGTTGGAACTGGAAAAATAGACGTGCATCTATTCTATTCTACCTGCAGGACAAAAAAGTATCATCACAAGTTTTCTGATTCGGTCTTTTTTTTTTTTGGCAGTTTCGCTCTTATGTATGTTTTCGGCTATCCGTAGGATTATTTCATACCGTCCCACATGTCTGCCGCAATGTCCTGAACATGTCTCGAGAATATCGTGGTCCATCTTAAGGGAGATTCACTCCACATTGACCATAATTAAGAGTTTTGGAGTACTTACTCTCCTGTTTGTGGACGAAGGTGATGGATGGGATTGTAGCCATAGCCTCAAAAGATCATCCTTAGTCAACCATTACTGCAACTTACTCTCTGGGGTTACCTGATAGGTACGCGTCCCCTTCATCTCCAAATTCGAAAGCCTCGGACCTTATTCCAATCAACTTTTTTCTTCACTGATGCAGCATCGCGCGGTTTCTGTCATGTATCACTTGACAATGGCTCGCAGATGCGCCAATAAAACTGTGCCGCAAATATTGCATTTTTTTGGGTCCAAAAATATCATTCATTTATCGGAATAATACATGAGAGATACATAAAAATATTTCAATCTAGCAAATCTGAAAGAAAAATTACAAATAACAAAATATAGCATGTAATTAGCATACTCTTATCCCTCAAGAACAGATATACCAACGTAAACTTTTGGCGGCCAATCACTATACTTAGTGATGAGCACACGTCAAGATGTCCCTTTCTAGTTGCAATGGTTTGCGATGCGTGTTTAAATTCAATGCTCTCCTCATCATCATCACCATACAGTAATATCAATATTAATATCATATCAACAAATACTATACTTGAAGCAGTATCACAGTTGGATGATTATGACACCACAACTCCATTGGCATAGGATCTTTGAATCCAAGTTCAACCCAAAGAGAGATAGCATCCCAAGTAGCTTGAGCTATAACTTTGTATTCTGATTTTGCACTAAATCTAGCCACAATACTTTACTTCTTACTTTTCCAAGATACTAGGTTTCTTCCTGCAAAGGTGTAGTGACCTGACGTAGACTTCCTATCTATAAAACGGGTTACGTATTGTGGGGTCAACCCTAATCCATTAGTAACCATAGGTGGCACAGTCCAATTAGTAACCAAAAATGCTTCCACCCTTCTACGAACATGATTTTTATAGACGAGACCACAACCTAGAGCTCCTTCAAGTATCTCAAAATTCTGATTTATAGCATCCCAAAGAGAGATATTGGGGGAAGACATGAATTGACTCCCAACACTCACATGAAAGGAAATATCGGATTGAGTGACCGTAAGATAATTGAAACAAGTCTTCAACACCTTTTCGAATCATCTAACAGCTCAACCTTCTCTGGTCATAAACTTCGAGCCTACTTTTATTGGTATATCTAGGGTGCGCATAGTAACACTTCTCTTCCGGGGAAGAGTTCTTTTTTTCAGAAACATTTCTTTTCTATTTCCCGGAACAATTTCTAAGTAAAATAAGGCGTTTGGTAATTACACCAAATTTCTACTCTTGGAATAGAAATGCGTTTGGTACGACTATTAAAATTTTTATTATTTATTTATTTTTTTAATGCTCAAGGCCAGCCGGCGGTGGCCGAGGGCAAGCAGCGACCAATAGATGCAAGAGATAAAAAGAAAAAAAAAGAAAAAAGAAAAATAGCTTATTCCTAAAATTGTTCGACCGGCGGCGGCGGACAGCGACCGGTGGGCAGCGGTGGACTGCGACCGGTGGGCAGCGGCGGCCGCGGGCAAGCGGCGACCAACAGATGCAAGAGAATAAAAGAAAAAAAGAAAAAAATAGCTTATTTCTAAAATTATTCCCGGGAACAATAAGCAAATTTTTTTTGCTTCTTGTTTCTATTCCCGGGAATAACTTTCTATTCCCGAAAACAAAAAAACAAGTTGCCGTTACCAAACGGATTTCTGTTCTTTTTTTTGTTCCAGGGAACAAAAGAACAGAAATTCGGAGAATTTGGAACGTTACCATGCGCACCCATAGTGGTTGAGCTCCTAGCATATCTATCTTTGTAAGCAAATCCAAAACATACTTGCGTTATGAGATATGAATACCTTCTTCACCTGTGCCACTTTGATACCAAGTATTTTGCTGATTTTAAATGAATGTATGATGAATTGAATGCTTTGATATCATGTAGAAATTGATACAGAACAAAAGAGGAGCGTAAAACCTAATTATGGTTCTATACTACTCACACTTTTATTATTAATTAGATAACACTTAATGACCATAGTAATCCTCTCACATTTTAATGCGTTCTTCCTGTACTTATGCAAGGTTGTACCATATTCCTTGTTCAGGTTTTTTCCTAGGACTTTTGTTGCGTTTAGTTCGATTTTGGAAATGGATTTTGGGGAAATGTTGAAAGTTAGTAGAACTTACTTTTAGTAGAACTTGCTTTCAACGTTCTACTAGCTTTTAGCATTCTCAATACCGGTTTTTCACCTTAAAATTCTTTGAGAATAACTGTCAAACACCTCATATCTCCCTCAAGAGGTTTTGGAGGATCACTGAGAAAGCTGAACCAATTGCACCATTTATACAATTGCATAATCATTCATTGCTGCACTAGAAAACCATATTGCAGAGTCAATATCGTCCTTTTTTTTCCTATGCTTGTTTGGAGGTTTTCAACGGGGCTCGTTACAAAATAATTTTCATAAAGTTCCAACTGGGCACAGTTACATGTGAGTTTCCAGAGAGGCTAGAATAGGAAATCCCGGCCATTCATTGTGCTTTGGCTGCTGACGTCCGACCGGTCGAATATTTTACCTCAATCTCACTAAGGATCACCAGCCAACTTCAGCCTGAGCTCTCAATCTGGATCAGCAGTGCTTATTCAACCCAAGTTAGGGCAAATAGAAGCGCCCAAATCCCTTATTTTACAGCAAGGATCTTTTCACTGTGCAGGAAATGCTGAAACTCTTCTGCGCGCGTCATGCTTCTTGAAGCATGGAAACGAATCTAGAGATAGTGGAACAACTCCTGTTCCATTTTCTTAGTAGCAGCATGGTTCTTCTTTTTGTCTGGCCAAAGAAGAGTGACTATACGCTCGTGATTTTTGTGGTCTTAATCCTCGACCCCACCAATCCAGCCTAACAATTGACCATGAACATTGAAGAGACACCTCCAATCATCCTTCCCTGATCCTACGAAAAAGTTACGACCCCACAGATTGTAAATGAATGATAGAAATGATTATGTTTTGAGGGGTCCGCATACACAAGGAAGATAACATTATCAAATCACGATCGCTTTCTTCATAACTTTGTCTCACCAAAATGAGGTGACCAAGTGGCTGACTGCCTCCCTAATTGTGAAATGCGTGTTAAGAGAAATTGATTTAATAAATGGTCTGCCATTATGTCAATTGACCTGATTTACTGTATGTGTAAATCTTGAATAGTGAATATCTTTAAAGTTGTCTAAAGTAGGTGAAAATTCAATATTTTTTACTGAAACAGAAAATTTACAAATCTGTTTGAGGTTATGAGTTGGGGATTCAGTCTATGCTATGTGTGCTTAAATTAAGCTGAATATAGAGGAAGAAATCAAGTGGGACTGAAAAAATTACAACCTTCTAGCGGAGTCATATGTGGGTTGATGCCACGACTAGTTCACTTTATATTAGGCAAGAGTATTTCCTTCTATAAGGACTTAGAAGATTGCTTAATACAAAGTTGACATCCGCATATTAATAGTGCTATATTTATACTATTGATATACACATTGGTACACTCAATAACATATCATAACTAGGTCTTTTAAGTAAGTGAAATATGTTGATACTTTAATAAAATCCCGTCATCTAATACAATGATTTTAATATGTATCTAAAACCGTCCCTTTTTATATTCGGGTGCTCTTCATAACATAGGAAACCTAAAGCAATGTTTGAGGCCTTCTTCCTCAGTCATTGTAGTGATCATCCTAGAGATCGTGTATTTGTATAGATAAGCACAAATAACATGTAATTTCTTTGAGTAGAGAAGGCTGACGCCAATTTTTGAGGTGAAGTGGAATGAGCAAAGCCCAAAAAGAGGTCAAAAGATATGGTGCAACTGCAAATCACCCGGGGTCCACTACTGTCCGGATTGAAGGAGACAGCTGGTTAACATTCATCACACAAATCTTCCCTATCCTTGGAAAACCTCATTCATGACAGAATGCAAAAAGGTGTCCTGCTCAAGTTTCGAGCGGGGATGCTAGCTCGTTTTCTCACTGGCTGACAGATCCTAACAAAGAAAAACTTGACCGGAAAAAGCAACCTTCCTTTTTAGATTTTCCCCATCTTTTGTTAAAAGTCTTCGAACCCAATTTCCTCCCAATTTCCAGTATTTCCAATTCCACCTCCTGTATAAGTCCTTGAGAGTGACCCAGTCGGAGACTGATTGCTTGGAAAGATTTTCCAAGATAATGTCAGGTAACGTGCAATCTCACCACACAAGTCGTTTCCCTTTCTTGCTAGGTAGAATATCTGTATCGAGAATTTAATCTGGAAATGTTCTGATTGGGCAAAGGATGAAATCAGTAGGTCGTTTGCCATTATTGTTTTTTAAATTCCTAAACTCTCAATAAAATAGTATGATGCTGTGGTTCCGGATCTAACACTCTTTGGAATCCAGTGCTAGAATTAGAAACAAATATGATTCTGGATTTTGCAAGAAATGGTTAATCGAGTAATGGGTTTGTCTGTTTCGATCACTGGTTTCCAGGTTTAGTCTAAATGGATTAATATTTAGAATTCTTGCCCTCATTTTTTAAATTCTTGTCTTCTCTCTCTCTCTCTCTCTCTCTGGGCCAATGGTTATATCTCAATTGAGGTGAGCCAATTGTGTCTGACACAAGGACTCAATAAACAAACCTGAACCACAGATGACACCTGAAATCCATAAAACAAGAAGTGGGTGGTATTCGTGTTTATAGAATCATTCAAAGAATCAGAGAAAAAGTTCTGATTTTATTGGCATCTGTATCTTGGAGGAGTGCAACAATGTGAAGTAGAATCTGGGGAAGACTCTGTTCTTAGAAAGAAGCGGTCAACTTTTGTTTTTTCATTTTTCTGGGAGATTTTATTTTGTGGTATTGTTGAGCATGGGTGAGTTTCCCAATGGGTGGAGTTGGGAAGAGAACAAGCTGTTTGAGGTGGCTTTGGCAATGGTGGATGAACAAGACCCGGATCGCTGGGAGGCAGTCGCGGCCATCGTCGGAGGGAAGAAGAGCGCGGAGGACGTGCAGAGACATTATGTAATCCTCTTGGAAGATTTGCACTTCATTGAATCTGGGTGTCTTGATCACGAGCTGGAGGATGCTCAGTCATATGGTCAAGTGGAGTGTATTAGTCAGTCGGTGTACTGGACAGATGAGGATCACAAGTAAGTCACCTCTCTTCATATAATCGATAGCTCTTGCTTTTTCCCCCACAATTACATAACTTGGTTACCCAAATACTCTATCTGTTGTTCCAATTCTGCAATACTGCTCTTCAACTTAATTGATTCTTAGATTGTCCGCTCTTGCAATTTGATCAGTTCTTCAAATTTGTCCCAACGCTATAAGCTACTTTTGCCCGACAAATTTCAACGCTAAAAGCTTTCCAGCTTGTTCTGTATTACTGGTTGTCATTAGGGAGATTTGCAGCTATTTTTTGGCCATTTTATGCTGAAGTAAAGGGCCTGATTTCCTTTTATTGGTATCATCCGAATGAGCTTTTAGCAATTAAGACTTGGAAATATATGAACCAAGCAAATAAGCTTTGGAGGGTCACAATTAGTCTGGAACTGTTTTTTCTCTTCCTCTTATCCTTGCAGAGGAACTACAAAAGTCCGGTGTAAGAAACCAAGGAGAAAAGAAAACAGTAGGAAAAAGAGAGCCGGCTCCAGTATTCCAGAGGAGAAAAAACCCGCTGTTCAGTCTCCTAATGACCATGTCCATGCTGAAACTTCGGAAAGAAAATGGCCCTTTTTCCATATCTCTCTGCTTTTTTCTGCTGTACAGACTATGGGTCGATGGAGAGACTGCAATACATGGGCCTTTCTTTCACATCTCGCAATTTTGTTTATTCTAACGGAAAGCCATTTGTCCGAGAGAAAACTAAAGGAACTAATAGTTCATATTTCGAACTGCTCATATTCTGCTGGTGCCCCCTAATTGTCGCTTCACTGGATGCCGTTCAGTAAAATTTATTTCTATGAAGCAGTGTAAATACTCTTGCTAGTTTTCTTGAGCTGTCTTTTTTCTTGTCTACGTAATTGTTTTGCTGTCTCCCTTGAAATGCATGTAACATCCTAGAAAGAGTCATCTGGAATTTTGGTCGCCTAGCTATTCTTACTTAGTTATTGGGTCAATGGGGGAAAAACTAACGAGATCCAGAATGCTGTCATTTTGATTGATCTAATGAACCTTCAGATTTGGGTCGTATCTACGGCAATTCTTTTCGACTTTTGTCATTATTCCCTGCTTCGCTTGATAATTTACATGATTATGTTGTCACTCTATTCAGCAATTTGAATTAATTGATCTTATGTGCCTTATCTGCAGATTGTTCATTCAGCTGGGCATAAACTGATGAGTAAAGTTCTTTACCCAAAAAAAAAAAAATCTGTTGAGTAAAGCCAAGAGCCATTCATTCAAGCAGCTTGTTTCTTAATTGAGAGCTCATGTCTAAGAGGAAGACAGACAGTGGTACTTCAGTATTTTGCTGTGATTCCTGAATTTGTTTTTTATCCTTCCTATATTTCGTCAACAAATGGAGTTCAAGTGGCAAGTTTGATCACAATTAGCAAAATGTATCTGAAACCTTATCCACTAAACTTCTAGTGATAAATGTAAATATGTCTGAAGAATTACGATGTGAAGTTGCAGGGTTATGTTATTCCGCGGTGTTAGTGTCTAGTGCTTTGTTCCTTGTTCTTTTGGTTTTGCAACCCCAGGTCGGGTGAGCTGCAGCATTCGGATTACTGAAGCTTTTTAGCTCATTTGAACAAACAGAAATTGATTATTTCCTATTTTCTGGTTGTGAAGCGAATTGATCAGACTATAAAGTGGCTTCTTTGAGCTGTCAAAAGGTGTGCGTTCATTCATCTAATTGCAAGATAAGAGGAGAGAATGACATTTTTTTTCGAATAAATTCTTAGCTCCGAAGGCATCAATCAATGTTTCAACGACTCTTCATCTGTCTACTAATGTACACAGTCCACATGCCAAAAGAAAAAAAAAATATGCATGAGAATGTTTCTGATGCAATTGTCCTTCATCTTCAACAGCCATTGGGGATTGGTTGGTTTAGTCCGTTTCGGTCCTGGCTGTGTTCTTCCTTGAACCATGGTTATTCTCAATGTATCAATGCCCCTCATGTATCAATGCCCTAAAAGATTTCCCCTAGCGTTGTTCAGGCCTGAGTGCTGGTGAGTACGGAATTCAATCCTACACGGAAAGTCGAATGAGATGACAGAAGGGTCGGACCAGCGACAGAAGTTGCTCTTTCTCAAGCACCAGACCGAGGTCCCGTACGACTTTTTTCTCGCTCTGAAATCAAGAACCGTATCCGCTCGGGCACATTTCTAAAATCAACTTGGCACGATCTTTACCTGTAGGCCGTTCTGAATATGAAAGATGTGTCGAGTCAATCCCCTGACAGATGCAACATCCCTCTTGAAATTGCGGCAGCATGCAAAAAATTACCAATGTGAACTTGCAAGCAAGAATTGATGTAAATATTGAGCTCACAAAATCAGTGAACCGACAGACTTTGCTCAAAATAGAAGTCAATGATCACTTACTTGACTTTGAGGCCTGCCGTCTGTGGTCCGGAGATCATCTCAGTAGAGTTCTTACCTCATCTCCAGCAAATAGTGTAGTGCCACATCAGGAGATTCTCAACCCGTGGCAACATCCTTGTTTGTTGCTTGTCTGATCTCCATTTTCACAGACAACATCAACAAAATGGAAAATTGAAAAGAAAGCAAATAAATATATCCCTTACACATTATATGGGGAGGAGGAGGAGAAGCAGAGGAAGAGGCAACAGCCAGGGAAGAGGCAGTGCAGGGTCGAGCCAAAACAGTCCCTGTCTCTGTCAATAACTTGATCCATGCTCTGCCTCTTCCCAGCCTCTGTTCTGTCCCCTTTTTACCCCAAATATCGACACCAAATGCCCTTCACTCTTCTCTTCAATCTCTGCCCAAAACTCGCGAGCACTAGCCTCATTCTCCCAGATTTTGATCCAAAATCGCATTGTCTTGGAACCCATATAAGTCTTGCGGGAGTATGTGAAAATATAGTACACACGTACTAGCGTCTCAATCTTGAATCGGACTGACCGTGTACTGCACAGGAGCTTGCCGTACTGGGCTAAATGCTGAACGTACCAAATTCTTGCATTTCTGTACTCGCTTCCTCATTTAGAGCGTATTTCAGAATTTAGATGTGGGAAAGCACAATATAATTCCAGAGACTAACTTCTTTCGAGACAAAGATTTAAGCAAATGCTAATGATCGAGTGTCCCTTTTGCAATCCCAACTCGCCATTTTTGTTTCTAGGAAAAAGAAATGACCAGAAGCTGATGGTACCGTTGATGTGAAGTTAGTGGGTGGCCGACCATTTGACGAGATAAATGGACCGACCTGAAACGAACGGGCCACACCGTGCCAAACCAAGGAACACAAGAGGGCCTGCGATTTGGATTTTGGAACCGAAGAGTTCGATGCTTTCACGAAAACGAAAGGCGAAATTAGTTAGGCACGGCGACCGACAATGTCTCTTCTGGGTCACGAACAAGGCGTTGTAAAGTCGCTGCCATAGATCTGGCGATGGCCTTTCGTTTCGACGCAAATCAAGGGGTTGGGCGGCTCAGCTCACATGGTAGGCCCATTCAATCCCATTGTGTCGTCTCGCCACCCTCTCCCGCCCGCATCTTTTGCCTTGGAGAGAACAAAGGAAGCACCTTTGTGAATCTTCTAGTAAGAATAATGAAAATCACACAACAAGAGCAATCGATTTTATGTGCCCCGAAGGTCATAGATTGCCCAGCATCAGTTTCTGTATTACTATCTAAAAATGGACCTCCTCTTCATTGAATAGCATAAAAGCCTGAAGAAAATGTCAATCCATAATAACATGTCACATGTAAGAAGATCTATAGTTCAATGGTTCTTCTGTATGGCTTCTGTGATCACAATGATGTGAAAATCTCGATTAAATAAGCCATGCCCTTACGGGCTTGTCAGCCTTCCTGATCTCGACGCTCTTCTATGTGTTGTCCACCAAGATGCATCACGAACGAGGTTTCTGACGTCTTATTCCTTTATTTTGGGCAGAATGCACAAGACCAACTCAAATCATGATGTGTTTGCCGATGCAATAAGGACATCAAAGTCAGAGAGAGTCCACTCTGCCACTTCATCTTTGTCGCTGACGAAAATTTCGGTGCCCATGTCGATGGATCTCCAAATTCTCCGAGCTGGAGTAGTTCCGGGATCCTGCATTGTGATCAACTAGCAACAATTATTAGCAATTTCTTCAGGATAAATCATCTACATTAATGGTCCCAATCCAAAAGTACACGTGCCCTGAGCACTTTCATAGAGATAAATAGCTGCTTGACATGGGAAATGCGTATCTACAGTGCGATAAAACATGACTACCTTTCAAGAATATTTAAGTTAATCATTATAGTAATAATAGCAACGTTACTGACCTGATAAAAGTAGAGCCTAGAAGATAATCCACCAACATCGAGCTCCCAAGTCCTTCCATCCCCAACCCAACCATCCCCTTGTTTGGTCGGATAACCATACTCGGCCCAGATAGGGTGTGGCAACAGCTGAACCAACTCTTGCGCCTGAGGATTACTGTAAGGGTCGCATGTGCTCACAGGTTTCTCCAAGTGCTGCGCGTTGCCGGGAGCGCAATAGTAGTGATAAGCTGAGTATGGAAAGTTGGCAGTGTCATTTCTGTAGATCTTTTTATTGTCAGGCGTTATGTGATACGGCGGGCAGTTGCTTAAGCCGCTGGGGCTGCACCAAGCTGGAGTTTCGGGGTTGATGATCATCTCACTGTATCGGGTGACATCAGTGCTCACGTCGCCATCGCAAGGATCGCCATTGTTCTTCCAACAGCTGCCTATGTCGACTAAATAAAACTGACTCTTGGGACCTCCTCCTTGTTTGATGTCCAAGGTCACTCTCACTTTAAAATTAGGTGATTCAGGAAGCTGTCATGGACATGAAGGGATAACTAGATTAGGGTCAAAATTGCTTATTTAGCTAGTTAGAAGCAATTCAGACATGTAGCAATTGCGAATTAATTGTATATTGCCCAACTATGTGCTTTAACCTTTGATGTAAAACCTTAGATACCCACCTACAATCTGCTATCATCGAACACTTGAGATAAGGATCGATGACCCAACCCAAATTCGTTATCCTCTATGTGAAGTGCCGCTTAGTAATGGTGAAGAAGAATAGGCGGATTACTTCAATCAACATTGAATGATTGATGAAGCAAAGGAAACTAAAATATGTCGCACTCCATCAAGCTGGAGAGTAACATGCAAAACATTAAAAGAGGGGAAAAAGAAAAAGAAATTCTCTCGGAACTTTTTAAGTTATTTGAACTCAGCTGATGCAGCCACAGACACTAGGAACAAGCTCAACTACTTCATCACGAGAATCCAGTATGAACTCGTGAGTCGTGACCTGTGACCTCCCCTGAATATGATTCCTGGTCTCCAGACCTGTACCGGTGGAATCAGAAGCAACCTTTTTTATATTAAAGAAAGCAGCTACACGGAAGGTCAAAGAAAATTATCTCCACTCCAATCCAGTTAGGTTGACGAATCAAGTTCATGCAGAGAGGCTGATGAAATATTAATCTTCCAAGCAATCAAGCTAAGTAAATGCCGACAATCTACCTCTCTCTCAGCTATGAAATTGCGAAATGGAGCTGTCCGATATACTTTTTTTTTGCAAGCGAGCCAAAGAAAAGCAAGTAATCGTACACAGAAAAATCAGGAAAGGACTGAACTGTTGGAAAAACATAAAAAGGTTCTCGCATTCATTACCACTTACAGTTTTGAGCATCCCTCTGGTGTCATAATGATACCCACCAGAGAACCCTTTGGTTGCATCGGCCCTGAGGTAGAGCATCAACCACGGGTACTTCTTTGATGTCTTGAGTTTGTGATCAAATTTCCAACCTCCTTCACCAACCTTCTTGTGCCAGACCACCTCATAGTATGAGGCCCCATCATTCCGCTTTCCACTATCAGAACCTAAATCATAAGTCCCATTGAAGCTCCCTGTCATTGTACCATCGCTTAGTAACTGTGTCTGCTGGTGATTCAACACTGGCTGGTTCATACACCCAGCACCAAAGCAAGGGAATCTCCCTGGCTTGAAAGGCGACACCTTTTTCCCATTCTCAGGGCACAGCCCAGAGGTGGTGTCGTAATTGCCATTCTTGAGCATCACCATCCAGAATTGCCATGGCCTTGGGGTATCCGAGACTTGACACAGAGAGCCCAAGTAGAGCTCCTTTTCGACGGCATACATGTCCGGGTCTTTCTGGGCTTCTGGGGATAGACCTGGGAATGATTTGCCCACCCCAAGCTGGTTATCAGCTTCTGTTACCTTGTGTTTCAGTGCTGCAGCACCTGCCCTTGTCATAACAAAGAACAAGAATTCAACAGGCAAAGAGAAAATGGAAAATGGGAAAGAAGTGGTACATTCCCTGTTTTCTGGTAAAAGAGATTGAAATTATCTTTGCTGACCAGAATAGTTTATTCTTCTTTTCGTTTCTTTGCATGCAAAAGATGATATTAGATGGGCGGGTCCAAGTAACTTTGAAGAGCCATTGCCCTTAATATTAAGATAATCTGATGAATGACAATCTTTGTCTAATTACTGAATGAGACAGAACAGAAAAGAAAACTATGGAAATGGAGACGAAGAAGAAACAACTTCTGATGCAGAGTCTTCTTACTGTTTTACTCTTTCGCTTTTCTGTTTTCCCTTTTGTCGTGGTGCGTCTCTGAGCTTACTTGACTCCAGATCGAAGCAGTCGGCCGCTCTCGGACTGCCCATGCCAGGAGCTTCTTGGCCGACTTCGTTGCAGAAGTTCCAAGCTTCAAAACCCACTCTCAGACCATCCCTTCTCATTCCTGGGTCACCCACTGCAGACACATACTCAGCACTTCTCGCGCGGCACACCATTAGCATTATCACATTCCCAAGCAACAACAACAGGGGATGCAAATGCTTCTCCGCATGAGTACCACCCATATCGAATATGGCCTGTTTTGTTTGTTACCTTTTCCTTTTTAGCGCTCGAGAAACGGAACCCGGGAGTGGGTTCGTTTATATATGGAGACTCGTGAAGAACATCTTGACCTCGGGCGGATTTGGCCTTTCCTCTGCCCTGTCTCCGTGATGAATAGAATAATGTCAAAAAAAAAAATACCCATTAATCAATTCGGGCTAATGAGAATCGTCTCTGTAAAAAGCAGAAGATGGGGATGGAGAAAGCTCCACTCTCCACCGCTCTCTTCCATTTTTTCACCTTGATTTAAGGCGGGGGGGTATCTTTGCTTTCTTCTTTGGTCTTCCTTTCTTCCAATCTACGTCAAGAAAAATATGCTCTTTTGCTCCCGTCCATAACGCAAATTAGAGTGGATAGATAGACGGCTCTTTCTCTTTTTAATCAGCAAATAACAGTGCCATTCACAATTCCAATTTCTTCTCCTCTCTCCCTCTTTTTTGCTAATTGGGGCCCTTTCGCCAAAGGACGACGTTAACATTCAAGATTAACGGCAGGCGGTTCACAGCCACAGGAGATAAAAAAAAAAGGAGGCAAAAGGGAGCAGAGGAAAGATACGGCACAAGAGGGTCTCTGTTCTTCGGGTTTTTGGATTCAAGTGCCTTTTTTTTTTTTTTTGTTTGATTGCGAGACATTTTCCGCGTTAGAAAGGGCGAACTGCGTGGGCACTGTCGGCGCACTACCGAGGGGCTTCCGCGTGAGCAGAGACGTACGAGATGCGACTCGCCAACGAAGGATGACGCACGGGAGGCCAAGACGAAGAAAGAGACGACATTCGACGGTCCCGGAGAAATTTCTCTCTCTCTCTCTCTCTCAATTCTTTTCCCGCGCAATAGTTCTCTTGCCTCGTTTTGTGCAGTACAATTGTTTTTTGACTGAAAATTTCGAATAAAGCGCCGAACAGGGGTGGGTCGTTGACCACTGGACGAGGATTCAGATGGACCGTCAAATCTTCCATAAAGCCTCGAGCTCAACGACTCATCAAATTTTCGTTAACGCGCTCTTGTTCTGAAAATCTTTTGGCTTCGGCTCAAATTGAAGGAGCATCGAATTAGGAGTTACTTTAGAGAGAGTTCTTCTTTTCGAAAATCTCCTCCTAATTGATTGCACATACGAAGTAAGGTTTATTCCGTGCACATACGAAGTAAGGTTTATTCCGTGCTCTCTTTTAAGAAAATGGTATCATTTCAAGTATTAACTCGAAGATTTCTAGAATTCTAATATATATTTTAATTTAATGCCTATTAAAATGTAATTGTGAGAAATAGCTATAGATTTCTCTGAAATGACTTTTATCGTTCGAGGTATTTTGATATTTCCATTGATTCTTCCAAAATTTTAAGATTATTTTATTATTTTGAATAATTACATAATAAAACATACATAGATATAATATATGACTGTATTTTTTTTATTGTATATATATATATGGAAAAATTTTCGATTCTCTTACTTCGTGATAGCTTTTCAATTAAGCAGGTTTGATTCAATGAATGCATGTGATGTCAGAAACCGCCGAAGTTTTTCACTGGGGAAGGTGGCGGCGATCGGAAGAAAAATGAACTGCGGGGGTTTGACCTTTGTGAGCCACGAGTCAACTCCCATCCATAGTTGTAATGAAAAACGCAGTTGGTAGTTGACTAGGAGTAGGTGGTGATCACATGGAAACGAAACTAAGACCCCAAGAAACTCCATGGGATTTCAAGCTTTCTTTTTATTATTAAAACATAAAAAGGGAAGCATGCGATCGTCCCTATGTTTTAGTATGCGGTCACAATGGAACGTTCGATTCGAGTCAAAATCGATGCTTATCTTGATCGAATTGTCATTATCACGGTCATCTTACAACGATGCTAATGTAAAGTTACGGACTAACGAGAGCTTCCTAAGATCAAGAAGCGAGCATGCAATCTGAATCTATAATTAGAAGAGCTCGAATAATTGAAATCTCGTGGATGTCACGTATCTATAATTCAAAAGAACCAAAAAGCATCATCACTAATGTCGGGGGGGGGAATTAGTCCAATTTGAAAGACCAAGCCGACATCTAAAATGTCAGGTTGTACAAAAGTATTTGGAATCACTTGGTAATTGCCGTTTGAAGAGGTCAAATCTCTCATCATGGCCCTAGACTCTATCTTATATGAGTGTGTATAGTAAAAATTCCCTTTACGTGCTTCTTTAAAATAATGCTTTTATTTCTTTTTAAATTAGTACTCTTGGAATACTTGCTAATTAACAAAATATCGAAAGATGTGATTTTCAATTTCTTGTTAATTCTTATTTGAGTAGGTTGGAATGCGCTGGCCTCCACCAGTACGGCCGCCCCCGGTGATTGGAAACCTGGAATCATTGCGGCAGAGGCCCTGACATAACGGGGGCTCTCTGGGCTGGGCTTTTGGGATTTGGGACACGGGCCTCTGCCCATCCTGTCGATGTTGTCCAGTTCTAAGCCCACGATAGAATTTGCTTGAGATGATTCGTCAAGGCAGAATGATTGTGATCCACGAAGAGGAAGCAAACGCCCATCGTTTCAAAGTTGGATATGATTTCCATCTTTAGCAGCAAAAGCATTCTGCAAAGCTAACCGCGTGGAATCTGGATCTGGACTCATTAGGAAGTCGACATTTTGCCCACTTTTATCCATTTTCTATACACGCACGACCATTTTCGGAACCCTTGACCCAAAAATAAAAATGAAAAATGAATGTCAATTTGTAAACGAGTGAGGTGTCGAAGCAATGACAGGCTATCCATTAACTCAATGATTATGGGCGGTGCTTGTTAATGGGTCGAGCCTTATCATATTATGGTTTTACATTAGTTACGAATTTTTCGCGTTCGTCGATATCTTGCCGGCATTTCATCGTGTCGTGGTGATGTTTATAGACGTCGGTGGCCCAAAATGCATTCGATCCACTGCCACTCTCTGTCGGTGAGAGGAGAACAACCATATAATGCACTTTCTTGTTTCATGAGTACCTTAGGAATACAAAAATCCCGTGTTGTCGTAGCAGAAGAAGAAAAGGTTCCTTCATGTAGCTAGTCGCATGTGCATTGAGTGGCAAGTTACTGTAACTTGATACCTAAGCCATAAAAAATATTTATCTTCAATATTTAATAAAGCACGACTCCATCTCAACACCAAACTCCAATATTGGACTTCGAAGCAAAGAGTTCAATTTTATAACACGAAGGCACCCATTTATCCACCCTCATCGCCACTATCGTCTTTATAAAATGGTGCATGATCGATAGTTCTCATTCTCAATCCTAAACTAGTTAGCTCCAAATGGCTCTCTCGGTGACCCGATTGAGTGATTCTTTCGTCAAACCATCTGAAAAGACGCCGTCGCATATATTAGAGCTCTCGGCCATCGATAGAATACTGGTCCTGAGATGCAATGCCCGGACGCTCCATGTCTTTAGGCATGGCCCCGATGCTGCCCGAGTTATAAAGGGAGCCTTGTCCAAGGCACTGGTTCCCTATTATCCTATTGCCGGGAGGCTGGTAGAATCTGTCCCTGGCGAGCTTCAGATAGATTGTTCTGAGGAAGGAGTGAGGTTTATCGAGGCTACGGCGGATTGTATGCTCGAATCTGTTGATTATTTTGAGGATGTCATGTCGATCCCGTATGATGAGCTTCTTCCCTGTGAGCTTCAGGACCCCGAAAGCAGAGAACCACTGGTTCAAATGCAGGTGAGGATTTTAGACTCTTTTTAATCGCAGCCGTTTCAAGTTGTCGTTTGAAATTTGTTCTCAAAGGACTTGTTTCTGATACTACTACAATTTCAGGTGACTCGATTTGCTTGCGGCGGGTTCGTGATGGGGCTGATATTCTGTCACAGCATTTGTGATGGTCTAGGAGCAGCTCGATTCCTGAATGCACTAGGAGAGTATGCAAGAGGCCTCGAGCGTCCTGCCATTGAACCGGTGTGGTATAGGCACTTCTTCCCTACTCCCACCCCTCAATCTAGAAGTGGTAATATCTCTCCTCCTCCATTGCCAATCCCACCATCTCCTATGCCAAATTACCGACTACAACATGCCAACATAGACATTCCCCTGGAAGACATCAAAAAGCTCAAGCAAATCTTTCACGAATCTATGGGCAGTAATTGCTCCACTTTCGAGGCCGTAGCTGCAAGCTTTTGGAGCTCGCGGACGAGGGCGATAGGCTTGAATCCTGGGACCGAGGTGTGCCTCGTCTTCTTTGCCAACTGTCGTCAACTCCTAGACCCTCCGCTGCCTGATGGGTTCTACGGAAACTGCTTCTTCCCCGTCACAGTAAAAGCCTCCAGTGAGCTGCTTCAGGAGGCGTCTTTCAGTGATGCGGTGAAGATCATTCAAGAAGCCAAGGAAAAGCTGCCCTCTGAGTTTGAAAAGTTCAAGAAAGGAAACCCTTTGGAACATGGTGCAGACCCGTTCGCGCCACCGCTCGCTTACACCACCTTGTTTCTATCTGAATGGGGTCGGCTTGGTTTCAACCAGGTCGACTATGGTTGGGGGCCTCCGATGCACGTTGTCCCCATACAAGGATCAAGCATCATACCTGCTGGCATTGTGGGGTCTCTGCCTCTGCCGAGAAAAGGCGTGCGGCTGATGACATGGTGCATCGCGGAGGGGCATCGCCAGCCCCTGCTAGATCAGATGGCGAAGCTCTTCTAGGGGTTCTCCGAGCATGATCCATGAGAGGACTGTCAATAAACAAAAACCATGTATCTGCAAAAGTTTAGCCCTTTATATTGGAGACAGAGTTTTCTTCTATTTCGGGCCAGAGGCTTTGGTGTGATGATATTGGCATGTAATGGAGAAGAGCACGTCTTTCACAGAAATATCAAGGGGGCTACGAAAATCCTCGGGTAGCAATGGAAACATGTGTTAGTCCGACGGGAGGTTTCCCAATGATCGACTTGTTGATGAAGTAACCGTAATGAAAAAGGAAAATGACACAAATAATGCATGAACTTTCACAAAATGTATAATGTGATCTCTGAATTTTCAATTTGTTTAATATAATCCATTAATTTTAACTCAATATGATCATTCAACTTTTAAGTTGTTTAATGTGATCAATTGATTTTTTGTATATGTTCAAAGTAGTCTAATATGGTCCATGACCTTAAATTAATAAAAAAATAATATCTAATATTTTCATATAATTTATGGACTAGTTTGAACATGTATAAATGAAAGTTCATGGACGACATTCCATATCAGGTTAAAGTTCAAAGGTCACGATGAACAAATTAAAAATCCAAGGATCACGTTATATATTGAACAAAAGTTTAGATTCATTTGTGTCATTGTTTCAAACAAAAATCAATCATGCATTCAACAAAGAATTGCATTTTAACATTAGTAGTTTTCTCTCTTAATCTTCCAAATTATCATGACGGCTCTTGATCTATGATTACACAAGATTTATGGTGACTTACACCCACAAAAAAGATTTGAGATTTTGCTAAACGATGTGAAGGACAACATAAGAGACTTCTTGCAAGTTCTTTGATCTTCAAATAAAGGAGAACATATAACAAAATTGTCACATTCTATCCGATTTATTGTTAGGTAACAAGATGCACCATCCACACATCCATTTTACGACCCCCCAAAAAAAAACATAATATTTTTCTCCAATTTTTTTTTTGTCCTCTGGGTAAAAACTTCCGATCATGTCAGCGGCCCAGTACTCAAGTCTCGTTGCATGGACATCCTAATTTCTGACTGAGGCAGTGTCCGATTTGAGCATTGGTTTAAAACCTCGAAAGGGAATATCATTGAAAAAAAGTATCTCTAATTAAAGGTGCATTTTGTAATGGAAAATGAATAATTTAAATATACTTTTCTAAAAATGATAATTTATTTACTTGCAAAAATGAATGAATAAATGAATATTTTTAGTGTCCATAAAATATGTTTAGATATAAATTTTTATCGATAAAAATATATTGTTAATCGACTAATTACTTATAATTATACAATATATCATTTTCAGGAAAATTTGTTCTATAAATTATTGGTTTTCTATAAAACAAATGAATGCGGAGTTGTTAGTTACAATTATGAGATATCTCATCCTGTCCAACATTGGCAGTGATCCAAGTTGAAGTTCCACCTCCTAATTTCAGCACACACAAAAAAAAAGGTTCAACCTCCTCAATTTCAACCACAATATGAAGTATTAGAATGGAGAAAGAAAAAGGGAAGTCATGCTCCGAGATTTGTACATAAACATAAGAAAAAAGTTCAAATAGATGTATAAAGTGAGGTGATTTTCTTAAAAAAAAAAAGACCCAAAATGGAAAATATTTTTTTAAAAAAAGGTCGAACTCATCGGTTGATTTCGATAGCTAGAATATGAGCAATTTTCTCCAAAATTTTTGATTGGGTGAAAAATGGATAAAACCCTCAAATGGTTTACTAGTTTTACCCCAAATCCTCAACTAGATGGTTAAGGTCTGAACAAGAGGTTGAATTTATCCCCAAATCCTCAATTGTGATATTACGATTTGGTGAGGAAACAGGCAATTGCAAGATTTAGCTGACAATTTACCTCCATCTGGTTTGGATTATTAGGGTTTCAAGAAGAGGGAAACTTCGAGCCGATTTGTCCCAATTTTGTTTAAAATTTGTGGTAAACACATCGTCTCCCCATTATTAGGACATTTATGTTGAATTATCACGATGTAGAATCTCCAGCAAGTCATATCGATCAGAAAAAATGTTTAATTTTTGTCATGTCATATTTCTAACATTCCGAATCCTAATTGGTGCTTACGTTATTGTTTTCTAATACCAAAATGGCATTGAAGTGATTTGGAGCGTTGGCATAAGAATTTTTTTTTTAAGTGAGGATCTAAAGTGAGGTTAATTTCCTTTAAAAAAAGAGAGACTCGGAGTGAATCTTGTCTTAAATAGAGACTTGGTTGATTTTTTCTCACAACTAGAACATGGGCACTTTCGTCCAAAAATTGCAGTTAAGTAAAATATGCATAAAATCCCAAAAACCAAGTCATCGATTGAGAGGTTAGGGTTTGAACAAGTAGCTGAATTTATCTTCAAATCCTCAGTTGTGATATTATGCTTTGAGGAAGATTGGTGTTTGTTAGACACAACTAGTGGGCAATTCCAAGATTCAGCTCACAATTTTACCCCTAAATGCTTAGTCTGGATTAGGGTTTCAAGAAGAGGGAATGTTTGAGTCAACTTGTCCCACTTATGTTAGAATTCCGGGTAAACATGTGTAGAGACATAGTTTTTTTTTTTTGTAGAATTATCAAAATGTCAAACTTTCGATAAGCCCCATTGTTCGGAAAAAAAAAAGCGTTAAGATGCTATCATATTGGAGATCTTACATCTTAAATGAAAACTAGCACTTATCTGATTATTTTTCATATCAAAGTGACATTGAAGTTATTTCTCGAAAAAATTTTAATACTAAAATGAGTGTTGTACGAAAGTTATATTGTTTTTAATGTGCTTTTCCCTTTCTTTTCCCATCATCAATTCAGCTTCTCGATCCTTTTTAATAAACTCTTCAATGCCGCCGGTTGCGAATTCCTCGATCCGCATCACCTATGTCTGTTTCCCCTTCTTCAACATTAGTTTCACTAATCAAAACGAGATATCCACACGTAATCTTGCTTCAGTGATAAGGAATTTGGAATCATCCTCCACCACGCCACACTCAGCGTCAAATTTTAGTACTTAAGCTAAGCAATGCCGGTGGCCTTAGCCAATACATAATCTTCTTGCAATAATTTTAAAATGCAAATAGAGCTTTGACTTGACTTATTAACAATAATAAATTAATGTCGCTCCCAGAAAAAAAGAAAAAGAAAAGACAACAACACCCGCAGCCCCTAGAGTACTAATAGACATTATTTTTTTTTCTTGCAATTGCGTCATTTATCAATGCATTGCAGCCACTATTATTTGGAATTTGGGAATTTAAAATTTTATCATTTAAGATGAAAACGTGTAATAAAGTATTTATTAGGGGTGATTGTCCTAGACAGTTCAATTCTCCCTTGGAATCGGGATCAGGACTAAACCTGTCGGTCTAGGTCGGTTCCCAAGTAGTCCAATGGGACCATAAAAATTCTTAAATAAAATTGAGTTTTTTTTTATAAAGTTGGGTAAAGATTGAAATTTCCAAAATTTAAATTGAATTCTTTTAACCTTTTTATATATATTTATATATATTAACAAAATGTAAAAAAATATAAAAAATTTAATCGGTCCGTTCCAATTGGATCTAGTATGGCCCTCCTAAAATCGGGATCCACATCAGTTTCACTTTTGGGAATCGGGGACTGAAACGACACACTTGAGAACCGGATCAAATCCGCTGATCTGGACAATTTTTGATTTGGTCGATCTAAATTGCTCACGCCTAGTATCTTTCAATTTCAATTAATTTAATTAGGGCTCTAAAAATATCTTGTTAACGAAAACCACGTTAATCGTTATGGCCAGTTTTTTGAGAAAACTTATTGCTTGGCAAAAAAAAAATGACTTGGGCAAAGCCAAAATTGCCAGGCAAAATGATGCGCGGAGGACCAAGCAGAATTACCGTTCCTGCTTAGATATTTCTCCATGTGGGGTAAAAGAAGTGAAGTTTTTGTAGGACTATTGTCAATTGTCCTAAAAGCTTAAGCCATTAGGTGAATGCGTCAATTTATATTTAAGTACTTTCACATTCCCCCTTACGTTTAGTCTGGTCTTTTTTGCCAGTACTAAGCGTGGAAATATTTTTTTGGGGAGGCAGAATAGATTTGAACTTTTGACCTCCTACTCTGATACCATGTGAAGTTTTTGTAGGACTATTGTCAACTATTTTAAAAAGTTAAGCCGTTAGGTGCAGGCGTGAATTTATATTTAAGTATTTTCACAAAATAAGAGAGGAGAGTGCAAATCTTTTTTTTTTTTTAGGCCACTATTATATCGCTGCCTTGAAGAAAACACGATGACCACTTTCCGAGAGAAGAAAGATCGCGTGTTATGATGAACAGAGACATGTTCTTGGGTTCCGGAAATTTTCAGATTATGACCTTCTCGCGAAATAACAGAGATGCGTGGGCAAATAAAACTTGGGTCGGCGACCGAGAAAAGAGCGGTAAAACTTTTAGAAAGGAAAGAATCTCAAGTGAGGTTGACGCAAAATGGTGGGTTGCGAGTCTTTGACCGAGAGAGAGCGACGTGGGATGCCATGCTCTGCTTGGTGGATGAGCAATTTGGTAGTGTGCATGTAATGGAGGAGGAGTTTGACGGAAGAAACTGCAGAACAGGACCATAGAAGGTAAAAGGGACTCTTCAGAGCAGCCACCCAAGTGTCTGCGATAATTTTTTTCTCGGGATTACAGGAGACACTCACCCGCGAGCTGACTTTTTGGTCTGGAGTGAGCCGGCTTTTTCGAGAATCTTCAGGAGTGACGCAGCGTTCGCGATAAATTCGAGCAAAAATCGCTCTCAAAGGGATGAACCCTAATTTGATAATTCTGAAATTCCAAAAGTGCGGCGGCCAGCCTCCAAAAGAGGTCTAAATAGCCTTCTGGAAACAACAAGCCCTAAAACGACAAATTACCAAAATGCCCTTAAAATAGTTTAATTCCGAAAATGCTAAAATAAATGGAAAAAGCATCTAAACGATCTCAGATCGCAAAAATACGGCGGGGCTGGAGACAAAGCTCCAGCCTTGATGACTGGACCGTTTCCTTGCGACCCACCAAAATTCAGCTCATTCCGGGTCCGTCACCCGGAGTTACCGTTCAGCCTTCCGGGCCTTTTGTTGGTCCCACTTGGCCATGAACGCAGCGCCTATCATGTCCGCATCATTCTCCTCCACTTGTGAAGAACTCGACCGCGAGTTCAAATCAGCGCCTGGGTATAGCTCCTCGGGCTCATGAAACAGCGACAAATCAGCAACATTGAAGGTGTTGGAAATACCCATGCTAGCCGGAATGGCAATAACATAGGCATTGTCATTAATCTTCTTACTGACAGTGTAAGGCCCATACTTTTTGGGCTGCAATTTACTATACGTACCAGCTGGCAACCGTTCCTTCCGAAGGTAGATCATTACCTGGTCACCTACCTCAAACACCTGGGCACGCCTGTGTCTATCTGCGGCAGCCTTATACTTCTGATTGGCTTCCTGCAACTTCTGCCGGACCTCATGATGAGTCTCCACAATTTGTTTGGCCATGTGGCCCGCCGCAGCACTTGTACTTGCTTGCTTCGGCAACGGAATCAGGTCCAGAGTATGCTGAGGTGCCTTGGTATACACAACAGAAAAAGGTGACCTGCCGATGGAACTGTGAGCAGCATTGTTATAGGCAAATTCTGCCTGAGATAAAGCGACATCCCACTGTTTTGGCTTGTCGCCACAAATACTACGAACCAAATTGCCCAAAGTTCTATTGACAACCTCCGTTTGCCCATCCGTCTGTGGGTGAGCTGTGCTGCTAAAGTTCAGCGAAGAATCAAAGAGTCGCCATAAAGTTCGCCAAAAATGCCCCAGAAACTTACTATCGCGGTCTGATGTGATCGATTTAGGGACACCATGCAAGCGAACCACTTCTTTAAAGAACAGTCTAGCCACACCTACTGCATCAGAAGTTTTCTTGCATGGGATAAAGTGCGCCATCTTGGAGAACCTGTCAACCACCACGAAAACAGAATCCACGCCCCTTTGTGTCCGTGGCAGGCCAAGCACGAAATCCATAGACAGATCTTCCCAAATATTGTCAGGAACAGGTAAAGGCATATACAAACCTGTGTTGTTAGAATGCCCCTTAGCAGTTTGACATACATAGCACTTCTGTACATACCTGCCGACATCCCGACGCAACTGGGGCCAGTAGAATCGCTCACGGACTGCTGCAATGGTCTTATCACGACCCAGATGGGCTGCTAATCCGCCGTCATGCAAGTCACGGATGACCTTCTCTCGCAGTGATGTCCGAGGAAGGCAAAGTTGATTGCCCCGCATCAAGTAACCATCCTGCACATAGAAATCTTGCGCAGGTTGGCCAGCAGCACACGACTCCCATAGCTGTCCGAAGTCCTCATCTCCGGCGTAACAATCCTTCAATTGCTCGAACCCTAGAATTTCTTGGGTCAATGTGATCAGCAAGCCGGCTCTCCTGCTCAACGCATCCGCTACCACATTATGCTTACCAGATTTATGTTGTAACCTGAAAGGAAACTTTTGCAGGAATTGACACCAACGAGCATGCATGTCTTTGCTAATCCTTTTTTGACTATTCAAATACTTCAACGCCTCATGGTCAGAATAAAGGACGAACTCTTTCCCAATCAGATAATGCTCCCAGGTCTTCAAAGCCCGGATAACATAATAGAATTCCTTGTCATAAGTGCTCCATCTCTGCCTGGCATCGCTAAGTTTTTCACTGAAAAAGCAAATAGGTCTGCGCTCTTGAGATAAGACAGCTCCAATGCCCACTCCACTAGCATCACAATCTACTTCAAATAATTTGTCAAAGTCAGGTAAAGCTAGAACAGGCGCAGTACAAAGCTTCTCTTTCAAGATGGCAAAGCTGTTGTCGGCTTCTTCGCCCCATAAAAATTTGCCCTTCTTCATGCACTCAGTGACGGGAGCCGCAAGAGTACTGAAATTCCTAATGAAACGCCGATAGAAAGTCGCCAACCCATGAAAACTTCTCACCTCAGAAACTGTCTTAGGGGTAGGCCATTCCCTGATTGCCTTCACCTTTGTATCGTCCACCTCTATTCCTCCAGAAGTGATTATAAATCCCAAGAACAACAGTTTGTTAGTCAGAAAACTGCACTTCTTAAGATTTACATACAATTTATTTCGCTGCAATGCCGTCAATACTTCCCTCAAGTGCATCAGGTGTTCTTCCTCAGTCCTACTATAGATTAGAATGTCATCAAAATAAACCACTACAAATTTGCCAATAAAAGACTTCAGAACTTGATTCATGAACCTCATAAAGGTGCTCGGAGCATTAGAAAGACCAAACGGCATCACCAACCACTCGTACAGCCCCTCCTTCGTTTTGAAAGCCGTCTTCCACTCATCACCCGGTCGGATGCGAATCTGGTGATATCCATTCTTCAAGTCCAGCTTAGAGAACCATGTAGCTCCATGCAGTCTGTCCAGCATATCATCCAACCGAGGAATTGGAAACTTGTACCCTACGGTAATCTTGTTAATAGCTCGGCTATCCACACACATCCTCCAGCTCCCATCTTTCTTGGGAGTTAATAGTGCTGGCACCGCACATGGACTCATGCTGTTTTGAATGTGCCCCTTCCGCAGCAACTCTTCTACCTTCTCCTTCAGGATCTCACTCTCCTTCGGGTTCATTCTGTAATGGGGCGAATTTGGTAGGCTGGCACCAGGAATCAAGTCAATGTGATGCTGGATATCACGCATGGGAGGCAACCCGTCAGGAATCTCTTCCGGCATCAGCTCGCTGAACTCCTTCAATAAAGGCTTAACAATTGCAGGGTGCTCCTCCACTTGAGTTTCTCCACCTGTCGTCTCCACCACCTGCTTGACGATCAGCATATGGACTTCTCGAGTCTCTTGAAGCTCTACCTCAAATTTCCTCGTAAGGGTGAGGAAATTATCTCCTTTCGGCTGTTTGCCCTTATGTGACAGGGGTAACAAGGTGTACTTCACACCATCCTTGACAAGCTTGTATTCATTACTCCTTCCCGAGTGCTGAGCATCTACATCAAATTGCCACGGCCTCCCAAACAGAACATGACATACATCCATATCGACAATATCACAATATACATCATCATGATACTTGCCAATTGAAAAGGGAATCTTACATCGTTCAGTCACGTGGATGCTCTCCGTACCAGACTTAATCCACCCCAATGTATAAGGATTAGGGTGCTTCTCAACCTGACGCCTCCTTCCCAATAATGTTCTCCATGCTGCCACTGTCAATGACAACAGCGAATATTTTTCCCAGAATGGTGCACCTAGTACGGAATAGCTGATGACGTTGCGAATCATCTTCCTGTTTTGGGGTCAACATCATCCTGCGCACCACACAGTTCACTTCCTCCGCAGCCTCGACCTCGTCCTCAAAATCATCTTCATACCCATCTGCTTCGCAGCAATACTGGTCTTCATCATCTTCCCTTGCTGCCATGTTTGTCGTCCTCCTTTGGGGACACTCATTCGATCGATGTCCTATCTGATTGCAACGGTAGCACTTTATCCCGGCCGGTTTAGTGTAGGGATTCGGGTTCGCCGTCTTCTGAGGGAACTGTCCCTTGTCCTTCGGATCAGTTGCAGGACGCTTCTCTACCACCCTCTCCTCTTGTCCACGTCCAGACCCAAAGCGATCATTGGAACCGCTTTTCTCCCCAGCAATATTAGAGCTACTGCCCCGATAATTCTCATAAAACCGCTGCTTCCCCCGTTCCCGCTGCATCAACTCAGCCTTCATCGCCATGTTCTTAGCCTCAGTCAGATTGCGCAAGAACTGCACGCCAATTTTCTCTCGAATGAATGGCTTTAGGCCATCAAGATACCGCGCCACCTGCTGTCCTTCTGTTTCCGACAGATTATTTCTCTCTGCCAGTCTCATGAATTCCGCCGTGTATTCATGCACGGTTCTAGTTCCCTGTTGGCAGTGCTGGTACTGCTGGAACATAATCTGCTCATAATCAGGAGGGAGGAATTCGCTCTTCAACAACCTCCTCATTCGAGTCCAAGTACGAACTCGTTCCCTTCCTTCCCGCACTCTTCGATTCTGCACTCTCTCCCACCATGCAGAAGCTCCCCCCTTTAGCCTACATGCTACTAAGCGTACTCTTTTCTCATCCGGGGTTTCCATGTAATCGAAGAACTTATCTATGTCCGCAAGCCAATCCAGAAAATCCTCTATGCCCAAACTGCCATTAAAATAGGGGATATCGACTTTTAGTCTAAAGTCGTTACCTTCGCGATCTTCATGATGCCATCTCCGGTCAAAGCCTCGGCGATTTCTCCCACCATGACGATTCCTACCGCCATGATCAGATCGCTCCTCAAAAAGATCTTCAACCTCGTCTGCCTCCTCTTCGGAACTCTCCGGGAGCACAAGATGATTTCGCCCGCGGACAGGAACAGGCCTTTCGACAGGATCGCCGCGAGCAAAATCTGCACCCGGTCTTCTGTCACCTCACCGATTCCGGTTCACATCGACACCGAGACCATCGAACCGATCCGATAATTCGTCGAAGCGCTCTTCGAAGCGA
Organism: Melaleuca alternifolia; assembly: GCA_019926035.1. Classification (NCBI taxonomy): domain Eukaryota; kingdom Viridiplantae; phylum Streptophyta; class Magnoliopsida; order Myrtales; family Myrtaceae; genus Melaleuca; species Melaleuca alternifolia. The sequence continues at coordinate 280,316 of JAGKPW010000723.1, read as the reverse complement.
CGAAATCTATTGTCGATCCGCTGATCCAAGTAGTCTAACCGCTGCTCCAAACGTTGCAACGCATCTTCCCCAAAGTTTGGGGGTACGACCTCCTGAACATCGTCACGAAGATCACCGCCAGTCGCCATTAGGCTCTGATACCACCTGACGCAGCGTTCGCGATAAATTCGAGCAAAAATCGCTCTCAAAGGGATGAACCCTAATTTGATAATTCTGAAATTCCAAAAGTGCGGCGGCCAGCCTCCAAAAGAGGTCTAAATAGCCTTCTGGAAACAACAAGCCCTAAAACGACAAATTACCAAAATGCCCTTAAAATAGTTTAATTCCGAAAATGCTAAAATAAATGGAAAAAGCATCTAAACGATCTCAGATCGCAAAAATACGGCGGGGCTGGAGGCAAAGCTCCAGCCTTGATGACTGGACCGTTTCCTTGCGACCCACCAAAATTCAGCTCATTCCGGGTCCGTCACCCGGAGTTACCGTTCAGCCTTCCGGGCCTTTTGTTGGTCCCACTTGGCCATGAACGCAGCGCCTATCATGTCCGCATCAAGGAGAGAAAATGCATCTCTCTCTCTCTCTCTCTCTCACCGTGCCAATCTGCCTTTGGCTGCTTAAGTCTTGTTATGCTCGGGTTTATCTGGAGAACAGTGTCGGAGGTGGTGAATCATGCATGATTCATAACTCTGCCGAGACGGAGGCAGAGCAAAAGATTCATTTGTTCGCCTCCTTGTTCAGAATCAAGATTCTAGCAGAACAGGAGGTTAAGCAAAACAATAAAAAAAAAAGAGTTGACTTTTCTCTTTTCTGCCGGTTCAGATCGAAGATTGTTTTGGCACAAACCTGTGGAGTTCATGACATTAACCTTTCTTTACTCCGTGTCTGGTGAATGGTATTCAGGAATGGTGGTACATTGGCCAATTTCTACTGTGGGTTGTTTTGACAGCTTCTGCTTTGCGAAGCTTCTTGTGCACCCTTCATAGTCTGACTCCAAATGCGTTCATACACGTGCGCACACATTAATTTACCAGTTTCAAAACTCATCAAGCTAATGATTCATTATTCTAATTGACTTTTTTAAGGGTTCTCAACCAATGTGATGCAAAACTCTTTCCAAAGTACAGTTCCGTAAATCAGCGGTCTTTGATTTCTGTAACATTGACTTTTATGGTTGAAAGAATGCCTTGTATCTTGATTGCTTAATAGCTAATCCGTTCAAATGTTGCAAGAAGATACTCATGATATATTCGGATAATTGTTCACAGTAGTTTTGTCTTTCGTTGCTTATAGATTTGAGAAAACTGACTGCAGTGCAGTTTGTTTTTGGTTAATTAATTCGTGCTCAACTGTCCTTCAACTGTTTCTTTGACCGCTTGCCCAATAACTGATTCTAGATGTTCATTTTATGCAGCCTCCACAGACAATTCTGTGTATATATACAGGACAAAGAAGTTGCATAACAGATCTGTGTCCTGGGTATGGTAGCATGGCCATCGAAAATGGAGCAACCAATCATTCAGTAACCAATGAAGCCGCCACATTGACGAGCCTTGAGGTGGTGGCCTCGACGAGCCCTGCCATGAATGAGAATGAGCAGGACTCCAACAAGAGCAAGGGAGATGAGAAAGTGAACTCAGTCGCATTCTACAAGCTGTTCTCATTTGCAGATTCTACTGATATGCTATTGATGGTTGTTGGGTCAATAGGTGCCGTCGGGAATGGCATTTCCATGCCTCTTATGACCGTACTCTTCGGACAGGTGATCAATATATTCGGCGAGAATCAGGCTAACAGTGATATTGTAAAACATGTGTCCAAGGTAAAAGCTTTGCATATATGGACTTGGTGGATTGGTACAGAGAAACTCTTTTCTCGAAAAGGAAATTTTCTTTGGAGTACTCGTGTTGAGATTGTGAATTAACTGATTACATTGTTTGTGAAATCTTCAGATAGCTCTGAAGTTTATTTACCTGGCGCTGGGGTGTGGTACAGCAGCATTTCTTCGTGAGTGCATCTTGAGTCTTGATTTACTTTAAGTTCGGAGTCGAACTGTTTATCTTAGGAAATGAGAAAATTTAATCTTCGTTCTTCCTTCCATTTGGTCAGAGGTATCTTGCTGGATGGTCACCGGCGAGCGGCAGGCTGCGAGAATAAGGGGGCTGTATTTGCGAACTATATTGAAACAAGATATTGCCTTCTTTGACAAAGAGACTGACACCGGAGAAGTGGTTGGGAGAATGTCAGGCGACACAGTTCTCATCCAGAATGCCATGGGTGAAAAGGTCATACTTTTCTTGTACTGACATAACATTTGTGAAAAGAATGAGTATCGTGTCGGTGTACTCAGTATACACTTTTTGTCTTGGAATTTAACGGATTGCTAGATTCTAGCAGGTGGGGACGTTTATACAGCTTGTGTCGACATCTATAGGAGGCTTCGTGATAGCATTTATCAAGGGGTGGCTGTTGACCCTTGTCATGTTAATCATGATTCCTCTGCTAGTAACTGCGGGTGGTGTTATGTTTCTCATAATTTCAAAGACGGCATCTCGTCGGCAAAGTGCATATGCGAAGGCAGCTAATGTTGTTGAACAGACAATTGGCTCCATCAGGACAGTAGGTTGCATCAACGTAGCTGAATTCCCGAATTGCGCATGTGTGCCAAATAAATCGACACATTTTCAAGAATAAAATAAATGTCTTGATGTCTTTTTGCTTTAAAACTCATATTCAGCCTTAGCTCTGACCATTTACTCTTGAAGTCGACTAATATCACATTTTGGTGCAGGTTGCATCCTTTACTGGAGAGAAGCAAGCAATCGCAAATTACAGCAAATTCCTTGTGAATGCATACAGATCAGGTGTCCACGAAGGCCTGGCAGCTGGATTAGGTCTTGGAACAGTCCTGCTCATCATATTCGGCGGTTATGCTTTGGCATTATGGTGTGGTGCGAAGTTGATATTGGACAAGGGATATAACGGGGGCACGGTGATTAATGTGATCATGGCAGTCTTGACTGGTTCTATGTGAGTTGCACTCTAACTGTCCGTTTCCTTTTTGGTCTTTGTTCTCTTGGTTCAACTCTGTATTTACCCTAGAGAAATTTAGAAAGCCTAATCATGGATTTTCTATAATTTTTTTCCTTGTTTTTTTGGCATGGTACCGATGCATATTAGGTCTCTGGGGCAGGCTTCTCCGTGCATGAGTGCATTTGCTGCTGGTCAAGCTGCTGCATATAAGATGTTCGAGACCATCCACAGGGAGCCGAAGATCAGTTCTTTTGACCCCAACGGAAAAAAACTAGACGACATTCGTGGAGATATAGAGTTGAGGGATGTTTATTTCAGTTATCCAGCCAGGCCCAATGAGCAAATATTTAACGGGTTCTCTCTTAGCATCCCGAGTGGTTCAACTGCTGCTTTGGTGGGACATAGTGGAAGTGGGAAGTCCACGGTGATCAGTCTGATAGAGAGATTCTATGACCCACAATCCGGGGAAGTACTTATCGATGGGATCAACCTTAAAGAGTTTCAGCTTAATTGGATCAGGAAAAAAATTGGGCTTGTCAGCCAGGAGCCCGTGTTATTCGCGTGCAGCATCAAGGACAACGTTGCATATGGAAAGGAAGGGGCAACGCTTGAAGAGATTAAAGCTGCTGCAGAACTTGCGAATGCTGCCAAGTTCATAGACAAATTGCCGAAGGTATAAAGATTGTGCAGTTACATGATCGGCGAATCAGCTTTCTTCTTTTTCTATGGTCAAACATTAATTCCTTTTCTTACTTCTCAATCTTACTACTACATGATTTTTGAACTTTTGACATTTAGGGCTTAGACACTACGGTTGGTGAACATGGGACTCAGCTGTCTGGTGGGCAGAAGCAGAGAGTAGCCATAGCAAGAGCGATTCTTAAAGATCCTCGTATCTTGCTCCTGGATGAAGCCACAAGTGCACTCGACGCGGAATCTGAGAGGGTTGTCCAAGAGGCCTTGGACAGGATTATGGGCAACCGGACAACTGTCATTGTTGCCCACCGCTTGAGCACAGTTAGGAATGCAGATATGATTGCTGTTATTTATCGTGGAAAAATGGTGGAGAAAGGTGGGTGGCAATCTAACTTGAAGTGAACAGTAAAACTGTGTATTGAGCGAAGCACCTGTGATTCCCTAGCATGGACAAATATATCATTGACGATTTATACCTCTCCAAAACTGTCCAGGTTCACACTCTGAACTTCTTGAAGATCCAGACGGTGCATATTCTCAGCTAGTATGCTTGCAGGAAGTGAACAGAGAATCCAAACAAGCGCCGGATGACCAAAACAGGTCGGAGATTACTGAATATGACAGACAATCCAGTCAAAGGATGTCATACAAACGATCCATTAGTCAAGGATCATCTATAGGGAGTAGCAGCCGCCACTCGTTGTCAGTCTCCTTTGGTCTTCCAACTGGACTTGACATTGCCAATGGTACAGTGGCTGGACCACTATCCCCAGCTCCAAGAAGCACGGAAAAACTGCCAAAGGTCTCCCTACTCAGGCTTGCTCGTCTCAACAAACCAGAAGTTCCTGTCTTGCTAATTGGGACTGTCGCTGCAGTTGCCAATGGCACGATATTTCCAATATATGGCAGACTTTTATCCAGCGTTATCAAGACATTCTATGAACCGCCACATGAACTTAGAAAGGATTCTAAGTTTTGGGCGCTGATGTTTCTTCTCCTTGGCATCGCATCATTTGTGGCACATCCGTCTCGTACGTACTTATTCTCTGTGGCTGGTTGTAAGTTAATCGAGAGAATCAGACTGATGTGTTTCGAAAAGGTGGTCCATATGGAAGTCGGCTGGTTTGATGAACCTGACCACTCAAGCGGTGCCATTGGGGCCAGGCTCTCAGCAGATGCGGCATCAGTGCGAGCCCTAGTTGGAGATGCGTTAGCTCAGATTGTTCAGAACATTGCATCGGCAGTTACTGGTTTGATCATTGCATTTGCTGCAAGTTGGCAACTGGCATTGATTATCCTCGTCTTAGTCCCTCTAATTGGTGTCAACGAATATTTAAAAGTGAAGTTCATGAAAGGATTCAGTGCAGATGCAAAGGTAATCATTATTACAGTGCCTTTTCCTTTTCCTGCTCATTACAAAAAATTGCCTGGGAGGTCTTTATCATCCCCAATTCAAAATTTTGAGTCCTAGGTTCAAAGAGTTGAAAATGAAAAGGTCATCTCCAAAATTTCTGATTCACATTGCTTGTAATCTTCAACAGCATAAAAAGGTTCCACCACAGTTTATATTATCTTGCATATAATCTCGATTATTCAAGACTATTAATCTCCATGTCTGCAGATGATGTATGAGGAAGCAAGCCAAGTAGCTAGTGATGCGGTAGGAAGTATAAGAACTGTTGCTTCTTTCTGTGCTGAAGAGAAGATGATGCAGCTTTACAAGAGGAAATGTGAAGGCCCCATGAGAACAGGGATTCGACAAGGACTGATTAGTGGAATTGGGTTCGGCATGTCTTTCTTCCTCCTGTTCTGTGCATATACAACATGTTTCTATGCTGGAGCTCGACTTGTTCAGGATGGCAAAACAACGTTTTCAGATGTCTTCAGGGTCGGATGGATTTTCTTTGAACGTCAAACAGTGTTTCCTTAGGAATTTTGCAGAATAATGATGGCCTTTTCTTTATTTGGCTGGAGTATTGCCATTGGAACAAGTCTCAGCTAAAGATTTCATGGACATTTTTTTTTGCAGGTTTTCTTTGCTCTGACCATGGCAGCCATTGGAATTTCACAATCAAGTTCCCACAGTTCTGATTCCACCAAAGCCAAAGCAGCTGCTGCTTCCATTTTCTCAATAGTAGACCGCAAATCCAAAATAGACCCAAGTGATGAGTCGGGGACAAAATTAGACAATGTGAAGGGAGAGATTGAGATTCACCATGTCAGCTTCAAGTATCCCTCTAGGCCAGACATTCAAATTTTTCGTGATCTCAATCTGGCCATTCACTCTGGAAAGGTAAAACTTTAGACTTTGTGTGGTGCCGAACTTCAAATATGACTTTCACAATTGATCATCGAATTGCAAGAACTGCACTGGTGTTTGGATCACCCGAACACAAGGAATGAAAGTCTGACAGCTACGCGATTCTCCCTCTCAGACTGTTGCTTTGGTTGGAGAAAGCGGGAGTGGAAAATCGACAGTGATAGCATTGCTGCAACGATTTTATGATCCTGATTCTGGTCACATTAAGCTCGATGGAGTGGATATTCAACAGCTGCAGCTCAAGTGGTTAAGGCAGCAAATGGGTCTCGTCAGCCAAGAACCGGTGTTATTCAATGAGACAATTCGTGCCAACATAGCTTATGGAAAGGATGGAGATGCGACTGAGCAAGAAATACTCGCTGCATCAGAATTAGCAAATGCTCACAAGTTCATTAGTGGACTGCAACAGGTTAGACAGTCGTTGCTTGTTCAGAGTATTTAACTTAACCATTTGCTTTCGAATGGGCTTATCTGATGTCTCTATTCAAATTGAATGTTCAGGGATATGATACTATGGTTGGTGAAAGAGGGGTCCAGTTGTCCGGTGGTCAGAAGCAACGAGTGGCTATCGCTCGAGCCATAGTAAAGGGTCCTAAAATCCTTCTACTTGACGAGGCTACGAGTGCACTAGATGCAGAATCTGAGAAAGTGGTTCAGGATGCGTTAGACCAAGTCATGGTGGATCGAACTACAATGGTGGTAGCTCATAGGTTGTCCACGATCAAGAATGCCGACGTGATCGCGGTGGTTAAAAACGGAGCCATCGTTGAGGAAGGAAAGCACGAGACTTTGGTCAACATCAAGGATGGTTTCTATGCATCTTTGTTTGCCTTACAGACCAGTACTTCCACTGCATGAGCCTTTTGTAGCTTTCACTTTGTAGCTCATTTCTCAGAACTATATCATTGCACCATCGTTGAGGAAGGAAAGCACGAGACTTTGGTCAACATCAAGGATGTTTTCTATACATCTTTGTTTGCCTTACAAACCAGTACTTCCACTGCATGAGCCTTTTGTAGCTTTCACTTCCTTTGTAGCTCATTTATAAAAACCATAACATTGCCACTTTGCTTAACAAAAGAAATGGAATGTATAGTCTCAAGTTCATTGAAACTCGTATACAATCAGATGTCATATGTAATTTCGTAGTTACAACATTCAAGTGCTAAAGAAATGGAAACCCCTTTGATATATATTTCTCACCTAGAATGATTTTGCGACAGATGAGGGAATGGCCTACTCTCTAAAAAGAAATCGTGACTTTCCTTCTTTTAATCAGTTGATAAAAAGGCAAGGTAGAATTGCATTAGTCAAGATCATAAAGCAGGGATGGTACCGATTCCCACCATTCCTTAAAAGCCAGAGTCCCTCCTGACAACTGTATACGAATCCGTGCACTCCTCACTCTAGTAATGCAACATAAGTTATTATCCATGTCCGACTGCCGATAGGGAGACCGTAGACTGATCTGAAACCTACTCTCTTTCTTGTGTGTAATGATTAGTTACTAGCTAGAACGTATTCTTACCGGTATTAAGACCTCTCTTTTCATAAGCTTTTCTTAAACCATGGGGCAGGTTTGGAACCATCAGCTGAGTCTCTTGACCGAGTAACCTAAGTCGAAAATGTGGAGCAAGAACTGTAATTCGACTCAGGTTCATCAACGGCTACCTTCATATTTGACGGCCTGTTGTGTGCTAGAAGGAACTCAAACTCACAATTCAACTTAACTCCTAAATGAAGTTATAAAGATGGTGACTAAGCCAAAGCGCGGGACTGCACTGTATTATATGCTAATAGAGTAGAGGGTCCACGGTACAACTCTTCGACTCTTCTTTACTCCGTTCACCCTTCTCCTGACTAAGACAAGGCAAGTGCCACTCCTAGCGCTATGCATAGAAAGCCCTCGCGCGCTTAATAGGCTTTATCAGACTAGAAATCTTTGACCGTTCCTTAACCCGTTAACGTTAATTGATGCAACCGCACCGTGTCTTATGTTGCCTTGAAACTCTGACTTACTGACCTTTCCTTACCCGTTGTGTAGCTGGAAGAAGTTGCCCGCTGGTGCTTCTTTCTAATGAGATGTCCATCCCTGGTAACCATCTCTTCTTTCGCATTCTGGTATCCATCCTACCTTGATCTGATTTGGAAATTGTCTTCCTTTGGTACATGAGGACTAGTAACTGACATGGAAGCATCTCCATGTCGATCCAAATTTCATCTCTCAGTTGATAGCAACAGCCAAACCCTTCTCTTTGTCAGCTCTGCTATTGTTCTTGTAGAGGAATGTGGAAAAGGATTCTCACAAGCATAGAACGAAATGCCCTCTTGCCTGGTCTGCTTTGGGCTCGTAGGTGGTAAAAAGAGAATAGAATTTCGCCGGGGAGGCAAGTCTAGGAAAAGCTTTTAAGGTTAAAGGGTGGGTTTTACCGCAATTCAGTGAGATCTGTTCCAATTACAATAAAAATAGAAATACGGCAGCTCCCGGGCACGGTCCCACCCTAGGCTTAGACCTGAGCTAGACCCATAACTTTCCTTTGGAATGATTTGGAGAGCTTCGAATCACAGCTTTTCGGAGCGATGGCAAGTAGGGAAAGAACATAAACTCCAACATGACTCCGAGCAGATGCTTTTGACATTTTTCTCGCGTCCGCTGGCATCCGCTGGGAGTCTGCACTTCCTTTTCATAATTATTTACTCCCCTCCCACTCGATCTACTAGAAATTCTACAACAATCCGGTCGGACGAGGGCGGAGAGTAGTTGTAGGGGTAGAGGCTTGGACAAGAAGCAACTCTTGGAAGGCTTCAAAGATGACAAATATGACATAAACAAACCAAATTGTATTGAACAAGAGAATCACGTATTTGAGAAATATATGTGTGTGTGAAAATTAGAATTAATTCATGGAAGTGCTTTATAATGTAACGCCAAGTTTTGTTTTGGAACTCCAAAATTAAGAGTATTTAGGTTAGAGTACTATTAGGATGGCTAACCTCCAAAAAAAAGTGTATATTTGTATGCCAAAAGCCAAAATCGTGCGACTTAGCAATGTCGATGGAAAGTACGGTGGCGATAGCAAGGGCAGCAACGAAGATAAAGGAGGAAGGAAAAAAAAGATAAAAAAAAACAATTCTTGACAAATAATAAATGTGTAGCTCGGGTTTAAATTTGGATTTTTTTGGTGTCATAACAAGTAAATTTAAAGTAAATATGTCACATAAATATAAGTTTAAAAAAGTACAAGTTTGAGGTCACTACGTCACACGAATCAAAGTTTGAAATTTTTAATATTACAAGAATTTTTTTTTTGAAGTAAGTATGTTACAATTGGTACAATTTAAGATTTTTTGTGATTTTTACAATATCTAATTAAATTTGGGGCAAATATGTGTAGCGACATCGTTTTAAAGAATTTTTGTTGAATTACTAGTATGTTGCTCGGAGAAAAATGTTAAAATATTATCACATCAAATATCCAACATTCCAAGTCGGAATTGATGCTTAAATGATCTTTTTCTTCTTTTTTATTAGAGTTGGGTTAGATTGATTCATCGAATTATGTCACTTTTAGTGCCATTTTCCCCTTGTTTGTCCTCTCTCTAACTCTTCTCTCTTTTTCAAAAATTTGCTGTGTCTTTTTACGGAGCATGGGAGTCGAATACCTAAGATACTAGCCGCCGCACCCCTTCCTTAGTCGTCATCGTCTGTCTGTATCCCCTTCTTCAACACTACTTGCACCGTTTGAACCGAAATATCCTCACCTAATTTTGCGGAAGTGATAAGGGAATCTGGAGAAAAAAATCCTCCAGCACACTGCCCTCATGTCGTATCTTAGCCCCACGCTAAGCAAAGTGGGCTGCCGCAGCCAACACACCATCTTCTGGCAATAAATGTATAGAATAGATAACTTTTACTTTACTTATTACCAATAATCCATTGATGTCCCTCCCGGGAATAAAATAAACGGCAACGGCAACGGCAACGGCAACGGCAACGACAACGGCAACCGCCCCTAGAGCATAAACAGAGGTTATTCTTTCTTGCAGTGTCTTCCTTTGTCATGATTTGCAGCTCTTATTAAAACAATGGGGGAGCATCTAGAATCAAAATTCCTGCTTAGAAATTTCTCCACGTGGGAAAAGAGAAGACCGACGTTTATTGGGAGTTGTGCGAAAGCACGGGTCAAAGTTTCTATGCATGCGTTGATGAAAAGAGATTTGACGCGACTATTATGCCGCCTTCCAGAAGGAAACAAGATAAGCACTTTCCGAGAAAAAACGATCGTGCGTTATGATGAACGAAGACATTTTCCTGGGGTTCCGGGAGTTTACAGATAATGATTTTCTGGCGAAACAGCAGCGATGCATGGAAAAGTAAACTAGGGTGGACAACCCGAGAAAAGAAAAGTAAAACGTTAAAAGGAAAGAATAGTAAGAATTGTCAGTGGGGCTCGCGAGAAATAATGTCCTGCGAGACTTTGACCGTTCGAGAGGGAGCCACTTGGGGTGCCATGCTCTGCTTGTTGGAGGAGCAATTTGGGAGGGTGTGTATAATGGAGGAGGAGTTTGATGGAAGAAACTGCAGAACAGAACCACAGAGAGCAGAAAAGGGACTCTTTAGAGCAGTCCCCCCAGTGTTTGCATTACTACTTTTTTCGGAATGCCAGAAGACAGTACTCACCCGTAAGCTGACTTTTTTGGGAAGCTTCAATTCGAATAATGCCTCTCTCTCTCTCTCTCTCTCTCACTGTGCCAGTCTGCCTTTCGGCTGCTTACGTCTTGTTATGCTCGTGCTTATCTGGAAACAGTGTCGGACTTGGTGAACCTTATTACTCTGCCCGAGGCAGAAGCAGAGCAAAATATTCATTTTTTCGCCTACTTATTGCAGAATCAAGAATCATGGAAAGGAGGAGGTAGGACAAAATGATAAAAAAGAGTTGATTTTGCTGTTTTCTGCTGGTTCAGATCAAAGGTGGTTTTGGCACAAACATTATGAATTCATGATATTAACCTTTCTTCACTCCGCGTCTCGGGAAAGGAATTTAGAAATGATCGTCCATTGGCTAATTTCTCCTGAGGGTTTTTTTTTACGGCTTCTGCTTTGTGAGGCTTCTTGTGCAACCTTCATTTCAGTCAGATTACATTTGCGTTGACACGCGCGCGCACATTGATTTTACCTGTTTCTGACCTTGTTAAGCTAATGGTTCATTATTCTAATTGATCTTTTTAAGGGTGCTCAACCGATGAGATCGCAACTCTTTTTGAAGTACAGTTCCGTAGACCAGCGATCTTTGATCTGTGTAATTTTGACATTTGTGGTTGAAAGAATGTCTTGTATCTCGATTGCTTAATCACTAATCCATTCAAATCCCAGGAGAAGATACTTGCAATATATATTTTGGATGACTGTTCAGAGTAGTTTGGTTTTTAGTTGCTCGTATGTTTGAGAAGAATGCCTACGGTACAGATTCTGTTTGGTTAATCAATTTGTGCTCAATCGCCGTTGAACTATTACTTTCACGGCTTGCCCGATAATTGGACTCCTTTGACTCAAATTATAAATTGCTGATTCTAGACTTTCACTGATCCAGCCCCGAGACAATTCTGTTTACATACTTACACAATAAAGAAGTTGCATGACAGATTTGTGTCCTGGGTGCAGTAGCATGGCCATCGGAAATGGAGCAACCGAGGATACCATAAGCAATGAGCCCCCACATCAAGGAGCCTCGAGGTGGTGGCCGTGAAGAGCGCCACCGTGAATGAGAATGAGCAGGACTCCAACAGGAGCAAAGGGAGATGAGAAAGTGAACAACGTTCCATTCCACAGGCCGTTCTCCTTTGCAGATTCTACTGATATGCTATTGATGGTTGTTGGGTCGATAGGCGCAGTCGGGAATGGCATTTCCATGCCTCTTAGACCGTATTGTTTGGACAGCTGATCAATACATTCGGCAAGAACCAGGGTGACTGTGACGTTGGAGAACTTGTGTCCAGGGTAAAAGCTTTGCAAATATGGACTTGGTGGATTGTCACTGAGAAACTCTTTTCTTGGAAAGTAAATTTCTTTTGGAGAACTCAAGTCGAGGCTGTGAATTGACTGATTAAATTGATTGTAAAATCTTCAGATAGCTCTGTATTAATTCGTATTAGATAAAGGAGAAGATATAGCAATATCATTGTGTAGGCATCGAAGTGCACCATCGATGCATACAAATTTTCTTTTGAAAAGAAAAATTACATGTGGGCCGGAACGTAGGCCGCCAAATTTAGGTAAGAATTCCCGATCATAACAAAAGATCCAATCCTCGAGTTTCTTTGTGTGAACATGATTGGTTTCTAACCGAGAGCTTGATTGTGATTTGAGCATTGACTTAAAACTTTGAACCAATGTGAATTGAAAGAAATTGATCTCTCACAGATAGCAAGAACGACAAAGTTTTATATAATTATGAGACGCTTCATCCTGTCCTTGGTTGGCAGTTTACGTATTAGATGGAATTCGATAAGTCTTGACAAAATTCTGTCAATAAATTACAGTTGAGTAAGCACATGGTTTACCTGTAAATTTATGTGCTAAATTGATTGAGATGAATAGAAAATTAACAAAAGAAGGTTACCTATAATTAAAAAAAAAAGAGGCTATGAAAGGAAACATTTTGCCTAGGTATTTCTTTCTCCAAGAAAGATGAAATGGATTAACATGAGATTTGGTATTTAAAAACCTCGTTACTTTAGGTAATGATACTTATGTTATGATTCGATAATTTGCAGTTTCATGTCTCCTGTTCTTCTGATCGGAAAATAAGCCCCGGCGCCGGAGTTCACGTCCACCTTTAATAGAACTCCATGCTTGGTCCTGACAAAGAATTTGATTGACGTGAATATTGGTTTTGTTGCAATTTTCTGCACATCATTTCTCTTGCGAAAAAATCGCATCTTTACGAACGTCGACAATTATATAATTAAATACAATCTTAGATCTGTCAAACGCGCGGGCATCTTACTAGTCTATGCATAAATTCATGGCCAATCTTCCCTAGCATGACATCAATAATGAAGCTTTGGAGTGTCGTATTTGGCGGCTAAGCTCCCTTCGCTGTGGATTAGAAGACAAAAGGCTAGAATTAGTCCAGTTGATCAAGAAATCACAAGAAATAATTGACTTCAAATTATTATTCTTTTGGTAGTAGTTATAGATATACCTAGAGGTTGTTATCTTCATCTAGTGAAAGTCCATGTCTCATTAACTTGGATAGGTGTCCCAAGTTGCAAAATCAAAATGTGAATAGTCCAAAAGTTGTTGCAAAGTCAAGAAAGATCCAAAAGCTCACTTGTTTACGGGTCAACTTCCTTTGTCATGGCACTGCGATTAGTGCGCCGTGACATGAAGTCCGACTCTATTCATGAATTCAAATATCCTAAGTTGTGAACCGTAGGGTAGGTTGGGCTTGTTAAGATATTTAATGATCTCACATGCTCCTCAAAGTCTAAAGGGAATTTGTGAAAGCAATTAGGGATGAAAAGGACGTGTAAAAATTTACAATTACTTAGCTTTCATGTATCCAAGAAATTAAACCAGCGCACCGCTGTCCATATCAAAGCCACACACAAATGTGTATGTGAGAAAGAGATTGTTCATCAAGTGAAGAATTATACATTATCGAGACGTGATTTTTTGTGGGTGGTCACGTGATGGAGATGCGGATGGAAAGATCGATTTCGCTTGTTGGGATGGTCACGTGATGGAGATGCGGGTGGAAAGATTGATTTCGCTTGTTGAATTCGATGTACTGGATCGATTGTCAAGCCGAGAGAACCTTGGTCATCTATGGCTCAGCAGAAGTATCATTCGAATCTAATCAGTGCAAACTTTTGTGGGTGGGAACTTTCGAATCAGGAAAAATCTATGCGGTGCAGAGGCAAGTTTTGATCAATACACAACTGCACGATTTGACGAGTCATAATTGATGGAAATTAATGTCGAGGAACGGGCCACGGGCCCATAGCGGATTGATCCTTTTGATATAGACTTGCTGCTCCGCAGGCCATCAAACATCTGTGGGTCTTATTGGAAAAGGCATCGAATTGGATTAGAAAGTCAATTCTGACGGACTCTTCAACGGTTTGGATTGTTGAAGTAGCCATTAATTGTAGATCGACACGCCTTAACACCGTCATGAATTATCACTGAGTGGTGCCTTGAAGGATCACTCAAATGATGGCGATCTTTTGAGTAAGCCTCTTCTTATATACGAGATATCGTCGCAAGCTTTGTCCTATTATATATAAAAACGTTGGGATACACAAGGATTGATGTATGAACTGATTGAATTCCGTAAACAATAGAAAAGTGAAACGTGGCTTCTTACATTAAGTCTTTATAATTGTAAGTTTTCGTGAGTTTCCTTCTGACATTTAACGTGGGGGTGATTGAGGAACAGAAAAAAAGGGGAAGGTGATGTACTTAGCAAATTTTGTCCGATGCGCTGTTTTCTTCCCTCCTCGATGGAGTAGGTAAGCAAAATCCTTTTGTACCTTTTATGATGGCTTTTGAGTTTCAGAGTAAATTAATAGAGTTTCCAATAATGTTGTGGTGATATGAACCTTCATGGATATTTCAACGTCGTTTCATTTTTTTGGTCCTTTTCAACTTTTTGTTCATTTGATGTTAAAAGTTCGGCATTTTCGTCCGCACGCCATCGGTGATTACCGGTCGGTGAGACGTGGGCCTCTCGAGCCGGTGCAAATTAATCGGGTGTCGAAGAATCCCGATACTCCGCTCGTGCCCTCTTATTGTTTTGGCCATCCATAAAGTATGTCATTGAGAGTAAATATACATTATCTCTTATCTCGTGTGACAAAAAAAGATTGGGGTTTGTCTTTGGAGCGCAGCAAGAACAAATTGATGGTGATGAAGGAGGAGAACGTGAAATAGTCAACGGTTTGTTTGCTGATGAGGTTGAGCTTGAGCTGAGTTGTATCGGTCGAGGAAAAAAGAAGCTTCCCGCCTTACGCATTCCTTTTCCTTTTCTTGTAATAGAATTTCTAGGTTTCTCTTTGTTTTGCTAGGGGAAAAAGGAAAACTTACGCCGATTCCATCTTGACCATAACCATCTGAGATTTCTATATAAAGCATATGGAGATTTTAGATATGAAAAATATAAATTTTAGGGGAAAAAAAAGGAGAAATTGAACTTCAAACATGTTAAATCTACATAAAAATCTCTCAATCATCCTTGTTGTTAACTATTAATTTTGATGATTCATAACCAATTCTTTGTCGCCAAGCTTTTTTTCCATGGAGAATATTATCGATTATTTGGAAGTGGAGAAAACCCAGTATGCAATGATGTCTTGCCAGTTAGGTGATTCATTTTAAAATTTCGAAACATTCAAGCAAAGGGTGAAATGTAATATCAATTCCACTCGTACCTAACGATTTTTTCCCCCCTTTTTGCTGGTAAAGCGAACTAAATAACAAATGAGTACTCACATGGAGAGGTGATCACAAATTGGGAGAAATTTGAAATGTCTGTAGATATGTTTGGACCGAAAAACAAAATCTCGGGGCATCTTCCTCGTCCCCCAACTTTGGGAACTTAGCATTAGAGAATTTATCATCTTTTTATACACGGGCGAGATCTCAATGAGTATTTTTAAGCTCAATAGCTGGCTCGGCTGACTCACTAACATGTCTATATAGTTGGTGCTCATAGGGCATATCACATCAGGAATCTCTTTTTCTATCATCGAACGCCTAAATTAGTTTAAATCTGTTAATGGAATACGATTGCGCTCTATGAGCAAGCAAATTATCGTCCGAATCTCTTTAGAATCAATAAAAGCAACGCACTTTTAGGGATCGGTCGTGCGAGTTTCACATGGATCTCGTAGTACCATTCAGCCGGCTGTAACTCGCTCGGTTCGCGCGGATCCAGTGCTATGTAAGCATTTCCCGATCATGTATTCCTGCTGTGCATCAGTATCGTTCAAGAGGGTGATGCTGCTCTTACTACTCCCACCGTCGATTCAGCCTCTGCAAAGCCGACGACCGCCCCGCCCGCCAACGCCTTTCGCCGGCATCGTCTATTCTTGTTTCCCCTTCTTTCAACATTAATTATACTATTTGAAACGAAATTATCTCACTAGTGCTCTTTGCTTAAGTGACAAGGAATCTTTCGTCTCGCTGTACTCGTGTGGAATTTTCGTACTAAGCTAAGCAAGGTTGGTGGCCGCAGCACCCGCTCGCCGTCTTCTTCCTGTAAATGTATAGAAAATAGAACTTTGACTTTGACTCACAGCCAATAAACCAACCACCACCGCCCCCCGGAGTCCAAATAGAGATTATTCTCCCTTGCGGTTGCTTCATCTGTCATTGCGTTGCAGCTATTCTTAATGGAAATGGATCAGGTGCTGCAGTACTGCACGCCACAGCCATCCGATCACGTGGTTTGTCAAAAAACGAGAAAACAAAAAACCTCCCCCCTATTTAAATGCGAGCCGTCTGATCTGAAATTGGACTGCCCTCAAGGCCCCTTTTATTAAGTCACCTACCTTCAAGGTAGGTGATCCGGGTCCATTCTTAGTTGGATATTTGGGAATTTAAAAGTCAATAACATGGAGTAAGTGGTCTTGCTAACCAGTGCCTTGAAAGAACCTCATTAACGAAGGCTTAAGTCACTTATGTCGGTCCGTACAGAAAATCCATTGCTCATGAAAACACGTCGCCAGTGCAAAGTCGAAATTGCACTTTGCGAAAAGTCCAACGTGGCGAAGTGATGCCCGTGGGGCCGGGCCAGAAGAAAAGGTCGAACGTCTAGAATCACATTCCTGCTTAGCTTTTTCTCCATGTGGGGGATAAGGAACAGAGGAGAAGTGCGAATTTTACTTGTTATGTCACGGGGGTCACAGGTGACATGTGAACGCATGATGTGTCGAGGTCAGCTCTTCATGCATGCGTTGAAGAGATCGCATAAACCGTAGCTCAAGAAAAGATTCGTCGCGGCTATGATATTGCCGCCTCCAGGAAGAAAGAGTTAATTCACTTTCCGAGAAAAGAGAGATCTTATGTCATGACATGAGTTTAAGAGGTTTCCTTTTGTTTCTGCGGAGTTCTCCGAACTCCGATTTTATTGGGAAATCATAGAGGTGCATGGGACTGTAAAAATTGTTCTTGACAAGCAAGAAAAGAAAAGTAAAACATTGAAATGTGAAACGAAAGAATCGTAGGTGGGGTTGACAAGTAATCTTGGGCAGCGAGTCTTTGACCGAGAGGGAGAGAGAGAGAGAGAGAGAGAGCGACTCGGTGTGCTAGCTCTGCTTGCTGGACAAGCAAGTTGGAAGTGCATATAATGGAGGAGGAGTCGTTGGTGGAAACTGCAGATCAGGATCGCAGAGGGTCGAGAGGACTCTCCCGAGCAGTTGACGGACGTGCCTGCGATAATTATTCTCTCGGGATCCCAGAGGACGGTACTCACCTGTGAGCTGACTTTTTTGAGAAGCTTCAGGTGAGATAATCCCTCTCTCTCTCTCTCTCTCTCTCTCTCTCTCTGTGCTAGTCTGCTTTATGCTCAGGCTTACCTAGAGGATAGAGTCGGAATTGGTGAATGATCCATGACCCTGCCTGAGGCAGAGGCAGAGGCAGCGGCAGCGCAAAAGGTTCGATTTTTACGCCTCCTTTTGCAGAATCAAGATTGCAGAACAGGAGGTAGAGCCAGAGAGAGAGAGAGAGAGAGTTGATTTTGTTCTTTTGTGCTGGTTCAGATCAAAGGTGGTTTTGACACAGATATGATGACTTCGGCATATTAACCTTCTTCACTCTGTGCCTTGTGAATGGTATTTAGATGCAGTTGTCTATTGGCTAATTTCTCCTGTGGATTTTTTCTTTTCTTTTACAGCTTCTGCTTTGGGAGGCTTCTTTTGGATTCTTCAGTTTCTTGTGTCTCCGTTTGCGTTCACAATCGCGCGCACGCATTAAATTCACCAGTTTCAACAACTCGTCAAGCTAATGATTCATTATTCTGATTGATTTTTTTTCTCATGGTTGCTCAACCAATGAGAGCAAAATTCTTTCCGAAGTACGGTCCCGTAGATCAGCGGTCTTCGATCTTTTTTTTTTTTTGTTGGTAAATACGGTCTTCGATCTTCGATCTCTCTAATTTTGAATTTTTTGGTCAAATCTCGAGTCTTGGTTGCTTAATAGCTAATCCATTCAAATCCCACGAGAAGATACTCATGATACATTTTTCGGGTGATTGTTCAGAGTACTTTTGTCTTTGGTTGCTTATAGACTTGGGAAAATTGACTGCTTTGGTTGATCAATTTGTGCTCCACCGTCCTTCAACTACTTCTTGCTTGCCCAGTAATTGAACTCCTTTGGCTCGAATATTAAATTGCTTATTCTAGATGTTTGATGATGCAGCGCCTCAGACAACTCTGCGGATATATATACAGAATAAAGAAGTTGCATAACATATCTGTGTCCCATATACGATAGCATGGCCATTGAAAATGGAGCAACCGAAGATGCAGGAACCACTGAAGCCACCACATCGAGGAGCCTTGAGGTGGCGGCGGCGGCGGCAAAGAGGCCCACCGTAGATGAGAATGAGCAGGACCCAAATAAGAGCAAGGGAGATGAGAAAGTGAACACGATTCCATTCTACAAGCTGTTCTCATTTGCAGATTCTACTGATATGCTATTGATGGTTGTTGGGTCGATAGGCGCAGTCGGGAATGGCATTTCTCTGCCCCTTATGACTGTATTGTTCGGAGAGCTGATCAATACATTTGGCGAGAACCAGACTACCAGTGATGTTGTAGATCTTGTGTCCAAGGTAAAAGCTTTGCAAATGTGGACTTGGTGGATTGTTCATAGAGAAACTCTTTTCTCGGAAGGATTTTTTTTTTTTGGAGTTCTTGTGTTGAGATTGTGAATTAACTGATTGGATTGTTTCTGAAATCTTCAGATAGCTCTAAAGTTTGTCTACCTGGCAATTGGGTGTGGTGCAGCAGCGTTTCTTCGTGAGTGCATCTTGAGTCTCAATTAAATTTTAGTTCACAGTCGAACTCTTCATCTTAGTAAATGAGAAAATTTGATCTTCGTTCTTCCTTTCATTTGGTCAGAGGTGTCTTGCTGGATGGTCACCGGCGAGCGACAGGCTGCGAGAATAAGGGGCCTCTATCTGCAAACTATATTGAGACAAGATGTCGCCTTCTTTGACAAAGAGACTAACACTGGAGAGGTTGTTGGGAGAATGTCAGGCGATACAGTTCTCATCCAGGATGCCATGGGTGAAAAGGTCGTACTTTCCTTGTACCAGCACGACAATCGTGAAATCATTTTCTGGTGTACTCAGTATACACTTTTCGTCCTGGATTTTAATGGATTGCTAGATTCATGCAGGTGGGGAAGTTTATACAGCTCATATCGACATTTGTGGGAGGCTTCGTGATAGCATTTATAAAGGGTTGGCTATTGACCCTGGTCATGTTAACCATGATTCCTCTGCTAGTGACTGCGGGTGGAGCTATGTCTCTCATCATCTCAAAAACAGCATCTCAAGGGCAAAGTGCGTATGCAAAGGCAGCAAATGTCGTTGAACAGACAATTGGTTCGATCAGGACGGTATGTTGCATGACGTAGCTGAATACCAAAGTTGTGCATGTTTGCCAACTAAATCGACATGGTTACAACAACAATGTAGATGTCTTGATGTCGTTTGCTGTATAACTGATATTCATCCATAACTCTTAATCTTTTACTGTAGGTTGCATCGTTTACCGGAGAGAAGCGAGCAATTGCAAATTACAGCAAATTCCTTGTGGATGCATACAGATCAGGTGTCCATGAAGGCCTGGCGGCTGGATTAGGTCTTGGAACAGTCATGCTTATCATCTTTGGCGGTTATGCTTTGGCAATATGGTACGGTGCGAAGTTGATATTAGATATAGATAAGGGATATGATGGGGGCACGGTGATTAATGTGATCATGGCAGTCTTGACTGGGTCCATGTAAGTTGCACTCAAACTTTACGTTTTCTTTTTGGTCTTTGTTCTTTGGTTCAATTCCTTATTTACTCTAGAGAAATTTAGAAAGCCTAATCATGGATTTTCTTTCTTTTCTCCCTCGTTCTTTCGGGCATGGTGCGGATGTTCATTAGGTCTCTTGGACAGGCTTCTCCATGCATGAGTGCATTTGCTGCTGGTCGAGCTGCTGCCTATAAGATGTTTGAGACCATCCACAGGAAACCGGAGATTGATTCTTTTGACACCGAGGGAAAGAAACTAGACGATATTCGTGGAGATGTAGAGTTGAGGGATGTTTATTTCCGTTACCCAGCCAGGCCCGATGAGCAAATATTCAATGGTTTCTCTCTTAGCATCCCAAGTGGTACAACTGCCGCTTTGGTGGGACAAAGCGGAAGTGGGAAGTCAACCGTAATCAGTTTGATAGAGAGATTCTATGACCCCCAAGCTGGTGAAGTACTTATCGATGGGATCAACCTCAAAGAATTTCAGCTTAAATGGATCAGAAGCAAAATCGGGCTTGTCAGCCAGGAACCCGTGTTATTCGCATGCAGCATCAAGGACAATATCGCATATGGAAAGGAAGGTGCCACGCTTGAAGAGATCAAAGCTGCTGCAGAACTTGCAAACGCTGCCAAGTTTGTAGACAAGTTGCCGCAGGTATGAAAATTATGCTAGTCCATGATCGATGAATCAGCTTTCTTCTTTTCTCTGGCCAGACTATGATTTTCTTTTCTTACCTTCTCGATCTTACTAATTTCATAATTTTTGAACTTTTGATATTTAGGGCCTGGACACTATGGTTGGTGAACATGGGACTCAGCTGTCTGGTGGGCAGAAGCAAAGAGTAGCCATAGCACGAGCGATTCTTAAAAATCCTCGTATTTTGCTCCTGGATGAAGCCACAAGTGCACTTGATGCAGAATCTGAGAGGGTTGTCCAAGAGGCCTTGGACAGGATAATGGGCAACCGGACAACTGTCATTGTTGCCCACCGTTTGAGCACGGTTAGGAATGCCAATATGATTGCCGTTATTCATCGTGGAAAAATGGTGGAGAAAGGTATGTTGCAATCTAACCTGAAGCAAACAATGGAACTGTGAATTGAGCGAAGGAACTATGATGTCCTAGCATGTACAAGTATTACATTGATGATTAATGCCTCTCTAAAATTGTCCAGGTTCACACAATGAACTGCTCAAAGATCCAGACGGTGCATATTCTCAGCTAATACGCTTGCAGGAAGTGAACAAGGAATCTGAACAAGCACCAGATGACCCAAACAGGTCAGAGATTGCTGAATATAACAGACAATCCAGTCAAAGGATGTCGTACAAACGATCCATTAGTCGGGGATCATCTATAGGAAATAGCAGCCGCCATTCACTCTCAGTCTCCTTTGGTCTTCCTACTGGACTCAACATTGCCGATGATAACATGGCTGGACCGCAATCCCCTCTTCCTGGGATCACAGAAAAACCGCCAAAGGTCTCCCTAGGCCGGCTTGCTCATCTCAACAAACCAGAAGTGCCTGTCTTGCTAATTGGAACTGTTGCTGCAGTTGCCAATGGCGTGATACTTCCGATTTTCGGCCTACTCATATCCAGCGTTATCAAGACATTCTACGAACCACCACATGAACTTAGAAAGGATTCTAAGTTTTGGGCGCTGATGTTTCTGGTCCTTGGCATTGCATCATTTGTGGCATATCCGGCTCGTACATACTTGTTCTCCGTGGCTGGTTGTAAGTTAATTGAGAGAATAAGGCTGATGTGTTTCGAAAAGGTGGTCCGCATGGAGGTTGGCTGGTTTGATGAGCCTGATCACTCAAGCGGTGCCATTGGGGCGAGGCTCTCGGCAGATGCGGCATCAGTGCGAGCACTAGTTGGAGATGCGTTAGCTCAGATTGTGCAGAACATTGCGTCGGCAGTTGCTGGTTTGGTCATTGCTTTTACTGCAAGTTGGCAACTGGCGCTGATCATCCTCGTCTTAATCCCTCTAATCGGTGCCAATGGCTATGTACAAATGAAGTTCATGAAAGGATTCAGTGCAGATGCAAAGGTAATCTTTCGCTGCTCACTAAATATGATAGCTTGGGAGGTCTTTATGTATCCCCAGTTCATAATTTTCAGTCCTAGGTTCAAAGAGACAGAAAGGGAATAACCCATTTTCTCTGATTTTCCGATTCACGTTGCCTATAGTCTTCAACGGCGTAAAAAGGTTCCACCACAGTTCATGTTATCTTGCAGATAATCTCGATTATTCGTGACCAAATTAATCTATATGTTTGCAGATGATGTACGAGGAAGCAAGCCAAGTAGCTACTGATGCCGTCGGGAGTATAAGGACCGTTGCTTCTTTCTGTGCTGAAGAGAAGATCATGCAGCTTTACAAGAAGAAATGTGAAGGCCCCATGAGGACAGGGATTCGGCAAGGACTGATTAGCGGAATCGGGTTCGGCGTTTCCTTCTTCCTGCTGTTCTGTGTGTACGCAACAAGTTTCTATGCTGGAGCTCGACTTGTCCAGGATGGCAAGACAACCTTTTCAGATGTCTTCAAGGTAGGATGTATTTCTTAACAGTCAGTAGTTTTTCCTTGGAAATTCTCGGACCTATAACTGCCTTTTTCTTTATTTGGCTGGAGGATTGCTGTTGGAACTGGTTTCTGTTACTGTTCTGAGAAATTTTCTTGGCAGGTTTTCTTTGCTCTGACTATGGCCGCCATTGGAATTACACAATCAAGTTCCTTCACTCCCGATTCCACCAAAGCCAAAGGTGCTGCTGCTTCCATTTTCGCAATAATTGACCGCAAATCCAAGATAGACCCAAGTGATGAGTCGGGGACAAAATTAGACAATGTGAAGGGAGAAATTGAGCTTCGCCGTGTCAGCTTCAAGTATCCCTCTAGGCCGGACATTCAAATTTTCCGTGATCTTAGTCTGGCCATTCACTCTGGAAAGGTAAAATTTTGGACTTTATGTGATGCCTAACATCAAAGATGACTTCCACAATTGAGCATTGAATTGCAAGAACAGAACTAAAGTTTTATCAAACATGAGGAATTAATGATTGACGATAGCATGATTCTTTCTCTCAGACTGTTGCACTGGTTGGAGAAAGTGGGAGTGGAAAATCGACAGTGGTCGCATTGCTGCAACGCTTTTATGATCCTGATTCGGGTCACATTACACTCGACGGAGTGGATATTAAGCAGCTGCAGCTCAAGTGGTTAAGGCAGCAAATGGGTCTGGTCAGCCAAGAACCAGTCTTATTCAATGAGACAATTCGTACCAACATAGCTTACGGAAAGGATGGTGATGCGACTGAGCAAGAAATACTTGCCGCATCAGAATTAGCAAATGCTCACAAGTTCATTAGTGGATTGCAACAGGTTAGACAGTTCTTGCTTGTTCTCTGTATTTAATTTGACCATTTGCTTTCGAATAACATCATCTAATTTCTGTACAAATTAATGTTCAGGGATATGATACTGTGGTTGGTGAAAGAGGGGTCCAGTTGTCTGGTGGTCAGAAGCAACGAGTGGCTATCGCTCGAGCTATAGTAAAGAGTCCTAAAATCCTTCTGCTTGATGAGGCTACTAGTGCGCTTGATGCAGAATCCGAGAAAGTGGTTCAAGATGCATTAGACCGAGTCATGGTGAACCGAACCACAGTCGTGGTGGCTCATAGGTTGTCCACGATCAAGAATGCGGACGTGATCGCTGTGGTTAAAAACGGAGTCATCGTTGAAAAGGGAAAGCACGAGACTTTGATCAACATCAAGGATGGTTCCTATGCATCTTTGGTCGCCCTACACACCAGTGCTTCTACTGTATGAGTGTTTTGCACTTTTTATTAGGAGTATATTCTTCCCAATTTGTTTGTCAAAAGAAATGGGAAACAGAGTCTCAAGTTCGTCGTAACACTTACGCAATTAGATGTCATATGCAAATTTACAGCTACGAGAAGTCGATGCCAAAGAAAGAAATGGAAATGCATTCGCCATACATTCCCTGGCCACGGTTTCTTTTCTTCTCTTTTTCTTTTGGGTTCAAGTATGGAGTGATAGCCTGACAGCCGATGCTGCACTGTTTTTGTTTTTTTTATTGAATTGGATATGAATCTCGGATTCTCTCGTTTGTCGTGAACTTTGAACACCGACAAGAACCACTGTTTGACTCCAATAATGTTTCCAACTGTTTGATTAAGGGGAAAGACTCGTAGGTGGATGCAAAGACGTCATGCATGACGGTTTCTGATCTATATTTTCTATTGCTAAGAATATAAAAAAAAAAATTGTGTTCTGAAGATCGGTTGACTGATGACAGACATTATGAATTATTTAATGGGACGAGCGTTGTTTAATGTTAAGTCTTGGAAATTTTGAATGGTAAGAGACGCCATAATCCTACCTATCAAGATTATGAAAATGACGCAATACATAACCTGTTTGATAAGGACACGATCTAGAAGCCCACGTAGCATGTGATGTTATTCTTTCACACTTAAATTGCACGAGACAATTTGTGCGATCGCTTGAAAGAGGGTGTAATGAACTTTCAATTAGTCAAATCTTTCGAGGGTGTCGTGGTTCTTGGACATACATTAAGCAAAAGGCCAGGCGACACCTAGAGTAGACAAATTTCCACAACATGGGGACAAAACCGAATCATATCTTTATTGAGCCGATCCAAAGACAGCTCCTTCAAGCAATGACCATATAAACTCAAGATCTCCATACACACTCAGCTTCTCAGCTTTAAAAAAGCTTATTGCGGAATTCCTAGGAGAGAAAAACGACAAGGCCTACTACGAATCATACAACGGGCCTGTTCAGAGCGTTCCAACTTGTATTTGTCTTCCATGTCGCAGTCGAGTTCAATGTCCCTTGTGAGGAGGAAGTCAATGGTTCAGGCTTTTGACAAACGATGTCGACCTTCGTATTTGCTCATCTTGCCCATTAAGGTTGAGATGGTTGCTCAATCAATGAAAGAACCAGCGCAACCACCACGAAGAAACTTGCGGGGTTGACAGGGAAATAAGACGACAAGCACACGGCAGAGCAGAATTTAAATACTTTGGTTTCTGATATTCTTGTTCTGCATGGTTGAGAATGGTGTCTAGACAACACCATCATAATCTCCATAACGTAGACCGTTTGTCTTAATGCCTTGCCAGCTACTAAACCTTGCATCTTCGCAATCTCAATCGGAGCCCGATGACGTGATCCGACATTCAATCCACAAAGCTTTGAAATTGAGATAGTCATACAATCTCAGCCGGAATCAGATGAACATGTTGCCATGGACCTTATCATAAATATCATCCAAAAAGAATACACAAGTTGGATAAAACAGCTCACTAGAACCGCAAGAGAAAAACTAAATAATTTCTTCACTTTGTTTTTGTCGGCTAGTCTGTTTCTTCTTCGCTGTCATCACTATATGAAACAAGACACGACATAGGGAGGCCATGGGTCTCGTTAGTACCATCACTGTTATGCGTTTTTACAAGGTCTGAAGTTTTTCCGCTTCCGCCAATGTCACCAGAGGTTTTCCTTGTGTCTGAATATTCTTCAGAACTCTGAGGATCAATCTTTGCTTTTTTTGCTGGTTTGACTTTTATCAGGACGCTCAATGGGCGAGCTGGTGGATTCTTCCTTCCAACTGTTTTTTCTTCCTGCACATAAGAAGAGCTGAATCACCAAACTATAAACAAGGAGCTTGTAAACAGAACATGTTTGAATTCGTGCATCTATTCCAGGGACCAAGTTTAACAATCCATATTCAATGGCAAGCAAGCAATGACTGACTTATGTAACAGACAAAATCACCGGAAAAATTACAGAAAAATCCTAAACATATTAGACGAATGCAAATTCAGTCACGTTCTCAATTGGGTCAACCACAATTTGGCCCTAAATCACAATTTGTCTATATAGTCCAACCAACGAAAATGAAATTGCCAACCTGGACATTACGCGTCGTAGTTGGCAAAATTGGCGCTGACACAGACTATTTCTGCACCTTTCTTTAAAATTCTCTGATTTTTTTTATAATCTCTTTTCCTTTCTTTCTTTTGCTTTTTAAAAAAGAATAAAAAAAATTTGAAAAAAAAATAGAGAGATTCTATTAAAATTACAAAAATTGTCTATGTTAGTGGCAGCTGTGCTATATAGGATAACTGACGTGAACATCAGCAAATCCCGGTCAAAATTGATCGAAAGTACTACAACGGCAAATCATCAAAAAATTTGGACTAAATTAGCCAAATTCAAATGTTTATCATTGAATTGACATTGTACAGTAGGTATAAGGCTTTTTTGGTATTTATCCCAAGTGCCTCCCTCTCAATTCCACAAAGAAGAAGGAGGAGAAGGTTAAGAAGAAGAAACTTCAGACCAAAAGTTATAATATCAATAGCAACGAAGAACCTGAAAGAAGAAGAGTGGGATCACAACATCAAAACTTAGCATAAAAGTTACAATCGATTGAAACTAGAAACCCACAAACTTAAGTGCATCTTTAGCTCTTCCCAAGTATAGAAGCATATAGCCTGTAAGGCAGTCCAGTTTCTACACTATTGATTTGCACTAGTTCAGTATGGAGCACAAAAATGATGTGCCCGAGATAATCTCCTCTGTATGGTACAAACCCCCAAACGATCAATCTTTATACAACTATGACATTGGAATAATAGACCCCTCACATACAGATGACATTTCAGTTTTATTTGACATTCTTCAAGTCTTACAGGCTCCCAGATTCTAAAGTGTCAAAGCAAGGGATAGCTAGCACTTATTCTGTTGGTTTTATTTTTCCCCTAAGGTGGCTAAAACTATGGTCGTAGAAATAACACCTACCTGTCTAAAAGAAGAATAGAAAATTAAATAGAGGACCTCAGGGTCTTACAAGCTATTTGGTGCCCGGTTTCAGATAGGTTATTCAGTATTGCGATCAATTTGCAAACTCATACATTGGAGTCCTGAATAATGAGTGCCATTTTAAGAAATTTTCTCTAGCTACGATAGTGTGCTTCGGTTTGACAGGATTGATTCCCTCCCTGGAATCATACTTGACACCCCTCATTACCAGAAGTGAATGTCTTTTGCAGTTAGATTTTAATTTGAGCATGATATGAACATTCTTTCCAGAGAAATATATATCTATAGTACCAATTCGAATAAAATACAGAGACAAAAAATCTCTCCATGTGAAGCATGTAAATCAACAAGGAAACTAACCACAGGAAGAGTTGGCAGTTCTTCAAGCTCATGCACAACATTAGATTGTGCTGCCACAGCGGCCTGGAAAAGAACACGTGAACTGGAGTCAGATTATCCTAACATCTATATATGAGCATTAGAATTTATCATGTAACATATACTATCAGACTCGGTGACAAATTTTTCATTTCAGAATTAATTATTACAGTTGCAAGAGACAAAAAGGAGCACGACACTTCCCACTTTTTCCCTCCTTTGCCTTACCAAAAAAAAAAAAAAAGGAGCACAACACTGGATAAAAACCAGAATCTTGCTCATTATCATTCATTTAAATTTGTGAAAATGGTAGAGAGGTGAGCTTGCATAATCATGCAGGATCACAAGTCTGCTTTTCCATTTTCACATAACCGGAAAAAAAAAGGATTCTTAGTGACAAGATGAGCATCATCTTGTAAGTGTTCACATTGAACACAATACTGCCACTTCAGCAACCATGAATTACAGTCGTATAAAGGTACATAGACAAACTCCTCAATACCTGGAAACTTTGTAGTTGTAGAGCTTCTTCATCTGCCATCTGCCTCTCATATTCCCTCTTTGACTATATATTAAAATAACAGAAGATGAGACATCATGTCGTAATTAAAGCACGTAGATGGATCACAACTATAAGTACGTGGGCATATCTGACGAGAAAATCTAACGAGGTAATATTTAAGAATATTGCCTCAACACTTGAAGAAATTTAGGCTGAAAACGTAGTGCCGACTTGAATGATTATGTAAATCATGCTTGCTTCAAAGGTTTACTAATACTACTCTTCTAACATCTTCAACTAAATGCCTGATGTTCCAGGTATTTAAATTTGCAAATGGTTTAAACTAAACCAACATAAAAGCAAGTATCACATCTGAGGGCTTTAGGGATCAGAATTGCGATTAGCTAACTATTCAGATTTAGAAGTTATAGATAGTCATTGAAATGATTCGCTATGACTAGCATCACATTCTGTGATGATCCAGTGAGTAATCTCACCATTTCCAATTTATCAAGAAATTCGGTTTCATCTTCATCCAAGGCTTTGGGTGGTCCTGAAAAAGGAAATATTATCAGACACTTTCAAGTACTGAATTGCCACCATCTACCTATATAAGGTGCAGTATTAACGCATCAGGCCATATTGAAGACTTAAAAAAATGATTATGAAAAGATTTGTCTTCACATTTGAGTTAAGGCCGCAACCCAAACTAGGTGTGTGCAACAGCAAGACAGTTTCCCCTTATAATGTAACAAAAACACAAATATGGTCTGCTTCCAGATGATTCCTCATCAAGATTAGACTCTGCTAAACACAAGCTGCTTATACGACCTATCTAAACGAAGACTTAGATATAAACACCAGGACTTACTATGCTTGAAGCGCTCGTTGAATTCTGCGTCACGCTTGTCTTTGTTCTCTTTCAAAATCTGTATCACAGAGGAGAACAGCTCGGTTAAAAAGATTGACATAGCACAATTATTAATAAGTCTTAGCCTCGGAAGAAGACTGATGGTCCCCAAACTCAAACTACAAATGAAAATAAAATCAATACACAACGAATGAGTATGCAACGTCTTTCAAATGCAAAGTCCATCACTATGAATCGCCACAAATTTAGAGTAGGTTTGTTTCGCGGAAAATGAATGATTTGAAAAATGTTTTCTTAAAAATGATTGCTTCTATCACTTACTAAAATGAATCAGCGAAAGATATTTTCAAAGTCCACGAAAATGTTAAAACATAACCTATCATCGTGATGAGATATTGTTCATTAACTAATAAATTTAAGCAACACAAGCGACCATTTTTCCAAAAACACTTTCCAAACCATTCATTTTCCACGAAACAAATGGAGCCCTGGAAAACAGCATCCATATGCTTAGAAAGAGGCATTTTCAGTTTCAAAAGGAAACTCCAATTTGCATTGTCTGCCAATTCGTGGCCACCGCAGCCAAGATACTGAACCACCAGACAGTTACTACGTCAAACCCCGTCAAGATTACTCGCTTCAGCTCTACGTGGTGACAAAATGCATTTATAGGTGAATTTGCTATGTACTGAAGGGGCAACACGAACTTGAAGTTTCTCAGTAAGTATTAAACTTCAGCAGAGAAATTTCACTTAACCCACAGCGAAGCAGCTAGCAGCATAGCGTCCACACCGAAAATGTCTCTATGCTACCTCGAAGAATTCGTAATTCGTAGTTCAAGTTTCCCGTAATGCAAAAAAGTACCAGAAGAAAACCTCGTAGAGCGGCCTATCTCTCTGGGCAGTGCCATCCTCAACCCTCTCGCCCCTCGATTTCTTCGATTGCTCTAACTGCAAATTCAATTCGAGAAACAAAACGTCAGACGAAACTTCGCCGGTTGTACGACGTAAGCCACGGCTTCTAGGGTTTCAAGAGACTCCCTACCTGCTCCTCCGAGACGAAGTTCATCAACCTCACCGGTCGTGCGGATTCCTCTTCCATGAATTCAGTTCGTTGCTGTCGCAGGTGCGAATCCAAAGGCGCGGCAAATTTTTCTGGATGATTGTCGGATTAGCAGGGCTCGCAACCGGTGGTGACGACTGATGACGATTGGTCGAGCGGTTATTCAATGGTGTTCGCGGGAGCGCCTGTTTGGGCCTTTTGGGCCCATCCGATTTCGATAATTGGGTTTTCATAATGCACGGGCCCATCTGTTGTTCTTAACTTCTTGTTACCGAAAATATGTTCGGAGAGAGAGAGAGAGAGAGAGAGAGAGAGATGCTAAGGGTGAGTTTTTTTTTTTCTGAAAAATATATTATTTAGAAACTAATTTCCTAAATGTAACATTTGTATTAAATACAAAAATAAATTACTCAAAAAATACTTCCAATTGTCCAAGAAGATATATAGACATAAATTATTATCAGTAATGTAAATATTTTTCATGAACTAATTATTTCAATCGATACAAATAATTACTTTTTAGAAAGTTATTATAAATTTTCATTTTTTAAGAAATAAAAAAATCATGTGCTAGTCTTCTCCGAAGTATGGGGGATCGGTCCTTCGATACCATACGGACATAGAGGACTAGTAGTGGAGTCTTCGATTATAAAAAAAAAAACTAAACCAATATTACTAACTTATGAAATCAATACCTTTCAATATCATGTATTTAATTTACAGTCCTTCGTATCAATTAATATGTTTATGGCCAATCTTGATATATCGAACATTGCTCAATCGAAAAAAGAAAAGAAAATGCAAATTGGATATATTATCTAGAATTTCAACTTTAACATCAAAATATCAACATGGTTCGTGACGGGCTAGTGCAACCGACCTTAGTTCCACAATATATTAATTGTTAGGTGTTATGCCTCCATTAATAGCTAGCACCGTACTCGAACTGAAACTGGTCAAGCTAATTGTATAAGTCTCGTTCGTCACTATAAATGGTGGAGCTAGTAATGCTATTTATGAGGTTACTTTTTTTTTCCTTTTTGGCTTGAAATTATATGAACAAAAGTTTCCATTTATGCTGTCCTTTTCACATGCAAATACTGTAGCACGAGGTATGCACACGCGGTGCTGGATTATCATTGAAAAATAAGAGAATAAAAAATACTGTTCGTTTCGTAGAAAATACTTTTTTCAGAATTATTTACCTTATTTTTGGCTTTCGATTCATTTAAGAAAATAAGTCAATATAAAACTTATGCTTAAATTCATAAAAATGATACTTCTCTTTGAAAAGTTGAAAAATATTTATCAAAATATGACCAAATATCAGTATTCGGACTCGAAACTTTAAACACAAACACAACAACTCTAACATTGGTTCTCAAGTCCTAAGGCTTAGGAGTGGTTTCAGTCAAATACTGAATAATGTCATCATTTTCTTGAAAATTGATTTTTTTCAAAGAATATTTGCTAAAATTCATTTTCTACAAAATATTTTCTAGTAATTGTTAGGGAAAAAGACTTCAATAGTTATTGGATCTTGACTCGGTATACAATGCGATATTTGAACTTTATGATTTCTGAACTACAACGCAATCGTTTACAAAATTTTAAATTATTAAATGTATTCCATAGATTTTGATACATTTTTCTTTCCGCCATTGAATTATGAGAAAATGTTTAATATCATCGTTCTACTAATTCAATACTTGAATTCAAGTACGAGAACATTGAAAATGTTCATGAATTTAAAAATTATATTGAACAAATTAAAAATATACCAACCACATTGCGCATCAAATGTAAGTTCTATTACCGTGTTATGTCGTCCAAATCCTAATTAAAGACAATGTTTTCTAAGGTAATAACAATAATTGGAGAAGCACGGGCGAGGGGCTCGTCGGCCATACCTTATCCCCATTCTCAACGTCTCATCTCCTCCTTCCATGGATTGAAGCAGAGCGTGATGCCATAGTCCGCTTCTAGTAACGAACTCCTCCGACTACCACCGCCTTCTCTTCGACCGCTTCCTTCTCATGGCGACTTCACTGTGCGAGTTGCCGCTCGCCAACCACCACCCCGCTGCTTCGCCTCTCTCTTCCTCCAAGTCTCTCCTCCTCCCCCGCAGCCGCGGCGACCTGAAGCCCCCGGCGGTCTCGCCATTCCTCGGGAGCTCGGCGCTCCGGAGATTCAAATTCGAAGCCAGGACTTCGAACTCGAGCTCCAGTGGGAGGAGGCAAGCGCGCGTTATGGCTTCCTTGGGAGGCTTGCTCGGCGGCATTTTTAGAGGCAGCGACACCGGCGAGTCCACGCGGCAGCAGTACGCGGGGACCGTGAGCGTGATCAATGGGCTCGAGGCGGAGATGTCGGCGTTGTCGGACTCGGCACTGAGAGACAGGACTTCGGTTTTGAAGCAGCGAGCTCAGCAAGGCGAATCTCTGGATTCTCTTTTACCTGTTAGTATTAGCATCCCGAATTAATCCTCATTCTGTAGTTCGTTCGCTCGCCTTTTAGTCTGCATTGATTCTAGCGTCTCGATTGCTCTTCTTCACGTGTTAGAATTATTGGCTTATTCTCAGTGAAACCGAAATGCAGTTTTGAGTTCCGTGAAATAGCTGAGAAATTATGAGGGTAGGATCAAGTTTAGCAAAGTTGAACAGTTGCAACTTTGGTCGAACCCTTGAATTAACTTAAGCTTGCTCTATATATTGTTCTCTACTCCTCGATCTCTTTGGTTGACTAACCGTTCGTGGTCAATAAATCTGTGTGATTGCAGGAAGCATTTGCTGTTGTAAGAGAGGCCTCGAAGAGAGTCCTAGGACTTCGTCCCTTTGATGTTCAACTAATAGGTAACTGCACGTGCGCATTTTTTAGATTGTTGTATCATTAATAATGTAATTATGGCCTCCTAACATGATTGAGAAATGAAGTGCTCATCAACTGAAATGCACTGAAGATTCTTCTTAAGTCTCTTGGTATCTTTTTCCTTCAATCAAGGGAATATTTGTGCTTGATACTATCATGGAACTGGGTGTTACTGAGCGTTCAATCTTGTTAACATTACTGGATGGATCAGTTATTAGGAATTTATCTGCAGAATTAAAGGATTCATACCTGCTTTTACTATTTTTATTTGTAGCAATGCACTTATCGTGAAATTCTAAATAACTTTTGTTTTGTAGGTGGCATGGTACTTCATAAGGGTGAGATAGCTGAAATGAGAACTGGAGAAGGCAAGACACTTGTTGCAATATTGCCAGCTTATCTAAACGCTCTTAGTGGAAAAGGAGTCCATGTTGTCACAGTGAATGATTATCTGGCTCGACGTGATTGTGAGTGGGTTGGCCAAGTTCCCCGCTTTCTTGGATTGAAGGTTGGCCTAATCCAGCGTATGTCTCATTCTTCTGCATGAGCTAGACTCCATCATTTGTTTTCTTTTATAATAAGGGCAATGACTGGCACGGAGGAATCTTTCATTCTAAAGCTTTGTGAAGGTGCATATGGATATTTTTACCAGTTCATGCCATGCTACTTTTCATTTCCAGATGCCCAACTTTCTGTTTTATTCACTGATTCAGGTTAGCTAGCCCTCAGCAAAATTTGGTGGTGTTAGGGCACTATTGGTTGTTTGTGACTCTTTCTCTCTCTAGTCAAAATTTTAAAATGTATCTGCAAGTTTAAGAGTTATTATGGCCGATCACGTATTTGAGTTTTTGGGGGAGCGACGCTTCATATGGATCCAGTGTGGACTAATTATGATAAGGGGGGTCCTATGTATGATGGCATCATCCAAATTTCGATATGTAGCATGTTAGATTTTGATGTGATTTTCCTCTTATGCTGATTATGCTCTTCAGTCACATTGGTAGTTTGATGTGACTTTTTCTGTGACATTCTGAATATGTTTGGTCAAGTATCCATCCTCACTGTTTCCTTTAAGAAATCTTATTGTGAGCTTAGATTACTCTGTAAGTGTATCATTCGGACATTGATGCTGGCAGAGAATATGACAAGCGAGCAAAGGAGGGAAAGTTATCTATCCGACATAACATATGTCACCAACAGCGAGCTTGGGTTTGATTATCTGAGAGACAACCTTGCCACGGAAAGTAATTCTTTCTCTATTTATTGCTTTATGAATAACCACAATCTCGCATTTCTTTAAATTTATTTTGATGTGTGGATCACTTATGTGGAAGCTGATTGTGCTTTGTGGTGGAAACAGAGTATTGAGGAGCTTGTGCTCAGGGGTTTCAATTACTGTGTAATTGATGAGGTAGATTCCATCCTCATTGATGAAGCAAGAACTCCTCTCATCATATCAGGACCTGCTGAAAAACCCAGTGATCGTTACTATAAAGCTGCAAAGGTTGCAGCAGCTTTTGAACGTGATATACACTACACTGTAAGATGCCGCAACTTCTCGACAGTATTTGTAATGGTGTGAATTGATTTTATATCCATATGAGTTCGATTTCTGGACTTGCCAGTGCTTCATGCCTACTAGAAAGTGAAAATGCAGGAAGTCTGTCAGCCATGGCTTTCTAATTAGTATGAAGCTAAAAAAATAAACGGAGGCAAGTTTAAGTGAAGGAAAACTGGTCTTTTCCCTTTTTTACTTTATTGAGAGGATGATAGCCTTTCAAGCTCTTCTCTAATGAAGCTTAGTAATACAGGTTGATGAGAAGCAAAAGTCAGTCCTTCTGACAGAGCAGGGTTATGAGGATGCTGAGGATATTCTAGAAGTGAAAGATTTGTATGACCCACGGGAACAGTGGGCGCTCTACATTCTAAATGCAATAAAGGCTAAAGAGCTGTTTCTTAGAGATGTGAACTACATTATCCGTGGCAAGGAGGTGCTCATAGTGGATGAGTTTACTGGTCGGGTCATGCAGGTAATATTTTGATTGAGGTTCCTCTGTAGCTGAGCAATCTAGTTATTTTCTTCTCAATGTTGGATAAAGAATTTCTTGAAGAGACTGTCATTCTCTGTGTTGCATCCAAGTAAGTTATACTCAAGGCTTCTTTCCTGCTGAAAGTCGTGTAATCTGTGATCTGAATGTGTTCCCAATGGACTTTTTTAAAGATATTTGGACATTATGGCCCATGAGTAATTCAAGAGGTGCTTCTTTTTTTTTTTTTTTTTTGAATCTCTTGGCATCGTGTAACCTCCTCTTATACAGAAGCAATAAACTTTCAAATATCTTGACATTTATGTGGCTCGGGTAATCACTGAATGAAATTTCTTTTTGCTGTGTAATTTTGAAAGTTCCTCAATTTTGTTCCTGAAAGAATTCATCCATCTTATTTCACTTGAGGTAATGATGTGGAGTGACCTTATTATCATGGTAATTTCTTTGAAGTATCATGGGACATATGTATAGAGACAAAAATAGATTGTCCTTCACAATTTATGTAAAAGGGTAATTAAGGAAACTGTTAGTCCTTAGATAACTCAAGACTGTTTGCAGAATCACTTGGTTCTTCCTTTCCTGATCTCTAATTGTCTCTAGATGCCTTTTTTGTTTTATTAGGGGAGACGATGGAGTGATGGACTTCATCAAGCAGTTGAAGCCAAAGAAGGGATGCCAATTCAAAACGAAACTGTTACATTGGCTTCCATAAGTTACCAAAACTTCTTTCTTCAGGTAGTCTTTGATCAGTACTGGAAGCTCTCTTAGCCCTTTTTCTCCATCGAATTCAAGTGTTTCTTCTCTATTGCTTCAGTTTCCAAAGCTTTGTGGAATGACTGGGACTGCAGCAACTGAAAGTGCCGAATTTGAGAGCATATACAAGCTAAAAGTTACGATAGTACCAACAAACAAGCCGATGATTAGGAAGGTTGGTTGTAGTGACGCAATTCTGCTATTTTTTTAGGATGACGTCTGTTCATGATGGCAATATATTGCTTAACTTCTGTAGAATAAGAGGGTCGATGTAGCATTCGAGTGTGCATTCTCATGTATGTTTAGAAGGAATATGATCTGTCTTAGGTTCTTGTAGATCATTTGGATGAAAGCCATTTGTCCGGATTTCCATTATTAGTGTATGAAATTCCTCACCTTAACCCTCCTTTTTGCTTCATCTTCAGGATGAGTCTGATGTTGTTTTCAGGGCAACCACAGGAAAATGGCGTGCCGTTGTTGTAGAAATTTCCAGAATGCATAAGACAGGTCGTCCTGTGCTTGTTGGGACAACCAGTGTTGAGCAAAGTGATTCATTATCAGAGCAGTTGCAAGAAGTTGGGATTCCTCATGAGGTGGGTTGATCTATGCTTTAAGGTATAATTGAACCCAATTTTTCCTGCTGAGTATGAATGGTTTATCTCGGGCATGTATTTGGGGGGTAAAAGATGAACCTGAAATTCCATCTTTGGTGCTTTAGAAACCTTAGCCCTTGTCCAAATGTTAAAAAAGTATCATCAAGATTGAACCAAAATGAGTTATATCTCCAGCAAGTACTGTAGATCTGATTTGTTAGGGCTGTCCTCCATGTGTGGATAACCTTTTTAGTTTCTTTTACTATTAATTTTCCTGGGAAGTCATACTGCATTGATTGAAAATTTGCCTTAATTAAAGAACTGACATCGACTTTTAGTTCACTACACTAGAATAAAGGATATATTGAAGCCTAATCAGATCCATCTTTGGTTTTTAGAGCTCTGCACTCACCATGTGGCTGTGTGATGTCTATTTCAGAACACTTGAGCACAAAAATTATGCATTGAACTTCAATCTTACACCTTAGAAAGTCAATCAGAGTCAATTGGCTTGAACTAAATTGCTGGCAAAGCTGCTTTTGCGTACCTAACTCCTCTTAGTCTGGCAATCATTGGCTTATATACCTGTTTTTTGGCAACTTAAATTCTCTAACTTACTTGGAAATGAACTATTTTACTATATCTGTAGTGTGAAATGGTCCTTCATCTTTGCTTTATATCCATGTGGCAGTTTGAAAAATACAGAGTTGTGATTTCAAATGATCAAGTGCAAAAAGGAACACACCTAGTTAAAATGCTACAGTGCTTTCTGTGTTATCATCATACTTCTTGCTGTTGTGTCAGAATTAACCTATCCTGTGGTTTCAGTATTTTTGTTCAATTCATAAACTATTTTTTGACTTTACCTTATCATTTCTTTTTAAATGTTGAAAGTTGACCTTTAGGTTTGATATGCAAGTTCTGTTGATATTGGTATCTATTTCGTCTGTGAAAGGTTCTTAATGCAAAGCCAGAGAATGTGGAAAGAGAAGCAGAAATTGTTGCACAAAGTGGTCGCCTTGGAGCAGTTACTATTGCCACCAATATGGCTGGTCGTGGAACAGATATAATCCTTGGTGGTAATGCTGAGTTTATGGCAAGATTGAAGCTACGTGAAATGCTTATGCCTCGGTACTTCCTGAGTATTTCTAAATTATAATACTATCGTAGATTCACTTTTTTGTGGTATTCTTTCTATTCTTCTGCACATGTATCCAATGAGCTCGCTCTAGATGCCTCTGCTAGAGATCATCCAGTCCTACCCCCGTTGGGATAGAAGACACGGTAAAAACCAAAATGCTAGAAATCTTCCAGCTCTTATGTCTGTGTGTTTTATCCTGGATTGCTCTTATGCATGTGTTAGGGGTTTCATGTGAGGCATTGCATTTCATGCCAATTTGGAGATCGAGGAGAGGCAGTT
The DNA here is from genome assembly GCA_019926035.1 of Melaleuca alternifolia. Classification (NCBI taxonomy): domain Eukaryota; kingdom Viridiplantae; phylum Streptophyta; class Magnoliopsida; order Myrtales; family Myrtaceae; genus Melaleuca; species Melaleuca alternifolia. The sequence continues at coordinate 242,869 of JAGKPW010000723.1, read as the reverse complement.
CTAGCTGTAGCTCTCTGCAATATAATATACTTGCAACATGCATAATCTTGGTGTGGAAGGGCATTGCCTAGTGTTTTTTAGGTTTCCAGCCCTCATTTTCTTCACTTGCACAGCATGAGGGATGCTATCCAATAGAGATCCATTCTAGAATGAGTCAATCCTGCACTGCATTCTCAGACAGGTGTCCCTCTGAATGATCAATGGCAAATTGTACAGAGTCGTTAAACCAGTTGAAGGAGTTTTTGTATCGGTGAAGAAGCGATCTCCAACAAAGACATGGAAGGTTGGTCTTTTTCTGTGATATTAATCTTGAATTTAGATGAGGAACTCTTGAGGTTTTATTGTGATATATCATTGTAGGATATTTCTTGGTAAACTAAATTTTCCAGGTCAATGAAGACATTTTCCCTTGCAAGTTATCTGGTGGAAATACCCAACTCGCTGAGGAAGCTGTGCAATTAGCAATAAAAACATGGGGTCAGAGATCATTAACAGAGCTTGAGGCAGAAGAGCGTCTATCTTATGCTTGTGAAAAGGTGAAGTTCGTGAAAGATGGACTTAGCCAATTGTCTTTCAGTTGATCGAATATGACAGGGGTGCTCGTAATAGTCAGGCCGTGAAACCTATTATGCAGCTAAAGCTTTTGAAACCATGTTATGGATGATTTCCTTGCGCTTCAGATGCTCTCTTCTTCCTTGCAAAAATCCATCCCGGGGACCATCAGCTTGTAGGGAATCTTAGGTTAGATGCATCATAGCAATCAGGGAAATTGACCATATGATGATACCCAATAACATTTTTCCAACCTCCTTTTCGTAATTGCCTGATCTTGTTTTGGTTGTTTTTATACAAAATCTCTGTTTGCTTGAAGATACAAGCTATCATGACTTTTTACCATTTCTTTGGGACTCAAGATGATTAGCAGTTGGATTAGAATCCTCTGACCAAAAGAGCTATGAAATGTCCTGTGCTAGATGTTAGAATATTTATTAATTAAATCATGCCTTCATCTAACAATTTAAGCTTTTAGAACAGTTGGTAATGGCCCTATTAAATCTCATAGATGTCAATTTGGAGACCTTTTATTTAGCCATAACATTTTTCTTCCGTTTGTTTTCGTCGGTGAGCTTCTTAGTTTACTTTCAGTTAGCACTTTAACAGTCAGAGAGTCATTAACAAGATCATCCTATAATTATACTTTATAGGGTCCTGCAGAGGATGAAGTCACAGCGAAGCTAAGGAATGCTTTTCTGCAAATTGCAAAAGAATTTAAGGTCTACACTGAGGAAGAAAGAAAGAAGGTCTGTTAGCTACTTTGAGAAAAAAAGGTTTCATATGTTGTACTTTTTCTCTGCGTGATTAGTCTCTTTCCACTTGATTGGTTTGTAGGTAGTGCAAGCTGGAGGCCTTCATGTGGTAGGAACAGAAAGGCATGAATCACGACGAATTGATAATCAGGTCATATTTTTTAGAATAATTTCGTTTATTTTAGAGCTCTTATGCAGTTTCTTTTGCCACAATAAAATAAGTTAAAATTTTGCTGACAGCTGCGTGGTCGAAGTGGACGACAAGGGGATCCTGGAAGTTCTCGATTCTTCCTCAGTCTAGAAGACAATATCTTCAGAATTTTTGGAGGAGATAGAATTCAGGTTTAAAAAAGTAGTGTAAATCAGTCCTGATATAATTTGTGCGACAGAGTATCCTTGTTGAAGCATTCTCGTATTGTGTAGGGTTTGATGAGAGCTTTCAGAGTTGAAGACTTACCGATAGAGTCAAAAATGCTAACAAAAGCACTCGATGAAGCTCAACGGAAAGTGGAGAACTATTTCTTTGATATCAGGAAGCAATTGTTTGAGTATGATGAAGTGCTAAATAGCCAAAGAGACCGTGTATATGCAGAAAGAAGAAGAGCCCTCGAATCTGATGATCTTCAATCTCTAATTATTGAATATGCTGAGTTGACGATGGATGACATCTTGGAGGTGAACTGTTTGAACCCTTTGCACCCTGCGAATACCTTCATTCCTTTCATGTTTTTTGTCTTATTGTATATTGCTTTAAGACTGCTTGTAATTTATAGGCAAACATCGGTCCTGATGCTCCAGTGGAAAGTTGGGATCTCAAGAAATTAATAGCAAAGCTTCAACAGTAAGTTGCTTTTGTTCATTCTTTCCACGATTGAAAAAATAAAGTGAATAATTTTATGTTTAAGAAAGTTTAATTATGGGAAAACTGACAGTACTCGCTTTCTTTTCAAGTTGGTAATCTCTTTGCCCTTTTGTAATGTTTCTTTATGAGACATTGATAAAACATTGTTCACTTGCATTAGAAGTATCGAAGAACGCCTACAAAAACAGCATACTGCTGACACTTACATTTATGTCAAAGTAAGATCAGAGCATGAAGTCCATAAGCATTTTAATTACATAAAACAGAATAAGGTAGAGGCTTAGTTCCTTTGAACAATCTTTTACTTGCTTCAAATGCAGCACATGAGAGAAAGTGGAGCAGCGCTTTAGTCCTTTTCTTCCTTACAACCTCTGTTATTTTTCTTGTGGGTGTCTAGATTTTAATGTTAACGTTTTGGTTCCGTAAAGCTTTGCATGTTATCTGGCTTAACGAATATTCATCATCTATTCTATCTTCTCAGATTTAAACTGATAAGCTCCTTTCCAGGTATTGCTATCTGCTTAATGATTTGACTCCAGATCTGCTGAGGAGCGAGGGTTCAAGTTATGAGGACTTGCAGGATTACTTACGTCTTCGTGGTCGGGAAGCATATATGCAGAAAAGGGTCAGTATATCATCTCATTATCTCAGAGAGTTCTACTTTCTGCTTCCTACAGGAATTTAAAGTTAGCCGACAACAGTACACACAATACTTCATCTTTGTGTGGTATATCATAGAGCCTGCGCCAGTAGTTAAGTGCTGACATTATAAATGTTAATGTTGATGTAATGATGTAAGTTTCATAGTAGCTGCTTGTTAACCGTCATCAAGATATGGAATTATGTTTCAATTAGACAGCCATTGGGGTAAATTTCCACATTTTTTCAATTTTCCTTTTGAACCATGAACAGGAGATCGTGGAGAAACAAGCATCAGGACTGATGACGGAAGCGGAGAAGTTCTTAATACTGAGCAACATTGATCGTTTATGGAAGGAACACTTGCAAGCACTCAAGTTTGTTCAGCAAGCAGTGGGCTTGCGAGGATATGCTCAGAGGGACCCTCTCATTGAGTATAAGCTCGAAGGATACAATCTGTTTTTGGACATGATGGCACAGATAAGAAGAAATGTGATATATTCCATATATCAGGTTTACATTCTACTCACAAAACTTTACACAAGCCACAATGTCAACTATTCATCACGCTTACCTTTTTTTCTTGTCCTTGTTACAGTTCCAGCCAGTGCTGGTTAAGAAGGACGAGGATCGGAGCCAGAATGGAAAACCAGGGAAACTTACTACAAACGGCGAAAGCGGCGGCAAATCCGATCCAGTTAGTGTGGAGTCATCTTCACCGACTGCCAGTCCTCAGGCAAGTGCATAATGAGTTTTGTGACAATTTTGGCCACGATTCACTTGGATGGAAACAATATACGAGCTTCTTTCTTCTCCTGGTAAAATACAAGAGCCTGCTGTATTTATAAAAAGGAGTAAATTTTGCAGATAGAGGGAATGATTGTAAATCTTGACCATAAAAAATTCAATGATACTGACTCCAGGCATCTCTACATAACAAACAGAAGCTGGACAGTGTAGCACAAAAGCAAGTTTATCATCGGAAATTGTTTGTCCTTTAACTTGGTTGTAATGAGTTCCACATCAGTCGCAAATTAAGAACAGGGATGAATCCACATATTTCCTCTCTTGAAATCTTTTCTTATGTATCCATGCGCTCTCCAAACTAATGGATTCCGATCGCTAGCTCTCAAGCAAAGTTGGGAAGGCTGACGAGACTTCTGCATGATGATGAAGCCAGAAATATGTACTTGTCGTGAACAGCATGTTCATTCCATTAAATTGGTATCAGGAATAAACGACAAGCCTTGTGAAGCCTGCTCCCCGGATGGCTAGTAATGATTCCAAGATGTCATTTTTCCCAGCTTATGAAAGGGCAAAATTGTTTCTTCTCATCCTGCTTGACCAGGCTGATGATTGCCATTAATTTCTCCATTTAGCGGACTCTGCTCCGTGCTCTTGCTTTCAATATTTAAAAGTCACCGTTGCAAAGAATTTTCCCGACGACATGATTGACAGCATTTCCTTTAGCCTGTTAAGGTAATCACCTGTCATTCATGGAGAAATAATAGAGAGCAAAATGATGCCTGGGAATTGTCTAAGATTGAGTGCGGTGTGCCATCCGAAAGGTCCCCTACCTTTATTCCAATTGCAATTGCAGTTTTCAAATTGACGAGTTCTCCAAGCCTTAGAGATCCCCGCTTCTTATCTTTGATAAAGATCAGCGGCACCTTCCTTGATGAGGCTAGACTTGGCAGATGTCTGGTCAGCCATCGGGGGTTGCAATCAGATGCCAATAGAATGGCCTGCATATGAATGTTCATTGAAACTCAGTCAGTCATGATGACAGCGAAAGACATATCAATAGACGACATCCTTCAAGAACAACAGAAGTAGGGCAGCAGCACGATGCTGACTTGCTCCTGAACAGAAAGATGGTATATCTCACACCATCTCACAGAGAGGTCAGGTCTAATGCGAGTTTCTGAAGTATGATTTTTCCAGCTTTCAGATATCACTAAAACAGGCGTTTCCCATAAATATTTTTTTTCCCCGGGAGGGACGAGTCCATAAATTAATGGCATGGAAGACATCGCAGTGAGCCAGCACACTCCGGCATTCCACGAGTAAAACTACAATTTGATTCAATAGAACAGCAATGGTAATAGTAAGTGGTAAAAGGCGAAGGTTTCTATTGATGTGAGCAACGGGAAAGTAGCTCGTTCAACAAACCTGAAGTCGGGGATAGGATGCACTATTGTTGCAGGATGTAACTGACATCTTCTGAGGACATCCATCTGCATCAGTAGATGGAGGCATTCGTTCGAGCACTCGAGTAACTTCATTGACTCCAATTGCAAATTGTTGCTAAGAAAAATCCAGGAAACTTTTTCAATCAGTATGATGCAAGGCCGGGACTACAGAGCAAAAGCTATTACCCAGTTTCAACGCAAGGGACGATTCCAACAACCTTGAGCCATATTTTCTCTGGTAAGGCCTCTCCATCCAAACTCCTAGCTACCTTAATCTTGCTGCCCAATAGAGAAAAACTTGAATAAATTTACTCAGCAACACGCCAGAAATCACGGACAGAGAGATTCATCCGTTACCCTTGAATCGATTCGAGCAAAAGACCAAGACTTTCTCCTTCAAAGGTACTCCAACTGCAAAATTCATAAGCAACGGCAGGGAAAGTGGTGACCCATCGAGCAAGAGAAATATGGAATGCGCAGAAAAAGAAGAAGAACCACAACGAAACGAATGATTGTCAACGCGTGACAAGACGGCGGATTAAAAGGAATCAGAAACCGCATGTGCTCGACGCCACTCACTCCTGTTCCTGGGGAGGACCGGAACTGGGCTTGGCGGGTTCGGGAGGAGCCCTCTTCGAAGCTCTGCTTCGGTTGCGCATGGCCGCGAGCTCCGAGTCCGAGGAAGGCAAAAAGCTTCTCAACGAAATCCTCTGACAGGAGCGATGACGGACGGTCGGGAGCTGAGAGGATACTCCAAATCTCGAGCCGAACTGAGGGTGAAGAGCGCGGCTACGACTTTACCCTCAAAACAGAGGAATAGGAAGATGTTGCGTGCCCGGGCCTTTAGAAGAAAGAAAAGCAGAAATCGCACTCTTTGCTTTTCACAAAGAAACACATGTATTTTCAAGCCTGATCCTCTTAAGAAAAATATCAACTTTAAATTTAACCTCGATTTTGTTTTATCTGAAAAAAATTACAAACTTTTCTTTTAGTCCCAAAAATTCGCCCAATCAAATGAAAATAACCATTGGCATTTTCAAACTTATCAACATTTTCAAACTTATCAACATCAAGATCAATTAAAAATTCATTATCAAGACATGCATCTTCGTACCCAAATCTTAACAATTTTACAAAAAAAGATTGCTGCTCAATTTAGTACGAAAGGTTAACGTAGATAGATTTGAAATTAGAGTGAAAGTTGAGAATTTGTCTTAAATAATAAAAAGTTTGATGTAAATTGAGATTGAACTTGAAGTTGATTTTTTTTTTTGAAGGAAGGAGGAGGCTGTACCAAAAGTAATGTAACTCTTAAATAGAAATAAGCATACTTTATCCCTCCAAAGCACGAGATGAGCTCCTTATTTTATATAAAAAACCAGCATATATGCACACACCTGTTGTGGGATCGCAAGCTTAAAGAAAACTTGGAAACTAAACAGAATCACTTTATTGTGAAATATTTAAACTCATCAAATAATGGATTTATAAAAGGATTTGTTAGAGATAAAATAAAATTATCAACTGATGAATCGTATATAATATTCATACAACAAATAGCTAATGATATATTGGAGAAATGAAGAAAGGATGGAGAACTTTCCATAAGAAACCCCTCTTTATTTTTTATAACAATACAGATATGGACGAGCTATTTTAACCTTTTGCCTACAAAATATCGCAAAGCTTAATGCAAAGTGATTAGTAAGGGCAGACGGAAACATGATGGGAACATGGAGAAGAGCTAGTCCGATCAGGGCTTCGAAATTCCTGAGGCTGGATTTGCGTAGTAACGCCCAGTGTTGATATGTGATGGAACAGCTATAAAAGTCTCATCTCAAAAGACAGACGCTGTCAAACTGCTGGTTCACAAAGATCCTGCTCTTGAGCTTTGTGATGCTCATTGCTAGGCATAACTCTGTTACTCGTATCATCAGCACTCGATCCTATCATCGAAAGTTTTGAGCTGAAGGAGCATGAGTCGGCATTTTCGAATCGTGTTTGAAAGCCGATGACCACATATGGTGAAACAAAAAAGGGTACAGAAAAGGTAGGAGGTAAAACTCTTTGTCCTGAAATACACATTAGAAAGGCAGAGGGAGATCAAGCAAAGACTTTTCTCTGAGGCCGAGAATTCGAATTTCTGGCACTAAATATGTGCTGGAGATGCTTCGGTCCCTTCTTTTTGTATGACTGGACTTAAGACTTGCCTCGATATATAGGTTTCGAGCTCTTTTGAGACCTCTGCCAACTTCAGGTCAAAATTGCTTCTATACTTTTGCTTCGGCGAGGCCACGACGCCTGAGAACATGGTGGGAGAGCCAGAGAATCGTCTTCTCGGACTTGAAAACCTCCCGGGTGATCCTGGAAGCACGCCTTTGGCAACGAGAGGTGTTAGGCCTGTGAGCGCAGTGGCCTTATTCTTATCTGTGTTGATTAGAGGCCCACGTTTTTTCTCCAGTGGCAATGGATGCAATTCTCCTTCTGGGGTCGCCTTCTGTCTTAACAGCCTCTCTCTGGCCTTATCTGCTGCTAAAAGTGCTTTGTCTGTGCTTAACTTTATCAGCTTCCAGGGGTTAATACTTACATTGAAGCCTTGTTTCTTGGTTAAAGGAGAAGATCTGGGATCTTCATCAATCCTTATCGACAAGCTCCTGGGATTCTGGCCATTCAAGGACTTATCATCATTACAAATTAATTTTTTCGACTTGCATGGCAATTTTAAAGGAGAATTTCCAGGTTTTACCTTATCTCCGCTGCAAATGAACCGAGACATGAAAGTTGACTTTTCAGGTGAATCGTAATCAGTACTGTCATCTGAATCTGAATCATCGAATACATCAAATCCTACCGTTTGGTTCTCTCTCATAGCCAGTATGTAATCATAAGTTCTCATTCCCTGGAGCAAGTAATGACATGCTTTCGTATCAGAATGGGAGAGAGCTTATGGGGAACCATGGTTGGCAATGACCCAACAGAAAGAGCAATATAAAAAGGGACATGTGCACTATAAATCCTAAAACTTGTAGCGAAAGTGCAAGTGAGTCCTAAAACTTGCAAAAAGTGCAAATAAGTCCTATAACTTGTCATTTTCGTTCATTTTAGTCCCTCCGTTAACGCCGTCCACTTAGTCTCACGGAAAATACTGACGTGACTTTTTATTATTATTTTCTTTCTCCTACATGGCAACTAACGTCCATTGCTGACTCCACGTCTTCAAAACGACGCCGTTTTGGAGAATCGCGTGCCCTAAACGACGTCATTCCTACCACATTAATTAAAATAACTAATTTTAAATTAAAATTTCTTTAAAATTTTTAAATATTTTTTAAAAATATATTTATTAAGAAATTGCTCAAACTTTTATAATTGCCAAACTTTTAATTAAATTAATTTAAAAAAAAATTAAAAAATTTTGACAAAAATAATTTAATTTTTTTAATTTAAAATTTTACTAATATTAATTTTAAGTTAACTTTTTTTTAATTTAAAATTTAAACTATAAATTAAATTTCATTTTAGTTTTAAATTTTTAAATTTTTAAAAATTTTACAAATTCATTTTTTTATATATCCTTTATGAAGTAATTAATTTTTCAATTTTATTTAAAATTTTTAATTTTTTAAACATTCTTTTAAGCATTTTAAATTTTACACTTTTAAAAAAAAATTAAACTCTTTAAAATTTAAAATTTAAATTTAGGCTTTTAAATTTTAAAATTTAAATAATTAAATTAACTTAATTTTAAAATTTTAAATAATTAAATTAAATTAAATTAAATTAAATTAATTTCAAAATTTTAAGTAATTAAATAAAATTAATTTTAAATTGTAAAATTTTAAACCTTTTAAAATTTTATATTTTAAATTTAAACATAATAAATTTTAAATTTAGACTTTTAAATTTTAAATTTTAAAATAATTAAATTAACTTAATTTTAAATTTTAAAATAATTAAATTTAATTAATTTATATTATTAAATTAGTTTTAAAATTTTAAATTTAAACATAATCTCCTTTTTTCAATGTTTTAAACCTTTTTTATTTATTAAAATGTAATTTAGTTTATATTTTTATTTTTCCCAAAAGGAACGACGCCGTGTTGTCGTTGATTTAGGGCACGCCGACGGACGAAAACAACGTCGTTTGGAAGACGTGGACAATGCAATGAACGTTAGTTGCCGTGTAGGAGAGAGAAACTAATAAAAAAAGCCACGTCAGCATTTTCCGTGAAACTAAGTGGACGGCGTTAACGGATGGACTAAAATGAACGAAAATGACAAGTTTTAGGACTCACTTGCACTTTTGCTACAAGTATTAGGACTTCTAATGCACATGTCCCACATAAAAACACCCATTGGACAGAGTTACCTTCCGAATAAGCACCATGTGAAAGAAGAAAAGTTGTCCTAGCGCTGCCGAGCTATAAGCTGTTAGTAAAACCAACAAAACCTGTGACATTCCGTTAGTTAATGCTACCAACAATACGAGAGGCATCCATATAAAGACCATCAAGTGATTAGAAGGAAACCAAAAGATGCTCACAGCAATTGTGGCAAGAACTCCTCTAGGAAACTTCATGTAGAGCCTCCTCCTCAACTCATGTTCTATTCCTTCCTTGTCCACAAAGCATCTGATAAAAATCGCAACAGCTGTTCCTCCTTCTATAATTAACTGCAATATTATCAACTGGTAGTTGTGAGTGAAGAAACTAGAGATTGTAGTATGCTAGATTGGTCAATGCTAGCATTGATGGGAAATAACTCCATGTCAAAAAAGAAACTGACCATCAATAAGACAGAAGCCATGAGAAGAATGAATATAGTGTAGTTCCTTTTCCCAATGCAATTGTTCAACCACTGGAACATAGAACCCAATATGTTAGTTTAGTTGGCTTCCCCCTTTAAACATGATAAGTAATTGCAGGTCTCCCTTAACAAATGAGAAATGTAGCAGCAATTCTCACCCTGCAATGATGATCAAACCCTTCTACACACCTGTTGCAAGTCCTGCAGTGCTTGCTATGCTTCTTTACCTTCAAAAGATTTGGAGAGCTCTCCTTGTCAATTTGAAAGATTAAGAAGAAACCAAACTATGTACGTGAAAGGCTACGCAGGCATTATCCATGGGTTAAGAATGCAGTCAGATCTAAACTTCAGAAGTGACCAACCTCAAGGTCACAAAGGCTGCAGAAAGTAATGTCATCTGCTTTAATATCTGGTGCGATGGCATCATCCTTCATCACCAGGGGAAATGGAAGCAGGGGCTCTAAGTGCGCGCTAGTGTTCATCGGGTCCAGGTACTTTCTTCTTATGATTTTCCGCAGAATTTTCCTCTCCAGCCTCCTAAAAAATCTAGTGACGATCTGAGCCAAAACAAAACCATAATTCAGCTTTAGCAAGCCCTTAGATTTGCCTCTTTTCTTCTTTCTGTAACTGGTTTTATCCGTCGGATCAATTGCAGTACACCAGGCGAACAGAAACATTGCCGAGAACACCTGACAAATCGGGGAAATATGGAAAATGCCATCAATTCCCATGAATCTGACAAAAGAAAAGCAATTAATTTCATGGCACGAGTAAACAATAAGGAGTTACCACAAAAGAGAATATTGTTGTCACAGTGATTTCAGCAGCTCTGCTCCCAAGCAACAGTCCCAGGAAGACGTAGAAAGCCACAGCTAGAAAACTGAACACCGCCATCCCAACTATCTGCAATTGCAACATAAATGTCAACAGATTGATTGATCCTAAACTTCAAATGCGATTGATTATCCGCATCACGTCTAACACATCCACGTGCCGCCAATCCATAGCTTCTACAAGAACGCCGATGCAGAAATTGACAAAACGGTACGTGCTAGCCTCAGTGTAAAACAGCAAACCGAAGCTCGTGAACTCGGTCAACTCAAAGAACTCGACGCATCTCAATAAATTTACACAAATCTTCACAGCCTTTCAGCTCCGACCACCTAACGGATTGCTGAACTGCCGCTCTAGCGACTACGAACAACCGGCGCAGCAGGTTGCTGGAAAAACCAGCCTCCGAGCAAACTAAAATCTTCAATTCAAGCCACCCGCTATGCTCGCGCGCCGGAGCAATGCGACCCAAGCGACCCGACCTGGTTAAGAAATGAAGTGAAGCGAGATCGTAGGGGAGGTCGAGAGCGCGTTTACCTGCAGCGGGTGGAGAGGGCGTTGCCAGCCGTGGCGCCTCGTCGCCGCCATCATCTTCGCCGCGAAAGCCTCCTGCCCGCGTGGACGCGCTATGGCGAACGATCGCTTCGATCTTCAACCTCGGAAGCTGCAGCCCGCTATTAGCGAGGGAGAGGCTCCATCGATGACGAGGCGTCGTCTCTTCCCGGAGCTCAAGGTTTGCTCGCGGACTCGGGGGGCTCGAAATGAAAAGGCAGAACAAGAACCCTCGCAACAACGGTCGAATACCATGACCTGAGGAAGGAACAGGATGGATTTATCTTCAAATTTTGAACGCGCCCTGACGACGAGGACCTGACTTTTGCTGGATCGGACGGCTGTGAGAGATCGTGATCGAAGTGGGGCCCCACTCCTCGACCGAATCCAAATCTTGTCCTCACGTGAAGTTGACGGGGAAAAATGTCATGTTGTGCGAACTGAAGTTGCCCGTTTTATTATCCCCGACCGGCCCAGGTAATCTGAAGTGCTATCCTGGTCGGCCCATCTTCTCTAAAGAAAGTGATTACGGGCCCGTATGGACCGGGCCAGGCTTCTCTAGGCCCATGATCAAGTCCGACCTCCGACCTGAGAAAAAGGCTCTACCTCCCGCGTATTTTGGTATTTATTAGGACTTTGATATTTCAATGACGCTTTTACTTTGACTCCACTGGTTAGCAATCGACTTTAATTCCGACATTGTCACCTAAATAAGGTGTCAGACGTCTAAAATCATTTAAGTTTAGGCGAACCTTTGTCACAGTACTCAAAAATTGAGATGCTATTTGCTATGAATTTTGCTATAGGGTGCCACAAGGGAATTTATTGAACAACCAATTGATAAATTTTTACATTCAGTAAATGCATTTTATTACCCTTGTGTCATGCACAATCAATTACTTGCATATTGAACAATTTCAAATAAAATATAACTTAACAAATTTACCAGGACACTCGTTAACAATACGTTCCTCTATTATGATGAGAGTGACTCATTAAGAGGGATACCCAATGGGGCACCTCAGTCACACATAGAGATCTACGTTGTTTGCGGAATTCATTGTGAAATTCAGCGTAATATTTACCTACATGCATCTACGTATTACATTTGAATACAACACTAATATGCTAATCATCTAAACATTGGTAAATTCACAAGCAATTCGATAATGTTCTGAAATATTGCTACATGTTGATGTCGATAGTGATGTTGAATCTTGAAACCCAAGGATAACATTGCTAATCAACTAAATATCTGTAAATTAGAAATAAGTCGGTGGTTTTGTAAAAACTTGTTATAGGTAGTTTGATATCACCGACATTGGTCTGACTTTGAAAGTCACCGGTTAAGATTGAATGTAACTTGATGACTTGCTGATTGACTATAATTGTTGATTAATTCGAATGTAGGTCCGTGATTTTGCCAAATATTCAAGATAATCTGTTGCGGACAATATTGATAACTTTTGAAGGCCAATGGTAAAATTCAAATGGAATTAACAAACCAAAATTTGTAATTAAGCTGACAGATCAACTAGACAATAATAAAATGATGAGTGCATGTTGGTAACATTGCCCAATATTCACAATTACTTGATAAGGATAATAGTCGTAAATGTTAAAAGCCTAATGCTAAAAATCCACATGCAAGTCTGACTTGACTGTAAATTTAGCAATGCAAGTTGACAGTGAACCAATAAGAAAACAGTTAAACATCAACATCTTTTATGTATCATTATAGTGTATTCAATTTTACCAGTTAGCGACTTCACCCGCAAATCGATATGAAATCAAAACTGGTCGTAGATCCTTCACCCTGCGAGCTGCAATTAGAAGTATGTGAAGCTACACATCTCTTGATGTTAGTGTCACTTGATTAATTACCAACCAACTATACACTTTGTCATTTTGATGATCTGATCTCCATTCTTGATCATCACCCAGATTTGACAGATAACGTATTTTTACTCTCGAATGTTTGTGAAAATAGAGTACCTCATCAGTCTAGAAATAGTCACCATGTTATACAGATGTTTGGCCGCACCAAGAGTTCTTCCAAACCCTTCAGCAACGATTGAACTGAAACAAGCAGCATTCTGGATACACTCCTTATCCACAACATGAGAAATGCAACACTACATTATGGTCTTTGGGAAAAGAAAGATGGCATGATCGGAACTGCATAATCAAACTCACCGGTTGTAGGATGGATTTTTGCATTGAATCTGCCGGCTACTTTTGTTTCGCGTCGAGTTTTACTCGCAGAAGGGAATGGAGGAACTTAAGGTGGAACCAAACAAGAACACACTGCTGTCTCCGGTTTGGCCTCCTGGCCATCCCATCTTCTCTACCTTCTTATGACGGCTTTCTCCCAAGTTTTTCCCATGGATAATTTTTTGAGATTCTGTGAGTTGCGAAGGAGTCATGTCTTCTTCCTAAGTGAACCGAGCTAGTGTTTCTGGGTGAATTATGCAAATGGTGGAAGGTTCATTGAACTTGGACACTATTTTATGAGTCTTTATTGAAGTGTACGGATCGGCAATCTTCACAGTGAAGGAGGGGTTGCTTTCTTTTCCTAGAATTAACGAATTGGATTCCTCGCTTGTCCAACTAGCCCTTCCCAATGAAGGTGTAATCATTGTTGTCTGAAGGATAGCTGTCTTACAGTGTGTCAAATGGTATCTCAAACAGCTTGAACTCTAGATCTCTCAACATTAGGTGTACACATCACAAGAAGCGATGCAATGAGCTCTCCGATTAAATTGCTTGAAAAATGATAGAATGTGCACCGAAATCCATTCTTCGCCACGTTATCTGCGTAATTAATTTTGTAGACCAGTATTTAAAGTACTCCTAAACATGAATCCTTGAAATTTACCAGATGGATCATAAAGATGTGATGATACCACTTCCTAATCCTAGAAGTCAATTTTCTAAGCTTTGTTATATGTAACTCTTGTATCTAGTGGCTCTAGCTAGGGAGCTGAGACTATGTTCAGATTAAAATACGGCGTTGTATATATTTAGCTGCTGAAACAAGGCCGAAGGAGTTTGGTACGTGATAAGGTAGGGTACATGATACCCTATATTTTGTTAACTCACTCTGCCTGAAGCTAATCCAATATCTATAACGCTGGCGTTGGTTCTTTCCCTAACCTCAACTACCTGAGAGATTTACAGCTAAAGCATTCCATCGTCTAGGATGCAATATCGAGGGAAAAACAACTCCGATGTGTCAAATTGATCCATGATGTAGCACATATACAGTCGAGGCTACATAGTTGCAAGAATAGATTTCCAAGAAAATATGAGTCCTAAACCTTTCTATTCATCAATTAAAATACTGTTGTTGTAACTACTCCTCAATTGCTTTGTAATTTGTTAGACGACTATCTATCCTTGCTAGCATTCCATCATCTGCAATATCGAGGGAAAAACAACTCCGATGTGTCAAATTGATCCATAATGTAGCACATATACAGTCGAGGCTACATAGTTGCAAGAATAAATTTCCAAGAAAATATGAGTCCTAAACCTTTCTATTCATCAATTAACATACTATTGTTGTAACTACTCCTCAATTGCTTTGTAATTTGTTAGACGACTATCTATCCTTGCTATAACTTGGGGAAAAATTATCAAAAAAGTTATAAACCTGTTGCAATAGTGCCAATAGAGTCATAATTTTTTTTTGCCAATTATATCATAACATGTTGCATTCGTGTCAATTCAATCCATTAGGCCAATTTTGATCGCTCGATGCTAACTTGGACAATTTGCAGTAATATTTTTAATATTCTTTCAAATTTTTTTCATTTTTTCCTACAAATCTTGTTGGTGAGGTCATCAACCGACCATTGTCAGCCATGAGCGAGGGCAAACACCCTCGCATGATGTTCGGTGAGGTTCGAAATGTCCTCGCCTATCTGGGTGTGGGCCATGATGCCCTCGCCGGCCATAGGTGGGGGCCGCGAGCCCCTCTCTTGTGGCTGGCGAGGACACTTTGTCCCTTGCTTGGATTTGAGCTAGGGCCTAACGCCCTTACCTTGGTTTAAAAGAAGAAGAAGAAGAGGAGAAAGAAAATTTCAAAAAACAATAAAACAATAACAAACTCAAAAATACTAAAATATTATGCAAATTGTCTACATCAGTAACAACCAGCCAAAATTGATCATATAAACTAAACCTCCCTCTGGCAAAGACTAACTAAACAAACCATACTACAACATTGGGATAGATGCTGAGAGAATTTTTCGTACTAAGCATATATATGCCTAAAGTTCTCCTTTCTTAGATTGCGACTCACCCTATAATCCAAGTAAAGACATGATGCTTGACCATCGATTAAGTGAGATACTGACAGATACTTATGAGGTATTGAATAAGTTTTAGCTATCCAATTGTGATTTTTCTTGATCTTTCCAAATAATGTTATACTGAGTTTGTAATTTGATAATGGCATACCTCGGATTTTATATTCTGAAGAAAATGAAAGGACTTACTTCAGACATAACCCACGTGCAACACAAATGCCTCGCATATTTTCTACGTGGCAGAGACATGCTAGACTAATTCTTTATTCTTCATATATCAAGAGCAGTATTATTCCTACTAAATTATCACAAGCACAAGCCAGCGATTCCCGTAATTAGAATTAATGTGTAGGGTAAAGGTGCACTAAAGAAACAATAAAAGAAGATGAGATTTTCTACTCTAAAACGTAAGCTTAAGGCAAGTGGAATGAAAATGTAAAGAGACGAGATCAAGTAAGGCCGAGGCTGAAGAAATATCATTTAAGAGATGAGAAGATTTCTTTATTACTTTATGGACAAGATCAGGTGTATATTTGTTTCTCTCCAAGTACTTTTCCTTCCTAAAGCTTCTACGTTGAATTATACCCCATTTCTGAGCTTTTAAAAGCTGCAAAACCCCATATATGAAGCAATTGCACCAATGAGAGAAAAAAAGAGAAAGAAAGACCATCACCGAATTCAAGACAAGAAAAGGCAACACGTGCATGTCTGCGAAAAGTTAGAAGCTGACTGATCTCTAACCCAAAATCACCCATCAACACCAAAGAAGCACCGGTTGCTGCATCCAAGCATGATCAACAAACTGAGTCTCCATAACCATCTCTGAAAAGGCAGATGTGAGTGCACTTCCGTCATCTCCATCAGCCTTTCACATCCTTCCACATAGGTGTATAATTTTCTTGACAGTAATTATTCCGTTTTCTTCCACGACCTAGTACCATCTTTTCCTGTTAGGCATATAGAGTAAGTCTGCGAAAAATAAGCTCAGTTGGTAGAGAAAGTGGTACAGGATTGAGGAAGCTGTGGGGACCCAGGAAGCACACTAATTCCAGCAGGAAGGAAGTGATTATTCCCGCTATTATTGTTATTAGCATTGATATTGCTATCTGGGCCGTTCCGCGATGGCGTGCTGCCCATCACCGTTGAGATAGCAGCCGCAAGCGCAGCAGTAAAGTTGGGGTCGGAGGCAATGGCAGCACTGACGCTCTCCACCAAGGATGCATGCCTCTGCCCTAGTCCTACTTGCACCAAAGGCATCGCTGGTAATTTCATGGAGTGTTGCACTTGCCCCATTATCTGCGCTGCATAGCCATGCAAGGGAAGGGGGAATGTGGCCGAGGAAGGAGGCGGCGTGCGGGGGAAGATTTGCATTGGGTTATGGTTTTGGGTCAAGTCAAGGGTAATGGTGGGGAACGGTGCGGAGGCAGATAGGGTGGCCATGGTGGAGGGGTAAGGGAGCGATGGGAAGTAGCCGGCGTTGGTGGAGGCTAGGGTTTCCTTGCTGGTGGTAGAGCCAGATAGTAGCATGGCAGCAGCAGCGGATGTCGTGCTGGCCATGGCAGTGGCTGCCGGAGGAAGTGGGTGGTTGTGGTTGCCTTCGTAGGTGGTGATGAGAATGGTCTTGTCTTCCGCACATCTTTGCACCTGTGTTGGACAAAAAGGCCAAGTTGACACTTCTAAAAAAAAACATATGTAAAATCATCTCTTAATCCAATAATGTATTTAATTAACATGCAACGAGAAGGTGAAATGGTGGGTTGATGGGTCCAATAGAAATTCGCTGTGCTTGTAAATGAAAAGCTCTGATAACCATTTCCATTTGAAATAACAAAAAAAAAATTAGATGACAATGGAAATGCTTGGATTTATTTACGTGCGATTATAGTAGGGAAGCTTAGCTAATAGGAAGATGTTTTAGCAGAAGAATCTCAACGTGTCATGTTTATAGGGTTTACATTTTTTTCGAATGAAACGAATGGTTCGTGTCTTTGACGTCATCAACATTAATCACAAATTCGAGAAAGTAGGCAAGGAGATGCAAAATTTCGAATGCCAAAACGAATCTGAAAATGACCGAGAAGTTAAAACAAAATATATGTGGTTTCCTACTACTGATACTGATCAACATGAGCGTGAGAAAAAGAATCAACGGATATCCTTGACGATAGAGTGCGACCTCTGACCAAAGGAATGCATGAATCGACCCACCAACTAGCCCTATCAAAAGCAAAATTGTTACCTCATGGTTTCAAAAAATGAGTCACCATTGTTTAATTAAAGTCGTTACCTGCTTACGAACTGGACATCCAACGGCCATCGTACAGCGATAGTAGGCCCGTGGACAAGGATTTCCCTTGGCCATCTTTTGACCGTACTTCCTCCATTGGCATCCATCGCTAATCTGAAATATAATTTTCAGAGAACTAACATAAGAAATCACCCATCAGCTTGATTTTCATCTGAAATCAACATGTAGTCCAATAAATCATCCTTTTCTTTAATTACTTACTGATGGTGCTTCCGATCTTGCTCTGACCGACACTCGCGCCTTCCTGAATGATGCGTCGGCCTGTTGCTCATCCCCGCCGTTCGAGGGCTCCAGCCTCGGGCTCTTTGGGGAGCCCCAGCTCTGTGAGACCCGGTCGCCGTCCTCGATATTATGATTATTATTGGTGTTATTGAGTGGAGGAGTGTGAACGTGGTTGCTTTCCTTGGACATGACTTCCATGGTAGTGGTTGGAGAGACTGACACTTCGTGGGTCTTCTCTTCATCCTTCGCGTCGTCTATGGCCGCACATGTTGGCCGAATGTCCATGAGCTGTTGCGCTGACTTTGTGGGGCTTGTCATGTTGGTCATCTCGTCCCTCTGGCAAATTAAGATCCCCGTTAGTCAACAAGTCAATCGTGAGTGCAGGAAAAAAGGAGTAGTAGAAAGAACAAAAAAAAAGGGGTAAGCAAGTTCAGTGAGCCGATCGAGAGAGAGAGAGAGAGCTTTATATTAGCTCGCCAAAAAAAAGAGGCATGCATTGAAGATACATCTGGTTTCACTTTTTTGTTGATTTTCTTTGTAACCGTGTGCAGCTTCCCCTGATCTTATAAGGCAATGATATACTGCTTGATTTTTTTTAGAATATTCAGGCTATAATGTTCGGAGATATATTCAGATAAATTTAAGATCTTGACGAGATGATAGCTTACATTAGGGGGAAAAAGGGGGAAATAAACTCAAATACATGAGAAAGGAAAACAAAAAAGGAAAAATCATGGGTCAACAGATTCCCAGGACATTGAGTATGGAAAACTTTCCAATCCCTAGGTGGTTCTGTTCTATAACTTGTTTAATAAAGGGGATCGGAACTGGGAAACTCATCTGTTTTGATTAAGATAGTGGAGAAAAAAGGCGATAATGGATGGAGAATACGCTTTCCAGATTAAAGCGAGGAGAGGCACGGGTTGCCCATTATTATATTTGACATAGAGAAAGAGATTAGATTAACTTGCCTGTATGGTCCACGGATCGATGAAACGTGATGCGAACTATATTTAACTTCAACCTCCGTTGGATCATATCAAGATAAAAGAAATCGACAGACCGAGCGATTCAATCAAAAACTGGTGAGTACCTGCCGTTCGCGCTGATTAAGATGGGTCTCTTTCTGCATGGCCATCAGGAGCTGAGCTTGGAGATTACTATAGTTCTTGCTGATCTGATCCAACATGCTTCTCAGCTTGCGGTTCTCCTCGTGCAGTCTCTCTAGCTCCACCCGGAGCATCCTCATCTGCTCACAAACCAATCATAACTCAACCTCTCTTAGCTCTCTTGGGAACTTCAAGAATCAAGATGGAAGGATCCCAACCTCCGCTGGTCAAAAACATCATAGAACTCACCTCAGTATTGGCGTTACCATGATCGTCTTCCAAAGTGGTCGTCGTCCCGGAATTTAAAGAGAGAAGGTTCAGCCCAGTCTGTCATCAGATTGTATGTTAATGAATTGCAAGCTATTCATATCAAGACACCTAAGTGATTGAGAGAGAATACAAGAAAATAATAATAACAGCAACAGTGGACTTACACCAGGATCGGATGGAGCCGACCTTGGTCGACCATTGCAGTTCTTGCTCTCATCCTCGTCGCTGTTGAACTTGAAGCAATTACCTGATGAGAAGAAATCGACCTCTCTGATGGGAGGCTTGCAATCACTAGCCCCGTGCGAGCTCTCAGCGGATGCATGGTCGGGGGGCGGGGCGGGGCTTCGCCGGAGGAAGTCGCGGGAGTTCAAGAATGTCAATTCACGGCGTTGTCTATCCATGACCGAGAAAATCAAAGACTTGGGACGAGAGAGAGAGAGAGAGAGAGAGAGAGTGGTTGTGTAACCTTTTCGAAAAACGAAAGTATATCGCTGGCAAAGTCGCTTCTGGGGGTCCAAAGATAATAAAAGGCCCGGAGATATAGAGAGAGAGAGAGAGACAGAGAGAGAGAGAGAGAGACGACCAGCCGCTTTTGTCGCTGGCGTTGATGACGTTGCTGATCATCCGAGCGTCCGCGTGGCTCGTTCTGGAGTAGGGAGGACGCTCCAAGATCAACCGAGACTAATTACGCTTATCGCATAATACACAGCTCCGCACGAGTCCAACGCATGTTCTCGGCTTGAAATAAGCTGAAACCTATTGAACATCAGACCAGTTCAATAATTATAATGTTTGTATAAGATTTCTATGTGTGAAGTTGATCAATAATTAAATTTATATGTTTCAATCAAATGTTATTACGTGAAAAATCTATTCTACAAAAGATTTTACTAATATAAAAGTCTTTGAGTTGCTGTAAAAATAACATGTTGGAAGTCATAATTTTTCGAAGGAAAGGACTCCACAGCAATTTATCACTATTAGTTATCAGTTTGGCTCAATAGGCTATTAATCCCACATTAGATAACGATAGTCAAATAAGTGTTTCTCTTATATAAATACTAGTAACTTAAAAGTTAAGATTTTTATCATCTTGATTCCAAATATCAAACGAAAGAGAACAAAACTAGCTTGTTCGGAAGCTAAATGATTAATCATAAATTCCTGGATATTGTTTTCAGTAATGGAAAGTGAAAATATTTAGTGAATATGTCTGCTATTTCTTAAAATCTCTCTTTTCATTGGTCAAATTTAAGAAAAATTGGTATTAAAAATGATAAATGTTAGTGTATGGTAATGTTATACTTGATGGCGAACATGCATTGGGAAAATCATTTGATCATATGTTTTTTTTTTTTGGATTATTCATTGATACCCCTACATCGTTTCTATTTATTTTCGTTCTGCTCAATATAAGTCGGGTGACGTTGATAATCCATTTGATCGAACGGTGAGAGATGCGATGGCGTCGCTTGAGTCATGTGGGTGGGATCGTGCGGGGGTCATGAACGAACTGACGGTTGGGTCAATCTAGTTGGGAACGCCGTCAAGGATAACGGGCGTGAGGGGAAAGTCCACGTGGGTTGGGGGTGGCGCGTCGTCTGAGGTCAACGGAGTTGACGGCACGGCTCGCTGTCGTCTGAGGTCAACGGAGTTGACGGCACGGCTCTTGTCTGTCTGGTCCGAAGGAAGGTTGTTACATGCGAAGGGTGGGGGTGGGGGGGGGGGGGGGGGGGGGGGAAGACACCTAATCCCACTGACTTTGCCGAGGCTTAACCCCACGTCACTTTTCGCTTCTGTCCACGTCGACCCCCGCTCCAACCCTAGACCGTCGTGAGCCACACTACATTAATGTACCCGTGGAAGCTCCTTTCCCGCATCATTTTGCAAATCTTATTATTATCATTATCATTAATTATTATTATATTTAATGTATTTCATTAGCCGGCTACATGGAGGGAATTATGTCAACAACCTCTCGTCATCACTATATTTAAATTTGAGTTTCTCACGATGTGAATTGAACTCGTAAATGTCGATTCCTAAATTGAAAACCTCACAATAGTTTTATTAATAGGTCCATTAGGGTGTCGTTTTTATAATTCTTGCAGCGACGATTTTCCTATCGTAAACTAAATTAAACCGATAACCTAGGAGCATCTATTAAGTAGTTAATTAATAAAACATTTCGATTTCAATGCATTTAGAACATATCGTTAAAGCACATTTGCGTGATCATGTAAGATCCCGCATATAAGAGATAAATTTTGAGCTTGTTCTCGACTAATTGGAAGGTCTTAGAAATAACCTACAAACTATATGAACCAATCATGTTTAAATGGCCTTTGCACAAAAATGATGAAAATCAAACAAGGAACCTTCAGTTTTTGAATTGAAAATCCACTCACGCGCTAATCAACCCCCGCCACTTCAAAGGAGATAACCATAGTCAAATTGGATATTGCTTGTAACAGGTTTACGCCATCCTCATGTAGAAGTTAAATCCCAACGTTTGAACAGGAAGGAAAAAAAGGTTTGATATGCATACGCATAGTTTGTAAAATCCCAAATAATAAGGACCATAGCGAAGCTTATGTAAGCTCATGAGTAGTTGAACTTGGACTACTCAATTTATTTAACTATAGGCAATCCATATTGTACATTACTAAAGGTCTCACAACCCCGAATTCTAGGTCTCATTTAAATTCATCAGCCTCTCTACTTAGCTTTGACAGAAGTGACAAAGTAGAATCTGCAAGTCATTAATTTAATGTTCAGTCATGGACATTTTAAAAAAAAACTAGTGCTATTTAACTATTCCTCTAACGTGTTTTGCAAAATTTCTTGCTGGGGACTTTATGTTGGGTCATCCGAGTATGACTAGCTCTACACACATAAAATACATATTTAGATATCACTATTGCAAAACAGAAACGTTCAAAAATGTCAGGCCCGACATTTTCATTATGCAATCGAATTCTAAATAATGGAGGGCTCCAAATTTGAAAGAGACCGTAATATTATTAATCACTATACACAATTTCGATCTATTAGGAGGTTCTTTATGGAAAAGAACTTCATTAACTATTATTTCTTATCACTAGGAGTTGAGCAAATTTCAGGAAAGGGAAAATAGTAAAGATTGAGTGGCCTTAGTGCATTAATTCGTGGTGATTATTTGCTATTTCTGTCTGAAAAATGTCATTTTCCGAATAACGTTCTTTTTTTATTTACGAAATATGTCGATACACATCTTTACTAAATCTAATAGTGTTAAATAGTGCTTCCCGATGCTTACTAACAATACCCGATTTGATAAATTTCGAAAGTTTTCACATAATTAACCATCAATCTAGATGAATTGATTTGTTCCATTTCATTCCACTCTTGATTGAAAAAGATAGAGAGAAGTAGAAGAGAGAGAGAGAGAGAGAGAGAGATGCATTAGCCTTGCCCTAACCGATCAGGAGGTCGTGCACGTACATGTATGGGCAGCTCTATAATATTTTTTGTCTTCTTTATTATACATTTTTGCGACCCCTCCAAAATAATAATAATATATATCTCTCAAATGCATTAAATGTGCTAGCTATTTCCCCAATAAACATGATCAAAAAAATACCAATCAGTCACCCAATGCCTTGTCTTGTCGATAGGCAATCCGCCATTCGCAACATAAAATAATCGAGATGGATAATGAAATCAGATATCAAGAAAGCAAGAAGCCAACCCCGATACACATCAGAATCAGAAGGCGTAACCACCGCCATTTTTCTAATGCACATAAAATCTCAGTTTTAATGAGTCAAGATTCAGAAAAGGGTTGTGGGTCAACGGAAGAAGTTGAGGGCGCCATCCCAATTTGACGCCAAGACAGCTGGAGGGTCCTTGTCCGAACCCATTAGAATAGGAGGCATTGAGAATTGATCTTGGCCTTCTTCTGTAAATTATTGTACTTCATCACGACGATGAACTCTCCCCCCGCAAGCGAAGAAAAAGCAGGTTTTTTCTCAGCAATTGGATCCTGATTTTGTCTCGAAGTAAGAATAAAAGTTCTGCTTTTCTCCGTCCATGAATTTGAAAGGAGTGGCCTCCGTGGTGTTAATGGAAGTATTCAACGGGTTGGGGAGGAAAGGGAGGGGCTCCGTCGTCAATCGTCGACCTCGTTCGTCCAATCCTCCGATATTTTTTTCTCCTCTCGGGGGGTTCCATGGACAGAAACAGTCTTGTCATGTAATGAAAAACCATTGACCTTTGGATACCCAAAATTTCTTTTGTCCTCCTTGGTGATGCAATGGGAGACAACAAGGGCGAAAGAGACGTCGACCCGCAGCTCCGTGAGCTCGCACGCTACCTTTCTATTCCAGTGCGTATTCTAGTTGGTGATTTCAGCACCTTTTCTTTACCATCTGTCGTGAATTTGTTTTTCCCTCCCTCGTTTAAGTCGGCGTTTATTGCTCTCTTAAGCCCCCGAGAAAATCAGGAAACGAAGAATTACGATGATCGGATCACGAATTAGTCGAGGAAGCCAGTGCCGATTCTCGCCATACATTGTGATCCTCTAATTTTGCCGGATGAAGACTGATTAGCGAATAAAGAGTAGCTTATTTTATGAGAAGCATAAAGGCTAAGTCTATAACAAGAGCTAGCAAATTGTGGCTAAACCAACGTAGCCTGTTCGGTAAATACGATCAAGAGAATCCATACGGCACGAACCCGAGATAAGAATGCGGACACTGCTGGTTTCGTCGAACAAGAACAACAAAGAAGTCCTTGGAGGAGAAAATTCGTTTGACCATATACATTCTTTGAATTGGAGACAAATTACGTTGCGTTCTAGTTTATATTGCTTTAAATTGGACGATTCCGACCACGTGCCGAGAAAGGCAACAATTGCATGGCGACTTGTTCTAATATGAATTCTAACCTATGCTTTATTTAATTTAGAGACATTTACAAGCTCTTAGTGATTTTTGTCTCTCACTGATTCTTGTGACTGATTAGATCACATCGGTGGAATCATATACACATTATGTGTCTTGTTATGATTACATGTAGATGACTCTTCAGATAGGATAAGTATAAAAAAAAGTTCTAAACTTATTTTACTAATACTAATTCAGTTTTAAATTTGTTATTTAAACTAATTTAGTGATAAACCGTTACACATTAAACCCTAGAATGAAGAGAAAAAAGTATCAAGAAGGTTTTTACGGTGAAATGCTTCAAGAAGGTTTTCCTAATAGCCATTGGCAGAAAGAGAAGGGGAAAAAAGAAAAAAAATTAAAAAAAGATATGAAAATGTCCATATAGGTGTCAATCATATCATGTAAAACCATCAATATTCATATCAGCAAATTTCGGCCTAAACTGATCGGATGGACTGAGTTGGTATCATATGAAGAAGTTTAGGACTAAATAGGTTCGATGGAAAAGTTTATGACTGAATTAGTATAAATATAACAGGTTTATGATCTTTTTTGGTAATTTTCCCCCTTTAGCTCATAGTATCCCAAACCTTGCCGAGGGATTTCAATAGTAGTAACTTTGCCTTAAGTTTTCTCTTTCTCTTTTTTAAGATTCAACCCGGACTCCATCCCACTTCCAAAAGATTCCTTAACATAGATTAGATTCTGGGACCGCCAAAATTAGGGCAGCATAAGTATTGGAGCCACCGCACTCCTCTAGGTTCTATACCCATCAAGATTAGAATCTAGGTAAACTAAAATAGGGGTCGTATCCCATCGAAAAACCCTAGAACGATAGTCCTAACAAGATTAATCTCAGTCGCTAGAAGAGCCAACTGATGTCTGCCATGAGAGATTAGGCTTCTTGGCGGTTGCTGATGGAGGGAGGGTAGGAGAAGCTCAAACTCCGGTGCATTAAATTGGGGTCGTGCCGGCGTCACGGGCAATTAAAGACGCAACATACAAACGCAACTCGTCTCTCTTTCCCAAGCCAAGTATGATATGAAGACAACGAAGAAGATCGAATTGGAGGCTTTGCCAAGTAAAAGAAAGCGGCTCTCCCGGAGAAAAGTAACATTGAAGGAGCCCCAAATGCGGCGGAGGTGGCCCCCCACCCAAGTGAGAAAGTTTACACGTTTATATCATACGACGGAAGATCTTCTTGGCTCGAAAGATAATAACTAGAATTATAAATGTAACCACGAACATGGAACAAGCCCCAAATGCGGCGGAGGTAGCGCCCCACCCAAATGAGAAAGTCTAGACGTTTATGTCGCGTGACGTGGTGATTTTTTTTCACTTGGTGGATGACGACTATAATCATAAACGTAACCGCACAAGTATACAAAAGATATACGAAGCAAATGAGTCAAATGGCCTGCAGCAACATGGATAAGCACATAAGGCAATGTAAGAAGTGAAGAGACGAGCCCTTCATTTGTAGTTGAGGAAACCCTAGTGACAATGGCGCCAAGGCCGAGCGATACGCTCTGAGGGGTGGCCATGGTCTCTCCCCCTCCAGCGAGAGACCATCATAAAACACAGGACGAGACTCTTACATTGAGATTCAAGACAGGATGCGTCCCAAATCGGTTTTGGATAATCCGACCAAGTGATCTTACTTTTATTATAGTATACCCCAGTTAAGCCATTTTAAATATTAAAATAAGTATATATCTAACAGTTCAAACTTTCAAAAGGTTAACTGTGATTTCACGAAATTTTTCATTTGTTTCAAATCGAGACCCTTGAAGTTCAACTCTTTCCAACCGCTTGATTTTCTCCCTTACTATGTAATTCCAAGCTTCGATACCAGGTAAAATTCCAATGTGTGCATGATGGGAAGTGTCAAACCTTGTAGACATTTATAATAATTTAAAAACGCGTATTTTACCTACCAATTTATATTCTAGAATTGATTTGTTGTTTTCAGCAAAAATTTCAAAATCACTTCGTCAAACGGATGGAAACATGCCGTGCGAAATTATGCATGCTTATGATATCATGTTGAAGGTCGGTTGGCCCGATCTTATATGTTGTAATTATAGAGCACGCCCATAAGGCAAAGGTACTTCATTAGTATATTCATATTATATATGCACGTATATACAAACGACGCCCGTCAATATGCAAGTGGAATCTTGCTCCCACCAAGCCGCCACCGGAGCAAGCTTTCCGTGAAGCTTAGGCATGTTCTCATTAAGCCTCTCTCTCTCTCTCTCTCTCTCTCTCTCGCCTGTGAGCGAAAATGAATCTTCCCTAAAATCTCAGCTACCCTTCATTTTCGTTCTTATCTTTTGGCTGAGCCTAAAATCTCAGCTACCTGCAAAAGACAATGTAGGCTGAGCCCCATATTTGTTCGCAAAAGAGATAGCTCTTTATTCTCTCTCTCTCTCTCTCTCTCTCTCTCTCTCTCTCTCTGGGTTTGGCGTCTTCCTCCGAGATTAGGTCAATTTAGTTTGGCTCGACGTGCGCCCTATACCTGCCGAATATCGGACATAGCATCGCGTCGAGTCCTTAATATGGCCTTTCTTAGATTCACTGTCAGTGGGGTCTCGTGGTTCTGGACCAACCTTCGAGTTCGAGTGGGTACTCAGATTCGGCGTCGGCGTCCATGGGAGGTCCTCCTTTTTCTCTTTTCCTTAAGAGCATCTTCTCTCTCTCTCTCTCTCTCTCTCTCTCTCTCTCTCCCTCTCTCTCTCTCTCTCTCTCTTCTGTAATTTTTATTTCTCGTGACTCTAACGTAATTCGTACGGAATTTAATCTGCATATTAAAAAAGTTGTTCATCATCTGGTTATGACTAACCGCTACCCAACATGTCTGGTAGAAATCTCACGTTGTGTTGGGGGGACTTTTTGGAGTTTAGACTAAAGAGATAGAAGAGCGACTAAGCTGCATGCATCGACGTACGTGGTTCTTTCATGGTAAGGGACACAAAACCGCACCAAACAAAACCCTCTTTCCAGATCGAGAGTGCCCGCACATGCAAAGCCCAACGCACGTACCAGAAAGTCGCGATCGCGTTCCGTGACGAACTCGTCCTCTGTGCGGGGAAACTGACAAAGTGGGAGAGATGCGGACGTATCCTCTGGTCCGATTTCATTGATTTTTTCTAAGCTTACCTTGTTTATCTACTTCAGTCCATTTGAGAATGGAGATGGGTCTCTCTCTCTCTCTCTCTCTCTCTCTCTCTCGTCCTTTTCGTGGTCGAGCCAGCGACTCTTTTCTCATTAATTCTTCTTCGTCTCCACTCGTGAGGGTCATCCATCAGGTGGACCAATCCTTTCTCGAGGAGTTTGACAATGGAGAGACTTTGAGATGATATTATTGAGGACTGATTAAAAAGGGGTTGCTGAGGATTTTAAGTCATCGAGAAAAGTCACGTGGAGTCTTTCTATACAACGCTTTCGTTCCCCCACTTGCATATGAAATATGGGCCTCAAGACAATGAAATGGATGAAGACACGTACGACTTTCACCTACTCCCATTTCCTGGAATAAGCTGCAAGAATCCTCGTTAAATTTCTTTGCAGAACCCCCACGCGATGCACAGTAAGTGGTAACTTTCTTAGAGTTTAAGCATTCGGATTGATCTAGATCGACCCTCTAATTGCCACGTGGTTACTGAGCTGGGATGGTGTCCGGTGTGATTTCAAAGTTGAATTCCATGACATTACCCTCGTATCAATTTTTTTTTTTTTTTTTGGAATTGGCCCGGAATCGTAACGTGAGAAGGCATATAAGGGACGCGTTTAATATTCGATGAATGATCTTGGAGGGTCGCAATAAAGTTTGAATATAAACGTGGAGGACATTCATCAAAATCATAGTCATTCACTCGTCACTCTTACGTTACACGAGACCACTTTTCTTAGCAACCGACTATAACCCAGGTCGATTTCCCTCCCCGTGGCAAAACTTCAACCACGTTCTTCCCCGGAAATTAAGAACACATCGGCGACACAAGAGAGACTCAAAGCAGTTACAGCGGAGATGGGAAGCATTTATGGTGAAAGCATCGACGGCACATTCGATGAGATACATGTGCACAGCATCATTACTGCGTTCATGGAGGATGGGGACTGTCGACCGGTACTCAAATGAGATCGACTTCAGAACGAGCGGAAGGCAGCCCAAGAACAGCCAAAAGAAACTTCATGTCCCACTTTCAATCAAGACTTGGTCAACTCTACCCCGTTCCATCCCCACACGACCTCTTGGGTCGTTTCTTTGTTCCTCAACTCGCACTCCATCGCCTTCCTAGGACCACCCGATGCCGGTTTGTACCTCTTGCAACGCCTCCATATTCCAAGTACCTAAGAAGTCGCATTCCCCACACCGGAGAGACAATTGACCTAGCAAAAGACTTCAATGTCCATCACGTTTTTGTTATTTTTCGTTCCGTAAGACGGTTTATTAATGCGGACCGTTCGTCTAAAATGTTCAAGGACCTTAATATCCACGGATGCATGCATCTGATACCTTTCGTTATATATCCTAGAAATTGCCGGTGATGAAAAATAGCGCGCTGATATTTAGCAAGTTGTGACGACCCAATAAAAATCAATAACTCGACCGGATATTTTTGGTCAAAAAAGGTTATGAGTATGTATTAATTATTTCATTTGGTTTCTCATTTCGAAGCGATGAGATTTGCTTGGGCTGAAAACAATTGGGTAGAAAGGTCCGGCCCCTATCCCAACCCGGGCTTGATCGGAGAGGATTATGGACCTACCCATACCCGATGGAAAACGAAACGGGTCTCGCGAGTTCGTCCAACTTCGAATCGGAGCTCCAGCCCAGCCCAGTTCGTAGGAAATTTAATTCACACAGTTCGGATACGGCAAGTTCTCGCCTTCCTGGTAGTGTCGGCCCCAGTTCGTGGAGCGGTTTGCAGTTCTTTTGAAGGTTTTGCATTCATCGGAAGCGCAGAAGCAAGCAGCTCCCAATCCCGGAAATGGATGAGGTGATCTTGAGAAATCCTTGTCTGTTTGCTTGTTCGTATGTTTTCTTTTGGCGACCGATGATCGTCAAGTTGACTCAACGAGTCAAAGTTGCGATGTATCTGGATAATCATCTGGGAAGATCTCCTGATGGCTAATGGCTTCATCGCACCATAAAATCTATTAATTCGGCTCTGTTCGATCAGGCGACGTGTACTGGGTGACGGTTCGTTGGAAATTGATGCAGTCATTTTGGATTCAGCAAGGTTTTTCTAAGCAATATCCATAATTCTTTACTGTTGCGTGCACTTTCCTTTTTCAATTTCTGCATTCATCAGAAACTTCAGAAACTCCGATTCGCGGCAATGACGGATGTGATCTCGAATCCTTCTCCGGTTGTTCGTTCGATTTTTATTTTTTCTTGTGACAATGATTGTCAATTCCGCTCAAAGTTGTGATTCCTTTGTTTTATGACCTGGGAAGTTCATGGGAGAGTTACTCGCCTTGATTTTATTGGATCATAGGATCTGTTTATCCTTCTTGACTTAATTGATGGACAGAGAGAACATCCACGAGTAACTATGAGTGAATCAGGAGATCTCGTGTCTATATATATTGGGTTGTCACGCATTGCCGAATGCTTCGCGAGTTGCATATATCTATAATTCAATTTCTGCACGTGTTCTTCTGCATTATGGAATTCTCATGGTCACGTCCTTTGAATTTTTCTTACTACCCTTGAAGTTTATGTAGCATCTGATTATTAGTTACATGGCCTTTCTGTCTCTATCAGTGGAGATCAATTTAGACAAAGTATTGATATTTCATATTGTGGAAGATTGTTGCATAGCATTGGCCTTTCTGTCTCTATCAGTAGAGATCGTTTTAGACAAAGTATTGATATTTCATATTGTTTAAGATTGTTGCATAGCATGCTTTTTTCTCTTGTGGGTTCATTTAGATGTTCATCATTCGTCGTTCTTGGGTGATTCAGGATCATATGGTGCAAGTTCTGCAAACATCTTCATATTAAGCACCCAGGCATTTGTGCGTGAGGCTCGACGACATGACGAAGGAGAAGGCTTCCTAGGAGAAGGGACAAAAGGAAGGGGCTTGTGCCATCAACAAATTGAAGCACTAAGCATTATTTGGTAAGTTAGACTTCTCTGCCACACGATCAAACATGAGATTACACTTTGGCTTTGATCTGGTAAAGGGCTAACTGTTAATTGCTCAAAGAGTGCTCTCCAGTGACGCAGTGCAATGCAAATGAGACTCTAGCTTGTATGCCATGCTGTTTGGATTCGGTCTAAGCACGAAAAATTAGATGAGATGGCTCCTGGAGCTGTACTGCTTGCATGGAAAACGTGTTCCTACGTTTTTATGATAGTTTGTTGTTTGTTTGAGGCATAGATAGATGGAGCGATCTATTTGAGTTCTTAAAGACCATTTCACCTTTGTCTTGGAGGAGTCCGCATAACTATTTCTGATCTTTTAAGAAGAATTTCTTTTCTCACACTATCTTTTAGTCCACGTGTTTTTCTCCACAATCTGTTCGTAAAGACTTTTCCCTGGCTATATTGACAAAAGTGGTCATGCTTTTTATAATTCAGCACCCTATTTTGTTTATTAACTGTTCCATTGGTTATTGTTGCATCTCCAATCTCATGCTAAATCTCTAGGCAATTCGAGCATGTAATGATGCCAGAGTCTATCCATAATTCCACAAATTTCCAAGCCACCTGTTGTCCTTCATCGGATCCTAACGTTGTCTAATCAAGATATCTATACAGTTACCTATCTAAACTCATATGGATGCGAGTTTGACAGCAGTTCGGTTTATTTCCATAGCCAGAGCACTGCGCTTCACCATGATCCTAGCTCTGGCTTCCACCATTCTGATGCTATAAATGGCGAATAAAGCTTAAGAAGATGAATACCGACTATGAGTGATTTCAGCTTAACGGTGTCACTAGGGTGTCTTCTTATTTGGCAGGGCAGTGTGTTACACAAGAAGAGGCGTACAAGGCATTCCAAGTTTCGAGTAATCTCAAATGCGGGAAACCCATTTCCGACAAAATAGTGTCATCTTCAAGGGGAAGTCGAGTTTTGGAGTACTAGATTCCGTTAAACCCGAAGACGCGCCAGCACCCGGTCCAGTTGTTTCTGGATATTTGAATCTCAAGAGAGAGTGGTCAAAAGGAGCGGTCTCGTCCCTCACCATCAACAAAAGAAGAGGCGGGACGAGAAGCCAGAGGCCATATCAGAGGAGGAAGAAGCAACACTTAGAGCGAGAGAGAAGGCTGTGGAAGAGAGTCGCAGAGAGGGAGAAACTGTTGCTTGGCCTTAAAACGGTAGAAGCTGTAAACGAGAGGGAATGTGCTTCCCCCACGTTGATCAATTTCCTTTCTTTCTTTTTCCGAAATGATTCGGGCAATGAGACGCCATGCCTTAAATCTACCGCCATCAATATTCGTGATAAACATCTGTCCTTGTTCTCTCGACTCTATAACAGCGAAAATTTAACTCAATCATTGCTCGACAGACCTCAGCCGGACCTCAATTTTGCATAGTTGAACTAATCACGGAAGTACACGATTGTCATCCAACATCCATTGCATTTATCATGGTCATCACGAGCTTGGGAATGTCTAGGCGGCTGGACCAACCCACCACCGTTTCATTGCGGTGTGTCGACATTTCCATTTTCCACTTCCACACCGCATGAGCACGCCTGTCTGCAACTGGCCGGCCATTCCCACTCCCGTTGACCACGATTCCAACCCTAATAATAGGTAACACATAATACTTAGATATTCACGCTCACGAGCGGTGCCGTGGCTGATGGAGACTTCGTGTACATGTTGATATTCTTTAGGGCTTTTCATTCGTGAATGCTAGTGAAATAGGAAATACACGAAGTCATCGTCGTAGTGTTGGATGTATTTCTATGTATTATGGCCTAAACAATGCCTGGAGATTAAATGTGCAGATATGGCCAAGGCTACAACTAGACTCGTGTTTCATGTCTGGTCATGAGAGATTTTTTTCGTTCAATGGCCATTGGCCAATTCAATGACCGTAGCCCAGTCAAAGCTCTTCACCGCTGACTTAGCAAGCACATCTTGCATATCTCTCACGCTCTCTCCCTCTCTCCCCGACGTTCACATGATAAATAAGCCTTACCTTCACCCATCACAAGCATCATATTCCGTAACACTCAATAGGAAAAAGGTGGGTTAAAGCCATGGCTAGATCCCTCGCCTTTCTCTTAATCGCCATCGCTTCCGCGCTTTTAACCTTATCCCCGTGCGTAAGCGAGGCGCGCGGAAAGCCGTCCATCACCTCCCTGATCCCTGAAAAGCTCTTCGGCGACATCTTCCTTCACAAGGACGATAATGCATGCCCGGCCAAGGACTTCTACACTTACGACTCGTTCGTGCGAGCCGCGAGTTGCTTCCCGAAGTTCGGCTGCACGGGGAGCGTGAGCACGCGCAAGCGTGAGATCGCGGCCTTCCTTGCGCAGGTGTCGCACGAGACGACCGGCGGGTGGGCAACGGCGCCGGACGGGCCATACGCGTGGGGGCTATGCTTCAAGGAGGAGGTGAACCCGCAGAGCGACTACTGCGATGCGAGCAGCAAGGAATGGCCTTGTTACCCGGGCAAGTCTTACAAAGGAAGAGGACCCATCCAACTGTCTTGGTAAGAAACCGTGGCCTCTCCATAACTAGATCTCATGCATGCAAATCGTCAAAAGCTAGGAATCTCTATTTTTGGAATAGCGAGCATTGGCGAGAGTTGTGCTGCATTTGGGTAATCAAAGAAAGCAACGATTTGTTACGTGGCAGGAACTACAACTACGGAGCCGCCGGGGAAGCGCTGGGCTTCGACGGGCTGCGGAACCCGGAGATAGTGTCCAACGACTCGCTGGTTGCATTCAAGACGGCGCTGTGGTTCTGGATGACGGAGAGGAAGCCCAAGCCCTCTTGCCACGCCGTCATGGTCGGGCAGTACCGACCGTCCATGTCCGACCTCGCGGCGAACAGGACGGCCGGGTTCGGGCTCCTTACCAACATAATCAACGGCGGCCTGGAGTGCGGTATCCCCGACGACGCGAGAGTCAACGACCGGATCGGCTACTATAGGAAATACGCCGAGCTGTTCGGGGTCGACACCGGGCCCAATTTGGATTGCCAAAATCAGAAGCACTTCTAGTCAAACAAACGGAAAGGACAGAAAAAAGATGATGAAGATTAGTTTGTAACCATGACGTCTGTCTTAATAAAGTCTTCAACATGGTCCTTGTCGGGACAAACGGTAAATTCCAAGAGGATTGTGTTAGATGGGAGCTGACAGAGTTCGAATCGCGATTCGGGTTCTTTTTGTTCCTGATCTCTTCGTCCCTGGCTTGGTTCCATCTTTAAGCTGTTATTAAATTTATCCACTGTCATCGATGGAGACAAAAATTCATTAAATCTAAGTGGAGGCCCAACTGCTCCAGTGAGGAGTTGACCTTGACGGTGGATACAAGTCTAATGTCCGTCCCCCTACAACCTCCGAAAGGAAAAAAAAGAATTCTAATGACTAACCAGAGAACTTATTAGGAAAGGAGGCGTATTTCCCTAAAAATTGCAACTTCAGGATCTATCTCAATTATGTCCCGAACTAGTCCCAATTCTACGCACGACTCCAAATATCGCCTCTAGTTTCTTCAAAAATTATCAATATTAGGATCAGTTAAATGTTCATTATTAGAACTTGTTTATTCATCGATATCCTCTCTTTCGTATGGAGTCAAATATATTTCTTGATATTGGAAATCTTGAAAAAACTAAAGGTAATTTTTTAGACATATTGACAGATTTGGTAGTAGAGTGAGAGTTCGGAATGGAATTGAAATTAAACTCAAATTTGAGGGAATTTTACAATAAATTAGCCCCCGAATCCAAACCAAGAAGAGTTGACCTCTAAATGGACATAGCAATCAGCATCGCAAGACTGGGCTTTGGTGTCTTCAACAGAGAATGTTTCCATAATGAGAGAAGATACCCCCTTCTCTCAAAGAAGATAAGGAACGCCATAAATGGAAAAGACTTTCAACCTAAATTTAATTTTTATCAAAAGCAAAGTTTATTTGATAGACTAAATTAAAAAGTAAATTTGGCTATCCTAATCGTAAACATTTTAATAAATTATCAGTATAGCCATTTCAACCAATTTTCGACCAAAAATTGCTAATGTAAATAATGACCGTCCTGCACTGCATGATCAACGTGAAAGCAAACAGTTGTCTATCTTCTTTTTTGAAATATCAAAATATTAAAATTATTGAAAAAAAAATTATCTAAGTTAGAATCAATAATGCCGGTAGGACAATTGACATCTATAATAGTGATTTCCAATCAATTTTGATCGAAATGATTATATTGGCAAATTGTCAAAAGGTATATAACTAAACGATCAAATGGAATGCTTAGTAATTGAATTAGCATCCATACAGTCAAGAATGCACCTAATCCAAGTGGACAATTCCCACTCTAAACTCGAGAAACGCCCATTAAGAAATGGTTCCAAAATATTGAAGCCGAAACTACCTATTTGTTCTATGGACCCACCCTAGAACTAGACTAGATCGGTGGTCCAATTCCTAGGTGGGTCCATGTAATTGGTCCCACCACTACCGTAAGCTTAGAATTTGCAAGATGCAATGTTAAGTAGGAAATCAATCGTCACCGATATTGTTCACTTTGGTAGGGGATGGAGAAAGGTATACAATTTTCGACTTGTTGTTAGAAATTAGTTGAATTGTTGTCATGACAAGTATGGGACCCCAAGGACTTTTTAGTACTACAAAGTGTAGGAAGGCTTTGAATAATTGAAACCGCATCGAGAATGCCTAGTTTCAAAACATTGGCTCCCGTTATTATCTAAATTGGCAAATTCTCCTATCTCTGTCCGTTGCTCATTAAATGAGGAGCGTGGTAGAGAAACTAGACTTGTGGAAACTAAATAAAACAGAAACTCAAGAAAAAAGAGATGTGAAATCTAGATATCTAGTATTTATGTTCAACAATATAATGTGCAATGCAAAATATACTGAAAATCTAGGGTTTTCATTTTTCTTATGTATATATATAGAACCGTCCAGTCCAAGGTGGACAGTTCTACTCGTGAACCGAGAACTGAATCAATTCCCTTCAAAACCATCAGTTCTGAACTAATCTAGTTTGGTTCAAAGCAATTCTTAATTTCTTTTGCATATGAAAAAAAATTTCACTTCTTGGTAGACAATAATATCATAAGCCGTTCCTCCTAATTGTTTTGAATAAAAACATATTTCATATCTAAATTATCCAATACAAATAACTTTTAAATAGGTGTTCCCTTTTCAATCAATAAAGCGAATTTGAACGCGCGCAAGTGGCACCTCTACGATATGCATACCATCGATAGCTTTCACTACAATCCTAAAACGAAAAATGCAATCAGCAGCTAGTTTTATCAATTCCTTTATTTTTCGGTTATGTTCGACGCGCTGACTTGCAAAAAGTTTTCCACAATTTCGGGGCTCCGACGTGATTTCGAACGAATACTTGATGCCCGAAGCCCCACCCGACCCACGCGTTCCACCCGGGGAGTCGTTCCCTTGATCCATGGGCCTCTTAAATAGGTCGGCGGGCCCCAAGAAAGCTCCGCGCATCTGGTCTTCTGTGGCGGGCTTCGTCGTGCACGATCGATCGAACGGTCAATCAATCAAAAAACGAGGATGTCACTGAGTCTGGGGACCCCACGACAGGACATCACTAATCCCATCCGACGGTCATCATCCTCTCTCCCTCTTCATCTCTCTCTCTCTCTCTCTCTCGCGGGCAATCGTACAATGTAACGCCACGCGGGACAGACAGCCCCGAGGGAGGAACATGGTCACGTGAACCACGCCCCGATCACGTGAACGACACCGTCCCCTTTTTGTCTCCCACCCCGCCCCACCCCCACGACCCACCTTTGATCATTTCCCATCCCGAAGGGACCGATCTGACAGCCCGACGCCGCCCGCCACCTCCCACGTGGGGCCCTCCCTCCACGTGGGCTCATCTCGTCCGCCAGCGAGGGGAAACTCATCTCATCGCAGTCCTCTCCCCGAACTCAGGTTTTGTCGTCTTGCGCGTCTTTGGCGCTTGAGCTTGAGCCGGACGGTTCACAATCCCCACCTCCAAAAGAGAGGGGGGGACCGGGACCGGGACCGGAGAAAGAAAATTAAAAAATAAAAAATAAAAAATAAAAGGAAAAGAAGGAGGAAAACGAAAGTGATGTTCATTCAAAAGGGGGCACGGTAGCACCATTATCATCATCTGGAGGAAAGTGAGCGCCGAAAGCGATGGCCACTCCAGCGTCCGTGTTGCTTCCTCTTTTGTTCGAACGTGGGAGAGGAGATGGAAAAGGAGTCCGTGCCCCCGAGCCCGCGAGTGATCGATGAGGAGCCTTAGCGTTTGACACACGTTCGGCGGGTGACTGACCACTAAAGACAAACGGGATTGGAAATCTCCAAGATTGCACCAATTGTCACTTGCGTCCAACCCGACCGACACCGGCCTTGTTTGTGGCTGCTCTGTACTTCGAAGCGTGAGTTTGTGCTGCTTGGGTTAGCCCTGCATGTCGACTGGAACACGTTAAAACCACAGCTCCAGTACCTCCACCAAATAAGAGACTGACTGGTAAAGATTTCTTAAGAGGGAGGAGTAATAAGAGAAACCCTGCGGTTAAAGTCAAAGAGGTGGGTGGGGGTAACGTCACTTCCTCATCAGATCACAGATGTGGGCGAGATGGGATGGGCCCCAAACAAGTTAAAAAATCTCACGATCCAACCCTCCACACTTCCCAAGTATCAGGGGGGCGGAATTGGGATTTGTATTCAAAACGAGCGTGTCTTAGTTTTTAGCATCTGCGAGTGGGGTCCAACCCAAAATCAGGATTAGATCTGTCACGGTCATGGTCACGCTTCACTTACTCGCTTCCATATAAAAAATCCTGGCAGGCTCACTTTCAATATCTCGTACCCCCGTGGCCACCTTTTCCTCCCTTCCTTGCGTTGTTGCTTGTCGTTCTTTGAGTGACTGTTGAGTTGCTCAGGACCGTCACCAACTCCAGCCTCCGCCTCCATCTGGCATCTCCCCTCCTCTTCCTTCCTTCCTTCCTTCCTGCCTTCCTTCCCCACGCGGATGCTAGAGGGATACGGAGCCCATCGAGGAACGTCGAGTGGGACGAGAAGTTTGGCTAACCTAGCAGCCGCTTCTATGTGAGTTGCTTTGTGTTCTTGACAAGTTGTGACCCATCTTCGCGCCTCGATCATAATGTTCTTCTCCTTCTCTTTCCCTCGCGTTGTTGATGTTTCGTGGTTTCTTGAGGCTGTGCAGGCCGGACCATGAGTTTGTGGAGCTGGTGTGGGAAAATGGCAGGATTGCGATGAGAGGAAGCACCCCACCAAGCAGATGCATCATCTCCAGCCGCTCTGATGACGGCAAAGTGGCACACAAAGCTCCTGACCCGAGCAATCATGTGAAAAATCCCTTCCCAGGCGACTTTTGTCTGCGGGACTTTGCAACCCGCAATGGCACGGACTCTTCTGCTCCAGGCAATGCCAATGATGATGATGTAGCTCCTCCTGATGATAAGAATAGGACAGATGTGGTAGATGCTGCTTCCAGACAGGGAGCTGCAGATCATCCGGTGTCATCAAGAAATGAATCCTGGTTCATCAGGAAATCCTCTCACTCCACGAAGACTGGCGATGACGGTCATCATCGACCGCACCAGTCTCCCATGCAGCAAGGCCGAGATTCGGCTCGGTTTGAGGAATCACGATTGTGTCCAAACCCTCATCTGTTGTCGGGCGATCACTACTCGTCGAACGCGATGGTGTTGAGGGAGTCGAATTCTCTCAGCAAGCCCAGTAGCACAAACTTTTCCTTGTTCTTGCGGCGCCCTATTGTCCTTAGGGCAAATGATAGACACGCAACCGAATTGCCACTGAGATTACCAACCAGTGAAGATCTCCCCCGCGCAGAGACAAAAACTGACAAGAAAGCAGGCATCGGAGATGCCCAAGAGGCGCCATTGACTGAGCCAGCCGCGGGGTTTGGAACACGAACGGATTTAGTGGATGATAAGGCGAAACCGATGTCCACAGATGACAAGACTTCAGGAACTGCTTTTCCTGATGAATACTCTCAAGTCCTTGGCGGAAAAGACAATTCCCTCAAGAACAGAAAATCCAACGATCAATGCCTGGATCCATCATCGACCATAGCAGCAACAGGTACAGACAAAAGAATGCCCAGTGAGCGACACCCTTGCGACCCAAAACCCGTTGCATCATCTTCTGTGTGCTCGTGGCAAGCTTCAAACTATCTGGCAGGTACATTGAAGAGGAAGCACGAAGACTCCGAATCGACATATTCAGGTGAAGTAAGTGAGGTCACCGGAATCTCCTTCCTTCCTGCGTGCTTTCCCGACATCCCAGATGACTTATGTGACCGTGGTTTCCAATTGCGACTTCCCTGCAGGATGAGGACGATGAAACGGAAGACGTGAAACCAACAGTACCAACTCGAAGCAGAACAACAATTCACAATCTATCAGAAAGAGTAAGTGCCTTCAACACAGAGAATTAATAGAGCAAACTGATAATTGATCTAACCGTTACATGTTACAACAGAGACGCAGAAGTCGAATCAATAAGAAAATGCGCACCTTGCAAGAACTCCTTCCAAATTGCGACAAGGTTGGTATCAATTTCGATTCGAATGAATAAAATTAAAGCAACCGTCCACATGATCCCCCTGCATGATGGGCGAACTGTAACTCTTAGCAAATACTTGATGATCACATCCAGCTCATTCTTTCTTTCTCTGAAAATAAGGTGGATAAAGCTTCTGTTCTGGACGAGGTGATCGAGTATCTAAAGACCCTTCAGCGTCAATTACAGGTAAAAAGGATTTCTTCGGAGGCTGCATGCTAGTGCTTTAGAAATAACACGGGCAACGGTTTATCCTAAACTTTCAACTTGATGCAGATTATGTGTACTGGGTCGCCGCTCTTCATGTCTCCAATGATGTTACCCCCAGGTCTGCAGAGTATGCACGCACGGCATGTGAGTCAACTCCCACTTGGAATGGGTATGAGTATGGGCGCAGGAGCTGATTCCGGCGCATTTCAGCTCCCAATCCTGCCTATTTCTGGAGCCGCCACTTTGCCTCAGAGTAATGGAACCGGCATACCTATGTTCGGGGTCCAGCCAATTCCGTATCTGCCTTTCATTCCAACCCTAACGCGATCAATTCCAGCTGTAAATGTTTCTAGAACAACCACTGCAGTTGAAAATGGGGAACCTGCGGCGCCATCCGGCAACAGTAATTTAATCCACAACAAGGAATTCCGAGAAGCTGGAGGTCATGTCATGCGTGCCGGTAAATGCTTGTAGAGAGGCATTTACTCTGCGGACAATGTCTTATTTCCCTCCAGGCAACATTATACATGCAGGAAATAAGCGGTCTCTCGAAAGCAAAAGTCTGCTAATTTTGTTCCCAGTGAGAATGCTTCCTTTGAAGAATGGACGAGGGGAGAATTTGAAGAAAGTAGAATTCACAACATGCTTTTTTCCAAAATGATCATTCGCCGCTAATGTACTTTACCGGACTATAAAAAATGGAGCTTTTCTCCTGGTGACGTTGTTTGACAGTCTGACAAAAGAAAATCTTTCATGTAAACAATGGCTCTTCCCGAAAAGGAAGAGAAAAAAATCAAAAGCTACAGATCTTTGCTATTCGTCATCATACTTAAGCTGCATGCAGTACATTGGTCATAACACATCCAAGCCTGCTGATATACTT
This sequence comes from Melaleuca alternifolia, assembly GCA_019926035.1. Classification (NCBI taxonomy): domain Eukaryota; kingdom Viridiplantae; phylum Streptophyta; class Magnoliopsida; order Myrtales; family Myrtaceae; genus Melaleuca; species Melaleuca alternifolia. The sequence goes on along the minus strand of JAGKPW010000723.1, from coordinate 202,657 downwards.
GAAGGCACAATATCAGAGAAACTGTACATCACATTACCCTGTTCCAAACTTCAATTTACTATTGGATGTCAGACCAAATGCATCGCGCTAAAGAGAATAATTACAAAAGTCTCAGCGAGTTGACCATCCAGTGAGCTGAAACATTGACCAAATTTATCATTGATGAAATCTTTGTAAGCATTACTGCTTAAGCAACTTCAGCTTCAAACTTGGAACCTTTACGCTCCTCCTCACTAGCTCGAGGTGCAAGATCGTGCCCAATTTCCTCAGATGCACCGGCTGCAAGTTTTAGATTTGAAAAGGCATCACTTAGAGATGCAGCAGATTCTGATTCATCTGCTTCTTTAGCATCATCTATCCGATCGCCTATCCGAGAGTATTCTTTCCCAACTTCCAACTCTAACTTCCTAAATTCATCTGCGACATCCTCATCCTCAAATCTGCCAGATGAAGTTGATTCTGTAAGCAGGAAAGAAGACAAGTTAGAAAAGCTAAACTTGAACCGACACAGACCATAAGTGGGAAAAGGGATATCATATACCTAGAGCCTTTTCAACTTGCTTTTGGAAATCAATGCTCTCATCAATTTGTTCCAGACAAAGTTCAACTTCCCCGACACTGATCTTGTTTTCCTTAATGGCCCGAGCTCCAATCCGGATCGCTTCTGAGACCTATTATCAGCAATTCTACGTGTTAGTATTTATAGAATTGTTGAAATATTAAGGGAAACAGGATGATCTGCATATATCCCCAGTCTCAGTCGATGGTTCAGCATCACCTAAATATCAGATACCTTTTTTGTAGATTCAGCATCACAAATAATCTGAAGAACTTCCTCCACTCTGTTCAAGAGTGTAGTGCATTTTTCTCTGCTCTCAGAGGCCAGCTTCAACTCCCGTGCATACCTGAGAGCAACTTTCTTGTTTCCAGCTTTCAGAGAAGCGGCAGCTAAACTTCTGGTCCTGCAGATAGATATCAGAAAATAACATTAAGTTATAAAAAGATTGATGAGTTGTGCATAGAGCAAGCTCCTACAACTGTGAGCCGAAAGGACCACACACAGTCGAATCATTAGGCCTAAAATCCCAATGAGCTGGGGCAAAAGAGATATGAAAGGAAAAAGGAAAACTGGAATGCAAGCGAAAAACGTTTCCATTCCATTTATTTAAATGATGCCAGTCATGCATCAGTTCAGATACTTGATTTTACTCCAACTGTTACTTGGCGAGCATAAAAATTTATGAGATTATTCAACATTTCAACTAGACATGGTGCAGGAGCAATTACTTCTCGTAGCGTCGATCAATCAATTCCAGTTGTTGTTGAAGCTTTTCTGTTGTCCAAATTAAGTGCAAAACGTCATGATCTAGACTTGTGATGGTGGAAACTGCAGCTGCCGTAAGGGAAACTTTAACACCCTGCAAAGGGGAAACTCGTAAAATATAATTAACTCTGCAAGAAGTGAGATATCAACATAACAAGCATTTGAGATACCAATTCTTCCTTCTTGTCTTTGTTGATCCAAACACAGACACCGGCAAGGTAGCTAGTAGTGGAGGTATTTAAAAGATTACAGGCTGACTTGATTAGAAATAACAAAAGTTTCCCTTCATGTATACCTTAAAAAACTAAATTCAATGTTGGTAACTGTATAGGCTTTACGGATAGTACCAAGACGACAACATACTCCATTCTACCTTCAAAAAAGTTCAGCAATTAACCATGCCAAGGGCTATCAGGAAAACAAAATAAGTAATGGTAATACCTCTATAAATTCCTTCTTGTGAATGGACAAGTATTGAGCTTTTCTGCATCCTGACAAGTAGCTCAAAATGATAGATTCTTCCTCAGGTCCTCCACAAATCTCTTGGAACCTTCTCCTCGTTACAATGGATGAAGATGTCCAACTGCTCTCGGATAAGACATTGAGAACATCGCACGCTTTCTCCTAGAAAAATGAGATAAAAAGCATATAACATATTTGAGATTCCATGACAAGATCGCTTTATGAAAACCACTGCCTATTCTGTAGTTTTCAGTGAAAGTAACGAACAGCAGATTTAGGTACTTGTGGATTATCATAAACAAATAAAGATAAATAGATATCAAGCTACAGTATAATTTTCTTGACAAAGAAAAGATGTAACTGAAATAACTCCAAAGCCAAAAACAAAGAAAACAAAACTCCCCTCCGCTCCATCCTGCAAAATGCAATTTCAACAAGACAGATCTCATAGACCAAATCTTTCTGAAGGTTTTTCTGAAGTGGCTGTCAATAAACACACCTTGAGGATAGCTGCAAGAATGACACTATCTTCAAGTACTGCCTCAGTACTTGACGGTCTGAACAACAGAAGTCTGACTTTCCTCAAAATCTGGGAAAGCTGCCCACTACACGGGTCTCCAAGATCAGCTTTTCGGAGAACATCACCTTCATCATACATCAAAGACTGAAAATGAAGAATAAAGACAACCCACAAGCTCTATCACAAAAACTTCCAAAAGACACGCACAAGATGCAGAAACCAATGCTAAATCTACTAAAGAGAAGCACAACAACATATGGGACACAATCCGATAAATATTGAGCATAGTTCAACTAAAGCAACTCAATGCTCGATAAGTCTCAGCAAAATTAGAATGCTTGAATCACAAATTTCCCACAGTGGTTCGGCAATTCCATAAACTATTTGATTGACTGTCGGAATCGCACGCTACCAAACACGAAAACAATGTCGTCGACACCATAGCTATGCACAACGTAAAATATGTTTGCTGCTAAAGAATAATCCGTCCCCGGAAGCTTACCAGAACATGATCGATGCACAGAGGAGTCAAACCGCCGCGGTTAAACCATTCCTTCGTCACCTTCGACAGAGAACAAAGGACGCATCAATTCCCAGTCAAGCAATCCGCCCCCAAAACAGAAATACCCTCATGTTGGATCATCCGCAAAATCCGGTCTTTCCCCCCAAACCAGCAAACCCAAACGACGTAATTGAACGGACCTGAGAAGGTTCGAGGATGAGGAGGCCGAAGCGACGAGCGATCCTGAGAATCAAGCCCCTCCAGAACTGGTACCTGGGTTCCCAATCGGGCCTCTGGCCGCTGAAGGCCTTGAACCGCGCCGCCGCGACCACTTCGTCGTCCCAGTCGGGGACTTCCCGGCGTATGAACTGAGCGAGAGCGTCGCGATCCACCATCTTCCGGTTCGACCGATGGAGCTCGATCCAGGGCGGAGCGTCGTCTCGCGTGCTCGTCGATTTCAAAAGCAATTCACTTATCTATTATTGAAAAACAAAGTTACATCAAAACACATTCTCATATCCAAATGAAAATCATCATATTGTACGGAACCAAGGTTCAACCTACTTAAATTTTTTAGAAGAGTAGGCTACTTCATACCTAAATACTTATTATAATAAAGCTTAATAAAAAAAATTGCAATGACCTTTGATTTAGTTCCGAAATAGTTTGAGACCTGAATCGTACCACCAAAAAGCGACTTTATTTTCGAATCGCTTTTTGCTCGCTCTAGTTGAACAGCTCCATAACTTATATCTAGATCTCGATCAGGAAATGCTGATCCTAAAACACTGGTAATGATCGAACACTGAGGGAAAAACTGAATTTTGATGGGTTTACTTCTTAACTTGGTGGTAAAGGTGTTGTCGGATGCTGATGTAAAATATCTAATATGAGGTTCCCAATATTTTTCAGGGAGAAGTTTAGGGTCAAGAATGGAAGAATCTGCTCCTGTGTCTATAAGAGCAATGAGGGAAATGGGGTTTTCATGTTGAGAGACAAAGATTTGCATAGGGATATATGGTTTGAAAGAAATGGGTCTTTCGTTGGACATTTGAATAGATGGAGAAAATGATGGAGATGATATAGAGTTATCAAAGACGAATATACCTTCTTTTGGAGAATCCGAATCCGAGCCTTCATCTTCACTGGTGTCTGAGAAGGTTTGGATGGCACAGATAGCCTTTTCCGATGGTTCGTCTTAAAATGGATTCAATATCATCATCTTCAAGAGATAATCCAGTCTTGTGCTGAATAGAGTCTACCAGATTCATGCTTCTCTTTTTTGCTTGAGGATAACTTTTTGCAAAGTGGCCCTTTTTTCCGCAAATGAAGCATCGATTTTTCTTTCTTCCTTTTTTCCCCTTGCTATTACCCTGGCGCCACTTGCTCTTTCGGAGAAACTTCCATTTTCCTTTCTTCTTCCGATGTTCAAAGTACTTCTTGAAGTGCTTCACCTTTTTGGTTGGACAATCGCAAGAAGAATCTTTATGTCCGCATTTGATCTGGAGGCCTGATTTTTTACAAGCCTTGTCAAGCATTTTGTTATTCTCCATGAATTCTTTAAATGCTTTCTTAATTTCTTGAAAGTGTTTGTTGAGATCTTTTGTTTGATAAGAACAACACTTTTTTTCAAAAAATTCCTTCCTTTTTTGCTCTAAAAGGTCTTCCGGTCGCCCAATAAACCAATGATGTAATATCCCGATAACATCATTGAAATCTTGGGAAAGGAAAGTATTTTGATCAGTAGGAGAAATAGCTAACCACCAGTCCAATAAACTTCCTGTGAATCTGGAGGTAAACTCAAGGAGTATGTGGAACCGATCATTGTTTGGATCAGTGGCCTTAGCATTCATCCATGCATAGAATTCTTGTAACCTATCATGCCACTTGTGATAAGGGATATCATCAAGTGTGAAGATAAGTCCACCAACAAGTCTGCTAGGCATGGATGTGCTGTGGAAAGAGTGTTCTTCCGGTGTTTCAACATGTGGTTCCGGTTCCATCATAAGCACAGTTGGGACTTGTGCGCTTCTGTCTGGCAATTCACATGAGATTCTTCATCAGAAACCTTCCCTGTTAATGATATTAGAGAATCATCTTCAAGTTCAGTCTTGGATGAGATTATGGCCCGGGGTTCTTCGCTAGCCATAATTATGCTTGACCTAGCTTGGTCTCTAAGGAAAGATTCAAGAGGATTCGAGATCATGTGTAAGGCTTGATTAACAGGTGGATCAGAATCAGAGTCTGAAAGGTCAGGAGATTTTGGCTCTTCAAGTTTGGATTTAGCTTGTTCAGCCAAGAATCTTTCTCGGATGGACTTTGCATCATTTTTTCGAGTTGAAGCAGGCTGTGATAGTCCAGAGAGGAGAGAAGATGCTGATAAGGGGTTAAGACCTTTTGAGCCGGAGTAAAAAAGACTTGTTAAATAAAAAGATGGTTTAGTCCATGATGGGCCAAACAAGGGATCAGCTGAAGAGGTAGGTAGCTTGTCTTTGTTGGACTTGAGTTCTTCAATTTGCTTTCTAAACCTCTCGATTTCCTTATTCTGGTTATCAAGATAGTGTTTGGGCCTTATGACTCCATTTTTCATCTTTGATAATCTGGCTTCATAGTGCTGAAGAAGTTGGGCCAGAATTTCTGCAGTTTGGTCCACTCTTTGATGAACTCGATCGAGCCGAGTCTTGACTTCCCCAACCTCAGTTTTAACTTCAGCAACTTGAGTTTGCAAGGCAATAAAACTACTGTGTTGTTCAGTCCTCCAGGTTTTGAGGGTTCTATTCTGAACCAGGGCATTTTCAGTTTGCCAGTTGAGAACACAGTCAGAATGGGTTGGTTCCTTAACACTCCCACTCGCACCAGCAGTAGTCAAGTTGGGTATCTTGGTCTGGTGTTTGTACCCAGTTGGGCTAGTAAATGGTTCTAATGGGGGAAAATCAGCATCATTAAACATACAGATACTGGATGGAGTGGCTGAAGGTGTTTTGGCCGGTTTGCAAAACTGGCGGATATAGGGATCACTGTTTGGATGCTTTTTTACCCATTTGAGGATGGGCTTATAACATGGTTTAACAGGTGGATCTTTTGGGGAAGGAGGGTATGGTGGTTGGCAGTCTGTTGGAGGAAGAGAGGGGTTTTTGGGAGAAGATGTTCCATAAGAAACTATAAACTGATACTTACCTCAATCTTCTCCAAGAGGGCCAACAGTGGGATCACCTTCAAGATATCTCTAATAGAGACTATCTTTAGGTTTTTTCTTCCTCTTCCGTGAAGATGGCCTGTCATCTTCCTCATAATCATCCGGACTTAGGCAACTTTGGCACGTACAATTAGGATCCCAAAAACAATGACCTGTATAAGGGTCTTTGAAATAATGGATCGGCTTCCCCTCAAAGTCAAACAATTGAATTAACTCTTTTGGATCAGAAGAATTGCTATCCTCAAAAGAGTCAAAGGCACATGGTGTAAAAGTGAGAATGGTAGGGAAGATAGAACTCTCTGGCTTTTCATGGGAGTGATCAAAAGTGATGTCTACAGAGCCATCCTTCGTTTTTGTGAATTTTGACTCTGTGGCTTGGATCGGCATGGCATTCTTGTGGAGCTTTTCATAGTTAGTCACCCAAGTATCTGGGAGGAGTTTGACTAACTCGGATCTGGAAATCTGGTGAGGAACATGAATGCATGACGGGGTCTGATTGCTGTCCACCGTAATAAACAAAGCATCCTCTATTGGAGACAGCTTCAAGTCCACAGCATGATTTTGAACTCTATACACCATTTAATAGTGTAAAGTGGCAGCAATAGAGTCTGGTGTCTGAGGAGCACCTGTGATTTGTAACTAAACCTTCAATGCATTCAGTAGGCGAGGGTCGGACAACACCATGTTGAAGTTGAGGAATAGAGTGACAAACATCGTGCCAGCATTAAGAGTGATCTCCATCGTTCCTATGCAGGCATGTTGGTACTCAAGGAATTGAGTATCAAGAAGGGCCATGCGGGTAGCTATTAGAAGGCCTTCTCTGCCATGAAAAGTTAAAGCAAGGCGTACTATGCCAAAATGGAGATGAGTATAACCTTGAGATTGCCACTGCTGCACAAATTCAAGAGGAATTTGGAGATTTACAAAGTGCTCTTGCTGTGTAGCAGGAATGGGATGTTGGTCAAAGCGAGTGGATTGAACATGTTCTTTAACATCTTTGGGAGTATGGTGGATGAGTTTTTTGATGGAGCGGATGGGGGAAAAGGACGATGGTTTTGCAAAGGCAGAGTAAGGGTTTATTAATGGAAGTTGGGTACTAGAGATCTTGTCATCTTCACTTAGGTAAGTAACCTCGTAAAGATAATCAAGTTTGGAGGCATTGGACTTACGAAATGCAGGGAGGTCTAATGAAAGAGGAGCATCAACTACTAAAGGTTGCGGATCAAACATACTGGAAGTTGTTCCTCCTCTAAGAATGGATTCTCATCATAGAATATTGATCTTAACTCGGTTTTGATGATGAATGGCTCTGATACCAGTAAAATTTCACTAGCATTAACATCTTATATCAATTTATCACTGTCTTGTCGCTCCAACACTATATCATAGAATGCAATAGGTTATCAAAGTAAATGGAAAGTAATAGTGGAGAAAGTTGTTATTAGATTATGAGATTATCACAATATAGCGATAGAATCGGTTAACTTTTTTCAAATATAAATTTAGGTATGACGGAACCAATCAACACATATTTTCTTTCATTAAACGTGCTCGCTCTTGGTTTCATTGCGTCATGGAAGCAAAGACGTTTTTGTTTCGAACTCGTAGAAGCATAGATGCATGGTTTATAACGGTTATTTTGGACTCGTGGGTCTTTAAGTTGAGTGACTGCATAATGCCTAATGTTAAAACTAAAACATAAGATTGTTTTTTCCTTTTTCGAGTTAGAAGGCTATGGATTTAAATCGTGCAAATGCGTAACACATAGAGATCGAGGCTAAAGCACAAGGTTATGTGTTTTTTTTTTCCCTTCTTCGAGTTAGAAAGTTATGGATTTAAGCCAGGCGAGTGCATATCGTCCAATGATCGAAAGTAAAGCATGAGTTTATTCTTTTTTTCCTTTTCCTAGTTCGAAGGTTGTCGATTCGAACCACGTTGCTGGGTAAACGCCCAACGATCAAAAACTAAGTATAAGACTGTTTTGTTTTTCACCTTTTTGGAGTTGGAAAGTCATAAATTCAAGTCGGACGATGACTACATGACGCTGAACGATCGAGACTAAAGTATAAGGTTGTTTCTTCTTTTTTCATGTTAGAAGGTTTTGAATCTGAGAGGGTTCATAATCGACTGTGAACTATCCCAAAGCGCGAGCAACTCAGATTTATATCGACCCCGGGCATAACATACATACGCCATTCCTCCAATACTCACCCTCTCATCCTGCGTGCACTATAGTCGCAAATTCCAGCCATTTGGCCTTGAGCCAACCGAGATTTAGCTGTCGGATAAGAAGCCATAAATGGACCGACCTGTTTCGGGAAATTAATGGTTGGATAAGATTAAGCTTATCGCTTGCGAATTTGCATCTTATGGAAACTAATTAACTCGGCACTTCGAGTTTCTGACACATTCCTTAAGAAGAACATGCAACGACACTGCACGCAAGAACATCATGGCTGTTTTTGGAGCGCGTTCGAAACGAAGGAGACGAGACCTTTCGACTCATCGCCCTCCGCCATGCACGCACTCTCCAAGAGAACATCAACAATCCCTAATGCCTTATCAGCGACTTCGAATCCCTATCTGTAAAAACCCTAGAGATTCTACAAAATGGCTAATCCTATTCCTAACGCTTCTTCTTCAGTGCCTCCTCCACTTCCGACGAATCGACGGACTCCGCCTCCTCCTCCTTATTTTCCGCGCACGCTGGCCTCTCCGACCAGTGCCTGCGGCTCCGTTTCGGCGCCGGGGGGCACTTCACCGGCTCCGGGATCCTGTACTCCTCGCCCGTCGGCGTCTTGCACTCTTCCTCCTCGGGCGGGAATCCCCCAACGCCGTCGCTTTTCCAAAATTCCATAGGGTCTCCGAAAGAGAGAGGAGGCGGTGGCAGAGGCGGAGGAGAATGGTGGGTCGCGGGTGGACGAGGCGTCAGTGGACATGTAATGCTCTGGCCTTGCATGAAGGGGCCATGACTGCGTTGGACGCTATCGCTGGCGAGGGTGGTGTTCGCGATCTGGGTGCAGAGGCTGTCGATGACGGACTTGGGGGTTCTTGAAGAAGAAGAAGACGCGGACGACGTAGGAGAAAGGTTTGGCGGGCTGGTCTCGCTTTCCGACGCTTGGGCAGGACCGGCCATGGCTGCTGTCGCGAGGTCTGAACTGAGATTCTCGTTCCCTCCTTCCTAGGAAGCAAAGAGAGTGAGAAGAGGGTAAGGAATTAAAAGAAGGAGAGAGGAAATTTGATTGGTGGAGGCGAGTTGAGAAGTCTGGCCTTTGCCCTTTCATGTTTTATTCTCGAGAATGTTCAAAATTGCCTCCTTAAGCCCTCATTGCTAAGCCTCACTAAACACATTCCAGATATTTTAATAATTTTAGCATCTAAAGCAGCAATTTTACAGAAACATACGACTATTTTTAAGAAATTTTTTTCGCAAATTTTTTTTAATATATATTTTTTTACTTTTGATTAAGTCGGTCGGTGTTCTGTCATTTCTATTTTGTTCAGTTAAATGTTGTGAATTTGTCAAGGGATCCGCTCTTAGGGGCCGTCCGATTTCAAATCAGTCGGCCCTCATTAATTGGGTGGATTTTTGTTTTTTTTTGTTTTTGTTAAACCACAGCCGTCCGATCAGAATTGGATGACTGTGATTGGAAAAAGGTGACAGGTGACCCTTTTTCTAATTTTTTTCGCGATATCTTTTCTCTTGTATTTAGTGGAAGCAAATCGCCTGTTGTGCGTACGACACATAGCAGGGTGCTGTGATCTGCTTCCCAGCCGTCCGATTACGATCGGACGATTAGGAAAAAATTTTGAAAACTTTTTATGTAAAATTCCAACCATCCGATCTTAATCAGACAGCTGGATGAGGACATCATCCTGCTATGCTCTTGAGCACAGCAGGCGATCCGAATCCGTATATAGTCTTTAATTACCTACCCCAAAAAAAGGGGTCCAAAAAGGAGAGTATGAGACAGTCAAGTAGTTATCCCAGTCATACATCGCAAAACAGATGGCTTACGTGGTTAATAAACCTTAAAAAGAACAACCTTCTTACTTTTGACTCTTCACCATCCCAAGTCAAAGAACGAAGTCGTTTACCTCGGAAGATCCAAATTGGGCCACCTTCGTATGGTTAAGTGGGCTACGGCCCAAGTCCTAATTAATTCACTTCCCATTTGCTCTTAACTCGCAACAGGCCCCCCTCTTCGGGAATAATTGCTGGAATCCTTTAAATTCTTTTGCGTTAGATAAGGCAAATAATAAAGAATATATATATATATATATAAGTGGTGTTAGCAAGTCTGTAGGGTAGCAAGACCGTGTGGACCCGACATTGGTGCGATTCGGACCGACCCACAACAACTTGGCTGGCCCGGCCCTAACCGATTCGTAACAAAACTCGATTAAGGTTCGCAATTAATCGGCTGTGCATAATAATTGGCTGATTTCGAAGGCGAATACCATTAACGGAACCTAATCGGGTCTAATTCGACACGGCTTTGACTCTGGAGCAACCGGCATTTTTTTGCATCAAATAAGGATATTCTCATTTATGGCTTTGTTGTTTTTTAATTTTTTCGGGTGGAAATAAGGAAGGCTTCATGAGATTAGGATATATAGTCGGCATGTAATTAATTGGCATTTACAATTGTAGAAACTCCCAAAATCTCTTTGACCGCCCATTCTCCTATTCACGTAATAAGGCAATCGAGCACCGTCCAACAGTTACGTTATAGCTCGAGCTATTGTATCGAACATGGATCGTTATGATGAAAAAGCTTTAAGGATGAAGTACAAATAATTCTACGTTCAAATTACTTATTTAGACTTCGATCGGTGTCTTACCTTATTAATAAGACGAGTAAGGTATTCCATAAATTTCAATTTACCTCTCCTTCCTCATTGTCAACAAAATTGAAAAAAAAAATGTTGCTTAAGCGCCTTACGATTTCAGGTTCTAGCTCCACCTGGGGCTTGTAATAGATGCCTAGGGATAATGATAAATTTATCATCTTATTTATAAATGAGAAGGGATACAAAGCGGTCACTAGAGTCGGCAACGTTATAACATCGAACATTAGGGAAATTATCCGATCAGCCCTATTACTATCATATGGATGCCAATTTAATCCTAAACTTTCACATTTTGCTAATTTAAACCTAAACACGTGTGTCAAATTCCGATGTAATCTTTCTAGCCAACTTATATCAGAAACCACTGACGTGACAGTAGGCCACACAAGATAACCGACGATAATTAGACTACTACATCGGCAAATCGGGTGATAACTAGATCGCAACAGTAGAATTTCCCGCAAAAATCTAGAATTAAATTTAACGAACGCATGGTTCGCAAAACAAGAGGACGCGATCAACCCAATACTCCATATGAATTAACAATCCAAGTGAAGGAGGAGGGGGGGAAGGTTGAACGGGGAGAGAATCAATCGAGCATGCCTTCCTCTAACGTGGTCGACAGGACTAAACCGAATCTTTCAAAAGCTTCAGTAGTAAAAAGGATGTCTAATTACCTCCGGAGTGGAGATCAGTGATGTAATGTGTGATGAAATGGGCCGTCATTCCCCACTACGGCCTAAAGTTAAGACCTTAATCATGATTTGTGAGATGATTAGGGGACAAATCGAATGCCCGACTTGACAATAACGGTGAAATAAGCCACGACACAAAGTGCTCGTTTATAAGGGACGGAGATCGGAAGCGCCTCCCAATAAAGCGACGGGAGGATATCATTACTTTCGTCACCCCACGCTAATGTAGTTGTTTTACAACAACAACAACAACAAAAAAAAAAGCTTTGATTTGACACGCCATCATTTGAAGGGCGAATCTCCTTCCCCCTCTCCTCTTGCCATGTCGCGTTTAAGTAAACAAGCTTAGCCGTGACTAATCCTCGGCAATAAGAGCGTAAAAGTTGTCTTGAAGTATTTGCATTGTTACCTATCGGAGCCTATGCGAAGAACGAATGAAGGATACGCTGGGGGCAGTCGAGCAGCGAGTCCACGAACCTTGGAACTCGGCTCGACTCAGCGGACTCGGAACACTTCTTAGGGTTTCGTGAGGAACCTATCATGAGCTCGCGTATTCGTCAACATGTTTGTAGAATTTTATAGGAGCGCCGCTAGTAGTCTTTAAGTTATGATATGAAGGCATTATTCATTATTAATATTTTATAACATGCACTTTCATGCATAGGCCCGATTTTGACTTAAGTTTAAGGCGTGGAAGTATGTCATTAGGAAGGTAAATAGAGATCTTGAAAGATTCCGTGTAAATATTTTAGAGTTTTCAAGGGAGGAAGAAAGAATCAATAAAGACTACCTTATTATTCACTTGAATTTTTATATCAAAAGTATGCATACCTAAACGATATGTATAGACAATGAGATAAACAATCTTAGACAATACCCGATAGCAAATAATATCCCTAATGTCTAACGATATCACTAGTAATATCCTCTAATAGGAATATCTCTAATCTCCATAAATAATACTTCATCACTCCCCCTTGAGCTAGAGCATCTAGCTTGCGTGTGCAACTTTCTTTAAGAGTTGGTGATCATGTGCTCTGTAAGCTGGACCTTACACTAAACAACCAAATTTGACAAGCATCGAAGCAACGCATGCTTAGAAGGTTGACATATCTTTCTCATGAAACCTTGATAAAATAGTGTGGAAACCCAACTTGAATTAGGGTAAACTAAATTGCATCGCCCCATGATGCTCGTTTTTGGCTCCTCAATTAAGGTGTGCTCGACTCTGCCGCTCACAGCTACCTGGATGCTTGATGACATCACCTCACGTTGCTCACCTTTGGATGTTCAATGAAGGTGTGCTTGTATATATGACGAAACATCGCTTGTCAATGATGCTCGCAATTAAAAGAGAGTACCGCATAACAGCATAATAAAAGAAGAAAAGGCTAGGTTTGATTTGATTCCGTCTCTCCTAGTGGCTCTAAAGTTTGCAAGCAAAAACATGCTCGACTATAGTTGAGATTGTCCCTAATCAACTATGGAAGGGGATGGTGGTCAGCTTATAAATATGAAGAAAAGTATGACTCTTTGAGTTAACAACCAGAAATCACCCAATACTAGTATCAAAACATAAGTTCATTGCGGTTTCGAGTTAGGTCCAATGTGTAAGGAGCAAACTATCGAGATTGTCTCGTGTCGGTTGTATAAGAAGTTGATGGGGAAAAGCATCCTTTGAGTCATTTTTCCTAGTGATTGCTGAGGTAGCAATGTGCATAGTAGGTCAGTTGATGATGATTAGATCGCCGCGTCAATAATTGTCAATTAAAAATCGGTGGGATAAGATTACGTTATAATTTCTCACAAAAGATTTAGAATTGAATCTATAAAATAAAGAAAGTTTAGGACCGATTGGTATCCATACAATAATATTAGAACTGATCAAATAATCTTTCCGATAAATGACCAAGCGAGATTACAAGAATACATAAGATCTTAATAAGTTGGTGGGCATACATAATGGGGGCGTGACTTTTCAAACCCTTCCCCTCTTCGTAGGTCAAATCAATCTCTCTCCTCTCTCTCTCTCTCTCTCTTGGAATTGGGTAGAGTTCAACTCGTGGAGTTCATCGCTTTGACAAAACCGAGATTAGGGCGGTGATCATCATTACGGACAAAAATATCCCAACGAAGCGACGAGATTATTCAGAGAAACGTGTCTTGCTTGCTTTTCCAAAATACCAAAGGTGGGGTCTTCTCATCGAGCGTCCTTCTCTCCCATCCCCTGTCCACATCGATGCTCGTCTTCAAACATGATTGGCGATGTCTAATCCCCATTGTTTATCCTCCATTTTTTTTCTCTAAATTCACTATTTTTTTATCCTTATTTCTTTATTTAGGTTTTGTGGAGGGATGGTTGGTACTCCTTGTCAATTGTTTATGGAAAGTGTGGCGAGGCCCCAATTGTCTTCAAGGACATAAAAGATGGCGATTGCTTCCGATTTCAACATGCTTGTCCATTGGAATCTTCGTGATCGTTATACATATATACGTATATATATGTGTGTATTGCGAAAGGGTTATCGAAGCTAGGGTGACAACCTTCTAGTGTTAATCTTGTCTTTAGGGGTTCAGGGTTTTAATTGAGAAATTGTTTGATGAGCGAAGATGAGAGCTCTTTCCTTACTAATGGAAGTTAATCTTTATATGCCATCCCCATCATCTTTGGCATTCTTGAAGCTCGGCATCTTCTTCGTTCTTCTTTTCTTCAATCGAATCGAAAGCAGGGCGAACATCGAAAGATTATTCATCTCCTTTTTTTTGTCAAAATATGAATATGGTTTCCATCTTCTATTCACTTCTCCTTTGAAAGGACATCGTGAAAACATAGATAAAGAAAACGACGTTGTGCACGAATGGTTTTGTGAGACATATGGATTGGAGAAATCTGACGATCGTAATCAAAGTTAAGGACGGCTGGAATGTCCAAGGTCGTGAAATTTTTCTCTATACCGGCGGCTTATGTTCTATGTTTTCTTCTAAACTTTATTTGAATTTTATGCTGAGTAGATTTTTTCCTTATAAAAGAAGAAAAAAAGAGAGAGTAGAAAATTGTTGAGAAATAACGAAGCTGCCATCTCGGAGGGGCAATCATTGTACCGTTAAGACGACACAAATCCCTCAGGTGCCTTTGGGGCCCCCCACCAATCCTTGTCATGGCCAATGCTTTTCTACTTCGATCCTCAAAATCAAACCCGGCTGCGCTCCGGCGAATCGTCCGAGTTCCCTCTTCGCCAGTCGAACCCGCCGACGGAATTCGAAGCCGGCACAAACCCACGTCCTCCTTCCGGGATACCCCTAGCCAAGTAGGGAGATCAATTCACGTTCCCCCATCGCGATTACGAGATCGATCGAATCATTTGAGGTGCATGCAGAGCGCCATCATCGAGCGGAGCTCGGAATCATTTCCACCCCCCTCCCCTACGTTCGCAAGTCAAACGAGGGGGAGAGAGAGAGAGATTAAAGGCTTCTAGATCTCCATCATCATCACCCTCGTTGCTTAGGGTTTCATACAAGAACGAACGAGGGAAGGAGGGCAAAGCTCGACGACCCTTTCAAGGAGGCATCATCAAGGGGGGAGCGAAGATGGTCGATTGGAAAAAAAAGTCAAGGCCTTCCATCAGTAAAAAGCGAAGCGGGAGAGATTATGTCGTGGATTCTCTACGGGTGGCTTTTCTTTGGGGGCAAATGGCGGTAATAATAATGGTGGACATTGGACAAAGCTCGAGTGGGTTCGTTCCCGCGGAAACACTAGACCGAACAGTGCATCGATAATCAAGTGTCTTCGGGTAAAGTGGGAGCTGCCGACAGCTACTGTGGGATGATGTCATGCCTTTCATGTCCCCCTCTCTTTAATCAATGAGTTAGACGAAATTTGGAAGGGGGGGAAACGAAAAATCCGTGCATCGATGTCCAGAATCGGTTCTTGTCTTCTTTTTTTTATTTAGTTTATTCGATACGATTGATGAATAATTGACAAATATTTAATACGATTTTTAGATTATATAAAAATATTCGGTATAGTCTTTCTATTAATTTGAATCAATGTAGCTTATTGACATAGTTTTCAATTCGTTTAATTTCAATGGTGAACATAAAAAGAAAGTTGCGTGGATTATCTAAGTAAAAAAGTTCGTCTCTAACTCAAGATATAACAATCAACATCATTAAATAATGGTGGAAATGTTACCGTCCCAATTTATTTATTTTTTTGCATCTTTTAAAGTAGATGGATATGTTGACTTATTTTTTTTTAAACTCCTGCTTGACATATAATAATTCATGACATCCAACATCATCCGAATTGTCATTTGAGCAAATGAAAAGATCTCATTAAATATTTACGAATAGTTCACGGATTGTATTGAACAAATTAAAAACCTAAGCATGACATTATACTTCGGACCAAAATTTACGAAATGCATGTGTCTTTTTCCCTCTATTCTTTAGTCCTCGCATTCAATTGCGCCAACTTTTCTTGTTCCGAACTTGTTGATCTCATTTTAGGGATTCGTCTAAAGAAGAAAATTACAAAAAAAAAATGAAAGAGAATTATGGGACCACAACAAACAATTTCGTATAATCCCCATCAGACGTTGAGGTTGGCTCGTCGAACTTGATTGCGAAGTCCTGTTTTATTCTTGTTTGGCTCTAGCCTGCATTGGGTTGCCCAAGCAAAAACCTCTGAATAGGATTGAAATTATATTGGGCAAGGTACAATATTTCAAAGGATCAAAGATGAATAAATCACATGACGTGGTTAATCGAGAAGTACGCCATCTAGTGACGCTTTACCATGGCACTCAGACAAACGTAAGGAAAGAGTGGCGAATGCTTTTGGCTATGGCCAGACCAATTTCTTAGCTGGTAAAGATGAACATGAGAGACGGCCAGACAAGACTATGGTAGAAATTGTCGAGCACCCTGATCAGCCACATGGTGGCGGCGATCGGAGGAGCCGACGGTGGTCACGACGGAGCTGCGGCGGCGATGGAGAAGCAAAGCTGGGAATGAACGGAGCGATGTTGTACCGCAGAAATGTCCATAAATCGGTTTTAGCCTACCGGGCCATAGTAGTGCCCATTCCTTATTTGTTGTTTCGTTGACGACGTGATGTTCGACAAAGAAATGCTTACTCTACACCAAGCTGAGAAGACGTAAGCACTTTCAACACCATTTTTTCATAATAGAAAATGAAGGACGTTCAAAACCCTAAGGACGACGACGGTTGACGATGAACAACAGCTCATGCGCTCGGGATAGGAGAAGCTGGCGAGTTGTATATCAGGAGACGGAACGAAGGACAGAGAGAATCTTTACGTGATTTCGGTCTTTCTTATTTGTTGTGATTGTCGTGTTTGTAATCTCTTCGAACGTGTGAAAACATGGGGAGGATGCTATACATACAAAGGTCGCTGCTCGTGCAGTGCCTTGCAATAATTCTTACATGCGGACAAAATTATAATAAGGTACAAGAAAGATATCTTTTCCGATCTTGCACTCGAGCTTCCCTGGATCAAGAACCCTCACAAGAGAGAGAGAGAGAGAGAGAGAGAGAGAGAGTATCGACCAGTGAGTGCTTAGGTTGTGTGTGAACACGCGAGAGCTCTTGCCCTTCCTTCAGGTAATTAACTTTGTAAGAACCCCATGGGATCAACATCATTAGATTGATATCATGGATCCGACGCTTATGTAGTAAACGCTTTTCCACTGCGGGAAATGCCTCGCACGGGAAATCTTGGCGAATCGTCCTCGGTTTACCGAAGCGTGGCGGAACCCCGAAATGATTTTACATCGCGCGATCCTGCTACATCCGGCGAATTTGGTCCGTCTTTTTTCCGGCACGAATCGTGACTTTGATTTCTCGATCGTACGTAGAAAACATGGTGCAAAATCGATGACTTATGCCTCTTACTTTTCTGTAATTCCTCTATTTTTCTTCTTTATTTGTTCGACTAGCGAAAGTGACGTGTTCTTGAAGAAAAAGAAAACAATTTAAAGTACATTGGCACTGTATGAGCCAGCACATGAACGAAATTGGCTGGCCCGGAGAAGGCCAGGTCATCAATCGAGACCGGACTCGTACACGAGGTAATGAAAATTCAATGATTGATGGCTCGACTCCCCCCCTCGTGTTTTTAAAGTTCATCGAGGAAATACACGTACGCACAAGGTCGGCCAAAGAAAAATCACAAATCTATGATTATCTCCACAATATAAACATGAATTTCCGATTGCGTATCCTCGAGGAATCGCATCGTTTTCCTCCTAATTTTCCAATCAACGTGACTTGTATCTTCTTCCCGTCCCTACCAAAGTTGGACCATCCGATTCCCCAATTTATTTAATTTGTAATCGCCCCTCCCAATTTTCCAATCAAGATGACTCCCATGTACATGCGGATGGTTTTGCATCTTGTAATGTGGAAAGGGATCGATGCACCTCATTACAAAGCGCTCATCGATCCTTCTTCTAATTTCCTTAATGAACGTCTTAAGGACACCGGTAAGACCTAATTTTTATGGGCCGGTGTCTACTCTTTTATCTAGGTCTAACCTTGGCATTCGACCATTGTTAGCGGTGAAGTAGACGTGAATTCTCACGTCGGCGATGAGCCAGGACTCGAGGATTACTCCGAAGAGCTGGAGCTTTTCTAGCTCGATGGTCTCTTGTCGTCCTCCACGAAACGACCTAAATCCGACGTGAGAATACCCGGGAAAGGAAAAGGGCGTTAAATCCGTGTGCAGTCCCGATCATGGGCGGCGAGGTTACTGGAAATGGCATGAAGCAGCTGCGTTTTGCTACCGTTTCAAACTTTCCATCGCTAAAAGGGCCACGTTCTTTTCGATTGAACACCTTCTTACGAAATTCACGAGGCTCGAGATCTTCCGAGTTGGTGACGCCAATGATTCACGCCATGCATGTTGCCAACATGCACGTATTCGGACGCATGAAGCATCTTTTGCTAATGGCGCGCATCCGTGAGAGGAGGAGAGGTTGTGTTTTTGGAAGTTTGCGGTGGGAAGGGAAAGAGAGAGGCGCGAGTGCCGTTGCACTGAGAGCGAGCGGACTGACGTTCCTTTCAAATAAGTATAAGTGATGTACAATCTGATTGCTGATTGCGCCGAGTTCTCGCGACGACGGGGTTGACCTTGAGCGGACGTGTCTTTACGTACGCATCGGTTGCCCGCACGTGAATAGGGAGAACGATAAGCGTGCTCCTCTTTTCCGTTTATTATCAGGATCTCGTGTCGCTTTATTTCGCGCATCTTCTTGCATGGACATTGCGTCGATGAACCTTTAATGAATAGAAATCAGGCATGTTTTATCAGGACTCCTGTTGATATTGTGGAAGATCAACGGCTGCGATGCATGGGATCGCCCCGGTACTTCTACCTCCAAGGCAGTCGGTGGCTCTCTACTTTTCGTTCCTGCCCTGCACATCCCAGTCAAAGAGGAGGATGACCCTTCATCGGTCGGTCGGCTATAGTGTAGCTCGTATCATGAATCATCCATCGCGAATAATGAGGACGCGAAGGAGATCTACGAGAGAAGACTACACGCAACACGGCGTCAACCTGTGCTCACGTGGTCGCCTTCAGCTGCACTTGCTATTACATCACTCTGGCTCGCCTTCTCATGGATTGTGCCCTGCTTTTGGATGAGTCCGAAAAGGAAAGATAATTTCTTCCATCTCTCCTTGTTTTTCTAAATTGAAAATGGAAAACGTGATGGATTGAAGAAATGGGCAACATCAAGTGCCCTACATCACCAAATGGAAGTATAATTTAAACAGAAAATGCAAAAACCAAAAAGAAGTCTTTACTTTTCTCACGCAATGATGGAACTTTCCCAGCGATCTTTTTTCTGCCAAGTGACTTTTCTGAGTGATCATAATTTGCAAGAGTCACCCAAATTGCCCAAAGAGTAAAAGGAGGGAGAGAGAGAGAGAGAGAGGGAGAGCCCTGAAATTTTCATGGCAAAAGTTGTTGATTAGCCTACAAAAAGAAGCATTGCTTTTACAAGGTATAGTTCACAGCACCGATGAGCATTTCTCAGTGAAAGACATTTTTCTTCGAGTTTAACTCCGATCCCTTCGTTTATGCGCAAACTTTCTCTGATCCCACTTCATTTCTCGAATTTCGTCCGACATGTGCACTGCGCTCCAAACGTTTTAAAGAGGATGTGACGGACTGAATTCGACACATTGTTAAGCATCTCAAAGCTGGGTGTGGGGTTGTCTATGCCCCGTTTCTTTCTCCTGTCTATTTACGGTTTCAGTAGGTGAGGAAAAAGAGGAAAAGGCAAGGCAAAGAAGCCTGCGAGATATTACCAACTGTAAATGGAATTCTGCCCTTCAATCAATGAGGTTTACTTGAATGATGGCAAGGGGGTTGGCTCAGAATGCATAGACACTGCTCTTGGTCTGTGCTTGCTTTTAACACCGTGTCTGTGCAGATTTGTCAAAGTCTCTATAAAACGCCCGTTAATAATTTAATATCATGATTCAAACTTAGGTCCCAAGCATAAGCATCTTTCGATATCCTCTGCAAAAGAACATTATAATAATAAGTATCATTTAGAATCAGGGCCCACCAGCGCAAGCTGACATTTAATCCTCAGGCCCCCTTAACGGAACACTTTGCGAACAAATGTCTGTTTACCCTGATTCTCACGTTCCACAACATTTCGAGAAAAATATAATATTTTCAGCCAAATCCCTCCTTTTTCTCTATGCCCTTGTACAGGAGGAAAAAAAGAAGAAAATGTAAATGGAAAACCAAGAGACTTTGATGCCCATTTTGACTGCGCCTCTCTCGTCTCCAGTAGCTGAAGGGACCCCTCCTGATGTTAAATTCAACTCCCTTGCACAGCTGCTACTTCATTTTCTTTCTCCTCTCCTTTTATTCTCTGTTCTCTTTGTCTGTTTCACATCTTTTTCTATCACACCACCACTTAAATTCTGCTAGGAGCCACCTCTGGTACTGGCTGACATTTCACCTAGAAGTCACAAAACTTTGTAGTCACTATTTTCGGAAAGATTTTGAGGAAACACGCGCACAGAGAGAGAGAGAGAGAGAGAGAGAATCTAGTCTCCGAATGGGAAGGCATTCTTGCTGTCACAAGCAGAAACTCAGAAAAGGATTATGGTCACCGGAAGAGGATGAGAAGCTTTTGAGGCACATCACTCAGTATGGCCATGGTTGTTGGAGCTCTGTCCCAAAGCAAGCAGGTACATTGAGCTCCTTCCTCCGCTTTTTCGCTTTTGAAAAAGTCAGCTTTTGGGTCAACTGTGCAGTTACAGAACAAATGATTCTTGATAAATTTATTTGCAGAGTCCATAGCTTTAGTATCTCTCGTAATTATTTCAATGTGATGGAGTTGGCAGGTCTACAGAGATGTGGTAAGAGCTGCAGATTGAGGTGGATTAATTACTTGAGGCCTGATTTGAAGAGAGGGGCATTCTCACTAGAGGAAGAGGACCTCATTATTGAGCTCCATGCTGTTCTTGGGAACAAGTCCTGCTCTTTTCTTGATAAACCATTTGGCCTTTTTTCCTTTCTTGTTCGATCTCTCTTTTTGGTTGGTTTTTACAGATTCTTTTGTGGGTAATTCACAGGTGGTCACAGATTGCAGCACAATTGCCAGGCAGAACCGACAATGAGATAAAGAACTTGTGGAATTCTTGCCTGAAGAAAAAGCTCAGGCAGAGAGGCATTGACCCTGTGACCCACAAGCTTCTCTCTGAGGTTGAAAACAGTGATGACAAAGACGCGACGTCAGGGCAGACCCAGGATAAGTTCTCTCGAGGGTCAGTTGAATTGCTGAGCCAGCTCAATCCACAAATCTCAAGCTCCAAGACAGCAAGAAGCAGTAAAAGCTGCAACTTGATGACTCCCACATTGAGCAAGGACACAGTTGCAGATGGGTTTGGGAGCAATCACCAAGAGAGCACAATGATCAACAGTTGCAGCTCAGACTTTGTTGATAATTTCTCTCTGCAACAATTGAACTTTTCGTCTAGTGATTCCAGATTTTCTAACCTCTGGTTCCCCGAAACGGGCAAAGCCCTTGGAAACACCATCTTTCCCGACTTCAATTCCAATGTAATATCTACCATATCTCCTCCTCCTACTAACTCTTTTATCTCGACTGCTTCAATGGGCTTCAACTTCAAGCCATCTGATGCTGTTACTTCAGCGAATTCGACTTCAAGTGCTAGCACAGGAACTGCAGATTTGCATAACAGTGGCTCCTACTTCGGGAACAGCTTAGTGTCTTGGGGGTTATTAGCAGATTGTGGCTCGCCAGACAAGGAGGGATCGACCTCAATCCATCCATTGGAAGTTCATCAACCCGGAGACTTCAAGTGGGCTGCTGAATATCTCCAGAACCCTCTGCTCATGGCAGCCGCGCTGCAGAATCAAGCCCAGCAACAATCCAATTTGTACAATCAGATAAAGCCAGAGACCCACTTTCTTCCAGACAGTTCAAGTTCTTCCATGTGGGATCATCTTCAAGGACATGAATCCTTGGACAATTCTTCAGATACATGCGTCAAGGACATCCAGAGATTAACGGCGCTGTTCGGACACATCTAGCTAGTTGAATTATATTAGCTGATGGAGCCTCGCTGTCAAAGCAGGAGGGGATCATTTGAAGACTGGCTATTTGATTGGTGGTGACTCGAAAATTTGCATATCGTTATTTATTACAGGCGTGGACTATAATTTTTTTCCCTTTTTCTCTTTCAATGTACATAGTTCTAATACAAACATTTGCATCCTTTGTCTTTGACCCTTATATGCTTTGGAATTCGAAGGCCATGCTCTGTTTCGGCTTCATTCCTGTTGAAAACAGGACATGATATTGCATCATTCCTGGGTTTCGAATTTGTGGTGTTTTGCATCTAACTTGTACCTCATCATCCGAGCTTGAAGAAGAAGAAGAAGAAGAAGAAGAAGAAGAAGAGGAAGAGGTTCTCCATTTCATGTGATTTCTCTGACCTTCATATCATGATACCGATGTCATCTCGTTTTTGCTTTCTCTGGGGTGATATCAACAGCTGTACTGAATTTTTCCGCAAAGAAATCCATCCAAGCCCATGCTCCAAATATACAAATGATAAATTTAAATCAAAGATCTAAAGATGAATTTTTTTTTTTAAATCATGAAGTAAGTTAATTTAGTACCCTTTTCAAGGGAAAAAAATATCTGCTCAATTCCTCTTCTTTCAGCAAAATGAAGCAGCTTTTCTTTTGGCAAGAAAGAGAGCTATTAAGAAAAAGATTTGGTTGTCCATCACTGTTCTATCACTGTCTTCACGGGATGGTAGACCATGTGGAACATTATCACAGCATCAACACTTTCTATCCCTCCAATTTCGAGATGAATTGTCAAGAAACGGGTCGTCCTTTTGGCTTGCCTGTGATCCAGTACTCAGTTTACCACAAGGCCGTAATCCATGACTACAATTTGAACGAACTAATTAATACCGAATCATTGGTTGCATGACTTGTCGTCTGCTCATCCTTCATCTACATGTCTGCGTTGGGTGGTATCTGTCTTGTTGCTTACGCACACGAAAGCTCATGCAGACGTCGAGAGATAAAAGACAAGCAAGAGAGGAGTCGGAGTTCCTGCACCAACGACGGAACGTGGAGATGCCCCCTGGCTGTCTTGAATCTTTATGAGTCCGTGCGAGGAGATAGCGACCTCCATTTCCATGAGATGAGGACCATATGCGACTTGCACCAGTCAAAAAGCACCGACACCAACGTTGTCCATCATCAAGAAGAAACCAAAGAAGAAGATGGAGAGAAAAAATCAGTAGAGGGAGAGTAGAGGTCCCCCATATTAAGAAGATGCTTTCTCGGTCCACACTTATCGACTGCATTCACAACTCAAAATCAATGGCCGGGGAACTACTAGTCGTCCGCACCGACGTGACGAGTAAACACGTGGAAGATGAATGGTTATCGATGCTTTACATATGAGCTATTGTCAACGATCGAAAGAGTAGTTGATGGTAATATACATCGATCGTCATGAACGTACGACAGTGTATGGTTGACGATTATCATAGCGAAAGTAATTGACAAGGATACCGATGAAAAAGGAAAGATGAGTTCCCGACTGAATTACCGAACGAAGACTAATTAGTGTGCCAAGAAACAGTAACGGTGTTCCAATTTGAAATCGCTCGTGGAAAGAGCAATGGAATCCAGCAGACCATGAAGAAGAGAACAAGGCGCGATTTCAAAGGAGGGTAACCACTAAAAGATGAGATTGTGGCATCATGAGAACATAGCATCAAGATTTTCGGAGATATGGAAGCATCGCTTAAACTGTAGAAGAATTGTTCCCGAGCGGTTATGTCATAGGTTGCTATATATACTAGTGCTCAACTATTAGAAGCCCCCTCACACAAACAAACAATCGTATTATCTTTCAATTCATGTACTGTAGTTATAATATCCATATTCGC
This sequence comes from Melaleuca alternifolia, assembly GCA_019926035.1. Lineage (NCBI taxonomy): Eukaryota > Viridiplantae > Streptophyta > Magnoliopsida > Myrtales > Myrtaceae > Melaleuca > Melaleuca alternifolia. The sequence continues at coordinate 178,614 of JAGKPW010000723.1, read as the reverse complement.
ATCGTCGATTCAATTCCAATATGCTTCTTAGATATAGTATCTAGATTCACATTGTCGATTAAAGGAAAAATTCCAAATAAGGACTCGAAGAGCCATTATTTCTCAAATAAGGGCTTGAAGTGAATATTGTTTCAAATAAACGCCTAAATGACATCATTGTTTCAAATAAGTACCTGAAGTGATTGTAACTGTTTCAAATAAGAGTCTTACCTCACCGGTTCTCTAGCGACCCTCATATTCCGACCGATCAAGGGCATTTTCGTCAAAAAATAATTTTTAACTTAAACTTTAAAAGAAAGATAAAAATCAAAATAGAAAATAGAGGGTAAGGGCTCAACCATCCCGCCTATGGCCATCGCCCCATCGCTGATGGGGCGTCGGCCCTCGACGAGGGCTAGCGACTCCTTACCAGCATTGGGAGAGGGACACAACCCTCTCCCAAACCTAGGCAAGGGCCACCAGCCCTCTCCCTCGTCTAAGCGAGCGACGTATTGCCCAACCCTCAGGTAGAGCCGACGACCCTTGCCCAACCCCGCCGACCCCAAATCTGAGGGTGGCGTGCTTAGTCCGTTCGTGCTCAGTCTTCTCTGGCGAGCCTCCTGTGGACCTTTCAAGCTCGAACCATGGAGAAACAAGTTTGTGCTCTCTCTTTTCTCTCAAGCTCGTCATGGACCACTTTCCTTTTGAGCTCGAACAATGGAGAAACGAGGCGTCCAGATCCTAGGGCCGGTGGGGGCTGAGGCTAGGCAAGGGAGAGGGCTGGCGACCCTCGCCCAGATATGGGAGAGGGTCACAGCCCTCTCTCGATGCTGGCAACCTTGCTAGCCATGTTCGCCACCTCACTATCGATGGGGGGCGACCACAAGTGGGAGGGTTGAGCCCTCCCCTGTATTTTTTTAAAAAAATTTTATCCTTTTTTTTGTTTTTTAAAGAAAATTTTTAAAAAATTTGAAAGACGAAAATGTCATCGTCGGTGGGTGTAATCAGGTCCTTTTTTTAAACCGATTAATCACTTCAGGTCCTCATTTGAAACATAATCCATTCCATGCCATTATTTGCAACGGCGTTCACTTTGTATCCTTATTTGAGAAAAAAAATGGTGCTTCGATTCCTTATTTGAAATTTTCCCTCGATTAAATCCTGCTGTATATTTTTAGCTGTATATCCTGGTTACCGCCCCATTGATTAAATTTCGGCTTTGCATCTTTATACGCTCAGGCTATGTCGTCGATCAATTTTCGGCAATAATCTATATATGGTCGATTCTTATCGAGGTGATTACATTCTCAGGCTTTGTCGTTGATTCAATTCCGGGGCACGGTCTGTGTACATTTAGTTCCGTTTGAAACGAAGCTGTCGATTCCCCTTGTTTACCGCAGATACTTTCGATCCGAAATCGCTGTATAACCTGTCGATTCCGCTAAAAACCGAAGAACAACTTTCGGTGAAGGGCATTTAGTCGCGGATCCAGATCCTGGCGAGAGACCGACGAACCGAATCTTACGGAAAGGAAAAATGAGCAGCGATGCTTTATCACTGGGACATACACACACTCAGTCGAAAGATCTGCAGGGTGTCGACACGCACCCACGGGAACGAAGAGACAATCACCACTATACGCTCGGGCCCCCTTCTCGAATCGTCATCGGATGCGAGCGAGGGATATTTTGAGCCGACTCCTTGTCATCACCTGATTTCCCAGCACATGGTCTGACCTCGTATCCATCTTGATCTGTCGCATTTCAGATTCACACCAGTTTTCAGTAACGCAGAAGTCTTTCTCTAGTCCACGAAGTCGAAAGGGATGAAAATTCGAAGGAAGGAGGGCGAGCGAGACCGAGAGGCGACTTTGGAGAAAGCAACCCTCCCCCTCGCGTGATCTTCGGCCGATCCCACGAACTGGAAAACGACAAACGACAAACCATGGGTTTGGTTCTTTCAAAATGAAGCAGCTAATGACGCTTCATCGATTCAACCTTGAGCCAAAAACGACCATGGAGAACAGCATCCCGAAGAAACCCCGACTTGTGTCGAGGACCCACTCCACATCTGTCTGACCCATGAACAGCTCATTCAACTCCCACTCGCATTATAAAGATGCCCATTATTGACAAAGGCTCTTGCTTCCCCAATCATAAGGGTCAAATGGATCGTGTTCTTGGACAAATTTTGCGAATTTGATGAGGATCGAGAGTCACGAGGGTTCACAACCCATCGTTCGTTCTTTGTCGATATGATGGTGATGATGATGATCCCTTTGGGATTCTCTTCATTAGGCAGGGGGGTGTTTGCCAATGGGCCAAAACTTCGCAGCCCAATATGAATGAGATTCTCGGGTCTTGGCCCAGTTACAATCAATCTGGGCAACAGCGCAACAGCGAGAGAGAATCAGTCGTCTTTCGAGGTCTCTTTCCAAGTACCGACACTTCCGAGTTTCTGATTAGAGGTGTGTATTGGTCCTGGTCCAACGCGGGAACCGGACCGAAACAGCTGGTTTTGGGTCGCTTTCGATCCCAAATTTTTGGAACCTTAGAACAACCGAGAGCGGGAGGGACCAGATCGAACTAGCGAAATCGATTAAATGTATATTATTACTTTTATTGAGCAAGAGTAATACATATCATTGGTGGGAGCAATCTCTTCTTTTATTAGTAACTTCACCGTGATTAGTAATTTCCATCGTATGCTAAAATTACTTTGATTAGGAACTTTCGAGAAAGGAAATAAAATTGCACTACCAAATCTCCTCTTACTTTTTCTTCTTCTTCTTCTTTCATATTCTCCACTACCAAATCTTCTTCAAAGACATCCTAACCTAAAAGTTCCATTTATTTCATAGAAAATGAAATTTAAAAACTTACTTTTGAAAAAACGAGCGAAAAAAGGAGAAAAGAAAAGGTGCAAGATCCTCATTTTTGCTATTGACGTTTTACGTCCATCTCCTTTCTTGAGCAATTGAACAGATATTTCGAAACAACCACCCCCACCCACCAAAAAAAAGAAATTAATCAGGATGTCCACGTATAACTGTCTCTGTTCATGTGTGTTTTCTCCAAAAGGACAAGCATTGAAAGAATGTCGAATTTCTTTTTTCTCTTTATAGTCCAAGCTGGATGTGTTTCTCTTTCTTTCTTTCTTTTGGACTTTTTGGCGGTCAAATTAGAAGGGGATTCCAAAGCGAAACGCCTAGACAATATCTTAATAAACTTCAACCACAAGGAATTCCCTTAGCGCAGTGAATACAAAACAAGCAAAGAAACAAAAACATTCCTCGTGTTTGACTCGATATTCTAATCGTTTTGACTCAGTCCCGACCTAGATCGACTAATCATACGTCGCCACCCCGGACCACCATCTTCCTCGAGAAGATCAACCACTTCATAGCGGGGGGCCCTTCGGGCGGTGACCAATCACTACTCGACACGCCGTTGTTAAAATTCCCATCTTAACCCCAATAGAAAAGATTATCTGGAATTTTCGTATAATATAAAATTTCCACGGCGACATACATTTAAAAAACGCTTGCCGACACCTCGAGCGTCGCCACGTCACGAGGCCATTGGCCAAATCGACGGACCCCCGTAAAAAGAATTCAGAGGTCCCGTGGAGAAGAAGATCTCGTGGGGCCCCTCCCGCCAACACCTGATTAATTCTAATCATGGAATTAATGATAAAAAATTTATAATCCCGAGGTCGCGAAGAAGAAAGTCCCCCATCGTCATTAGTGGACGGTGGAGGGGGAAAAGATGAGATGGTTCTTCTGCGCGTTGAGACCGCGGCTAAAAGGATTTGGTCATGACAGCGTTTGATGTTAACGTCGTGGGGTTTTAGCTTGTGCGGATTGAGAATTTGGCCTCACGCGCGTTCGACAGCTTTACTTTTCGTGATGAACCGCTTTGGCGCGCTAAAAATTAATGCCCTCGATTTGTTTCGCGAAAAATATTTTCCTCGATTTCGATATCCGGATCATCTATGAAAACAAGTTTATTGAAGAATTTATTGTTAAATTTATAAAAATTATTATTCCTTTAAAAAAATTGAGGAATCGTTCTCTAAAGTATGACTAGATATCGTCTCTTGAATCAAAAACCCTACGCTTGAACGCGAACACCCCAATGCTCATTCCTAGGGCGGGATTGAGTCTGCTAGGGTCCATGAGGCCAAGCCCTTGTCCACGTAGGCTAGGTTTGAGACATTGATGCTCGTGCATGGGATCTCTAATGTGTCCTCCCAAGTCTATTAGTGTTGGCTTGAGGTCTATTGTACTCGGGCCCGTGTTCATTGAGGCTACGCACATGTCCATCGATGGGCCCAAGCCTTCGACGCCCATGCTGGTATCCATCAAGGTCGAGCCTAGGATCCTGGCGTCTAAGCTAGGGACGAGAATAATATCCGAGTGTCAAGTCCATTGAGGCTAAGTTTGGGATGCCAGTACTTGCACCCAAGTCCATCAAAGGTCAAGCTCGAGTCCATCAAATCCTGGCTTAGCACTTTTGTGCTCACTCTGGATCCTTGATATTTTTGCACGGGTCCATCAAGGGCAAGATTGAGACCCTACAACTCATGCCCCAGTCCCGAGCACCCTAGTCCATGAGACTAGGCATAGGTCGGAGTCCATCAAAGATCGAACTAAAGACCTTGGGACCCATGTCCAATTCCCTAGGTACTTATACATAAGCTAATCAGCACCCCCATAACGTTTTTTTTTGTTGAGGAAAATCAATTTTATCAATCAATTGAATATATTTTTTAATTTATTTTCAGATTTCAATCAAATACGGAGAAATATAATAATTTTCTCAAAAATAGCTTTATGAAAAATATTTATTTAAAAGTGTTGTTTTTTTTTGTAACAAACATAGCCTGTTCATGATGTATTGGTGAGAAATGGATTGAAAGAGGGAAATGAAAATACGAATTTTCATGCATTATCCAGTTGAGAAACGCCTGTTTCAGAGCACATGTGAGGGCCACGTATCCCCTGCATAATTAAGAGGCCGTGATTCTCGTAGAATCTTTGGCTTTCATTGTGGGTGGAAGCATTAATTGCGTTGTTTTGTTTTTTTTGGTAAGGTTAAGTGCGTTGTTTTAGAGACACATTGATTTCACAAATGGTAGAATTGCGATTGAATTGGTAAAACTATGCCTAGCTATTACATGAACTTTTCGACGTATCGTTAGAAGTTTGATGGTTTTGATCCAACCACTGAGAACCTTGCACAATTCGAACTATCGATAACGCATGAACAGTAGTATATTTGGAAACAATAGAGAAATAGCATGAAATTTTGCGAAATCAAAACATGGATTATGCCGTCGGAGGTCGTGTCTGCTTGATGATTGAATCCGAACATAAACTACCGGTGGAGATGAACAAAATGTGCAGAGAAAATGAAAAACTCGAAAGATATAATTAGATGCAATTGGACTTTAGATTCCTACCCTACTATCTATGTTTGTCGAGGCCGGACCAAGGTCCTAAGGACTCGTAGCCCGACCTCTCTTGTCCAAGTTCCCCGAGGCCAGTCTTGGGTCCTCGGCATGTGGGTCGGTTCCCCGAGACGGGGACCCGGGACGCCAGTCACTGGGTGAATCGGGGTCCGGCGAATTGATTGTTAAGAAATATAATTCAAACCGGTCGGCCGGGAAAAATCTTCGGTGGGCGAAGCGGAGACGTGCGTGCAAACTAGCGATGCGACTACTCCTCGCTCATCACTCATCCGCCGGGCCCTCGACAAAAGCTGGCCCGGTTATCGCGACAAGTCAATGCCATCTGCGGTCGGCGACCAGCTGTGCTTTACTTAAAGCCCCGTCAAATCTCCTACAAAAACAAAGTTCGAAAGATATGTTTATGGGGGAATTCCAAAGACACCACTTGAGTGCTGCTGACATCCGTGAGTCGCTCAATCATCAATGCGCTTCTTGAAAGGATCTGAGAAACCACATATGTCTACTCGACCATACTGCGAAAAATATAATTATCTTTTTAATTGTTTTCATAGTAATTCGAATGGCATCGAGTTATCTTTTATTGAGATTCTTTATTTGATTTTATTAAGAGGAGGCCGGTTCTGTGGCGATTTTCAAATAAGAGCAATGTCAATGGAGTACAAAAAACGGGTTTGCTTCGATGAAACTTGATCGATGTTAAAGTGCAATGGCATGAAAAAGCTTTCCCGAAATTTAACGGACGATAAAGTGTACACGACTTGAATATGCAACGTCGAAATTTTCAGTGACAATGATATGAAAGCTACAGCTAATATGCAATGGCAAGATTTAAGCGAGAGCAATATATCTAGAAATTATAGCTCGAGTATAAAAATCGAAAGATAACTAACTGATAACGGGTTTTTGTTGTTTGTTTGGGAATTACAAGTTGGTTATAGACGGCGGTTGATTTTTAAGAAGATTACTCCCTATCTCTATGTTGAAATTAATAACTTCCTAATTCCACGTGCGGTTGCAACAAATTACGCTATCCATAATTTATCATTATCTAATAACACTTATATAAAAGAACTTACATATCCGAAACCATCGTTACTTGTTCGCGATATGTCAATGTGTGTTGTCGATGGCTTCATGATAGATACATGTTGGTAATGACTTTACTACAATTACATTTTTTGGAATGATGGAAATATTTTTCGTTCATCTATTTCTATAAGCAACATAAGTCATTAATTTTTTACGAAAAAATATATTCTCAGGGCCATTCGTTCTCCACAGAATAAATGTGTCCAGATCTCAAGTGTCACTTAATGGTAAGATTTTTATGTTGTTTATATACATGCGGTCTCTTTTCATTTACGAACGAATCCGGATTTTTTTTAAAAAGGTGTCCGATTTTATCTTTTGTTGGCGCGTGAGTCCATCTTCATCAATCAATCTGGAGATAAGTTTTACGCCCCTCTTTCTTTAATATAGGGGAGGGGAGATCTATGGGTTTTAGGGGTTACTTCCTAACGCACTTATTTCCATCTTCGACTGATGAAGATGAAGAAAACCACGCAAGCTCGCACGCAGACTTGCTGTCATCAAAATATCCCCGAAAACGTGTTTTTGTTGGGGGGGGAGGGGGGGAAGCTACGGCCGTGCCTTTTGACGGACGTGACGTGGCACGCGGAGGACCGGTGTCGTGCGGCCGGTGGGCCATGACCCGTCGCCTTCCTCGCCCACACCGAGCCTGTTACGGTCTCCAGGTTCGGTTGGGACTGCGATCGGCGAGAGAGGCTCGGACACCTGTCCGCCCCCCAAAAAGAGAGAAAACGCGGTTTCCGCTGACGTCACCGGGAGCGAGACGGCACGTGCGGCTCGTGCTGTGGACTGCGGTTGTGTAGTGTGTACTCACTACTCGCGGGGCGAGTGTGGGCCTCCTTATCCCTGCTGCCGAAACTGCCCCTCTCGTTCCGGAACGTTCCCCTGGGGTCGGCCTGCTAATGTTGGAGGGGCGATTTTGGTACTGTGAAACTTGGATTCCGTGCAATAGGAGCCCACCACGTGCCGGTTTAACTAAGAGGGGTAATGAGGATGGTTAGTGATGTCCGAAAACTTATCCATTGGGACGTGAGTTTCTTTGCCATGTCACCGGTAATCTCGACTGTCTTCCAGAACCTGCCTCCTTAAACTAGCAAAAATTGAAATCATTAAATCGAGTCTTTTTCCTCTTCGTCATTTAAAATTATAAAACGTACCGACAAATAGTAGCAAGCTCCACATATTATAAATATATGGAGGTTGCACTAGTAAAGAGACTAAATCTATTTATCCCTCGAAATTTTTGGGGCAACTATTTGGTAACATAAATATTGGGATTCGGATATGATATGTCGAAATAGTTTGCCTGTTTAATGTGGTGCGGTCGAATTATCGTGTTCCTTGGCGCCTCTCGAGGCATCCATACAAGGAGAGGGCGCTTGTGATTGTGTTGCTTCACGTGATGACGATGCGTGCAGTAGTTCGATACTCAAGTACGAAATCGACACATAAAATGTTTCATCCGGTTCAAGATATTACATGGACGTAAGATATCCTCTCCATGTTCAGATTCCTCCCGTCCAATTTCAAAGTCATTAGCAAGAGACAGACTGACAGCGTAATCCTCGACCCCCCTCCATTATCATCTCGTGAATTCGCCGCTGTTCTTGTTTTGGGGTTTTTTTTTTCCTGGTTTTGTTGCTATCCTCGTAAATTAATAGGAGTGACAAAATAAAATAAAAAATGGCGCAGAGAGAGAGAGAGAGAGAGAGAGAGAGAGAGAGACCAAAAGAAGAAAAGGGGTCCGAGGGCGCGCACATGTGAAGCAACTTGTCGTCATCGTTCGGCAAATGTTCCTGCGAACTCGTGCGCTCACGTCTCCATCCCCCTTTTTTTTTTCCTTCGTCCCCCTCCTCTCCTCGCCGTACTGCCCCTTTCGAGTGTAGACCCCTCCCTTCTCCACAGCAATCACGTAACGTTTTGTATAAACGCACCCTGAAAATCATCCTTATAATTCAAACTACTAGATGGAACTTCTAATGCCTGCCTAGATATTCCAACCCTTTCCTCAATCTTTCAAATTTAGATAGCAGTAAAGTCCCGATCCAATCAGCCATCTTTATATCTACACATAATCCGTATGAAAGATTATTCAAAATCAATCGATCTTCCCACCTTATATCCAAATCGACGATATTCAGATCATGGCTCAGTTGTCCAGTTCCAAAGATCTAAGCACATAAAATGTCAAAGTTACAAATTTGCGTGAACCGAGCACGACCGGTATGGCCTTAGACCCTACTCGAGTGGTTCTGCCCAGCCCATCTTTCCTAGTCACATATCTCCGAGCGCGAAAATATCAGGGGGGGATAAAGGCGAAGGAGGGGAGGGGGGGGGGGAAAGGCGAAGTCGAATTAAATAGGGATGATCCCAAAAGCGAAGCGCAACGGGACACGTGGCGGGGGGTAAAATCGGAATCCCGAGATTTACCCGAGCCGGATCCCGTATAAATGAGGGGCCGTTGGGAACGCTGCGGAGCCCGTTGCGAGTCTCGCCTTATCGGGAACGGAGAGAGGAGAAACGGATGACTCAGCACGTGCCAACACTACTGCTGCTGATAACTCTCGCTCTTCTCTTTTGAACTCGCTTTTTAACTGCTCTCGCCAGATAAAGGAAAAAAAGGAAGCTGTTCATATCTACTTCCACTTCTCACTCTAAAAAAACTCTTTCTATCTTCTGCTGCTGCTGCTTCACTCTCGCTCTCTCTCTCTAGAACTTCCGTAATACCCTGCGTATAATCGGCCGATCGATCGATCGATTCGCGCTGATCGGAGCTCCGATCGCTCGATCTCACCCCTTTCCCGTGGCCATGGCTTCCGCACAGTCCATCTCGACGATCCTCTCCTCTTCCGTGCCGGAAGACGAAGTCGAGTCCTCCGACGGCGCCTACGACCCTTACCTCGACGGCCAGAACCATAGCCAGGGTCGCGGCAACCTGTCGCGGCTGTCCGTGTGCAACAGCAGCTTCTCATGCGCCGACGAGGAGGAGGAGGAGGACTTGTTCGCGGATTTCTATGGCCACGGCGCCGGAGGAGGAGGAGGAGCGGATGATGATCCCGGCGCGGTCGAGGCCGGAGCCGCGGCCGTGGTGTCGAGTTACTTGTCAAGGTTGTCTGTGGAGAGCTTCGACGGCGACGCCGACGAGGAGCTGTCGGACGAGAAGGAGCGGCTGCCGGGCGGGGGAGCGGCTGAGCTGACGTCGGACTCCGGCGAGGAGGCGGAGTGCTACTCGCTCCCGGCGACGCCGCCGTGGCGGAGGAGCCGCGGGGGCTTCGGCGGTGGATCGGCGAAGCGGAGCTCGGCGGGGCTGAAGGAGTACGCGAGCGAGAGCGAAGGTCGGACGTGCGGGACAGGGAGGAAATACCGGAGGAGGAGGATCATAAGGGAGAGGCTCGTGAGAAACGGTGTTGATGAGAGTAATAAGCTCAAGAGAGACGAGCATTGCGGCAATAGCTTCAGCGGAGATAGCGAAGGAGGCGGAGGGTTGATGGTGATAACGAGGCCAAAGGGAGGGAAGAGGAGCTTGTGCATGGACCTGGAGGAGGTGAAGGCGTGCAGAGACCTGGGGTTCGAGCTGGAACATGAGCGCATGGTGGAGATGCCGAGTCGGCTCTCGATCTCTGGATCCCCCCGCGACACGAGTAGTGGCGGGAATTCTCCGATCTCCAATTGGCGCATCTCGAGTCCTGGTAAGCACGTTCATTCGAAGTTGTTCTCTTCCCGAAATGAGTGGAGGTTAGATTAGCTTAGATCGTGTAATCCATATACAAAATTGAAGGAGTAAAAACTCATGATGGTCTGTTGAAATTGGATGCACTTGCAGGCGACGACCCTCGTGATGTGAAGGCACGGCTCAAGGTCTGGGCGCAGGCAGTGGCGCTCGCATCCACGACTCGACACAGCAACTGAGTTTTCTTTTTCTTCTTTTTGCCTTTTTGGCAAAGCTTTTGACTATAGTTCTCTGTTTCCGGCTTGAAATTCTCCTCCTCTTTTTAAATTTTCCGGTGTCTTATTATTATTTTTTTTGGTCCGGGGGTCGAGACTGAGGAAGAGGGTTCTTCAGTCTCTGCTCTGCAACAGGAAGAGCATCCTCTCACTTTTTAGGGGATTGAATTCTTCAGAGCTTGGCGTTCTTTTTTTCCAGCAGTCCCTTGGAATGGGTCCGGGGACTGATGTGGTCTCAGGGGTCTCTAATGATCCCGTTCTTGATCATTACTCGTCACTGTTCGTCACTTTCTGTACATATATCGTCATCCGATGTGAATACAATAAGAAATTGGGCAGGGAAAGCCAGTGATCATGTAGGCTGGTGATTTCCAGTGATCTTGGAGCCAATAAGCATGGCCTCTCATTGCGTATCTGCCTTACCTTTTTGTTGTGACTGGACTCGGAAAAGGGAGATTACTTTGAGATCGCGTTCTTTTTCCGAAGAACCCAAGAGAATCGAAAAATTGGTTCGTTCGGGCGAGCAATGTGGGGGGGAATCTAATAGGGTGGGAACTTAGAAGAAGAGACGACAGTCATCGCGGGATTCTCGATTTGGTCTCGGGAGCGTGACAGCACTGCGCTAACCAATATCTGAAAACCTGAAAGAGACTGTCGGCTGGCGGAAGATTTGTTCTTTCCTTGTTTTTTTTGGGTACGTGTTATTGGCCGACTTGGGTGGGAGGGCTAACAAGTAAAGACGGCAACCTAAAATGATGCTAAAGAACTAAGACAAGCATGTAGACGATATTCCGAGACTACCGAATCACGACCAACTGATGAATTTGTATCCTCGGAAAAGCCATTAGAACTAGGGACGGGCGTTCGTAATAAGGCTGGTAGCAGAGACTTCTTTTCAATGATATGGTCTGTCATGTACTAGGAGGTATCTAGGGGCATGCCATCGGCACTTATAAACAATGCAGGCCAATCTTTGACCTGACAGAAACTTTCGAGTCGGATAAGGTTCCCTTGGGGGTTCAGGACCTCTGCAATCCTCCTTGGGAGGTAGGGATGCGTTGTTTTCATGGCTCTTGTCTGAGAGTGAAAAGGGTTCAAATTGGTCCATTTTACCTCATCTCGATTGGCGAAATGAGTTGTGATGAATTGGTGCCGTAATGCATTTCCATCTCAGTCGCACAAACCCTCCACACCGAGTCAGGACTTGGAATCCGCTGGATGATATTGCGCGAGGAAGCTGATCATGATCCACACATGATTATGTATCGAAGGCAGAGGAGCAGCATGAGCAGATTGGAATGCGAATCCAAGACTGTTTGGATCCTCGAAAAGGCTACGTTTGGAAGACCAAACAGAAAATAAAACCATAAACATTGCCGTAGAAGAAATGAATGATACGCACAAGGATGGAGTCCCTCATCACTTTGTCTCGAGTTCTCAAGTTTGATAATAACAATTCAGAGAACTCACAGCGAACTTGCTCAAAAAGGATTGCGAGTGTGGTTGATTCCAGCAAAAAGGCCATTTTTTTTTCTCGTCCTCCTTAGTAATTCCTTCTTTATTTCTGACATATATAAATGCTGTTGCTCTGTCAATTCAGCAGGAACACCTTATTTTACAAACCAATCTTGCAGCAGCCTTAAATAATTGGCAGTAAGTTAGCGAGTGAAATTTAGATTGTGACAGGTCTTATCACAGGGGTAAGGGCAATCGATGGCTTTAACAGTCGCTCTGTCGAAAAACCAGTCTCCTACAGATTCGGCAACCCCCTGCATGAGAAGAGAATCGGCATATGAATGTGCTTAAAATTAATTAAATGCATTTAGCAGCTACGGCCGCTCAGCAACATTAACATGAGAACTAACAATCCCGCCATAAAGATATAAAGGACTATATCAAGCCTGCGCGGCACCTTCCGCATACTAATTAGGGTATATTGTCACATTCCTAAAAGATGTTCCTTTGTTTATCATACCTTATTTGCAACAAGGGGAGAATCACTGGCAAACCATGTGTCCTGTCTCTCGGACTGGCAATGAGCGAAACAGGAATTGATAAATAAACCATTTTGATCAGACTTCGAGAAAGTGCTTACTGCGTTGAGCATATGGTTCCTGAAATCTGCTTTATTAAATGGACAAAAGGGAAGACGCCATTAAGTATTTGGAGGCTACCTGAATGTCATTGACCAAATAAACAAATAAAAATCACCTTGAAAGAACTGTATCTGTGACGAATTACAATTTGCACGGTTCTTTTTGCAATCATTCCAAGTGCCATGAGGATCGGATGATCCTGGAACCACACTTTCTTGGACCTGTTGAAAATATATCAAGAGATGACACTTTTTCAGCACCAAAGGGTCCGTAGAGGGCAACCATTGCAAGACGTGGATTTCACACTCCAAAAGAGTAGGCAGTGTTCCAACTTTACGAGGTTGAATAACGGTTCCATCACACAGTAACCCAGTTTCAGTTCTACCGTGAAAAAGAAAAGAGTTGCAACCATGCATCTTTAATCGGTAACTTGTTTTATTCCTTTATATGTTTTTTCATATATCTCTGCCTCTCGAGTGATCCAGGTAGCAGAGAAGCAATAATGGTTCAACTTCATTGACAGCATCATCGTCTGAACCATATGATGGCCCTCTCAAAACTAAATGCAATAATAAAAACACGTTTACCGAGTACAGTTATTGCAGGGATGAACATACCAGACAAGAAAAGCTTACCTGCCATGCGTCATACGCGGCATTTAAAAGAAACAGTGGAGTCTTAATGTTTGCAACCAAGTTCTGTGGGAAGAAGCACTGAGAGAGAGAGAGAGAGAGAGAGAGAGAGAGAGAGAGAGAGAGTAAGGTAGGGTTACTCTGCGAAAATGCTGAAACTTCCATAGTAAATAAAGGAATTAAGAGAAAGTACCGAAGTTGGATCCAATCGGCTTGTACAAGAACTAGGCAGATTTTCTTTCACGTCCTAAAAGAGTAAACCGGAATTACAAAATTGTAAAACACCGAAATGCAAAGATAACAAAGTTATTCAATTATTCACTACCCAACTTGATCTAGATAACGGGGTTACTAGCATAAATTACAACACCCATTTACATATAGACTAGGCCCAAATGAAGAAAACATGTAAAGTACGTTAGCATCAGACAAAAATAAAGATTAGAAACTATAAATGAAAGCTGCTGTCAAGGAGCAGTGAAATGCAACCTGCAAGGTGACTACACCATTGTACATATTCCGGAGAGTACGGACCCCAGCAACATCTTCTCTGCATTGTGAAAGAAAATTCTCAGTCAAAACAAAAATTCTAAGCCATTTGATGAGGACATCAAGAACCAAAATCGTGCTTCATACGCATCAAGGAACATCCCCGCATCACTTAAGCATTTCACTTTGGTAGTCTTTGGAAATAAGTTGCCGAACTCGTCGCAATGCAATATAGATGCCAGACCCCCGGCAGAACATCCAGAAAGAAGAGCCTGCAAAAATCTGACGATGAGCTGACTAAAGCTGAGAAAGGCTGAAAGCAATTGGAGAAAGTTTCAAAAACCTGATCGGCATTCTTCATTCCCTTGGACATCAGCTCGTCAATTGCTGCCAACCAGATTTGCTGTCCTCGAAAGTAGAGCTGGGCAGCCTGAAACGATATAAAAATTTAGAGGTAAACTCCAAAAAAGTTAAATTGATTTTATGCTTTGGTTTGGAAAACACACACACCCACACCCACACACACACACACCCATGAGCGTGCTGTGCACACACAAGTCGTATGGACACTTGGCAGCAATCAACGACTTGCTAACTGAGGGTTAGAATGCAGCTAAATGAGGTCACGTACACAGAAAGATGATTGAAAGTTCCACTATCAGGGAATGTGCCTGCGTGCCACACAGAAGCAGGTGCATTTCATGAATTGTTTAGATGTATGACTGGCCTATGATGTTCCATACAAAAACTTAATCTTCCAACTAACCTCATCCCGCCCTGCTCCTTTGAAAGAAGCCCCATCGCAGTACCGTATCTTTACTCTGTTCCAGTTGAAAAAATCTGCCAGCAAAGCATAATTGCTCCATATGACATTTGCAATTTGTATGAACATAGCAAAGAATCGTTTCAAGACAGATTAAATCGTCAGTAGATATCAAATACCAGGGTTTTCTTCAGCTTTATTACTCAATATCCCTGTGAAAGGTAATTCCTTCTCCATAAACTTTGATGAACCACGACGAGTAGTTTTCCTATAAACACAATTCTTCACTGTATTGCACCATCCCCCACCCTACATTTGCGCAGGAAAACATAAAATGGCTTCTAGAAAATGTAGAGAAAAAGAATCAAGAATCAGAGGGCTATGAAGAACTGAGCAAGAAAACCAATCAGAAGAGAAGATATAAATAAATTAGCAATATTAATAAGCTTAAGTATGCTCTTTTAAATCGTATAACATGAGTCCATTCAACAAACCTCTAAATGGACGAGCCAACTGTTTGCACCAGATCCGGAGCCATCGTGAAGATGATAACCGGGCAATGTACCATCTAAGCAGACTGAACATTGTAAAACAAGATTAGACAAGAACCTCAAACATTAGTATTCAGCTTCCAATATTCACCAAAACCATCAAAAAGAAAAAAGAACCTGGTCATTCGTTTTTTTTATTTTTCATTCTACAGTGAGTTCACACGAAAAAAGGGAAAACAACCAATTGCACAGAAAAGTGGATCAACCAGAAGAAGATATTGGAGAAATAAGACGCAAGCCCGTCTTAATCATGTGCAAAACAATTAAAATCTGGAAAAGCGAGAATAGATTTTAACCGGGGGAACAAAATAATGCAGTTTAATGGACAAGATAGACCAAAATCTTATAAATCCTTAAGTTGCTTACGAATGAAGCGAACCCAGACGGTATATACAGAGGAACACCAACATTCTTAACTATAAATCCTACACCACTCATGAGCAGGAAGTCATAAAAAAGAAGGGCGGATTGGGCTAAGAGAAGTCTGAGAAAGTACCAGCTCCTTTAGCAGCAGCACCCTGAATGAGAGTGAGGCCAACCATGAGAGGCTGCGAAGTGGAGGACGAGATTGCATCGCTCTCCAAGTGAGATAGAAGACTCTCTCTTTCCCTGAGATCCTCAAGACCCTCCTCAGATCTGCACAACGCAAATCCAAAAGCCAAACACAGACACCAACCCAACATCATCACTCTCGGATTCAGCTCCATTCTTGCTTTTGCCTCTCTTTGCGCAGGTTCTCAAGAACCCTCCTTTCCTGGGTACTTTTCACTGCTAGCACCTCACTCGCACGCGGGACACAATCATTCTTCGGTGGGTTATTATATGGGGAGACAAAACGCAAGCCCAAGGCGTGGTTGGTCCCTTCTTCAATACTTCCCTAGTGGGGAGATCTCTATTTCCTTTTTATCTGGAAGCGAAAGGAAAAAGTCTTATTGCAGGAGGCTCTATCCAAAACTCTGCAGCTGGCGATACCTCATGGATTCTGTTTTCCGAATTAGGAGACCACGAAAATTCACGCCATCACGGCACCTCAAAGAATGCAGGATCTTTAGCTCCAAACAACACAAAACGAAGAAGGAAATGGAAAGCTTTTTTTTATGTCAACTTCTTCGGCCGAAAAAGAAATTTCTGGTTTTTTTTTTTCCTTTTTTAATGCCAATGTGATAGCTAAGGATGCCCCGTTGTTCATTGGAGTGCAAAGGAACTGGAAAGGAAAAGAAGAGCATTTCTCGTGTGAACAAGAATCACAAAGTGCACAGAGGACCGTTGTCGTCTTCTCGGGTATTCATTTCTTCGTGATCTCTCTCTCTCTCCTCTCTCTCTCTCTCTCTCTCTCTCCGTCGTCGCTCTTGTTATCCTTACATGCGCCCCACAATACATAGGGAAACCAGACGCTACGAAGATCTCTCTAAATCCTAGCATTCATTTGCCCTAAACTAGCGCGAATCAAATTGGGATAATTATTGATGAAGTTTTGAATCTATTATACGGTCATTAATTCAATGCTAAATTATTTAGATATCCTAATTTAGTCTTAAATCTTTTAAATATGCTAACTTAATTCTAAAACTTTTGAATGTGATGGACTCATTATTTCACGTTAGCATCATTTCTGATAATTGAAATTCAGTTTAGCATATACAATAACAGCTTTCCTTAAAGTTTCGGCTCTATCTTCTCCTATTTCACTCCAACAATAGTTATCAACTATAGCATTGCGATTCTTTCATTAGAATATAGAACCTAGAGGGAAATCGACTAATTATGAGTGCCATTTTAGCCTTCAGATCCATAATCTAGCAATCCGAGTAATTGTTACCCTGTTTAGACAAACTTCTACTTTCTTTTTCTTTTTACTTAATTTAAATGTTGCGATGCCTACTCTTTGACTCTTGCTAATTCTAAAAACTCAAAACATCCACAATATACAAATGCCAATATGTAGATTCACACACATTTTTTGCGATAACTTTATGATATTTGAAATATTTTGATAGGAAAGAAGAGATACTTCTTGCTCAAATCTAATTCCAAACAAACAAAGCCGACCCCGGTTCTGCGGGTGCAAAGACCTGTCGCTCTCGTTCTTGAACTGGTAGCACTCAGCGTAAACAGGAGGAAAGCTCTGTGTTTTGTCGGATGCGTTCTTCCCCCAGCCGTCTCTATACCCTAAACATTCCTTTAATTTTGCATGTCCAAACTTACTCTCTTTGTTTCCTGTAGGCGGCCCATCTGGTCTATGTGCACCCTAGAATAGCATTCCGATCAAGCACTTAACATCGAATGACTACTTTTCGATTTGAGAAACTCGTGCGTTCGGATCTGCATCACTCTGTTTCGGTAGATCTTTCATTCTTCGGTACAATTATGTCAGTAGCCTTTACTTCTCTTTTAACCAAACTTTCTTTCCTCATCACGCCCAACAAAGACATTGATCAAGATCAAACGAGACTTGGGAACACAAAAGGGATTCTGGTCCTGTGTGGTTCGTAACATCATTCACCCCAGAAAAATAAATGGGGGGAGAAACGTACCTGACATTATATGCCGGAAAAATTTATTGTAGCAAACTCTTGGTCCTTGCGATGCTAACTTGCTGGCTTGCTTGAAAGAGGAAAACTATTTCCTAATACAGGACCTGGGACAGGATTGCATCCCATATCATTGCACAAAAAGAATCAATACAGAAATATAAGAATAAAAGAGAATGGTGCTTCAAAAGATTGAGCCGGTTGACAACATCGCGCTGCCATTGTCTTCATCGCCAAACCGATAGCGCTCATACACTTTAAACAACAACTCTCTGCAAGGCACAGTGGCCCCGAGCTTGATGCAAGCCAAGAAAGCACCAGAAAGCTTGCGATGGAGACTGTAGGCCTCATCAGGTGGTGGTGTAAGCCTGTGCCTCAACATGGTCGCCCCCAAGTTTGAAATGCTTTGAGTGATATTAGCGGAATGGAAGTCATAACCGCCAGGCTTTGAGAATGGCAATCCGACCACAAAGCCACCTTGAACATGAGCATCTAACATGACAACTGACTCCTCTCCCGTGAGAAACCCGAGTCTCTGGGACATCTCAATGACCGCATCTCTATCTCGATTTGCACAGGCAACAACCTAATTAAGCATTAAGAGAAAGTCGCTTAGTTCACGCAACTATAAGAAGATTGCTCCTACAAATTGATGCAGCAGTTCTAGCAGTGTTTCACAGGTGGAGTAGCATTCCTCAAAGTAGTTTGAATGAATCTCAAAGCTCAAGTGAATACATCTCATCCCAGTTGAAATCACTGGCATTAACAGCAAGCACATTTCAATGACTCTCGTTGAAAGCTCATAGCATTAGTAAGAATCACTTCAAGCCACGTGATGATGCCAAGGTTTAATTGGAGCTTTGACAGCAACAGATGGCGATTGTGGATTTCCCTCTATATGTCATGCAGCATATAATTTTACGAACAAAGGAAAAGTCAAGAGAGAAGCGACAATTTCACCATGCGTAGATAGTTGTCCACGAAACTCTTAGGGTAATCACGAGCTGCTCCAAAGTCAATGAGATTAATTGTTCTTGTAGCCTCATCATACAAAAAGTTGCTCCAGTTAGGGTCAGTCTGCATTGGGCAAGCATGTTATATAAGTAAAGGATGACAAGAGCAGATCGTTAAAAGAAAGTTCCTCTATGAAACTACTGATATGGCTGAGCTCTCTCCCTCATCACTGGGGTAGAATGACTCTCAAAGAAAGAGACGTATGGAGGGACTGCCCTATGAAAAACCACATAGGGCTGGCTGAAGAACAGGTACAGTTCAAGAATGTGTTCTGATTAACTGCAGACAGCAGGACTATCCAAAAGCTACTGAAAACCAAGCAACTGCTTGATCCAACTATGATGGCTACTCCTGCAACATAAGCTTTGTACAAGTATTTGAGAGCAACCAAGTTTTATGGCAGAGGTAATTATAATGAGAAGGCCAGATGGAAGTGGGACTTTCATAAGGAATAAAAGGCACACCAAATTCTCTTCCATCATCAATGGTGCTCTTTAAGTTTTATTTCTAATTTACCAATAAAACAGTCTTTATCAGTCAGGCACGGACATTCTCCTTCTTTATCAGTGGGCACAAAGATCTAGCTTCTAAGACAGAAAACTTGAGTATGTGCATGTAGCGAAAGTATCTGGGCAAACCTAGGGTTGAAAATATATCTCAAGGATGAAAAAAAAAGAGGTTACTAGAGAAGAGCTTGCCTGCATGAAACGGAAGACAAATAGCTCCATTAAGGTGATTTCAAGCAACTTCTTCCCAACATAATTACGAGTTTCTTGGTCAAGAAACGCCACCTTATCAATTGGAACCCCTGCCACATAGGAGGAAACCCATCATTATGTCATTGACAGTACCTCAATACTTCTCCAATCAACTTCACCTATCTAATGACAATCAACAAACAAAAGTGAAAAAGGAAATAATTTGGTACTTGTCCTGCAAAATGAAGTATCATGATTTATAGTACAGTTAGGACAGCGTATGCACCAGATTATCAAAATTGCATCCAATAATACTCTGAAATTCAAGATTTAGTCTTAACAACACTCTATACAATGACCACATTGAATAGAAATATACATTGTGTGGCCACTATAGCAGTCCAAACCAGTAGAAGCCTTTGGGTTAAGCGGAAAAGCAACAACACAGTCCAAGGAACTTCAACGAAAGACAAGTCTAAACTGATTGACACCTTGAAACACTGATTTAGCTATTCTCCAGCTCTGCCATATTGTGCAGTAGCAGCTACATCAGCAGCAGTTTTCATCATTGGCAAAATTTCTCCAAGAACTTTTCATGAAGATGGCAACAAGAATATGAAGAATCCACCTAATAAGTTCTCTGTATCGTGTCAAAATTACTTTAAAAATCAGCTAATCATCTCCACAGACAGGATTTTAAGATCTGTTCTTCCCATTCTGCACTGTCTTCTATTACTAAGCATGGAAATATAGAGCTTCAAAAACCTCGGACCAAGCATCAGTTTCATACATTTCTTAAATCCTCACAATGAAGCATTTCAGCTTGCTGCATACTCCATATCAGTGAGAGAATTGTAGACAAAAATAATGCTGAAAAAATATTGTCCAGTTCCCTTCCCATACTTTCTATATCCAGCATTTTACCACCATATTCAAAACTCAGGTTTCATCACTTTATGTTCCCCCTTCTGTTCACAATGATTTTGCTCCCATTTTACTAAAATTGAACAAGCAGCCAAGAAGGTTGTATCCGTCAACAATAGAGGTACTAATTGCTGAGCTGCTACAATATACCATCAGAGTAGTCATTCACATATAGTATAGTACCTTGAACAAGCTCCGTTGACAGAACTCTCTTGCTTGAAATGTTATCCAACACCATCGGCACGTAAAACCCTTTCTTTCCAGATAGAAGGTCTTGGAACCTTTTTTGATTACTCGCCTCTAGTTCATAGTCACATTCACGAGACAATTCATCTTTAGCCACCTGCGAGAAGTATCAGGAATAGATTACCCAATGATTTTTGCAATTCCACTCCTATATGTTGATAGTCAACCTTCTAGGTGACCTAGAGAAGTGGGCTTATTAATAATCAAAAGAAGGTTCTGCAGACTCCATTCAATTTAACACATGACGGTTTATTCTTAGGAAAACAAAAACAATTAAACTAAGATAATGATTTGTTCCGGCAGTGGTGCATGGAGGACAAAGACCTCACAATCACTCCCAGCAGTATATGTATATGGATAATAAGAATATAAAAACAAAGTTACCTTCATAGCCCTGTCAAGATAAAGTCCTTTTGGAATCAAATTCGTATAATCCAAAAGAAGTTTTACATTCTCAATGTCACTCTCAATGCTATTTGCAACACCAGGATATTGAATTTTCATTGCAACCTGCAGGCCATCCTTCGTCACAGCTCGATGAACCTGAAATCATTCTAAGAACTGTAAGCACGAAGCCCAAACAAAATTATATGGAGATGCCATATGAGGGCTATCCATCTTGTTGAATACTTCGTGCAAGATTAGAGCAGTCAGGTTCTAGATTAGACATATCTCCATAGCATATATCCAAGAATTAGAGGACAGATCAAAACATATGCACATGAAAATTCTGGAGAGAAGAAGCCAATATGGCATCCATAAAGCGGACTAAACACAAGACCAGCGATAAAGAAGACAGAAGAGAGCAAAAAACATCCAATAGAAGGTGTCTCAACAAAACCAAAAAAAAATGTTGCCCAGTGAAATATGAAGTTCATGAAGCTCACCCTTGACCCTCTAGAGATTTAGGTAACACAATAACAATAATATAAAAGCAGCAGAAGTTTCAAACTAAGGGACAGCATACTAAAAGAGGTACAATGTGAAGAGAGACAGATGCTAATCAGATTAGACATAATCAAAACTACTCAATTTTGATCACCTGGCCAATGCTTGCTGCAGCTATGGGCTCATAATCGAAACTACTCAATTTTGATGACCAATTAGGACCTAATTCAGCATCCAAGACTTGATTGAGTTGACTTCTTGGCATCACATCTGCTCCTTGACGAACAATGTCCAGAGCTGCCAATATCTATGCATGAACAAAATGCAAAACTATTTTGGTGTAAGTATATAGAACAAGAATGTATAATATAAGAACCGGCGAAGCAACATCCAAGCATAATGGAGAGCTACAGTACCGGGGCAGGCACAAGAGACTCATCTTGTATGCTCAACATCTGTCCCAATTTGAGAGCGGCCCCACGCATCCTACATAGAGCAATAGCCAAGCGTTCCGCATTGCTTTCAGTTAAAAAAGGAGAGAGAGCAGATTGCTTGTCTTGTTCTTGCGGTGTACCATAGACAAGCCTCCTGGTAGATTCCTGAATGGTTCCCCATGCGAGACCAGCACCTAGACCAGCAAACCTTAAGCAATTACAAGATTTAAGTCAGGACTCAAAAGACCAATTCACACTAATAAAAAGTTAACATTCAAATCTTAAAAGAGCATGCATCTATATCCTAAATCATGGTCATAATTTAAACATAATTGACACGACAGGAATTGCTAGGACTAAGCATCGTTATATCTCAGAGCTACATGCAATAGATGCCAAAACAAATCTGTGGCTAAAAGTTATTCACTCCAGTTTGCTGCAGACCTATCTATGTGTTCTGGCAAATTGCAGATTTCATCTGAAAGAAAGACAAATTAACTCATGACACTTTATGCAGGACCTCATACCCTGAATTTCACACTTAACTAGACATCAATCGCCACGTAATCTGAATTGCCTAAGGGCCTTTGTCCTGTAAGCAACAGCACTGCAGTTCACCTCTGCTAAGATTGTTTTCGTCAAAACTATCTTCAGCCCTCTTAAGTCGTATAAATTCATTGAAAAGCGACAATCATTCACAAGCGGTTACCCTAGATACCGTTGCACTATCCCCGCCATTTCAACTATGACATTATATAGTCAACCGAAAGGTATGAAAAGGCGATGATGGAGAAAGACAGCTCTTACACATAATGAAATCAACAAACCATAAAAATTGCAGAAAGCCAATTATACTCACCCAAGCGCTCTCGAGAAAGGCGTCGAAGGTACTCTCCTCTCCCTTGGCTTCCGCCTTTTTGCTGGCGGTGGTGCCACCGCCATCTCTCCACCTCCTACATCCACCACCTTTACCTCCTCAGCCAAGCTATGAGACTGATTCCCTTCCGAAACACCTTGATCATCCAATTCCTCTAAAGAACCACCCGTTTCATCCGCATTCCTATCCGTCAAATTTTGAGAACCAGGATCAATCGCTCGCACAACCTCCGCATTATCCCCTTCCCTATCAGCACCAATCGGATGCTTTTCCTCTGTATCACCGCTGGATTGGGTGGCTTCAGCCGAACGGTCGAAGTAAACGACAGACTCCCTCGGCCTGGGCCTAGAGAAGTCGCGGACCTTGCCCTTGGAAAGGCCCGACAAGTCCGTCGCCGTCACAAGGGCTTGCTTGGCGGTGGACCGGATCAGCCCTTCGATGTCGCCGTCTCGAGCGGTCTCGATGACCCGTGAACGCTTGCCGATCTCTCTGGCAACGAGAGACAGGCCGTTCACAAGCCGGCTGAGGTCCTTCAGCCAAGCCATTCGCATCTAACGGACGTTCCTCTCGGCGCGAAATGGAGAGGCGCGATGGAGCCGCGGAGGAGAATCCAGCCGAGCCCGCGAATGAACCGACGGGCCAAACGCGCGAGGGTGGCGCTCGAGTGGTGGCGGCGGCTTTCCAAATCAGGTGCCCCGAGCATGAAGGAGCCACGTGGGGTTTGTCCCCGCCATGGAAGTTCGAGGGCATGGGGACGCGCACGCTGGAGCCGGAGTTGTAGGTTTGACAGTTTGAGAACCGGCGACAGGGGTGCCGGGTCGGGGACCCGACTCAAATTTGCATTTTCAGTTATATTATTTCTCTCTCTCTATCTCTGGCCAAAAAAAGAAAGTCCAGAATTCAATTCTCTTTTGGCTATTGACCTGAAATCCGGTTTCGTACAGAATCTAGGTCTTTTCCGATTTGCATTTTCAACATTTTTGACCAAATTGAAAAAAAAAATTGCGCTAAACTTTCAAATTAGTTATATAAGGGCAAGATCACTTTATGACATAATATGAGCTTAAATTATATCTACTGCGACATATTTACTTTAAATCATTTTTATAACATAAAAAATTTCAAACTTATGCTTATATGATATATTTATCATCCGTAAAATAATGCCATTTTTATCTCATTTGAATTGCTCGGGTTCATGTCAACACCATATGCTTTTCAACACCTATGCATGTAAAAGTGCTCATTTACAGAATCTTGACGAAGGGTAAATGTGTCAAAAGTTAATAAAAGTTTGAGATTTTTTGTAACATAAAATTTTTTTTTTGCAGTAAATACGCTATAGTAGATATATCTTAGAGTTTTTGGTAGTTTTTATAAAGATAAAGATAAAAACACACACATCAAGGGTTGTGCGTTATATGACTTATAATTTCAAGTGCTCTAAATTGAATAAAAACTACATTAAATTATAAAGCTCCTTAAAAATAAGAAAAATAACGAAATACAAAATTCGACCAATCAAACAAATTTACCAAATGCAATTAATCTTGCCACCTCTTTAATTGCCACCATCTATTTGCACTTTTGCAATTATTGACGCTTTGTAGATCGATGCGTTCTAACCAATGAAGGCCTTGGTTAAGCAGGTAAAGACTTTGTCCCAAGTGATTTGGAATTCGCCTTGATCATAAATCATAAATTCGAACCGTCCCATTGCTCTTGGCTTTTAGAAAATCTCCATGTGATGGTGTAATTTCAATTTGTGTGCTAGACACAAAAAAACGCTCCGACTTTCCTCCGATAATTGCGGCTCGAACAAAACAGTTATGATCATGAACTCACTCAAAATAAGTAACAATTATATCTTAACTAAACATTTTGATCTTATCTTGGGTAGGAAACTTCTCTAGTATGCTTCTTGTGGCTCTTCTTGCTTAAAAATAAGGACTTAAAGATCTCTCTAAGTTGGGGCTTGGCGGAAGTGTTCCATGACGATCATATCTCGTGTTACGGGTTCCCCAAGACTGAATTTAGCTGCCAACGTGAGTCAGAAACCGAGAACAAATAGCCAATTCTGCCCCCAGAAAGGCTCAAAATTCCTATGTAACTTGCTCAACAGGAAACGAGCTTAACTAATTAAATTCCACTTGATCGGCCCGATCCAGATCCACCAATTTGATCCTGTCTACTCCAATGTCGGGAAGTTCGATTAACACGACATATTCTCCATATTTAGAATCAAAATCGGTGGCCATCTGCTATGCCAACATACACAATTGACAATTTTCTGCTGACAAGCCAATAAGAAACAAGCCTCAAATACTTTACCCTCTGCGGCTGTCGCGTACAAGTAATCATTTGAGAATTCACTTTCCTTACAAAAAATTCTAGCACAGAACCCAAATTTCATGGCGACACTGAAGTCAGAATCACCAATGGAGTCTAGGCAAACATGAACATCAAGTAAACAAATCCTGACCTGAAGAAGAGCTGTCGTACGAAACTTGACAAAACCGGAACACATTACCAAAATTTGTGCTCCGCATTGCAACAAGCCTGCTCCTGTGAACTAACCATCTAGGGGAAGTTCCCCACAGTTCACAATTCTGCATGGCTGCCGAGGGACATCCGACCGACTTGTCTCCTGAGATTCAAGTTTCCGCACAACATCCATCCCGTCAACGACTTGTCCAAACACAACATGGCGATTGTCCAACCACGGAGTCTAACAAGAATACAGTAAATGAAAAATCATTAGAGATGGGGAACTCTTGGTATTACCACAACTCTGCATCCTTGACCAAAGTCTGCTCAACAACACTCATCAAGCTATAATATTGAAGGACAGATGGGATAGAGTAGTGCAAGAAGAGCTCTTAAAGAGTTCAAGTAGTCTCGTTCACAAAACATATGATGAAACAAGGCAGTCAGCGTTAAAGCCTCAAGATATCTATATCCAAAATTAATTGTCCTTGCACTTTGGATGAAGCGGCAAAAGTGAGAGACTGAGTCAGAAATGTGGCTGTGGGGTATTGCTAGGGTGAATACTGTGCTAATTGAAATACTAGTCATCAGTTGAGCAATATCACCTTTACAGTGCATATGAAAAATTGGCTCCCATTAGTGTCAGGGCCAGCGTTAGCCATGCTCAATATTCCAGGTCCGACATGCTTCACTGCATATAGAAGAAGACAGTATTTAGGAAATGCTTCTCAAACTAACTCGTCACCCATCTATCAGAAAAATGCAATTAAAGTAAAACCACAAGGAAATGAATTTTGAACTGCTTGCACTATCAGGTTAAGTCATGGGTAAAATGAAGAGAGCATACATGCAAAGTTCTCATCTTCAAAACTTGAACCGTAGATGCTCTTTCCTCCAGTTCCCTGCAAGCCAATTGAAACCAGAAAAGTAACTTTCATGAGGGCAAAACTTTGCCACACAAGAGCACTGAAATAATTTCCCTCCAACCCCACACCACTCCCACCCCCAAACCCCTCCTCTTTCACACACAGAAAGCAAGAGAACCCACATTCCCTCTAGTGAAATCCCCTCCCTGGATCATAAAATCCTTAATGATACGATGGAAGGAGCATCCTTTGTAGCCATATCCCTTTTCACCTGCATTTAAATTTCACAAGTTAAAGAGTGGAACGCACCATACCAAAAGTCTTGTTCCAAAAAATAGCGCCTCTTTAGTTAGAACTATTTGATGAAAACTTGCCTGTGCATAAAGCACGGAAGTTCTCGACAGTTTTTGGAACATTATCTCCGAAAAGGCCCATCACTATTCTACCAGCCGGTTCTCCCCCGATTTCCACGTCAAAGAAGCATTTGTTTGTCACTTTTGCCTGCAGATCCAAGTCCTAAAGCAACAAAGCATGTTTGTTTAAATGAAAGCAAGATTCAATAAAATCATAGGAATGGTATTTTAAAAGAAACAGCAACAAGATATAGTAGCACATTTTTTAACATAAAAGCTATATTTAGTCAACCAACGATATATGCTCCCTTTGGTTTCTAAAAGTTCCACAGTTTTATGTTCTTAATTTCATTCGAGAATGCAGATGGTCCAAATACGTATAAAAAACTACAGTTCATTGTTCTCATTCCAAATATAAACTGGGGGAGTTTGTTAAACAAAAGGAAAGGACCTTTCTAATCTTTCATGATCTTGATGATACATAGATCTTCTTTCATTATTTTTAGTACAAAGAAAATTCTCATGTTTACTTAACATATATAAGTGAAAAGTGTTTTATGACAACCGAAACTGTTTCTAAAAACAAGCTGTCCCATGAGTTTCTACATGCGAGCATTAGCTTTGCCATTTCTTACTCAGGAGCTTCTGAAATATAAGTAAAACAGCACTGAAAGATAGCGAAAGAACAAGATACTGACCGTAGCCATAGACTTGATCTCAACCATCCTGTCATATTTAACGGAGGGAGTTTTAGAAAATTGTTTGAATGCCAAGCTGGAGGCATAGTGAGATCTAGATGTTAATCCTCTTGCCACACAGCATGTCGCCCCATACTTCCTCTGCTGCATTTTAGCAACTTGAGAGCTCATAGGTGCCTTACCCATTTCAGTGACATCTTTACTGTTAGTACCCTGCAAGACCACATGATGGTTCCACTCACATTAATTAAATGAAGCATGAGTGCTATAATCATGCACTAAGCATCACACACATGGACCTTACAAGTATTGAAACTTACATCATCTCGCACAAGCACCTATCCTACAATGTCTGCAAAAATTTCATGCAGTAAACGTAAACTGACTCCGCACATGCCGAGTCGTTATGCATATTTGGTTCACCTCTCTTACCTAATTCTAACTACACAGGACGAATATCCATCACTCTTTTGCTCAGACTGCTAAGCTCGCAAAACTTCCGTTTGTTTTTCACTCGTCTATCAGGTACAGGCACTGGAACATGAATATCGTGAAATAGCCATCAACAAATTTTTACAATTTAGACACCACATTTTGGATTTGGAAGCAACTAACCAGAGGATCGAAAGAGTTCCTGCTAACACTATGAGTACAGACCATCCTTCCTTCCTACAAGACTAGCTAAGGCTTTGCGAAGAATACCCCGGAAGCTCCAAATCAGGACGAGATGGCGCGTCCCGACCGTCCAGCTCCAAACCAAAATCAAACAACCGAGCTACCGTTCCTAGATTCTAACCGGAGGAGAAAACAGTCAAAATGCATATCAATCCAGCTCTACGACTAGCCGGCCACGACGGACTCGAGAGCCGAGTCAACAGTTCCTCCAGTTTCCAGCGCTCAAAAGCTCAAAACTCGTTCATTACAAGCACCGGCACCGATTTGCGCACTGAGGAGACAAAAGAGACGGACCTGGAGGACGAGGAGGCGAGAGCTGTGCATGGAGATCGCAGACGCCATCGAAATGGAGGAAGATTCCCTCTGTCTCTCTCTCTCTCTCTCTCGCCGGCGAGATGGCGGTAGTTGGAGTGGCGGTTCAGATGAGAGGAAGTTATCCGGTTGGGGAAAGGACGACGACGAAAAAGAAAGGAGCTCCTGAGAGGGCTTACGGGGTTTTTTCGCCGAGAGCATATTCCCTCCATCCGTTTTCATTTTTATATTATTTCTTTTGCCCCCAAGAAAAAAGGTAAAGGGAACGCTGGTGGTTAACGTGCGCCTCGTGCGCACCGGCACGGCCCCCTCGGAATCTCAGACGCTGCTTCGAAGTTTACGCCCTCCCCGTCTTCCCCGGCCCACGGCGACCTTTTTGAACCGTCGGGAGTTTGTGAGGGTCGATCGCTTCGCACATCGTTCGGACAACCGTCGCTCTTGCTAGATCTGGAGATTTTTCGATTTGGTTCAGGGTGTGTGCAGACAAAACAAAAGAGAGAAAAATTTCTATTAATCATTGACCTCACATGTATCATGAATCGAATGCGGTAGAGCGAACTTTGTTTTGCCCGAATTGTGTACCGAATAGGGACTACTCTCTTCTTTTATCACGCAATTCTCACACGAATCCCTCAGCTAAACACGTCAAAACGAGATAAAAAATTATTGGATCCGAATTGATATGTTTAACTTTTTTATACCCAATCCAATCTCTATTATTAAAACATTTTTCTGTTTAGCCTCAATTATGAAAACTCATATTCAAACTATGATCAATTTACGAAATGAGCACACAGGGTAGAATGAAAACGAGAGACAATATAAATAAGATATGTAAGCCCACTTAACATTCACACTATTTTGAATTTACTAGTGTAAATCAATTCATGTCCTATTGATTAAATTTAATTAACTCATAAAATAGCCGAGCCCATCGATATGGGTTAAAAGAATTGACTTCTAGTGCCGGCTAATTCGAATCGGGTGATTACAGTTGATCGGTGGGTTATTATTCTATAGGCATGTGTTTCTCGTTTTTCTGCTAGGCCTAGGCGTCCGCTTTCGCAATTCTTTTCCGGAGGGCTGACGAACTAGGGCCATTTTCCCGGGACCATTGAGGTCTCGTGCTCTGCCTCCAAAGGCCCAACTCAGAGTTCGTCCATGATCCATTGCCAAGAACGCCAACGCCCCGTCACGGGCATTCGGCAGCCCGAAACCAGTTGGTCCTCGAACCACCACCACCACCTACCTTGACTTCTCGAATGTTTCCCATTGCCGCTCGCGAGTCGCAAGATATCACACTTTACTTTCTCGAGTACCGCCTTAAAAAAAAAATTCACCTCGACACGCCTCATTGTTTCGACGTGCCCGATCCACGGCTTAGCGCACCGGCGGGAGTACTAGCGACAACAACGGAGGGGCCCCTAAACTCACGTAGGATGAATAACGTCGGTACGATCTAGTAGAATGGGACAAGAACAGTTTCTTGGAATGACAACGGCTCGTCAAAGAGAGACGACAATGCAAATTATGCAGCCAATGATGATGGAGGGGGGGAGGCCCAAAGCGAACGGGCCCAAGTTCGTACGAGCGGATCCGTAGCATCCTCGTCAATCATCGGCCACCGTTCCGATCCTGAAAACCCGGGGCGTTGACATTCTTTGGAAAATGTTGGTCAGGGTTCGCAGTTGTGGTTTAGGGAGCGAACGGGGCCAAAAGGTCACCCGCCATATGAGGGAAAAAGGGATGATGATCATCATTTGTCATCGCGCTTTGTTTATTGAAGATCTTCGCTATTATTGCCACACGGCTCTGCTAATTAATGCCACGAAATGCGCTCCGAGATGGGGGGGGGGTCCCCCGCGGGGACAAAAGCGGTAAGTTCCTGTTCGGACCACTGTGGATATCGATTTGGACATCCATAGGCTTTGCTTTTGGACTCGACAAGTGAAGATGTTATTACGCATTGTTTAAATCGGTCTCGCAGTAGGAGTCTGTCCGAAGTTTCCTCCCGCTTTGTCTTGTCCTGTCCTGCCAATGCACCGTGCGAGATTTGGAATGGATTTGTGTCTTGCAGCATTGATTGCAGTGGTTATGGGGAAAGGATAGATGAAAGCTGATATTCTTGTGTCACGAACCGTTATTCTCCTGGACTCACGTACTTTTGTGAGCGGAGCTGAAGGTATTGTCGTGATGGGATAAGGATGTAGTAGGGATGATACAATTGGTCCGTGGAAGTAGTATCATGGTGGTTTGTACTAGGAGTTCATACATAGATGGATCATATCTCTAGGAGCTTTGAAGGTGGGGTTGGCCTCCCGTGTACAAACTGGTCGGGGGCTGATGCCGCTCTCCTGATGAGGCCATGGCAGGCCGAAACCAGTTGTTGTGCGAGAAGGATACTACAAGTCCCGTTACGAGAGAGTTCCTTGAGTTAAGCTGGACGTGCTGTAATCCGATACGAGATAGTTATTTACCGTATTGTTCTTTAGAACTGGCTTGGAGGCCTCGACCCTCCCAGGCGCCGCATGGGCCTTTATGGCTGTGAAATCTGTAGGTCCGTGACACTAGCCTCCGGGGCTGTCCCCGCTTCACTAATAGCGTCTTCCCATGGATCCTTGACTCTAGTCGCGAGCATTCAATTCTTTTTTATGCCACTCTTCTCCAATCTCAAGTGGATCGTAGTTAACGAGATTTCATAAATGTTAATGGATCCAAATGGAGACCTATTAGTATATAATTCATGAATAGAGCCAAAGATTTAAAACTGCATAAGTTGTCAATTGTATTGATTAAATGAAGCATAGAACTCCTATATAGAGAGAGTACCTCATTATATCAAGCCAAAAAAAAAAAAAAATGCAGGTCCATCGAGACGCTTTGGAGCAAACATTAGAGGCGAGTGTTCATATGAAGTCGATGTCCACTAACAATGTCTTCCCATGGATCCTCGACTCTCGTCGCGAGCATTCTCATCCCCCACCACAAGCCCTAGTTCTAGCAAGGACGGGGCCGCCGTTAATGAGTTGGATCTGACTAAAAACCCCAAAATGTTTTATTTATTTATTTATGCTGCCCTTCTCCAATCTCAAGTGGTTTGTAGTTATTGAGATTTCATAAATGTGAGTGGATCCAAATGGAGACTTATTACTAGATAATTCATGGGTAGAGCCAAAGACTGAAAACTGTATAAATTGTCGATTGCATTGATTAAATGAAGCATGGAACTCCCAATGTATAGAGAGAGGACCTCATTGTATCAAGCCAAAAAAAAAAAATGCAGATACATCGTGACATTTTGGAGCAAACATTAGAGGCATGTGTTCATATGTTCGAACTCAATGTCGCCTTATATTACGAAACGATTTAGATCTTCTTCTTCTTCTTCGGGTCAGAGAGTTGTATGTTTTTATTACGGTCCAAGATTGGAACCAATCGCAGGTTGGACACACACGCACGCATCGCGGTCGTGAATCTGCATATGATTCTCAGCTTTTTCCAATGCTCCTGAGGTATCGACGATCACATGTTTCTGTATCGAAACAAGAAACGGTTGACTAGTTCCCCACGCGGGTTGACTTGGTGACATGTGAATGCATCCGCTCTGTGGATTCGGTACAACTAAGAAACTCAGCAACAAATCCCCCTTTCTTAATCCACATTACTCCCTAATCTCACTTCAGTAGCTCTTAATTAATGCCATGGATAATCCTTTCCTAATCTGACCCTGGCTACACCCCTTTAAAGCTGCCTAACTCTTGTTTTTTTTTTCAACCTCCATCGAGTGGCAACAGCATATATCCTCGTGAATCCCTTTGATTTTTTTTTTGGGAGGTCTTTTTTCCTGTGTGTATTTTGAAGAGTTCCGAAGGAGAACGAGAAGGTCTATGATACCACACAGGATCATCGTGTCGGGTCGTGATTAGCCTACTGGACTATTTCGGAAGCTCGATGATCAACTTGTCTCGGGCATGGATTCTATATATAAAAGAAACCCGATAAAATAGAGCCGATCATCATCGCGAAGAGGGCCTTTTTAGACACGGACAATAGTAATTAATCATGATTCCGCACCGCATAATTGCCCCCAAAACCTATGACCTTTTGGCGAGCAATAATCAACTTAAACACGATTAGTGGATCTTTGGGGAGGGGGAGGGGAATTTTCTTTTTATAAGTCGCGATGACATTGAATTTGTTTTTCTAATTGACCACTTCGGTGGGAGTCCTCGTCCATATCTCTTTCTTTAACCCATCTGCCTGCTGCCGGAGGCAAGGGCCTCAAAGGAATTAACAATACGCGATTCAAAAGAGGGGCCACTATTTAAAATGACGAGTGGTTTTGGAAGGGGGTGGGAATCAATTTGGACTTCCCGGGGTTCGCATCTTATTTTATCAATTGGTCCCTATATTTTAACATTTCGTCCGATGCCCAACTTGGAGTCGTGGTTTCTTTTCGTTTCGTTCCGTTTCGTTTCGGGGGGTCTATGAACGAAGTCTTGGGCGTTCCAATCTCAGATTTATTTTAATCTTGGAGGATTGGACTTTGGTTGGGGACGCCCATTTGTTTTTTGTTTTTTTTTAAAGGGTTCCTTTCCTTTCTTCCTGATCCATTCCACGGGCTATGTCTAATCTCGAGACCTTGCTAATTTTTATTGATTGATGGAGCGACCGATCGATTAATCAAACCCCAATTTGTGCAGAGGATCTGACAAAAAGATGCGGGGCGATGTGATTTTCGTGGAGTTGAATTGTTGTGTTGGGTGGGTTTGGTTTTCGGTCAACAGCGTCAGCGGAGTGGGTGCTCCAAAAGGCTACTCTGCATCTGCCAAGATTGGCCACTACCGCATCATGTGCCGCTTTGTGCACACATACTTCCATTTTCCATCTATAGAAATATGGATTTTGACGCTTCTTCATCTGCATCCACGCCCCCATCTTTAGGTCAATTTGCCCATGAAGTGAAGTCACAAAAGGGTTAAAAATGGAATTGGTCGCGCCTAGACTTTGCCTTCGACACAGAAAGATAGGAGCCTAAATGCAGGAAAAAAGAAGAAAGACCCGTGAATACTATCGTCTCTCTCTCGCAATATCCCCTGACCTTCTTCTCGTGACATTCGAATAAACATACTAATTACAATAGGAGGAAGATCGATCGGGGACGTCACTTCGCCGATAAAGATTGAAAAGCGGCTCTCGTCGCGTCCCGATGTCGTCATTTCGAGACCAAAAATTAGGCGCGACCGATTGAAAGGCGCCGGGGAACTACCTAAAGGGGATTAACTTTCTAAGTACACTGGTAAGCTAGTGGAGGAGCTGCATCTTTAGACTCTGTACCCATTTTCACTCAACGTAGAGAGCAGCAGAGTTACTCGTGGTCATGATCAGGGTGCAAATGACGCTCCTCCTGAGCAACTCCCTCAGTCTTTGCCTTTTTCCAGCGGGGGGTTATAATTTCGCAAAAGGGAACTTTTTGCTTTAATGATTGAACCAAAAATGATTAGCTCCGATAATTGTCTGGAGTCAAGACTCCATCTTCGCCTTTTTCAATGATGTTGAGCCCATCGATCAATTCCATCCGCTTTTTATCCCAATTTCAACTGTTGGGGCAAAATTGGTCACCAAGAAAAAACAAAGAGAGAGAGAGAGAGAATAGAGAAGAAAAAGGAAGGGCAAAAGAAAGCTACGGAATTTTCCCAATTCCTGCTTCAAAGTCTTTGACACTTTCAAAAGGTGGTATCGAATAAAATCCCTAATCGAGTAAAGTGTCTAACCGTACGAACGTAATTGTCACTAATCATCTATCTACATGCAATCACACCGACATGTTGAGTCATGTTTGAAAAAAATTCTCAATGGAGCTGTTGAGTCATAATAGACGAAGTTGTGGTACGAGACCAACTCGTGAATTGTTACATAAGAATCTTCTCCGGACCACGATTTTCTTCACTTAAAGCGAGAGATAATCCGTGGTTATCGACATTCCGTTGGACAATTTTTTTTTACAGCCAAAACAAAATCTTTTTTATCTGTAGGGATACTTTTCGGCATCCATATAAATAGATGTTTAACTGAATCTTGAAAGAGGAGGGTAAATGCGTCACGCATTTATGTGTTTGGAATTTTCGGTGTCACGAAAAAAAAATGTAAGATAAATATGCGATAATTGATATAACTCTAGATTTCTAATGATTTTTGTCCTACGCAAGAATTGCAGGAGTGTCTCCAGGTGGAAGAAGCATTCCACAAATTTAGAGAAACAGAAAGTTGGGGGTCAAAAAAATTCTGTAAGAGTGAGCCCCGCATGGGCCTCCTCCATCCTCCAAATTCACTGATGACCATGATGATGATGATGATGGATAGTGCATCCGTATTGACTCCCGCGGCACCAAATACACGATCGAATATCAATCATTCGCCAGCAAAAAAGAGAAGGTCTCAAGAAACCGTAAAGAAATGAAAGCAGGGAGAAGGAGTGAAAAGAAGAAGAAATTTGAGAAGAACCGGAGCTTCAAAGTCTGTCCTTGGAGTATATAACGGCGACAGAGAGTCTCAACTTTTCAACGCGAATTGAAATGTCCGATTTTTCATGCGCTTTTGTTTTTTCTTGAGCTCCCCCTGTTTTTTCTTTTCTTTTCTTTTTCTTCTTTTTACCCTCCCAAACCATTTGAAAACCCCAAGAAAGAGACCCTCCTTGATGAACTCAACTTTGATTCTGCATCATCAGACCCAATCCCAATTCTTTATGCTGCACTACCCTCTTAAGACCCACCCCTTACTTCCTTCTTCACATTTCTACTCACCCTTCTTGTTTCTCTTTCTCCTTCGTCTCTCCATCTGCAATCACCGCTGTAGCCATTTTCTTGCACTCCTGCCTGATTTCTCCGCTGGGTCTTCTTTCTTTTTATTTATTTGGCCCCTGTTTTTTTGTTTAAATACATCAGTGCTGTATTGCTTTGCTGAACAGTTGTCACTGTCTGCATGATTCAATCGAACGGGTCGAATCAGTATTGAGCTCGGTTCCTTATTTGGGTACTTTGTCAGATTCCACAAACCCAAAAGAGCCGAATGGGTTTTCGGGTGTCCCTTATTTCGTTCTGATGTGTTCCATTTGCTGTCCTTGCTCCTCATAGATCTGTTTCCAGGTTCGCTCGGTTCACTCTGCTTTAAATTCCTGCTCAGACAGTACTCTTGAGGTCAGATCATCACTTAGTCCCTTTTCTCTTTATTCTGCCCGCTCTTTGAAATTAACCGGGGAATATGATAGATAGCAAAAACGGGCCGGCAGAGTAGGATTGCACTGGTTTTCTATATATGGTATATGTGTTTCGTTGAGCATGAAAATTTAATGATGCATAGTGACCTGGGCAACCGTGGGGTGGTTGGGTTTGTTGAGTTTTCTCGACTTTGCTTGAGCTCTTTTGCCCTGTATTTGCTGTTGGTACAAAGTCATAGGAAACCTCCACATCAGAGGTCTCCTTTGTGAGGTTCATTGAGAGTATAGTGATGGGCAACAGCACTTCTCGTGTCGTGGGCTGCTTCGTTCCCAATGGGAAAGGCGGAGTCGATTTGGAGTTCTCGGAGCCCTTGGACGAGGGATTAGGCCATTCGTTTTGCTATGTGAGGCCAACTATTTTTGACTCTCCGGCCATTACGCCATCAAACTCTGAGCGGTTTACAGTTGATTCAAGCACTCTTGATTCCGAGACGTTAAGTGGGTCATTTAGGCATGAGAACGTAGATGACCCGTCGAATTTAAACAAACCCAACAAGAATTTCACTGAAACCACATTCAAGACTATCTCGGGTGCCTCTGTCAGTGCCAATGTCTCCACTGCTAGGACCAGTAATCAGAATGCATTGCTCGCCAGTGACGTTCTAGAGCCTGCTGCCTCATTTGAGAGCACAGCCTCCTTTGCTGCAATCCCTTTGCAGCCAATACCTCGTGGCTCTGGACCATTAAACGGTTTCATGTCGGGACCCTTGGAGAGAGGTTTTGCATCGGGGCCTTTGGATAAAGGAGGTGGTTTTATGTCTGGGCCGATCGAGAGGGGGGTAATGTCTGGTCCTTTGGATGCTACAGATAAATCCAACTTCTCGGCGCCTCTTGCACGGGGCCGTCGAAGACGTGGTCTCCAGAGTCTCATGAGGAGTGTCAGTGGGCCCATGAAAAGCACTATTACTCGAACCTTTTCTAGACATTCCATGGGATCTAATTGGATGCAAAGGTTTTTCTTGCACCCGGTGACCCAACTGGCCTGGCATCCTAAAGATGCAAAGTTTCGATCAGATGCCTCCCGAAATAGTCTTGAAGTGGGGGTATCTGAAGGGGACTATGGAACTGCCAACAATTTGCAATGGGCTCATGGGAAGGCTGGCGAAGATAGGGTTCATGTTGTGCTTTCTGAAGAACAAGGGTGGCTATATATTGGTATATATGATGGCTTTAGCGGGCCAGATGCGCCGGATTTTCTTATGACCCATCTTTATAAAGCTGTGGACAAGGAACTGGAGGGTCTGCTATGGGATTATGAATGCAAATCATCAAATGATGAGCCTCAGAAAAGTGAAAATGCTAAGGCTATTTCAGGATGCAGTGTTGATGACCGACCGCTGTCTAATTCGGTTCAAGTAAGTTCTACCGTCTTGGAAAAATCATGTTCTTTGAGTGCTGCTGGTGTTCAGTCATCTAATTGCGAGATAGTTGAGGAAGAAAAGGGGAAAAAGGGGAGTTTGGAGGCCAGCGTCTCCAGTTGTGCTCCTCTTTCCACATCGACGGGAATTTCAGGTGGCCAGGGCAAAAAGAGTATGCGGCTTTATGAATTGCTTCAGCTGGAATCAAGGGATGGACAAACAGTTTTGGCACCTGATGCTGGGAGCCATAGAAGGGGCTCATGGGATTCTCAACAAATTTCAAGCGCTCTGATTCCCAAGGAAGCCTTAAGAAAGGAGCAGCTAAGATCTCACTCATTGAATTTGAAAGGGAATAATCCAATTAATCACGGTGATGATCCCACTACTTCAGGAGAAAATGGAGGGGCTGGGGTTAATTTGAGCAAAAAAGGCACCATCCCTGCAGCTTCATTTTCTGGAAAGTGGCAACATACAAGAAAATCCCTCATAAGTTCGAAGATTATAAAGATGTACAGGAAGCAAAAGTCACTACACAAGAAACTTTTTCCTTGGAGCTATGATTGGCATAGAGAAGATAACTTTGTCGACGAAAGAATAATGGAGCAATCCGGACCCATCAGGAAATGCATATCAGGAACTGTGAATCATGATGCCATCTTAAGGGCAATGGCATGTGCACTTCAAAAGACTGAAGAGGCTTACATGGAAATGGTGGAGAAGTCTTTGGAAAAAAATGCTGAGCTTGCTTTAATGGGATCCTGCATATTAGTGATGTTAATGAAGGATCAGGATGTGTATGTCATGAACCTTGGTGACAGCCGCATCATTTTGGCACAGGAGAGGCCGAACGATCGCATTCCTAATTCCACTTCTCTGAAGGAGGATCTGCGGCATCGGAACAGATCAAGGGAATCTTTAGTGCGTATGGAGCTAGACAGAATATCAGAGGAATCTCCAATGCATAATCAGAGCAATCAGATCAACAAGATAAACAAGAACAGAGAGATTTCCATCTGTAGATTAAGGATGAAGGCACTTCAGCTTTCAACTGACCATAGCACAAGCATGGAAGAAGTATGTCCCTCTGGGAAGTTTTTTTCCCTCTTTCCTTCCATTCTGCATACCATAATCTGACAATTTGAATATTCATCATCACTTGAACCACTTAAGGCTATTAATGGTCAGTGGTTTCTGAAGTATGATTTGAAACTCTTAATTTTCTTCTGGTAAGTGCATGTTAACTAGGGTTTTGTTGGGCTATAGTTGCCAATATTTTGTATATCAGACCAGCACTGTTGTGTATGAGTTTTATGAAGAAAGGAATATGTTCTTCAGTGATTTGTTGTTGGTAGAGTGCCTCTTTTTTATGTGCGTGTCCATATCTGTTGGTATGTCTATATAACCAATATGTTTTGAATCAGGAGATCCTAGTAATGAATCCAAATTCTAGTAGGACCTTCATATGGCTGTTAATAGGGGAACCTAATAACATCTTTGAGAACTGCACTCAGTACGGTTACATTTCATCAAGAGACTGAATCTGTGGCTACTTAATTTCTTCAAAATTGAAGACTGTAATTTTCAGATGTCGTGCAGCTTTTATCTATGAGCATTAGTGCGCTCTGTAAAACTGTGGCCCTGAATTTTTCCACATAAAATGAAACAGAATAAGCGACTCCACTTATATCACCGGGAGTACTTATCATCACGGCATATTTTCTGTAATCTTTCCTAACTAGGTTCAAGATCAATGGCGACAGTAATGACATACGATCTCTATTTTCTGTTGCAGGAGGTTTTGAGGATAAAATCTGAACATCCGGATGATATCCAAGCCGTTATGAATGATCGTGTTAAAGGGCAGTTGAAAGTAACTAGAGCATTTGGGGCTGGCTTCCTCAAGAAGGTTAGTCAGTTGAATAACCTTTGTTGAAGTTTGCCATTTGGCTGCAGAATTCTGGTCTGACAATTTTCTTTGGAGGAGGCAGTATGGGGTTGGGTAGGCTTGGCCACAGCTAATAATGTTGGGATTTAGTTGCATGCATGAGAGGACAATAGTCAATGTACGTTTCTGCATTTTTCGGTTAGAAAGGATGTGTAATAAAGAAAATTGCTTGGCAACTGAGAAATTTGGAAAAAAAAAAAGAAGCAATCATCTTCTTCATTTGGGCCTGTAGCAATCATCTGCTTCACTGCAGATAGTTCCTAGCTACTTTTGTTCTACCACCTCTATCTATGATTCCTGTGCGTACGGAGCCTATGTTTTCTCTCCTGCTTGATGAATCTTGTTCTCTCATCATTTCTGTTGTCACATTGCACTGCTCACTTAAAGAATGTACTTATGTACTTTCGCCAAAATTCGAACAAAAAAGGATAATCTAAGTCTTGAAGATATGTGAATGTCCAAGATCAATTGATTTAGTTTCTGAGGTGTTGTTTGTGGATGCCTATTCTCTGAGTATCTGGACAGAAGTTCTCAAGTAACATACTGCACAAGATTTATGTAATTCTAGAAAGAGTAACAGAGAATTGGAAAATAATTTTATTCTTAACAAAGAACATGAGAATGCTGTAATGCTTATAAGCGAGAACTGTAACTAAACATGAGGATTCCAAATTGGAATTTTCGGTTCTTGGTTGGTGTAGTAGCAGATACACATGAAAATCTTCTTATGCTAAATTTTAGAGCACTCTAGCAGCTGAGTCCTATCTCTAGTCTTACAAAGAGAGTGTGGTTAGCATAGGATGGTTCATGCTGAAATTTACTGAGCTAAGTTCATGCCATTTAGCTTGTTGCAGATGATGATTGAAACGGCCTCTAAAATGGCTTTTGCCACTTTGGTCAGTATTGATTCCATGTTAATGAACTTGTAAGGAAATGGCATCTGAGCCCAAGAGAAGTTTAGCTATTTTTTGTTGGAGGTATGCATACATGGGTTAGAAAGTGGCTATATACAGATGGCCCCTTTTTTAGACCGTCGGCTGAAGGGCTGTGAAAGTGAGCTGTTGGAGATGACTTGTATGTGAAACTTCTTGTTGCATAAAAAGAGACATGTTTCTGTTCCTAAATCTGTCCTTCGTCCAAAGTGAAAGAGTGTGCTTTCTTTTTTTGTTGCTGAAAAGAGACATGTTTTTGTTCCTAAATCTGTTCTTTGTTTGAAGTGAAAGAGAGCAATTTTTTCATTTCATGTTGCTAGTAGTTTTGTGCAATATCTCTTTGCTATCTTCTTTTTATTTATTAAACTTGACCAGGATCTATAACTGTTTGGTTGTAGCCAACATTGAATGAGGCTCTACTGGAGATGTTTCGAGTTGATTATCTGGGAACTGCTTCCTATATTAGCTGCACACCATCTCTTGTCCATCACCGACTTTCCTCCAGTGATCGTTTCTTGGTACTCTCCTCTGATGGGCTCTATCAATACTTCAGCAACGAAGAGGTGGTTGCGCATGTCACGTGGTTCATGGAAAATGTACCTGAAGGTGATCCTGCTCAATACCTCATTGCCGAGTTGCTTTTCCGTGCTGCTAAAAAGAATGGTCAGTCATCAGAACTTTGTGTCTTTCATTCTTTTTGTCTTGTCCTGGCTGGATGAATGATATTAAACCGTTCAGTTCAAGCAGTTTTAGAAGTAACACAATTCAACACATTTGTCCTAAGGTACTTGGAGGCTCATAGTTTCGCATTGCCGATACTTCATTGACAGCTAATTCAAACGATCACATGACCATACTCTTTGGAGTCTGTGCGTAACTTAGTAATATGTAAAGCATGTAGTTACTGGTTGCTCACCTGGTCTGAGATGGGTATTATTAAAAAGGGAAAATGACATAAATGGTTTATAAATTTTGATCAAATGTTCAATGGGGTCCCTAAACTTTCAATTTGTTCAATGTAGTCCTTGAACTTCGTGTACTTGTTTAAACTAATCCCTGAATTGTATGAAAATATTTAATGTGGTTCTTGAACTTAAATTAATGGATGGACAATATTGAATATTATTAGCTAGTTTTTGGATTAGTTTGAATATGTATTAAAAATTCATGAATCATATTGAACAAATTGAAAGCTTAGAGACTACGCTGCAAATTGAGCTAAAGTTTATGGATCACGTTAAATATATTTAAAGTCCAGAAATAACATTATATATTGGACTAAAGTTCAGAGATTATTTGTATTATTATCCTTATTGAAAAACTTGCACTCAACTAGTCAATTGATCAAACTCATCATGTCTATATCTTTTTGGCGTCTGGCAGCTGATAACCTGTTTGTGCTGCATTATCATAAGCGGTCGTTCGATGCTTATTTTATTTCATTGTCAAACTTCTTTTGTGAGGAACTTCTGTTTTGAATCCTGTATGTTGAAACTACTGCCGTCATTTTATATCTGGGGTTGGCATCTTTCCCTTACAGGAATGGATTTTCATGAGCTGCTCGACATTCCTCAAGGAGACAGACGAAAATATCACGACGATGTTTCAGTTATGGTGGTTTCCTTGGAAGGAAGGATTTGGAGATCGTCTGGATGAGATGATTCTTCGCATTTTCATTTTACCCCAGCCTTGTATCAATTTTTTTCCTAGTTTGGGGTTCACTCTTTCTTTCATTCAGGGATCAAAAAGCTCAAAGCCTCGATATCTTTTGACCTAGAAAATTTTCTCTTTTCTCGTCAATCTTTCGTGATGGACCGTTTGCCTCCATCACCATAGCAAACGCCAATGCTCAATAAATGATTTTAACTTCTCGGCATACAAAAGAGTAAAACAAGTTTGCCTGCAACAGTGATTGGGTGAACGTTGCTTGCATTATAACGATGTTTATACCCATAATTGAGGTTTGGTATAATCTTCAAGTCAATGGCTTACTGTATCGAAGCAAGTGTTATCCCAATCCTGCTGATAAAGTCAGAAAGAGCTCTAACGTACTGTTACTAAATAACGTACTGTTATCCCAATTCTTTCCCACGTTCTCATCTTTGCGGCAATTCTAACTACAGCAAACAAGTGATGTAGCATAACCGCATACTTCAACCTCCAAATCAGGTGCAAATGTTGAAGAAAACCAAACATGGCTGAGCGTCGTATGGCTTCACCTGAGCTACAAGCTTCATAAAGTGGAACTCTTGCGTGAATCTTTTCTGTTTTGAAAGATTTCTGGCTAATCATCTTGCATGTTGCATGGCCTAAGACACTGCTTGTAAGCGAACAGACAGGACCATCCAACTACTGCGACAGGGCTGGTTAACCAAACCCACATTTGCCTTGTTTATGCGCAAGGTCACAGCATTTTATGTTGGATGTAAATGTAAACGTGAAAGTTGGCAACAAGTCTGCACCAAAACTGTACGATGGTGCAGAGTAAGAAGTCCAGTCCCATTTCCAGGGCCCATTTTGCCCTTAATCTGATCTGGTTTTATGGTTGGTGATGCATACTGTTCTTTCTACTTTACCGTCTCTCTATTTTTCCTGGAAGGCACCAACTTTTCCTTTTCATTTTCATCGAAAGATTATCGTCCATCCAAATACCCTGATGACTAATGGCCCTCCCACCAAACTATAAGTGCTGTGTTGGTTGCGTAACTCCTATTTGGGAACCACACGAAGCACTCGAGACTCATCTCATTCGCCAACTACTCACTTTAGCCGTAATCCATGTCCTTGTCTTTCCCTTTTCCTCTTTTTCTTTATCTGGTGAACGTTTTCTTAGCTTAATCGTCACTTTTAACCGGGGAAATCTCCTGAGCGCCACTGGACGATTATCTGAAATGTGAAACTGGGGTCAAAGTAAAGAGCCCTTTTGCGATCTGATTGCTTTGTATTGAAGTTGAAGAACTCATCCAATTCTTGGTTTTTGCATCACATCAGTTCCTCTCCCTTTCAGCCATCCATCGCTGACCAATTTGTTCACATATCAGTTGCCCATTCTCTTGCTGACCAGCTTTTAAAACCGGGTTTCTTCTCATTCGCCTCCACATTCTCGGATTGATCGCTTCTTCGCTTTACAAGATGTCGGCAGTTTTCATTTATCTATGCATTTCTGCCGTGTTGTCTGGCACTCTTGCTTATGACCCTGACATGCTTCAGGACATTTGTGTGGCCAGTCCTTCCTCAGGTATCTTCCCTTTATTTTGTTCATGAACTTTCAATACTATATACATTAGAACCTCAAATTTTTCTGAGCTTTTCTGTAATCTTAAACGGATTGCTTTCACACTCAAGTTGTTTGAACTCAAGTATTCTGGATTTGTCCTAGAGAGAGATTTAGCATGGTGGTGCTTATCCTATATTTTGTCCAACCGGGCCCGAATGAACACCATTAATTTTACTCAAAAGTCGGATGAGAACCGAATTCTCCTATTGACAATAT
Source organism: Melaleuca alternifolia (assembly GCA_019926035.1). NCBI lineage: Eukaryota > Viridiplantae > Streptophyta > Magnoliopsida > Myrtales > Myrtaceae > Melaleuca > Melaleuca alternifolia. The sequence goes on along the minus strand of JAGKPW010000723.1, from coordinate 135,591 downwards.
CCGCCACATGAAGCGAAATGCTTAATTTGCTATTCCTCGTAGGTGTAAAGGTCAATGGCTTCGCATGCAAGAGCGAAGCAAACATAACGGCATCCGATTTCGCCTTCGAAGGCCTGGCGAAGCCTGGAACCATCAACAGCTCAGTGGGGTCTCTGGTCACAGCCGCCAATGTGGAGAAAATCCCGGGCCTCAACACATTAGGCATCTCTATGTCCCGTCTGGACTATGCTCCGGACGGCCTCAACCCACCTCACACCCATCCGCGCGCGACCGAGATCGTGTTCGTCCTGGAGGGCGAACTGGATGTCGGCTTCATCACGACCGGGAACAAGCTGATATCGAAGACCATCAAGAAGGGCGAGATATTTGTGTTCCCGAGGGGCCTCGTTCACTTTCAGAAGAATAACGGCGACAAGGCCGCATCAGCTATCGCGGCATTCAACAGCCAGCTGCCCGGAACGCAGTCCATCGCGGTCACGCTGTTCACTGCGACGCCGGCAGTGCCGGACGACGTGTTGACCAAGGCGTTCCAGGTCGGCACTAAAGAGATCAACAAGATCAAGGCCAAGCTTGCGCCAAAGAAGTAATGAGAGATGAACTGCCCTGTCCACAGGACTAAGAGAACCCATCCATTCGAGCTTCTTGATTTCCATTTTTCCATCTCATTCCATCACCACGCGGGTGTCATTCGTCGAGCTTTTTACGATTACATATAGAGAAATAAAATGTACTTGGATCTTCGCGAAAATAACTTATGTCAATACAGAGAAATAAGGGAAATCTGAAGCATGAAGCAGTGCCATGACTTCTGGTGAGATTAAAGCCTCTGTTCAGCGAATCCTCCCAACTGACGGTATCCCTGCACCTGAAATGTTCCGACTGTGAATAAGATGTGTTCTTTCCGAAATGAAACAACCTTTGGTTTCGGCTTAAACCTAGAATTCATCCGTCGAAACAGGTCTCTTATATCTTAGAATCTAAAATGTACCCAACATAAGTTCCAGAGTTTGTTAGGTTCCATCTGAATTTTAATCGACCACTGATAGGAAATCATTACTTTGATGACTACCATTTGCAATTACAATATACTGTCTACAACTCTTTTACAGATACATGAAAAATATGAAATATTAATAATAATAATAAAGTTTTAAGCATGAATATCTTCGACAATAAAAGTCCGCTGTTCCGAATTACCATCCATCATTAGATATTATAGAATACCATAGGATCTCACCAAAACATAAGTAAAGGATAAATACGAAAAAACTTATTTTAGGTTCCAAATTTCAAGTCTAATTAGAATAGGTTCCTCAAATTTGGGAATCATACATTCGAACTTAGCTACGGAATGAGTATTATTGGTTTGGTTCTCAAGTTCTTGGTTTTACTTTAAAATAATGCAATTCCCATTGACTTGCATAAAAGAAAGTGCCCTTGGCTTAGCTCAAAATTACTCCATTACTGTGGGTTCTAAGTTGGTATTTTCCTATGAACGAGAGGTACATCGAATAAGATAATCACACAAATAATTCATGAATTTTGGTTCAGTATGTAATATAATGTCTTAATTTTTAATTTATTTAATATAATCTTAGACTGTAATTTAATCTCTCAATAATATGAAAAAAATTTAATATCATCAATCAATTAATTCAAAATTAGGGATAACATTGAATAAAATTTATGTCGAATTGGATCTCATATATTGTATTGAATAAATTAAAAATTTAAGAATAGCATTATTAGTGATCACTTATGTTGTTTTCCCCGATAGAATATGAGAACCAAAAACGACGTGAGAATTGCGTTTCGCTTGTGGAGCGCGGTCGAAGAGAAGGGAGGGGAGCGCAGTCAACCGGCGAAAAGAGGAGGAGCTGCAAAAATCAAGGCGGGCGGGCGCGGCGATTCGGTATTCTTGCCATGATGACCTGATCCTCTCTTCCAATTCGAACGGAGAATCAGTCGATCACGATGCAGCGTCGGCAGAAGAACTTCAGGAAGCGGTCTCTCGAAGAGGAAGAAGGCGAAGAAGGGGAGGGCAAGCTGAAGAGCAGCCACTCCGATGACGAAGAAGAACGGAGGTGCGATCACACTCGAACGAACGAACGGACGATTTCTTCATCTCTTCTTAGTTTTAAGTGCTTCGTGGTGTCGCGGTGAGTGGGCGCGGTTTTGATTTTGTGATTTTGCGTCTTGCGTTGCTGGCGTCGGATCAGATTGGCGTTGGAAGAGGTGAAGTTCCTGCAGAAGCAGAGGGAGAGGAAATCTGGCATCCCCGCCCTCCCGACGGCTCAGAAAAGCGGCGCCGGGGCGCGCGTGGGTGCGGCTGCGAAGCCGGTCGAGAAGAGCGAAGGCGACGGTGAAAAGGAGGACTTGGTTCTTCAGGACACTTTTGCGCAGGAGACTGCGGTCATGGTTGAAGATCCTAACATGTAAGTCGCTGAAGCGACGTTGTTCGCAGTGTTTTGTTTTTTTTTTTCAATCTTGCCTTGGAATGTTACTGTTAGGCACAGTCGATGACATGTTTAAGAACAACCGGGCTTACACTGGATAGTACAGAAGAAGGCCAAGGTAAAGAACCCAAGAAATTGTCTGCATGGTCATTATCTTACAGGGAGCCTGAGCAATATATTTTCTTTGTCTATTTCAGCTTTCTTCATGGTATGTAATTATGTTGAGATGGTGGTAATTAGTTTAATTTGCTGTATCTCATGCTCATCTACCTCGGAAAGTTGAATTGAGAATTGAATCTGTTGGTTTTAGAAGTTTGTGCGTGTTGGAACTGCATGTGTTACAGCATAGCAATACTTTGGATGAACGGTTTTTGAACCATGTCAAGAAATGAGATGAAATAGATTTTAAATGTGTTAGGTCAGAAACTTAGAATTGTTACTTGGAGTAGTATTAGCGTTTCCCTTTCACTTAAGACAGTACTCTCTTATAGAATACTAAGAAATGCTGATAGCTTGACTTGACTTGATTTGGTATTTCTTTCATGAATTTTTCCTGGAGCTGGAATTTGTAGTTTGAATCTATGCTATGCTCTTCATCTACTTTAAGGGTTAATCGTTCTAGATCTCTAGCATTAACTGGTCATGACGTGATTCCACTTAACATTATGTAATCAACGTTCCTGAACATGCTCCATACTTTGTATTTCAAAGTATATATTAAATGAGATGTAGAAAGAATTTTAATTTCTCACCTGTCGCAGAAAGATGCTTCTACCATTGACAAGATGTAGAAACCTCTCAAAAGGTTTTTCAGAAAGAGAGGATTTTGCGATGGTCATAGTCATCGCAATTATTAATTGGACAAACTGGGGTTAGACAAACCTCATGCTTGTCCAGCTTTTGAATTCTTATGAAAGCCCTTTTGTGCTGTTAGGCTTCAAAAATTCCAGTAGGTGCCTTCATTTTATTCTCACATTTTGGCTTGTTCATCTGGATAAAATAAAGTGGAACTTTTTCTCTACCTAATTAATTTTACTCCTCGAGCATCCAAAAATAAAATACTTACCATGCCCGCATGTGTTGTTATGTTTAGCTATTTACTCGTTAAATTATTCCACCTGTTAGCTTCAGTTTTTTCATTCGTTATAATTGCTAGTTTTATATCTGCCATGACAGGTTGAAGTATGTTGAGCAAGAATTGGCGAAGAAAAGGGGCAGGAGTGTTGATAAAAGTGATCAAATTGAGAATGATATAAAGAATGCGGAAGATGAACTATACAAGATTCCAGAGCATCTCAAAGTGAGTTGCTTGAAAAGAACTGTATTCTCTTAAAATGAAATTTCTCAATGTTATTCTTCCTCCCATGCGGAAACAATGAAAGTTCTAGCTTTTGACCTTTTCGATTGTTGACATGATCTCTATTATTTCTACCCAGCGAACAGGCCAAGGGGCATGCCCCTTTGATTTGGAATGCTACTTAGGATTTTCATGCATGAGCTGATAACTCCAAATATGTTCATACCATTTGTCACAGGTGAAGAAGCGAACTTCAGATGAAGGCTCGACCCAGTGGACAACTGGGATTGCTGAGGTTCAGCTTCCTATTGAGTATGTCCTTAGCTTTAATTTCAATTTCGTAATTGGGTTTAAGATTGGCTCCATTATATCAAGCTTATTCTCCAGGGATCTAATTGTATTCTTAACAATATTAAAAAGGTGTATTTTTATTGCTTTCTATGAATGCATCTTTAATTCTGCAGATACAAGTTACGAAACATTGAGGAGACAGAGGCGGCTAAAAAGTTTCTGCAGGAGAAGAGGCTGATGGGAAGGACAAGATCTGACTTTAACATCCCCTCAAGTTACAGTGCAGATTATTTTCATCGTGGCAGGGATTATGCGGAAAAACTTAGAAGAGGTTCTTTTTACTTCCCTTTCTTCGTCTCATGATGAGTGGATTAGAGCTGGTGACCTCCCATATCTACTTTTGGCTTTTAGCAAATAGTATTTTGAAATGCGAAATATAGGATGAAATTGTATATGCTAAGTATTATTTTAAGTGAAACACAAAAATAATAATTTAAAAGAATACTTGTAGCTTTAGATATGATGTTTTTTTTTTTTTTTATATGTATAGCCTCCAGGCACATGGTAGAGAAGCCTCGGCTGAAAAATCTAGGCCACCCCAAAAAATTGAGGGTTAAATTGAATTCTTTTTTAGACTTCTTTACAAACCAATGTAACAACCGAACATGACGATTCAAGATTCCCTAATTGAATCAATTACATATTAGTTCCAAACGAGAGGAATGTTATGGTAAAACTTTGTTTGAAGCGATGCGGTAGAAAGCAATGTGCGACTTGAAGAACATGATCGGTTGTGAATTCTTGTACCCACCTTTTTTATTATATATTATGTAGGAATGAAGGTGCTCTTGGCTTGACATCGTTTGTTCTGTTTCATTAGAAATCTTATTTTTTCTTGGGTTGTAGTGTAAACAGTATGTGATGTAGTTCAAATAGAAAATATCGCTTAATTTCTCAGGGCAAGGATCTGGATTAGCGCCTGTCAATAAATAAAAAAAATAGTCTATTTTTGATTTCTAAATTGAAAGGATTCAATTCAAGCAAGTTTCAAATCCAAAAAAGGAAAATTTGTTGGAATTAGTTGAAGTCTTTTGATCAATAGTGTATTGTGCCAGAATTGGTTGTGATTCTTTGATAGAAATAAATTTGAAAAGGGGGCATGTTGCTGCTAATTTGAAACAATTGAAAATCACTGAAGTAATATCTACACCCAAATATACAAGGCAAAGATAAAATATTTTTGAAAAAGGAAATATATTTTTTAATTGTCTCAACAACTAGATCAAGAGTAAGGAGTCCAAATATATTATAAACAAGACAAAGAAAAAGGGGCTAGAGACTGCTAGAAAATCAAATGCCTAAGGATTTTTTCAGAGTTACTTGACTTGAGTTTTGTATTCATGGATTTGTTTGGATAAAGTGGATTTTTAGCCAGATTGGACGCAAGTTTCTGTTTCCTATAACATGTTGATTGCATCATGTGGAGAGTTTTCATATTAATTTTATTTCTGATATGATATTTGTTGATGGAAAAAATTACAGACCACCCTGAACTGTACAAGGACCGTAGTTCCCAGGATGATGGTGCTGGATCAAAACCAGCTGATGATAACACTGATGCACCTGGACAAAGGCAAGCTGCAACAGATGAATTTATGCTAGAGCGTTTTCGAAGACGGGAGCGCCACCGGGGTATGAGGAGATAATTATGATTGGTCTTTTGCTTCACCGAGCTGCATTTATAGTTATACATCTAAAACTAGAAAGATGCTGGCTCCAAGAACAGAAACATCGTGCAAAGCCAATTGTATCTGATGAGTTACTTTTGAGTTATTCAACGGAGGGCTGCAGCTTGTTCATTGTCATCTGGACATGGATTTCCGTTTTGTGGAATCCTGAGCTTTGCAGTCATGATGGAAAGTACTTTCTCTAATGTATCATTCTTTTCCGGAGAATTCATGTAAGAACCCCATGACAAAATCTAGAGCATGTCTATTTTGCTTCAAGGAAAAGATCGAATTGATGTGCCCAGGAATTTATTCGGGCAAAACCTTTACGTTGCTACCTTCTTGGCTCTTGATGATGTATAGTAGGAGAACGTAGCAAGTAGATATTTTTATTGTTAACGTCGTTCTTTTGCTTTCTTGAACTTTTGAGCATCAGCTACGCGCTCCAGCTTCAAAAAGTTCTGCATCATGGGTTGGTCCTTGAAGATACTTGGCACAACCCTAGGGATACAATCTTGAAATGAGGTGTAAAGGTAAGAAATGTACATGCGGCAAAGGGAGATAAGCAACCTATGGACGAGGCTGCATCAACAGTAGTATTTGCACCCGTCTTCTTAAAATTGGGCGCTGCTGGAAAAGGACTGGCCAAACTTCCAATTTGAAGGCGCCACGTTGAGGGCTGTGACGGTTTGGCCATTGCTGGCCTGGATTCTGAAGGACAGGCTCTGGCCGTTGAGATAGCTGAGGCTTTGCCAGTTCGCCCCCCAGTTTCTCGACATGGCTTCCCAGTTATTCATCTTGGAACCTTTGATCCACACATTCGAGATTTCTCCGACTCCTGCTACATTGGATATGAGGACGAGCTCGAAATAGTCCCTTCCATTGATCGTAAATCTGATTCCTCCACTTCTCTTGCATCCAACCCTAATAAAGGAAACAGGGGAAAAACAGATGTTAATCTCATCGAAGACCTTTCTCTTCTATCTGTTTTTGTGACTGAAGTAATCCGTTATCAGTGTAATGTACTATGTAGTATAATTTAGTAAGGCTTCGGAATTTCCTAGTGCCAAATTTGCCCCGAAACTCTGAGGTTGGGAGACTTCAATCTACATATCCTTGTCAGAGGACTAAATGGTATACAGCAGGCCAAATGCAGAAGCTTCTTCTGTGTTTAAGCAACCCAACTTGCAACTTAAAAATATACTCACAAGCCAGAGAACATGTGAGAAATGATCGGTTCGGTCTGGATTCACCAGAATTTCTTTCTTCTAATACTATGGCCCAGGAAAACCTAGTCGACCTAGAGAACTTTCTGGAATCATGTTGCAGACTAGATAAACTAATTCAGAAAGACCAAGAGAATGTACAGGCGCACATGGATAGAACATACCTCCTGTAAAGAATAGGAACAATTCCAGCCCTGTACTTGGCAATGGTCTCGAATGCAGGTTGAGACATGTCGAAGTGAGGCCTTGGGGGATTGCACCACCCACCGTTGTCATTGGGGAGAGCATAGTTTGGCGGGCAGAAATTGGTGGCAGTGATGGTGATATAAGTGCCCTTGAGACACCACTGAGGAACCTGTGTGGCATCACAGACTATCTGATAACATCCGCCACAAGACTTGCCGTCATTGAACAAAGCCGTACTAAGCGCCGCCGTTTTGATTCCGTAGCCATCTGTGTTCAGATTTCCATATCCACATGCTCCTCCTGCAACTCAAAAAGGGTACCTGTCAGTTAACATCTTTCTTCACAGAGATTTTGCATGCCCCGATAAAGAGTATAGGAAAGATTATTCCCTAAAGCAAGTTCTAATGCTTCAATCCTATTATTAATAAACCATCCACATTATGCAATTCGACCTATAAAACTACACAAAGTCAGCAACCATTGAAAGTAAAAAACAAAAGCTACGAAAAGATGGGATCTGCAGTATATATCAAGCGTCTGTATTAACTATACAGATGGTCATGGACGCTGCAGGAGAAGTGACAGTTGTTGCAGGTCATGTATGCATTTCAAATACTGGGCATGATTGTCACCGCACTCATACAACAAGGTGAATATATGGAATTAAAAGAGAAGCACTCACCCATTGTTCCTGAAGCATCGCTTCCGCCATAGAAAGTTGCATGGGCTTTAAGCCAAGCACCTGCTGCTCTATTTGGTTGCACGGTGATCATCAACACGAGTCCAAGACTTAGTATCAGACTATTACGCAGGGACAACTTTTCCATTCTCTCTCTCTCTCTCTCTCTCTCTCTCTCTCTCTCTCTCTCTCTCTCTCTCTTCTCGTTATTGTTGAAGGTGGCTGACTGCAGAGCTATTTATAAGGAGCTAATAAGTCATCCTGGTGGGACGGAGATGAAGATAACTGCTGGAAGCTTTCATATTTCCAAACTCTGCATGATTACAGAACAGATAAGTTGACCTAACCGTGTTCCTTGAAACGATATATAGTATTCATTGAAATCTTGGTGATCCATGACATACCACGATGCATATAAAATGCAAGGTGTAACAAAAACACATGTTCCATGTTCACATGGAGTGTGACAAAGGCCAAACTTTGATAGAAAGGGGGCAGTTTGAGCTAGCCGGTTCCAATAGCAACCGTCAAAATTTTCTCGAAAATGATCAGTAGCCGTATAATCTTCTGTCACAATAGATTGGCTGCTAAAATTTGAAATTCGGTAATCACGGCTCTTTTAAGTCGAGTCTTACTTGATTTCCCATACCTCTTACTGTTTATTAAATCTTCTGCACCTTGTAACATAAAGAAGAAATGCAAGATTTGTTATGAAATATCGTTGTCGTAAAATTTGCTTCCAGTAGCAGCTGATCTGTATGCATATAACCGTTTTCAATGCAAGTCAGGTGATTGAAAAGGAATTTCCCGACCTTCGGTGTATGCGAAGAAAGTCTAAAGGCACAATACATTTAACGATTTAAAATCTTCAGCCGTCAGAGTTCATGGAATTCAGACGGTTAAGGAACAGTTTGTAAATCCACCGTCGGAGGTTTCGTGTTTGCGCCTTTAGTTAGAGAAGCCATAGTACGTTAGGCGTACGGTTGAGGTCCAAGTTGTCAATGACACGATAAACAAGAAGGAAGGGAATAATGTCATATGGCAAGTTGTCCCTGGTCTGCAACCCGATAGATCAGATTCTGCGCAGAGAGCTCTTAAAAATCCTTTCTGCTTCCGTCGGCTCGACTATAATATTCTCTGATGAAGAGGGGTGGTGTAAATATTCAAGCTCCATAACCGAAAGTCAAAGTCAACCGGTATAAATAAGCTATCTCCACCATTTTATCAGGGCCATGCATGTGGAACTGCAATGCCTTGTTCATGAAGGATGGCTATATAGAAAACAGGAGATGTCAAGTACAATGAAATGGAGTAAGAAGACAAGATCAGGGTCAAGTTGTACACTTGATGCACGGCCATTTATAAGTCTTAAATGATTAGAGTGCCATAAGTTGAGCCATGTTTCGCGGAGCTTCCATGTAGTTAGCACATGGGTGATGCCACAAGTGATCTATCCTATCGATTCACACACACGAAGGGAATGTGTTCTCTCTCTCTCTCTCTCTCTCTCATTGAACCAGAAGTTCAAAATAGCCATGTGGCCACAGGTTTAGTGTTTGCTTTCACGAATAGGTTTGAATAGACACTTTGCATAAGTAACAGGCCATTTTCGATCTTGGACTGACCTCATAAGAACCTCCAATCCTGAAAGATCTCCCTAGTTTCTGGATTCCACGTATCTGATAGGTAGGAATATGCTGTACTAGATGATTAGCGGGAACTTGGATGTTCTGAAAAATTGTAAATCGATATCTCTATGACCACTTTCTCTTCTGCACCGTCAAGGTAGCTATAACAGAATATGCAGCCTCAAATTTACAAAACTGATCAAACATTCAAATGATCAGTTCTTAAATCCGCCAGTGTTGTGTTCATCATATATCAACTTGCTCATTCTCTCGATGCAGCAGACTTACTTGGAAACATCAGCAATCTTTGAAACATAAAAAGAGGGCATTTCTTTTGCAGTTTTGAAGAGCTTATTTGCCATTTATAATCTAGAAATATTATAATTGCATGATAGGGCAACTCATGTGATGATCAGCAGGCACTCATGAGGCACTTTTACCTGGGTTGAAGCAGTTAAAAAAGACGTTATAGATGCCAAATTAGCTGAATATAGATCTAACATCCTGAGTTAGATATGGCATCTGCTTCAAAATAAATGCAGCCAAGCTGCTAAGATGGCCATTGCAGACAACGTCTACGGTGTCTGAGGTAACTCAATTGACTTTAAATGCTAGACACAGCGATCTGTTTCAAAGTTCTTTGCAATTTGTGCGTTTGCTGGAGAGGTGAAAGAGAACTTTGCTCCTCATAACAGTTCAATCAGAGACTGAATCAGTTCCCAGAGTTCAAAAATACAATCTATAGCTCAAAACTAGGCTATGTGTAGTTCCCTAGCTTATAGTAAAAGTAGATTGATACTAACAGAAGAAAATATACTCACAATCACCTTTCAGGAGTCTACGTGAGGGTTCTGAAGTAAATATCGAGCATTATGTATAGTAGCATTCACTTCTTCATTTGAGGCATCAAGCAGCCGTATTTCCTTAATTTCGTTCTGCCATTTCTCCATTTGTTCCTTGTGTATCCTGCAGAAAACAGATTTGTGCTTGAGAATGTGAAATCAGATTTTAGTTCATCATGAGATTTGTCTTTTGTCCTCCACTTTCTTCACAACTCACATAATCAACCGCTCTTCAAATTCATCAGTTAGTTCCTTGAACATCGTTTTCCCTGATTCCAGCAGTTCTGACACCTGCAGTAACCGATTTTTGATTAAGAAGAGTTAAATTAGCAGCACAACCATGGCAATTGCAATGAAGAAACCCAGAAATAACTGTCTGTCATGAAATCATCCAGAAGCAACCTAAACATGCCAGTTCTAACGTCTCACAATTCAAGCAGGTGGATGGCCACTACCAGCGTGCTCAGTGAAATAGATCTCAAAGAAGTGAACACTCCAGAAGAGCACTTATCCTCCAGAATATCATCATTTCCCTAAGATCAAGACCTCAACCACTTGACATGGACTGAATTTGGCTGCAATGACCGGTAATCAGTGTGCATTTCTGGCACGGGGGTTACCAGCCGAGTGAAGCTTTCAATCTTATCAAGAATGTGAGCGATATGCAGCTCCATCTCTTCAGATCCCCCGATGTTTGTCTCGGTTTCTTCCTTTTCTACTATCTCTGCGATAGCATTATGTCCTGGGTCCTCATCCTTCCCTTCAACCTGATGATGCGTAGCATAATTTTAAATAAGCTACGTTTTGCACCAATATTTGTTTCCCTTCTCTGAAATAGTCGGACACAAACTAGCATTACATCTGGTTTCATGCGTTTCCTTAGAGATTCTGTTCCCATGCCCAGCATCACCGATTCCATTGTGGTATTACTGTATCTCGTGTAAATGATTTCTTCTTGAGCAAGTTGCAGCCTGCGAAATGGAACAGAGGAATATGTGACAGCTGTGATACAGGCCCGAACATACTTTATGGCAACAATACATGATCGTTAAGAATATGATTAGAAAAAGTCCAGCGCTACAAAGCACAGCTAAATGAGCATAATGACCATTGCGAGAGTGATATTCTCTTAAGTTAGAACCGTGGAGAAGAAAATTCAATCGTTGCAGGTCTAATCTGCTGCGCCATTTCCCATCGATACATTGCTAAAGAGAAGCATTGACAAGCTTGCTCATGCGCAAGTTTCAAATCCAAACTATCAAGTATAGCAGCGGTCCTAACGAAATGAACTCGGCTTCGCCAAGAATTGCTAATGCTAATGCCAGAGGTTTTACGCTACGTGGACACTCCAGCAACGATTCCATCCAGTGTTGCCGCATCAAGTAGCATCAGATTCAGAGCTACGAGAATCGAAGGTTTATCCACGACGTCCAGCAACAAGCAAGCAATAAGAAAGCCTAAACAGGTCAAATCACGATCTGACGAACAGGCTAGCGAGCAGTCTACGAGAGGAGAGGGCAATGCTGCCGATTGCGGCGATTGTTCGGGCGATCGACACGGAAAAAGAGGAGCGGAATCGCGTGAGCGGCGGTCTCCTGATCTCGAAGAAACACCATTTCCTCTCTTCGGATTCTCAACTCCTTGTTTCCCTCGTAACACACGCTCTGAGATCAACTCCAGTTCGAATCGGAAGAAAGCAAACGGCGATCGCAAAAGAACGAACAAATCGAATTCGATAACCGAAGGTTCGAAGCAAAACTGTCTCGCATCGTTACCTGGAGATCTCTTCGCGCCAGGATTTTCCACTGTTCGAAGAAATGGTAGGACGAGGGGACGATCGGGTTTTAAATAGGGTCACCAGTGCGCGCCAAAACCGCCTTTGCATTTCCCCTTCTTTTCCAATTTTTCTTTCTCTCTCTCTCTCTCTTTTTTTTTTTTTTTTTTTGTCTTCAGCTAATGCTCGACTCGGCTTTATAGATCGGAAATGAATTCCCTGCGTGTGTACGGAACACCGGGGGTAATGTAGGGAGCTTTCCAACCATCTAATTTGATTTTTGTTTTTGATTTTTTTTCTGTAAAATCTCAATCTCTGATTTTAATCGGACTGCTGAGATCACCACGGTACATGCCGTGTTCTGTACCCCACAGCAGGTGATCTGGGTCCATATAGATCACGTAAAGCCTTAGATCCAATGGCCTAAACCAATCCGCAGGCCCCGCTTGTGTTAAGCGTCGCTTATTCAATTAATAGTGGATCCATTGCACCCATGCGTCGCATCTCATGTAACTTCAAACTTGTCCTCTCTGCAGTCTTAAAATTCTTTGAAATTTCTATCACAATTGTTTTAACAATGTTCATAAAAGATGTAAAATGAATTTATAATGCCTTTGAAATAGCCCTTTATTATGCCATTAGCATCGCGAAAATCATCACTCCAAGTGACAAAAAAAAAAAAAAAACTCGAACCATCAAAGATTCGAAGAGGCTTAGGCTCGCCCACGCACTTGTTTTATCCTTATAATCACTTGAGAATGTGTTGATGGAGTGACTTGCATTCTCAATAGATTTGATCATGACAGCATATCAGGCTCACCTATGCCACCAAGGCCAAACATCATTCCACCAGCTCGGGCAATCGATTGGACTTTCCATTGAGTCTTATCCATTAACCAAGTTGTTTTATCGAAAATGTCCGAGACGAAATACCTTTCGCTGAAAAGTTTGACATTCATTTTCTAGTAATTTTGATCGTGCGGTGACACTCAAATAAGAGAACGATGAATATAAGACAAACTAAGAACGTCGACAGAGTTAAAAGGACGAAAAATAAGTAGTTGCAAGTATGAATAAAGAATCAGTAAGTTAAATTGCAGAAAATTTGATAAATATATATATATATATATATATATATATATATATAGTTGACTCCGAATTCTCTACAATTGACTCTGCTCTGCCTTACTTAGCCTTTGCAACCATGACTAAGCGGTCATCTTCGAAGTCACGACCTTCGACTTCCTTCGAGATCCTCGTCTCCGCACTCGTGATTATTCAACTGCATGTTCTCATCCATAAGCAGTTTATGATCTTCAGGATTTTGACGGGTCGATCTTCTTTGGACGTGATCGACCATTCATTGGTATACGTCGACAGTCGTCTTGCTCTCCCTTTCGTCGATTCCTTAATCGGTCATGCTGGCTACCGTATGTCGATCACCGATCTGTCCCGATCCTTCTTTCATCGATGGTGGCCACCACCCGAGTGAGTTGCCGATTTCGTAATGATAATACCTAACTGCATATGTGGCCAGCTTACCATGGACCCTCACCGATCCTAAATGACTTGAGAGTTATTCTTGGGTGTTTACTTGCCCATGAGGTCGTGCAAACATGGAGTTCCCCTGAGTAAGAGAGTAGCAAATTGGTTCATACGATGTTGAATTCAACCGCACGAAGTGAGAGCGGGCGGAGAATCGACGAGAACCATAGCTATGTTAACACGAGCGTTAAAAGAGTATCGTAAGACTCTTTGTTCGCCGAGCCACGTCAACATGTTTTGATGAGCTAATCCGACTTATCGATTCGTCTCGACATCGTATTGGCCCCATCGAGAACCTTCCTTAACACGATCCTTTACGTATTTAAGAACCGATCATCATCATAAACACAACATGGCCATTCGAGAATTGGGAAACGTATCGCGTCAAACGAGCGTCAACGTTATAAGATGCGCGCAAAGAGAGCCGCGATCCAGATTGCCCGAAGGCGACCAAGGCAAAAGGCTGCGTAGGCAGCATATTTGTCTGTTGACGTCGATCAGATTAACTAATTAAAATTACATTAAGACTAACGACCCCAACATGGGCGGCGTCTACCATCAAATCTAGGATTTCAACACTAATTAATTAAATAAAGATATTTTTTTATTATACTTTCAAATACTAGATATTTCGAAAAAAAATGTGACGATCATGATTCGTGCAATTAAATATTTCCAAACTTTTGATATTAATTACTAACTATATTTATAACTTGGTTTTGCATAAATAAGGATGAACCATTCGGGCTCTATCGAGAACCTCAATTAGCACTATATTTTCATGTAATCACGGTAGTAATTATCATACATATCCTGTGGCAATTCGAAAGGGCAAATGCCAAAAAAAGATAATTCACCCTATTGGGTATTTTACGGCTTTTGACATATCACACTTACATCTCGAATTTTTTGTCTTCCTAATTTTTAACGTGCTTATCGGAAGAAAAAAAAGGAATTTGAACCAGTATCCACTTTCCATGGATATTTTGTTAAGCAGTAAATTTTTTCAGTGTGCTTATGTTGAGGTGCTATCTGTAAAAACTTAATATGCTTAATTAACTCCTTAAGCAAGTCGCTTATTCAGAGGAGGAGAGAAAACAACGTGTTGAGCGACTGAAGACACGTTGTCATGATTCTTCCTTCCTTTCTTCGCTCTTTTTTCTTTTCTGAAATGGACTCGCATGGACGACGCGAAACGCGACACTACACGCACCTGCTACAGGCGACCTTTTTACAGTTTCTTTCTCAAATTGCACGACTTTTTCTCTCTTCTCAGATTTGTTTCTTTACTCTCTCTCTCTCTCTCTCTCTCTCTCTCTATTTGACGGTAGGCTTTTTTTAGCACACACGCCCAGCTTCTGCTCTGCTAAGCTCATTCACACTCACCCCCAAAGTGCACAGACTGGAACTGTAGACAGAGACACTCGCTGCAAGCAGCCTTCCCCGGCTTGAGTGGCGTTCGCAGATCAATCGGCCCGACCCGTTCTGCGGCTCGATCTGTCTCGGACAAGCTCGGCTGTCGTCTCCCATGATGCACCTCGTGCTGCTCCTGCTTTTCGAAAGTGGGTAGGGTTCGTCTTACCTTTCTATTTTTGTCCATATTTCGGCTTCGCCTCGAGTATTTCGAGCAACCCGCTTCAAGGCTTGAGAAATGCAACGGGAGCGTCCCAGCAAGTCGCGTCCTTTTGGATCGGTGATCGTTTCTTGCTGCATCTTTCTCTTCTGGACTGTTCTCGGGTCAGTGGGTTCGGGCGCGTCCGACGGAGACGCCGATAAGCATGCATTGTTGGAGCTCAAATCTGCCATCATTGTAGACCCGTTAGGGTTTCTTTCGGACTGGAACCCGGATGCCGAAGACTCGTGCGGTTGGAATGGAGTTACATGCGACTCTCTCTCTCGGAGAGTCACTGCCCTTCACATTTCTTCTAACTTCAGCTCTGCATGCTCCGAATACAACACCTTGGACGCGCGAGGTAACTTCTCCTTGCTCTTTCCTTGCTCGGACTTTGCGGGTGGCAGGCAAAGTTTGCCATTTTCGGCGAGACTGAGGGGTAGGTTGTCGCCTGCGATAGGGCGGCTTTCTCACCTCAAGGTCTTGTCTCTTGGGTTTAATGGGTTTTTTGGTGAGCTTCCTCAAGAAATTGGCCGACTTCGCTTTCTGGAGGTTCTTGATTTGAGTTTTAATGAATTCGGAGGACCCATACCTTTTGGTTTTCGGAATTGTACTGCGCTTCGGGTGGTTGATCTTTCTGGGAATCAGCTAAATGGGACAGTGCCTTCACTCTTACCCATGCTTCGCAGTCTGGAAGCAGTTTCATTGTCGTTTAACGTGTTCACTGGGCCTATTCCCCCTGAACTGGGCGAGAAGTGTGGTGTGCTTGAGCATCTGAACCTCGCTGGCAATTTGCTTTCGAGTTCGATCCCTTCAAGTTTGGGAAATTGCAGTAGGTTGCGATCATTGATTTTGTCGTCAAATATGTTACAAGATCGTATACCTTCATCTCTCGGCAATCTTGGAATGCTTGAAGTTCTCGATGTGTCTAGGAACTTCTTGAGCGGCATTATACCTCCTGAATTGGGTGATTGCAATCAACTCAAGGTTCTCGTGTTAAAGAATAACTATGCACCTTTGTTTTCCAGAAAAGTTTTTGGCACAGAGGACCCTCAAGAGGAGAACAGTGGTGACGACTTTAACTTTTTCGAGGGTCAATTGCCAGAGAGTATCGCAAAACTTCCCAACTTACGGGTACTCTGGGCGCCAAATACGAACCTGGGGGGAAGTTTTCCTCATGAATGGGGATCGTGTTCCAACTTGGAGATCCTAAATGTAGCTCAAAATTACTTTGTGGGACAAGTACCTGCAACGCTTGGCAGCTGTAAGAGCTTGTACTTTCTCGACTTGAGCTCTAATAATTTCACTGGGTCACTTCCAAAGGAAATTCCTGTTCCTTGCATGATCCTCTTTAATGTCAGCCGAAACCTTTTGTCGGGACATATTCCGAGTTTTACTCGTGACTGTTCTCAAAAGTCCATTGATTCAAGAATGCCGCGGGTCAACATGGTTGATTTCTACGCCCACTTTTTCTATCGATATTCCGGCACAAGCGTTTTATCTTTTTCATTCGATGCCGATGATCTGGCTATATTGCATGATTTCAGCAGAAATATATTCTCTGGCCCTGCCCCTTCCTTACTTATTGCTTCTGACCATTTATCTGCACGCCCTTTTTATGGATTATGGTTGAATGAGAATAACCTCGAGGGCAATATTTCGGCATACTCGTTTCTTTTCTGCCGTTACTTGGCCGGTCTAGCTTTTGACATTGGTAACAACAAGATAACAGGAGAACTTCCTGTAGACATGGGGAACATGTGCAGTTGCATGAAACTTCTGAATATGGCGGGTAACGAACTAATGGGCCCATTTCCTCGTACTTTTGCCAATTTGGTTGCTCTGGTGAACCTTAATCTCAGCAGAAACAAGATACAAGGATCCATACCATCTTATATCGGCCAGATGATGAATATGAGGCGGCTGTCTTTGTCAACTAATAACTTCACTGGTACGATTCCTCTGGAACTTGCTCAGCTGGCTTCCTTGGAGGTCTTGGAGCTTTCCTCGAATGCTCTGTCGGGGGAAATACCGGCTGCTTTTGCAAAACTTCAGCATCTAGATGTTTTAAAGCTGGATCATAACAGACTATCTGGACAGATACCTGCTGGCTTCAGTAACATGACTTCTCTCTCAGTGTTTAATGTGTCTTTCAACAATCTTTCTGGGCCCGTCCCTCTTAACTCAGAGTCTATAAAGTGCGAAAATGTACAAGGTAATTCATATATCCAACCTTGTACCCCTATTTCATCTTCCTCTGAGTGGGAGCAGCAGCACTCTGGTAATGGTTCCCAACAAGCAGCTTATTCTCCTCCTGGAAGCTCAAGGCAAGGAGTTGATGGATTCAGACCTATAGAAATTGCTTCCATCACTTCAGCGTCAATCATTGTCTGTGTCCTGATATCGCTGGTTGTCCTGCTTTTGTGTATGAAGAGATACGGAAGCAAATCGGTCTTATGTCAAGGATCAGAAAGAAAAGAAGTCGTAACTTTTAATAACATTGGTGTGGAGCTGACTTATGAAAATGTTGTTAGGGCTACCGGTGGTTTTAATAGCCAAAATTGCATTGGCAGTGGAGGATTTGGTGCCACATACAAGGCTGAGATTGTACCTGGAGTGGTAGTGGCTGTGAAGCGGCTTTCTGTTGGAAGATTTCAAGGTGTGCAACAATTTTCTGCTGAGATCAGAACTTTAGGAAGAGTTCAGCATCCTAACCTTGTGACACTCATTGGATACCATGTGAGTGAGTCTGGAATGTTCCTCATCTATAATTACTTGCCTGGTGGCAACCTTGAGAAGTTTATCCAGGATAGGCCAAGGAGGACTGTGCAGTGGAGCGTACTTCACAAGATCGCTCTGGATATTGCACGTGCTCTTGCCTACCTGCACAATGAATGTGTTCCAAGAGTGCTGCATCGAGACATCAAACCGAGCAACATTTTACTAGACAATAACTTCAATGCATATCTTTCCGATTTCGGGTTGGCTAGGCTCTTGGGTACTTCTGAGACTCATGCCACCACTGATGTAGCCGGCACTTTCGGATATGTTGCTCCTGAATATGCTATGACTTGCCGTGTCTCTGATAAGGCAGATGTGTACAGTTATGGTGTTGTTCTTTTAGAGTTGATATCTGATAAGAAGTTGCTGGATCCCTCCTTTTCTTCCTTTGGAAACGGCTTCAATATTGTGCAGTGGGCTAGCATGCTTCTCCGACAGGGAAAAGCCAACGAATTTTTCACAGCCGGCCTTTGGGATTCTGGGCCACATGATGATCTTGTTGAGATGCTTCACTTGGCTGTCATGTGCACAGGTGAACATCTTTCTGCAAGGCCTTCAATGAAGCAAGTTGCTCAAAGCCTGAAGCGCATTCAGCCCTCAACTGGCTAGTGGAGGTTTGGTCAACATAGCTCTTCAGTAAGTTGGAAAAATGTTGAGATAGAGACGTGTAATTGACCATTGGTTCATCATTTATTCAGTCACATATCTTGTAAAGAGGAAACAGCTGATCTTTTCTCTTTTTCCTTTTGGGGTAGTATCTGGTTGTCAATTTTCCAAATTGAATATAGCCATTATGACAGCTCCATATTTGTGTCTTTTTGTTATTTCCTAGTGACTAGGCTGACCTGTTCATTTCATTTTGTAAATTTTCATAGCAAAGAGAGGCTTGTTGTTAAAGTAGGATGACTAACGATCTTGGACATTGTTAATTATAACCAAGATCCCTAGTGAAAGAAGATGTGGTAGGCTAATTATGAGATGGCCACAAGCTTGGTGAAGTTGTATGCTTGCTGAGAGATACTGTTTTGATTCACATTGTTTGTCACATATTTGTGGTCACTCCTATGCCAAAAACCTGTCCGTGGTGCGTGCGCCACAGAGATCAATGTGCTTCTATTTTTTTTATTATGTTATCCAGGCCGTTTGTTATAATTGTTTATTCATCTGGATATACATGAACCGCTTACAGACTAGAGAATGTTTGTCAAAAGCTCTGCCCAGTGAACTTAGACTTTGAGCATTTTATAGATGGTTTTGCTCCCTCAGTGAATTTACTATCTGGAGTTAGGAGTTTGGAATGTATTCCATTCATTAATGTATGTTGAACTGAGACTTAAATATGGAAAATGGTGCCGGCTGAGTTTTATATGCTGTAGTTTTTTTTTTTTTTTTGCTGATATGCTCATGTGTGTTTTACCTGAACAGATTTATTTTTGCACAATTCTTCTGCTTCATCATTTCATTCATGCATATCATCAATCAGTCGAATAGAACATGATATCATGCCTCATTCTACAGAATTAGAGGCTGATAATTTTACATGCTCTAGTAGCATGACTCCGCCTCTTCTACCTATGGCATTGGAGGCAGTTTTGAAAAGATTCATCTGCCATTGGCTTCCTAAAGAACATGGAATTCTCAAAGTAGGATAGGCATGTTGAAAGTACAGGAGAAAACATCTACTTTTATGATTTCTTTTCAAAGGTCTAGGAAGTTTCTTGAAGCATACACTGGATAGTGAATCATCCAGGATGGGATAGCGTGCAATCATAGCCACCAAGCTAAGCATTACATATCTGGAACAAAATCTGTTCTTTGTTTGGTACCCATCTTTATCGCAGGTTACCGACTACCTCAGAAGTTCTGTACATCCAGTCTAAATTTTCATGTACCAATGAAACCGATGTTCAGTGTAGAAAATAGTTAATTGTTGTCCATTTAAAGAAATGCCTGGTAATGAATATCCCGTGTATGGACTCACTGAGTGTCACAACGTGACTGTGTTGAAGGGTTGTGCTTTCGTCATAGCTTTTCACAGAATTTTATACTCTCTTTCCACATATCAGTTCCTGTTTCAGGAGTATATGATGGCATGGGTGGATAATCCTGGGTATTAGATGATCCACCAGTCTGTCATATTTCGGTAAGCTCCACCTTCTGCTTTCATGTTTGGGAACTCTTAATCAGTGCTAGCTGTTTCATGCTTATTGAAAGGAAATGAATCTGACAAATTTGTACCTTTATACAAAGTTCCTTCTCCTTTCATGTAATTGCCCTTTGATTTACGACATCCGGTAGAGCTTTTATGGTCCATTCCACTGCATGAAGGTAATGGGATTCCTTGGTATGGAAACCCAATTCTTGCCACATGCGCATGCTATTTTTCATGTCCTCACTTTTCCCCCCTTATGAATTATTATGAGGATATATTTAACATATTGTTACCATGTGTTTTGCCATTTTCACATATTTCTTTGTCAATGGCAGTTGATTAATAGGAATGCCCATGCCACTAATTGTCATTCCATCATCACCACACAAACTGAGGAGTGGTAAATGTATCAGTCTTCTCAGTTAATGCCATTTTCGATTTGAAGGAAGATGCTAGCTCTTCATACTGCTGCTTGAAGTGATGTGGCAAATGTACCCAGAGAGGATGGTGATGCATTGAATGCCTCTCTGTCTCTCTTGATAGATGTACGGCTTCTGTTATCACTAGGAGGGTTGGATGTTGTTTCTTTTGGGAACCAGTGTCAGTAAGAAGGTGGTTTTCTTGGTGCTTGCTGATTGGAGTGTTCAGTAGAGTTTACACTTCCACGAGGCTGTTGATCAACCTTTTCTCGCATAATTGACTTTGACGTCCTTGATACAACTACTTTAAGGTATGTCTTACAGTGACCTGAATAATTCTCGGATCACCACTTGCTCTTTTGATGCATGAATAGTATAATTATTTAACGGCGTGTTACTGCATTGGCTAGATGACTTACCTAAGCAGGTTATGGTAATCTACCTAACAGAACCATTGAGTCATCTCACTTAAAGATTGGTGCCTGTACCAATGGTTCGTGTTGGAAGGAGACAGACCTTGGTTGCAGCAATATAGACAAGATCTTGGCTGGCTGAAGATAGTCTATATGAAATCAAAAGTGACATATGAATATACTATTTGGGCGGATCGAGTTCCAATTTGGTTCATCTATAAATAGCATGATTTAAGGACCATCTATCTTTGCAGAATGAACTGGATCCAAGAACTGGAAGGATGTCACTCGTGAGAATCTTCTTCTTATTGTTATTGTCAATATGCTTGGTTCTAGGCATATTTGGCTAATAAAACTCTGCCAGTTAAGTAACAATTTCTGAAATGCTGGTACAAGGGAACGACTGAATTAACTTCATTTATGAGTGAAAAGACATGGAATCTGACACTTGATTTTTGCACATGAAAGCCTACTCCTGTTTGCAGATGACAGAATACATTTTCTGAGTCATGTTTTACCTCACCGACCATAAGATTTCCTTTGTACACTGGACCCTTCCAGATAACTGCTTCACGTTTTTTGAGCACTTTGGTTCACAGGAAAGGGGAAGGTTTTACAAGAAAAATGGTAGATTAAACATGACATGCCTTAGAAACAACGGCGGAAACCTTCATGAGCAAAATCAAGTCCTGCATGGCCATCAAGTGACGTTATTTATGCATAATAAATGGAGATTTCCAATGTCTCGGCACGAAGAAGAGTGAAAACTCATCAACAAACTGAGCCGTCGGTTTGCACCTTTGCTTTCGCAAACAAGTCGAGGTTCAATTCTGCAGCACGTACAATAGCAGTCGGTAATGAAATATGAGCACAGCTTGTGTAGATTAAGAATTCAAGTGTTCTTGCGGAAAGAGAGCCTATCGATACAAGGAAGAAAGCAGCACAGAAGCATCACTGACGCAACAGGACCAGCATCCGTGGTAAATATCTGCTTGGATGGAGTCCAGACTGTCATCTCCCACGGCGACTGTGATCGGAATTTCATATCCTTCACAAAGCAGCAACCCCAGAATCATCCGCACTCGCAAATTTTCTGACAAGGTTCTTGGTTGAAGGCAAACCAGCAACCGCGTCGTCCTCAATGCCGCACTCATTCGTGCCCCTACGTATCATGAAATAACCATCCTGCAATTCACAGAGACAAAAAAGAAACTCTTTAACCCACGTAGAGAGAACGTTAAAACACACGACTGCCAACTTTTCTTAATGCGACATCAAAAGCTTAAGCAGAGATATACATCTCCCCAACTTCGGTTCCACTGATTCGCAATAAGCTGCAACAAGGGAAAGAGAGTGAAGATCAGTCACATGAGCTGATTTATTGACTGTTACTAAAGATGCCCAGAGGATTATATACCCAATAATCCTCGCCATCGTCAGTAGTTCCCCAGCCAATCAACTTAACGGCGTGACCACCCATCACATCACCGGCAACATGCTTGTAAACTCCTGACTTATAATGAGCGAAATCCTGCAATTAAATGGATGTTACAGACGCATAAAAGATTGGTATTTATGAGCTTAACAGTCTCAAAATCTTGTCATTGCGACATGACAGCAGACGAAACATTCATGATGTATTCATAAGCCCAGCCTTGGTAAGATATGCAAGAGTGTGCAATCACCCACTGCCTTTTGCCACTATTGACCGTGCCAGAGGACACAGTAGTCCAAACCAAGTCTTCTGGCATTACCTCATAAACAGTGAAAGACACCTCCACAGGTCCATTCTTGTAAATTTCAGCCATTATGTTGTGCGGATTGGAATCAACTCTGTATGCACTGACGCCGTAGTGTTTCGAGGACCTCCACATCTGGTTTCCGTCCACACACTTCCTCACACACTTTGGAGTAGGATATTCAGGCTCACAACCAGGGTGGGAACAGCCAACATCATCGAAGTATGGATCGCACTGTTAAATTAGGATAGGAATGCATTAGGCATAAAGCAGGATATTTATAAGAAAAGGCAAAAAGTTTTGAAAGAACGATCTTTTGAACCCTTGTGGATTTAGATAAATGATCATCAAAATGGCAAAAATAAGGATTTGCACCTCTTCAGTGACAACACCGTGGTGCATAAAGTAGCGCCATGCGAACATTGGATAACCTCCATTGCAACCGGCTCCACACATAAAGCCACAGCAGGCTAGAAGATCATTGACAGACAGAGATATGTTCTGAAACAAGACATGTAGGAAATGAATGTGATTTTATAGGGAATAACAGCATTCAAGAACATTACCAAAAAAAAAAAAAAAACCAGCATTCAAGAATGACCCCTTAGGAGATTAACTACCATTTTAAAATGGATACAGAAACGATCTGATAGTGACTCAACAGCACCAAATGCCCAGCATGAACCGCAATGACCCTGTTTCAATAAAAAGTTACATCATTAGCATTTTAAGGCATCATACAAGTTCTAAGGAAGGTGCAGAAGCTTGATTGCTTGATTACCTGATCTGCCATTTGGTAGGTAATCCAGCATCAGACGCAACAAAGAGAAAGCATCAGCATAGTGTCTAGAAGAAATCAAACGAAGGACCAAGCAAACAAACCGACCTAAAATTCTTCCAATAGTGCTGCACTGGGACCAAGCAGTTCTAGCATCAAACTTTTCTGGCAACTTCAAGGATTTTGGATGAGTTTTGACAGGAACCTGTCTCAGTTCCCCGTGAGGTGTTGGCTTAACTCCAAGGAGATGCTTAAATTGGCCAACCTGGGATATAACAAAAATATTTATCAAGCTATTGGCTAGAACTTAAGGGACAAAAAGTAAAACACAAGAGGGTTCTTGCAAATAGAATAGACTTATTATCTTGATGCGTTGGAGACTTACAGTGAAGTTTGAGAATCTAGGATTCATGGCAGCTTGCCATCCAGCATTGGGATTCTCATTTATCTCTTTAATTATAGAGTCCTGCATAGTAATATTGAAGCTCAGGGCATATTCTTGAACTAAACATAAAGAAGGATGGGTACAAGCTTCAATCTGTGTCCTTAAAGGAGCGTATTACCTGAAGGATATGAGAGTTGAGCTTGAGCTGGGAAAGTGCTTTCTCTGCATTGATCTGCCGAGATACAGTTAAAGAAAGTCACATCCTTACTAAGGCAACATAATATAGAACCAAGACATGATAACTAACAGCTTTTATTGAAAAGCCAATCATGATCATCAGGTTTCTTGCCCTTGTTCTAGTTCCCGTTATTAGAGTAATAATAAGAATGAGAGGTGTTAAGTTTTTTATAATCCTAGCTTCAAACTATTTTTCTGCAGGATCTCCCCTACAATATTGTCACCGCAGTAGAGTTTAACTACCAAGTTCCGGATGGATTGGTGTGGTTCCTCTACGCCTAGGATACCAGAATATCAAACCATGAACAAAGAAATCCCCTATCTTCTTGCTCAAAGGGAGTGAGACCATCTCGACCTAGCTTTATCACAAGATAAGATCTTGCCTTAGATAGATCTTTGCCCTTTTCGTTGCTTTCCTGGATAGGCTTACCCCGGTGGAATACAGACTTAGTTTCTCACTCAAACTCGCTCAGCTAGACCCTATTCGCTTGTTGGATCGGAGAGATCATTTGGCTCCAATTCCCTAGCATTGCCCTCTCAAGGAGAAGGAGCGCTACCGCAGGTTCCAAATCCACTGCCCTCTCAAGTGGCCCTGCGGCAGGCACCAGCACCAGCTTAAGTTTCCCACCCTGCTCCCAACCAAGAGGAGTTTGCGGCACTCCGAAGGGAGATTCATGATTTAATAAAAGAAAAACTTTGGAAAGAATCTAAGAGAGGGCTCATTCCGCTGTCCATTCCGTTTCCCAAACGGAGGGAACTTAACTCGAGGACCATCCACTTTATAATACCAGTCCCATCTTTTAAAAAGTAAAAAAAAAAAAAAAAACTTTCTTTGGATGAAAAGGTGAATATGATATCAACCAAGTATTAGTCCAACGCAGCAAGTTCGCAACTTCCACAATCGAAAGTTTATGATGCAACACGTACATACCAAGAGAGCAATACAGAAGCCAATAGGAGACTGATGAACAGGTTCAAACTGAGTTCTCAAGGACCGAAAACAAGCTAAAGTTCAAGAAATGAAATTAAGGCTCCACCAATAACCAGGGCAGGTACACCAAGCTAAAAGACCACGATCCGCACGAAATCAATCGAAATTCAGACTTGCAAAAAGCAAATCTTTACTTGAAGATCTCCATCTTTACAGGCGGTGTAAAACAAATAAACCGAATATCATCTCCAATTTTTATAGCAATTCTAGCATTTCTTTATTCTCTTCGAGAATAATTCAGTCCCCAAAAGCTAAGCTAGCGACAGAAGCTAAAATTAGATCATCCCCCACCAAACCAAAGATGAGACGAAAATAAAGGAGGCGGAGAAGGCATCGCCTTCTGATTACCTGAGCGAGGAAGTTGGAGACGGTTGCTAGGAAAAACAAGAGCTTCACCAAACACAACTGGTTGGCGGCCATCTGGCGGCCATCTCTCTCTCTCTCTCTCTCTCTCTCTCTCTCTCTCCCGTCCCTCTTTGATGAAGAAGAAGAGGAACAAGAAGAAGAGGGCCGTGGAGCGAAACTGCCGAGGGCAAGTGAAATTTATTCACTTCCCCTTGAACAGAGAGGATCAGACAGATTCCCAAGATAAGATGACGATGACAGCAAGAGGAAGTAGATTCCCAAGAAGACAGCCACAGAGAGAGAGAGAGAGAGAGAGAGAGAGAGAGAGAGAGCGACTTTTCTTGGTATTTTCCCGCAGATTCAAGCTCAAAAGCAACCCGATTGGGCGATTCGTCACGGCAGACAGATATTTAAGGGACCAACTTCCTTATTACAAGTGCCGTCCATTTTTATCAAACACAATTTTCCTTGAATTTCTAAGTTACCTTCTTTGTTCCTTTTACGGTCGGAACATGGTGCAAGATGTTCTTGTCTTCCCTTCTTACCAAGCAATCTCTCTCTTTTTGACTATTTGAGAGAAAATGCAAAGGTCCAACGGTTTCTCGTGCTACCACCCTGATTACAAACCTCTTGTGAATATCGCGATTTCTTCATGAAATGTAAATTCTGCATCAACAATAGTATTGATTTTTGTAGATTTTAAAGATCCAAACTATATCAAATGAACTCAACTGACTTTGATCACAATTTCGTATAAGTATCATACAATTAACTTGTTTTTCATTTGGACAGGCAACGTTTATGCTGTCAATTTTCATTTTTTTTAATATTTTCTTTGAATTGTGGATAAATTAATTTATTTTCAAGATAATTTCGACCTGAATTTTTTATGTTACTTTGGAAACTTAGCCAAGGCATAGGAGGCTCAAATAACGGCCATTCCCCAACTCCAATTATTGGAGCCTCTTTGACAGCAATAGGCATAGTCTTATCATGAAACAATAAGTCACCTCATTTATGAATGTACTGACAGGGAAGTAAATTGTGACATTCATGTCCCACATCGCCTAGGGAGGGAGTCCTAGGAGAGCTTATATGGGATAAGCTGCCCTTGACCCACTGACAACGCGTTTTCTCGAGGAAAAACAAAGCTGTAAGGGCCAATGGGGCCCAAAGCGGACAATATTGTCAGTGGCGAGGCGGAGGGCATTACAAAGTGGTATTAGAGCCGACTCCCTACCGCATGTGGTGACCATAGTAGGCGCTCCCTGGTGTTGCTGAGGGCACAGTGGGGACGCTGTGCCATTGAGGGGGGGTGTATGTGACATCCCCGTCCCACATCGCCTAGGGAGGGAGTCCTGGGAAAGCTTATATGGGATAAGCTGCCCTTGACCCGCTTTTTTTTTTGGTCGAAATATCTTCTCATATTATATTACTGTCATTAAAAGCTTTACAGGATATATCATGTGTTTCAGCACATAACATATCGAAAAGGCAAATTGGGGGATATAAAATCCAATTGCTTGGGAGAGAGTTCGTGCGTTAGGCTTTAGCAGCCCAATCAGCAATTTTGTTTCTTGTTCGTGGGCAATGGGCCACCTTCACGTTTGGAAGTTGTTGGAGTCGGGCTTGGGCCTCGTAGATAAGTGACTGTGCTTCCCATATACCTTGATCTGTGCCTCCGCAGATCGCTCTCACCAGATCAGAAGAGTCAGTTTCAAGTATGAACGGCAGTTCGTGCTCCTTCCTCTCTTCGATTCTTTTTAGGGTTTCTAAGAGCGCTTCCTCTTCCGCCTGGATTGGAGAGGAGACTCGAA
Organism: Melaleuca alternifolia; assembly: GCA_019926035.1. Classification (NCBI taxonomy): domain Eukaryota; kingdom Viridiplantae; phylum Streptophyta; class Magnoliopsida; order Myrtales; family Myrtaceae; genus Melaleuca; species Melaleuca alternifolia. The sequence continues at coordinate 108,271 of JAGKPW010000723.1, read as the reverse complement.
TCGTTCGTGCAAAGCCATCAAGGAAAAGACCCCTGCTATCTCTTCGAACACACGCCATAGCTCCGGTTCTAGTTTCTGGATCATAAGATCCATCGACGTTCAGCTTGAAAACACCATGGGGAGGGGGATCCAGGCTTCAAGTGAGGCGTTCCTTGCTCTTGATGTTCTCGGTTGTTCCTTTGACCATCGTCTGTAGTTTTCCTCCTCTGCTTTAGCTAGGATAATTAGTTGTTGGGGGTTTGGCTTTTGAGATCTGAATACCATTTCGTTTCTGGCTTTCCACATTCGCCATAGGATCCAGGCAAGAAACTCAAAGTTTATGGTGGTATGTTGGAATTTATACATCCAATCATCCATGCGATTTACTGTTTGGCGAAGGATATTCACTTTAATTGATGAGTCTTGCCATATCGTCTATGTCCAGGGACAAATGAGGAACAAGTGCTCGATCGTTTCTGGGGATCTTCGGCAAGTAGGGCAAACATCATCTGGTACAATTTTCCTTTTGAAGAGATTTTCCTTTGTAGCTATTGCGTTTTGGCAAATCTGCCATAGGAAAAATCTGATCTTTGGTGGAATATTGGCTCTCCATATACGTAGCCAGAGCTCTCGGGGAGTGTTGTAGGAGGTGGATGTTTGTTGGTTTGTACTTGTACCTGTGTATGCTCTTAACACATTGTATGCACTCTTAACAGTGAATTGTCCATTTTGTGTATGTTCCCACATTAATGAATCTTCTGTGTTTTGGGAATTGAGGTGGATAGATAGGATCTCCTTTTCTGTCTCCGCATCAAACATATTTGCAACTTTCGTTTCATCCCATTTTAGCTCACCTTCAAACATTAGCTCGGCAACTCTGCTTGGGTTTTCCCTGTGCTCAGGACCTCCGATAATCCCCCTGGCTAGCCACTTATCTGATCTGATTTTTATATTTTGACCATTTCCAACCACCCATCGAGTGGACTGCCCAATCACCTCTCGACCAACAAGTAAACCCTGCCATCCCCATGATGGTTTTGAACCTTTCGGTGCATGCAGTAAATCTGTCTGAGGGTAGCACAGCCCTTTGAAGATTTTGCCCCATAATGAGTCAGGATTTTTAAGTAGTCTCCATGCTAGTTTACCAAGCATAGCTTGGTTGTAGGTAACTAGATCTCGAAAACCCAACCCTCCACGATCTTTTCTCTGTTTGAGTAACTCCCACTTTCTCCAATGCAACCCTTTGTGAGATCCATTTGATTTCCACCAGTAGTCTGCAATCTTCTGTTCAATAGCTTTACATATAAACAAAGGAATTTTAAAAATGGACATCGCATACTGTGGTAAGGCCTGTATTACTGTTTTCAAGAGTATATCTTTTCCTGCCTTGGACAATAGATTTTCTTTCCAGCCCTCAAGTTTCTTGTTTACTCGGTCAAGTAACCAGGAGAACATGTGTTTCTTTGATTCCCCCCAGTCAGAAGCGATTCCCAAGTACTTCCCCATCCTTTGTATTTCAGACACTCTCATTTCATATGTCATAATTCTCCTGAGATCAGGTGGGCAATCCTTACTGAAAAACATGCCTGACTTGTTTAAGTTTATTGTCTGTCCAGATGCTAGACAGTATTGGTTCAGCACTGCAGCCACATTCTAGCATTCCACAATTTTCCCATCCAAAAACAGAATCAAATCATCTGCGAACAGTAAATGGGACAGAGCAGGACAACGAGGGTTAAGTTTAACACCCTTAATACTGCCACTTTCCACTGCTTGTTTCATTAAAACTGACAGTACATTAGCCAAGATGATAAACAGGTAAGGAGATAGGGGGTCTCCTTGTCTTATACCTCTAGTTGGCTGGAAGGCAGGTAAGTTTTCGCCATTCAATCTGATGCTATATGAAACAGTAGAGATGCATTTGATTATCCATGATACCCAGAGCTCATTGAAACCCATTTTCAACACACAGGCTTCGAGAAAGTCCCATTCGACCCTATCATATGCCTTCTTCATATCTATTTTGAGGACTGCCTGAAACTTTCTTTTCCTCTTTCTGCTTCTAAGTTGGTGAAGAACCTCTTGAACAATTAGAATATTGTCCTGGATTTTTCTGTTGCTAACCAAAGCACTTTGTTCTTCAGCTATAATGTCTGGTAGCCAACTTTTGATTCTATTTGCCAGGACTTTAGATATGATCTTGTAACTAAAGTTACACAAACTTATGGGTCGGAACTGGTCCAGTTTCTTTGGGTTTGGGACTTTTGGGATTATAGTAATATGCGTTCTGTTCATCTCTGGGATTAAGTAGCCTGATCTGAAAAATTTCCGCACTTCAGTAACCACATCTGTTTTAATTGTATCCCAATGGTGCTGGAAGAACTTACCATTAAGACCATCTGGTCCCGGGGCCTTCAAAGCCCCAAGTTGGAATGTAGCATTTTTAACTTCTTCCTCTATAATCTCCCTGGTTAATGCTGTGTTTATTTCCTCTGTTATCACAGTTGAGATCTGCTCGACAATTGGGGAGAAGTTCCTGGCCCTTGCCGAAGTATAAAGCTCCTGAAAGAACTGATTTGTCATCATCTTCAGCTGGGAAGTATCTCTGCACCATTCTCCTCTTCATTTTTTAGCATTTCAATCCCGTTTCTATGCCGTCTTTGTACTGTTGAGGCATGAAAGAATTTTGTGTTTTTATCCCCCCATTTGAGCCAATGAACTCTTGATCGCAATCCCCAATACATCTCCTCCTGCCTCCATAGTCTTTCCACCTCTCCTTTTAGCCATTCCACTCTGCTCTTCTCTGCATGCAAATTTTGGCTATTGGTAATTGCCTATATTTCCTTCTTTAGCCTAATAATCTGTTTTTCTCCATTTGAAAATCTTCTTTTGCTCCAAGCCATCAACTCCTCCGTCACTTTATGTAGTTTAGAATATAAACTCAAAGGCTGTTCTTTAAGAGATTGCCAGGCATCATTAACAACTTGTGGATACTCCTCATCTTCTAGCCAGTAAGTCTCAAATTTAAACTCCTTTCTCCTTTTCTTACTTTTAGGAAAAAAGTCTAGCAGCAGTGGGCTATGATCAGACCCAATAGCAGGGAGTGCATACACAACAACAGAGGGGTGATTTACTCTCCATTCCAAGGTACAAACTGCTCTGTCCAGTCTTTCTTTTACTAAGTCTGCACCCTCCCGATTGTTAGTCCACGTATAAGAACAGCCCTTACTTTTCATGTCCATCAACTCACATCTATTTAAGAAAGTATGGAAAGCATTTGTTCTATAATTCTCCACTGTATGTCTCCCCACTTTCTCCCAATGGTATAGTATCTCGTTAAAATCTCCCATGCAAATCCACTGGCCCGGTCTATTTTGGCCTAACTGATGGATCCTCTCCCATAGCCTTAACCTTTGTTTAAATTCAGTTGGTGCATGGACAAAGGTCAAGTGCATCTTTTGTCTTGTACTCCCCAATTCGCATGTCAAATCTATTAAAGCTTGTGAACTTGTTCTGTCCAATATAAAGCCATTCCCCCTGCTAAACCATTTGGTTCAACATGATAGCAGCCACAAAATTTCAGACGCCTTTGCATTCTTCTAATAACTATCTCCTTATTTTTTGTTTCCATTAAGCACAAGATAGTGGGCTTTTCGTAAGCCACTAGGGTTCTCAGGGCTTGAACTGTCAAGGGTGAGCCCATCCCTTGACAATTCCAACACATAATCTTCATTTGTAACCCGGTGGCTTACTAGAGCTAGCCACCAAAGCCCGTGTTAGAACTTCTTCAGTAGTCAGTATCTATGTTTCCAACAACTTTGTTTCATCCAGCACCTCACTATTGATCATCTGCATTTCATACGGGGTGTATCTCCTCCTCCTTTTGCTAGTCAACGATTTCGAACCTTTACCCTTTAAGTTGCTGTCAAGCGATAGGGAAATAGTTTTTCCCCTAAATTCTGCCACTTCTGAGCCATTTGGTTCCTCTAGGTAGGTATCTAACATCATTCCTTCTGAAGATTCAGTTGACATACCTTCATGCATAACTTCCTTCCCTATTTCTGCAACCCTGTTTACTTGGGGTCCATCATATACTACTAACTGCCCATCCATCTTCGGTGTTTCAGGTATGACTTATTCCTCTACTAAAACTTCCTTCTTGCTTCCATAAAATAGTTCCCAGAATGGATTTACTTCATTTGCTTCTACTTTCAGCCACGATCCATAAGCAAAACTTTTCATATTCTCAAAGCTGGGATCAGTGCATAGTACTTCTTGACAATTTTGAACATAATGTACTACTTTCCCACATGCATAACAGTAGTGGGGTAGCCGCTCATACCTGAAATCTAGCCATAGGTTCTTCCCTTTGTTGCTATAAATGGACCCTTGCATCAATGGGTCTGTAATGTCGATTTCCACCTTCGCCTTAGCAATCTTAAAAGCTGTATATCCTCTGGCTTCAATCTTGATTGAGAAAACATTGCCCACTTCACTTGCCACTTTCGATATAACCCTTTCCGAAATCCATTCTGTGGGAAGTCCACAGATGTGCACCCAAAACTCACATTTACGAAAATCATGACATGCTGGAGGGGTATTTAAAACCCAGTCTTTAAGCACTAGCAGATTGTTAGCAAACGACCAGGGACCATTATCTACTACTCTGGACTTTTCAGCTTCATTCCAGAATTTAAATTCAAAGATGCCTTGGCCTATTTGAGAAATTTCCACATTTTCCAGTTTCCAAGCTTTCCTCATGGTATTCTGGAAAGCCTCGATGTTGATCTTCGGATTTTGATATAGGTGGCCAATCAAAGATAACTTACATTCTTTGATTTTCTCTGCAGATATCTCATTATCCAGCGCTATAATCTGCTTGTTGGCCCAGAGACCACCCAGTTTTCTGCACAGTGCTGCAAGGCGATTGGCTTCCTCTTCAGATTCCTCCATGAAGGCTGCTTGTTGTAATGAGTTAGTAGACTTCGAAATACAATATGGGTTAATAGTGATTGGGGTTCATCTGGGGAAAGGGAAGGTTATCAAAGGAAGATTGTTGTTCATAAGAGGGTAAATGTGGATGGAGACGAGACATGGCTAGGGTTGGGGATAGGGTTTTTGGTTTAGGGTTAAGGTTTTAGGGTTGTTTTTGGATGTATGGAGCTACCCTTTGGCAGAGAGACACTCTCCTTCGAGAGAGATTGTTCAAGATTTTACCATTGACCCACTGACAACGCGTTTTCTCGAGGAAAAACAAAGCCGTGAGGGCCAGTGGGGCCCAGAGCGGACAATATTGTCAGTGGCGAGGCGGAGGGCATTATATAAATCCATGCTCTAAAGCCGAAAAATAAACAAAAAAAGTGCAAATACAGTGCTTCAAAATTTGATGTCTGTCGACAAAGGGCCGAAGTTATGCAACTTTAATGTTTTGTCTGAGGTTGGGTTACATCTGCACTGCGTGGAAAAGTTAGGTACTAAAATAATTGCTTCTTTTTCAGTGAATTTTTTTGTTGCCCTGATGAGTCATTTCCAGCATTTCAACAAAGCCGAACTTTCTTTTCACCCGTAAAACTTAAAATTAAAGCGGAGATCGGATTATCAATTTGATTATAGCAACACTAAAAACACGTGTGCCCGATTAAGTGGTATCGCATGTGCACGCGCATGTGCACATAGTTCCCGATCCATCTAAGTCTTACCTCTTTTCAAATACGTGTAGATCATTGTATCACGGATCAAGATACCTTGTAAGCAAAGGTGGCACTCACAATGTGCATACCAAACTCGTTTACGAGCTGGATTATGCGTTGATTGTTTCAAATTTTGCCCATCTCACACTAAACTTAAGAAAGATGGAGAAAAAGAAGAAAACCATCGACTTGCGCTTATGCCGGAGAAATACAGGACATCGTGCCTAGGAACGTGAAAGTTGCTTTCATGGGTACAATTTTACGTTAAGAGTAAAACAAGCACCGCAATATGTCCTCGGTTATTGCCCTGAACAAAGAACAGTTTATCATCAAGCAAGGTAAAATACAGAATTTCACAAAAGAGCTATGTCTTTCGTGGCTTATTTTCCTGCTGTCGAAATGTGGAAGAGAAACGGTACATTTTCCTGATATGTAAAGCGAGGCATTCTCTTCTGACTAGAAATAATTCATCTAAAGACATTACAAGAGAATGAAGAAGGGTTGTGAAGGTGAAGCCGGTCCCTACTAGTTTCTCTGCTCTCGGAAAGGAAAAGAGTCGTGCCTTGGTGTAACACGAGCGAGACAACTACCTTGAGAACAAAACTGTTCCCGTTCATTCTGCAACAGAAGTGCTCTTTCAGATCCCATGACTTCAGTAGGATGCCCATCCAGACTGCATTGTTACAGTCCCCGAAGGCTGGGTCCCAGACAGAGTTGAGGTCGAAGTGAACCAGCCGAGCTTGGTGAGAAGCTCGTCGATCAGTTCACCAACTAAGAAAGAGACTCCTGATGCCATGACCCCCAAAATGACATAGTACAGCACTGTCTTGAGGTAAGTTCTAGGTGGCTTCCCGACATGGGCTTTCCCTATGGCAAGTAGGAAAATGCAGAACAGAGACGCACCCGCAACGGCGGCAAGCTTGTAATCCCTGTCGTCACTCTCCCTAAATGAGAATGCATAAGTGATTGGAGCCACGCAGCCAAAGATTATGAAAAATAAAATGGCTACTGTCGCGTGCAGGGGAAAGTGCTGTCTCTTTCCTAGCACTTCTTGGTACCGGTCTACTGGCGCAGTACCTTGACTGGGCTGCTCATTTTTCAGCTCTCTAAGCTGCAAAAACTCACCTTTATTACAAGAACTAGACTAAAGTTAGCCGGAGCTAACAAGCAAGTACAAGTTCTCACATCCTCGAATAGATTGGCTTTATACAAGAAGATATAGTTCTGCCTTAACTAACACATCCTCAAGTCCTGCTTGGACAAAGTTTCTCTTGGAAAAGCAATTTAGTGAAGACTAAAAGAAATTAGATATATAATAAGTACTACGTTGGAAGACATAAAGATCACCTAAGATGCATGACACAGATAAAAGAGAACTACTCACATTATGGGCGATGACAAGAAGTCCTCCAATCAGATTAGCCAATCCCAAACCTAAGATGTTCACTGCATTCATGTATAAAAAAGTTCAGAGAACAATAAGAAACACTGAGAACCAAAATGCAGTAAACGTATTCAAAGCAGAACTATCTAAAAAGGAAAGTAAACACAGAAACTCAGTGAGGCAACATCATTGACATCTAACAGTCCTGTTAAGGCACCAAAGCATAGAATATGTAAGTGGAAGTAATGTTAGGACGAGGGGAACTTGTAGGGTACTATGCAATCGCATTGGTAATCGATCAGTGAAATCAGGCATCATACGTATGCAGCTTTTCACTCTAAATATGTGAGGAATTATAAAATAAGCCAATTTCCTAATGAACCTAAATGTATTTCAGATTTGTGTGAAGTTGGACTACCCATTAAGGATAAGCAGTTTAAAGCACATTGCCCAATGGATGAAATTGGGGTACATACATGTGCCAGCACCAGCTCCCGCAGCAGATGACACAACACCTAGACTTGTTATTGATTCTGTCAAGCCACCATAGACAATGCTCTTTAAAATATCCCATTCAGGAGGTTGATGGACTTGAGCAACTTGTGGCTCTTCTTCTAGCGGCAGACTTCCAGTTTGTGGTGGTACTTCCCCTTCTGCTACAACATCACTTATTTGTGTTATTTCGGCAGCTGCCACTTCTGCCGTTCCTCCATCAATGACAACTATCACGTCATCTCCTGCATCTGTAATCTTACAAAGTCATAACAAGATACTAGACCCATAAACAGGTCCAGAAACATTGCTTTAAGAAGTCTACATTCAGAGGACAAAGAGTGAGCAGAAACCCAGAAAAGTCAGTGAGCAGTGTCTTGCACTTCAAATGAAAATCTCTTTGTGAAGATATTTTTTGCAATCAGCTCTGGCAAGATTAAAGAGCATTAAGCATAAATATTCTGTCAATGAGTTATCCTTCCAGGAACAGAAGCTCCTGAGTGAGAACTTCATACAGATTCCAGCTACAGAGAAATTCAGAAATTGAAGGGACTACTAATGGCATTCAGCAGAACCAGAAAAAGTATCCCAATATTCAAGCAGCACTGTTGGAAAATGGATGATTTCACAAGATGTGCATGGCTTATCAACAAACAGACGCATGCAGAGAAACAAGTGCACAAGACAAATACAATAGAACGGTGATTAGGCCAGCAGTAGTAAGTCTGAGAGAAGATACGCCCAGTTTGTTAATACGTCAAGTGGGGTGCATGCATTGTGTGGACACTTTTGTATGTGCATTCTCCAATTACATACTACAGAGACCGCGAAGGCATCAATTTTACATACCAGTAGTCTTTTGGACAGCATCTCTCAATTCCTTTCCAACATTAATTGCTTGTTGTATGTTTTTTATACGTTGCCTTAATTTGGCTGCGGAGTCTGCAACTTTCTGCGATTCAGCTGGAGATGGTTGAGCTGGGGATGGTAGAACATCTGTAATCTCAGAAGGAGCACTTGCAGCAGGTAATTCTTTTGTTGTATCCTCAACAGATTTCTGGTCAATCTCTATTGAAGTTTGCCCAACCATTGACACCATTGATGTTGAAGGTGGTAACGCTTGAATGGTGTGATGTTTTGCATATGCATCTTCAGGAGATTGTCCACTAGCTATCAGATTTTCACCTGCAATTGACATCACCAGCTCCAGCATTTCAATGACAATTTAACAAAGGACGTAATGAGATTAAATTCTTAGACTAAGCAAAACTAGATTCAATTAATACTGTAAAGCATTACCTCGCAGCATTATATCAAGAAAATCATGCACTGAATGTATCACTATATCGAAGCATAATCAAGACCTAACACTTTTGGATCCCGGGCTATGGTTATTCTAACAAGAATTCTCGCTTATTATTAACACTATAAAGATTGTTCTGATATTATCAAAGACTATTATGTTTGACTCTCACTAACAATCTGTCCATGATGATTGTTTACATTTTCTCTCTTCTTTTTATACCTTTTTCTGCTTGAAAAGAATTACTATTCAGAGTTGGGAGAGTTGTGCATCAATATCTTGGAACTTGCTGACAATCCTCAATTGCTTGAGTTTAGAGGAAAGGGGAGAACATTGAGCTTTAAGTTCCACGTAATTGTTCTAATGGTCATTCATTTTCTCTCTCCGAAGGATAAGAAGAAAGGATTTCCAGGAGAATACCAAGGTGACAGTCTCTATCTGGTTCATCATAATCTAGAATCCATACATATAATGATGACAATAGAGAGTAATAAAAAAAAAAGATGAGTTCTCTTTCTTTTTTAAGATATATTGACCACTTTATATCTGGAAAGGCAAGTGGTTGCTCATAGGTATTGTTCTAAACGCATTTTGGCACCAATCAAAATACTTAACTTCTAGAAAAAAGGACTCAAAGGAACTTCCAAGTACCGGGATATGGTTCCGTATTGGTGCTTGATTCCTTTTTCAAGTCATTTGTGACATCTTTCGAAAGGCTCACAGTCTCCTTTTCAACTTCCTTGGGTTTACTGACTTTATCATTTGGCAGCCCCATATCAGATGATGCTTCAATGGTTACAATAGTGTCCTTAGTTGGTGAGACAAAAGCATCCTGATTAGACGCAATTACTACAGTTGAATCTTCATGCTCTATGTCCATCCGTGATTCCTTGGTCACAGCACTGTCTGCAATGACAATCAAGAAAGCAGTCTCTCCTATTAATTAGCATTGTGCAAAAAATGTTTGAACTACGGTTCATCATTAGAATGTTGCTGTGATTAACATGCTCAAGAAAAACAAAGAAATAAGATAGCATGATTTATCATACATATTAAATATATAAGAAGATTTAGTGGGCATTTTCAATCTTTACAATTTGATGATATCTTGAAAACTAAGCAAAGGAAAGACACCATACTTTTACAGCAAGTATAAGATCATGCTGCCGTCTCTCTCTTTCCTAGATTGAAAAAACTCATTTGCAAAGACAACCGAGTTAGTTTCCATTGATATTGAAGAGAATATGGAAAGAATCTATATCACATTGAGCTTTTACTAAGTCCATATAGACACACACATTTTTGAAGCTGTTTTACAGAATGTAAAGCTGTGAAGCAGCAAGGTATTTTTTAGTTGCAGGATATGTCCATTTGGCATAAGCTTATTGCCAAAATCGGTTAATCATTGACGGCAGGGCAACAGATTACCTTGCTGAATAATTGTCTTTCCCTTCCTTGGCACAAAAAAAGAGAAGAATGTCCTACTTTTGGCCATTGGTACCTCTGGAGGATCTTGCACTTTTTCAACCTCTTTTCTCTCTCCAAAAAGCTGGAACAATTTAAATCCATCTCCTGCTAAGGAAAAAAAAATAGTTCAGTTTCCACTCAATGATTGAAAACCTTGCACGAAATGGACAACACAATCTTTTTAGCACATTGTTTATTCTTGAAGTTTCTGTTCTTAGTAACTTCGCCATTTGCTTGGCTTGTTTGGTAATGCACCTTTTTACATATCTTTCGATGGACAATTCCAATCTGTTAATTTTTTTTTCTCAGCAAGTATTAATTAGGTCGAACTCAAAGATTCCTCACGTGTTCTTAGCCAACAGAAAGAGTCAAATCCATGACATACCAAGTCGTAAGCTGTACAGAGAACTAGAAGGTGCTTAAAAGCAGCTAGTATTTGGCACAAATGATGAGCTTCCTTGGCAATGAGGAAGAGAAAAATACCTGTGGGAATGAAAATACTGAAACATGACAGACATCTAAAAGCTTCTGGCTCTCTATCGACTTGAGGCCTTGGAATATCATCTATGACTGCAGGATCAGAAACATCATCGATGCGAATAATCGCATCAACACTGCCATCCTCATTTACCACAGTTACAGGTTGATCATAGAGTTCAGAGGCAGCTGTTTTTTCAACTTTGTCATCTTTCACTCTGTAACGCACATTGCGCACTTTCCGTTTCTTTCTCCGAAGTATTACCCTTCTTGTTATACAAGATTGACAATTGGGACAGTATAAATCATGAGTATTTTGCTTCTCTAGTACCTTCTCGACATCCAAATCTGTTTCTTCAGGGTTAATTTCTTCTATCAGATCAATTTCTTCAACTATATTACTCTCCTTAGAATACGCATTTCCCTCTTCAGATGACTTTTTTGGAGATAATGGAGCCGAGTCCCAGTGTTTCTCATCTCCAGAGACTCCTGTATCTTGATTATCAACCTGAGAGCTGGGAAAAGTGCTGAATCTCCGGGTTGCAAGTACTAAATTTTCATGCACTGTCTCTGTATCATACAAAACTTGTTTAATATTGCCGTATTCTGTCTTGACAATTGTTTGGATGGATTTTGTACCTGCAATGGTTAGGAAGTCAAGCATTTGGCATTAATTTTCTATCCAGAGTGGCATGCAAATCCCCATCACGAGCAAGTAGCTCATACAAAATAAAACAGCATCCTGTGGCCATCTACAGGTACACCCGTGAAGCATCAGATCAGACTCTCACTTTGGAGATAACTACGTACAAAGAAATGCAGCTCTCAAGGGACCAGCTAACTTGAATTAGTTAATTAGTAAATGCTCCAAAAGTTGGAAGCTCATCAGGATTAAAAGCTATAAAATTACATCAACCAACGCAAGCCCTCGAGAGTTACCAGGGGAATTTCCCTCATTCAAGCGTAGCGACAAATGAAATCACAGACAGAAACTACTACAATGCCATAAAATCTATGCCCTAGCAATCAGTTTTCATGACCACCCACATTCCTATTTAAGTCTAATACAAGCCCAACTCTTTTTCTCGTTTAAATAAACAAAGAATGCATCTCCCTAAGCATGTGAAGCTAGAGAGTCAAGAACGAGATAAGCGTTCGACGTTAGAACTACCCAGAAATTGGATTAAGAAGGTGTGTCCAATAAAGAAACTAATAATCACCCAGAAATCCAAGGAGGTGCACAGACAAAGAGGAACCATGTCAAGCTGGACCAAACGGAGTTCATATGGAACTAATCCTCCACTGTGAAGCCCAACACAAATTTGCCAATAAAGCAGATCGGATTAAGCGACGGAAAAGACGAAAAATTGATAGAGGTGAGGGAGTGAGACTAATGGAGGGTCCATTTCTCACACCCCCACTTGCCAGATAATGACCAGGAATATTTTGGTAAATTCAAGCAGCATCTCTTTTTTTAATATCATCAAATCAAGATGGAGCACACAATCAGAGAGAGATCACGTTACGGGTCAGAAGTAAGAGAAAGAAAGAAGAAAGTCCCACCCTTTACATGGAAAGATGGGAACGATATGTGCAGGAGGGTTTGCAACTCCTCCAGGCTTTGAAAAATTTAACCCAAAGAAAAAAAAAGTTGTAGTTCTAAAACATCCGACGTATCATATTCACCGTGAAACTCTGGGAAATTTAATATAAGAGTACATATAATGGTGAAAGTCGGAAACCGTCTGCTACATTAGTTACTTAAGTCGAGTGAATTTGCGAGTGGTCTACTTACCTCGTTCATCGTCGAAGGGAATATTGTTGGTCCTGGTCGACCCCTTCCCTTCCACCCTATTGTCTTTGTCGAGTTCCGTCTTCGCCGCTGGTGCAAGAACCGCGACATGTCCCTTTCCATTCACACCGCCATTGTTCTCCTCATCATCCACTTCGTCTGGCTCTGGTGCAGCTTCTTGTTCTTCACCGTTATTGTCATATTCATACTTAAGCTCCTCATCTGGACTTTGTTCTTCGAAACTGCCAATGGTCCCTGCGTTCGCCACTTCTTGACCAGGTTCTTGCTCTGCTTCTGTCTCTGGTCCCTGTTCTTCAGCACCATTTTCCCCATCGTTCACCTCCTCAACCCATTCTTGTGCTGCTCCTGGCTCTTCTTCTGCAACGGTACCCTTACTGCTGGTGCTACTGCTGGTGCTACTGACATTAGCATTCCCAGGAACATAGCTTTCATCGACACCAAATTTTCCCGTTGTGTATGGCCTTCTCCGTAGACCCACTTCCTTTTCCTCCGCTTCTTCTTTCAGATAATATTCTTCTCCTTCTTGTTGCAGTTGAGCTTGAGCCTCCATTGGCAGAGAGAGAGAGGCAGAGAGAGATACGAGATACGAGGAAGATAGACCCAACAAAGTGCCGCTTTTCAGATTTACCTTTGTCTACACATAACAGGGAGGCTTTAGATAATGCAAAGGGCTTCGAGGATTTGTTTAGTCCGCAACCCCACCATTTATCCTCCATCTGGGTCAACGTCAATGACAATGGAAATATATTAACGAAAAAAGGAAACTAGCATTAATTCGTTTCACGTGCATCTTAAGGCCAGGCAGTGTGGTGCAAGTGCTAGTGTTGAACGAACGTTGCGAGTTCTTGATAACACTGCGGCGACTCTCGTCCATCTCTTTCTTTCCTCGTTCATTTCTCATCTCTCCCCCACCTACCAGTAAAAAACTAATAAGCATAGTCAACAGCACTTGTCCACTGAAGACAAACTTGACATTATTATTCGGCAGTGTTCGAAAAGTGGAATGTGTTGCATGAGCTTGATCTGCATCTTCAAGTGTGAACTGCAGCATCACATGCAAAGGGAATCCGAGCGAGGAGTATGATAATAATAATTATTATTGTAATACACACCACAGGAATGTGAAAGCCTTGAAAGTCACATTAACTGGGCATTAATCATGACTTTTTCAAGAGTCCCAGTAATGGCGCATGTTGAGGACAATCAAGTAGGACCATGTTTGGAAAAAAAGAAGGTCCTACGATGATTTTTGTCAGCAAAACTAACTGTGGATCCCGGGTTTTCGCATTTAATTAGTGGGCGCAGATCGTCTGACGCCATCTCCACCGTCTATTAAAACTCTGCCCCCTCTAGTACGGGGGGAAAGCTCCCCTCCACCATTGATCTCTCCCTGATGGCAGCTTTAAAGAAAGGACCATGACGAGGGCGAGATCTCAAATGCAAGCTAAATCTCCCACCTAACTTTTTCTTGTTTTTTTAACGTCCCTTTCGCTCTCGAAAGGACTTAATCCTGAATTAAGGTCGTGCAACACACGTTGCTTCTGTCATTTCACAATCAGAGTTTGCAGACACTAAACTCGTCTCGGTTATTGCAGATCTACTACTTCCCCGCACATCACAACAGGGGAGACACGACCAAAGAACGATTAGGTGCGCCGGGACCTCCAGTCAGCATGGTCTCCGCCCAATCAAAATAGAACACGTGGCTCCACGTGGCTCGGACGTGGCCGGCTCTCTCTCTCATCCGGGAGAGAGGGAAATTTAATGCGGGCCCAGACGTCCTCGGGAAAAGACGTACGGTCACTGCAAGTTTTCTTCAAAAAATTTTCTCTCACGTCTCCCGCTCTTCATCTTCTTCCAGTTCCAACCTCTCCTCTTCCTCTCTCCATTTCTTCTCCTCCACGGACCTTGCCTCCTCCTCTCCCAGCCAGTGTACGTCGGTAACCGACGACGGCGCCGGCAGCGAAGCAGCCGCCTCAACAGGAGTCTATGGTTACCTTGTTGGACATCTCCCTCTCTCTTGCTCATAAAAGTCCCGCTGATTGCGGCTACTGGGTTCGAGCTTTAAGGGAGTCGCAAGAGCTCGGTCTCTTGCCTAACGCCTACAAGGTCGTGGAGTACTTGGAGCCGATGTCGCGGGACCTCCTCCACAAGTTCCCGGACAGCTCGTCCATGGGCTTCGACTACTCGTAGAGCTCGATCTAGTCTGCCCTTCTCCCTCGCTCCCACTTCCCCGTCGATTTCGGCTGCTTCGCCACTCCGAGGAAGCTCTGCTTCGAGGTTTCGGTCAAGAGAAGACGGCGACGAGGAAGAAGAAGAAGATTAGTCTGTCGATGAGTAACAACAAGAAGAAGTCCAAGAAGATGTCCACGAAGGTCCCCGATTCGTCGCTGAAAAAAGCGTTTTTTTTTCATCATTCTTCTCTGTGGTTTTGCGGTTATTTAAAAAAAAGTTGCAGGCCAAGACGTGGTTATTTGTATTTCCTTGGAACAATGAAGAACCAAATGTTGAGGGCGTCAGTCACTCTTCACCGAGCAGCAGCAATCACGACATCATATCTCGGTCAATCGTCCTTACACCATGTCAAGATGTCAAACTAACCTTCATAAGCTTCCCATGGCTGCTCAAGATACAGATTTACTCTTTTATTCTGCTTTCTGTCATGAATTTCTGGAATTGGTGGACATCATCAGTCATCAAGCTGAGAGGATTGCATTTGCAAGACGATATCATAGAACTCGAAGCCTCAACTTAACCTTCGAATTTGTTAACTCTAAAGCAGATCCAGTATTGCTGCTTTTGAGGATCAAGTTTGTTTCGTCAACGCTCGCATGGTATTTTGTCAAATGTCTCTTTGATTTTTATCGACATGGAACTCCACACATAGGTAAATCGAATTTTCCTCAGAACTCTGAACATTAGTGCTGAGCTAAACTCTAGAATTAAAAGGTTCCATCAAAGATTCCAACTTTACTTTCTTAATCAAATCAAGTTTCATGCAATTCCCAGCGACGAGCGTGAACTCAGCTCAATCGCACGTTGTAACACGCTCCCAAAGTCTCCAAAACCTTAACTTTTTCCCCGAAGAACAAAGATAGCTTATATTTTCGGCTTTGGGTCAGGGCAATAGCGGACTAAATAAATCTAAAGTGCAAGGAAATCTAGCACAGTTATGAAGACAAAATTAGCAAGACAAAATAAATGCCTGCGCAATTTATTTAGGTTGCTTCAAGTCCTCTATATCCATCGTCAACCTTTTTTTTTATTATTTTCAACAAATAATATCATGAAGATAAAGATATTGCGCATTCAAGAACAGAGATCTACATAATTGGAGAATCATGTGCTACAAGAACTGTCGTTCTGGGAGAATGTTACAGATTTTCATCCAAACACAAAGATCGGAATCATCAAATTTCGTGTTTGTCCAAATTAAACCCCCCAAAAAAATGAAAAATTCTCAGCCTTTCAAGTAATTGGAGAGCTTCACGTGGGCTAAAGGATCCCTCTTCTTCTTCTTGAAATGCTTGGAGCCTTGGATGCCGCCTTCATCACCTTATTCCAACCCTGAAAAATTCAAAACCCAACGAACCGTGAAAATGAAAATTTCGAATGCAAACTTGACAAACCAAAGAGAAGAATGATGAAATGGAATCATTTTCTACAAACTAAAGAGAACAAAGAGAATCGAGTAGCCTAGTACCTTTCTGCCGAGCTTAGGGCACACAACTAACGTTCATCGGATTCATCGACGAATCGGGGACCTTCGTGGACATCTTCTCGGACTTCTTCTTCTTTTTGTTACTCATTGACAGACTAATCTTCTTCTTCTTCCTCGTCGCCTTCTTCTCTTGACCGAAACTCTGAAGCAGAGCTTCCTCGGAGTGGCGAAGTAGCCGGAATCGACGGGGAAGTGGGAGAGGGGCAGACCGGATCGAGCTCTACGAGTAGTTCGAAGCCCATGAACGAGCTGTCCGGGAACTTGTGGAGGAGGTCCCCCGACATCACCGGCTCCAGGTACTCCATCACCTTGTAGGCGTTGGGCAAGAGACCGAGCACATGCGACTCCCTTAAAGCTCGAATTCAGTAGCTGCCATCAGCGGGACTTTTATGAGCGAGAGAGAGGGAGATGTCCAGCAAGATATCCGTAGACTCCCGTTGAGGCGGCTGCTTCGCTGCCGGCGCCGTCGTCGGTTACTGACGTATACTGGCTGGGAGAGGAGGAGGCGAGGTCCGTGGAGGAGAAGAAATGGAGAGAGGAAGAGGAGAGGTTGGAACTGGAAGAAGATGAAGAGCGGGAGACGTGAGAGAAATTTTTTTGAAGAAAACTTGCAGTGACCGTACGTCTTTTCCCGAGGACGTCTGGGCCCGCATTAAATTTCCCTCTCTCCCGGATGAGAGAGAGAGCCGGCCACGTCCGAGCCACGTGGAGCCACGTGTTCTATTTTGATTGGGCGGAGACCATGCTGACTGGAGGTCCCGGCGCACCTAATATTTTCTCCCAAAGAACTGGTCACAGCCTCCTGTTTTATGAGATGGGGACCGCCTATGATTGTTATGGCAGGAGGCCCGACGTTGTTAAGGTTTTCTTCCCTTTTTGGCTGAAAAAACTTGATATCATGGTAGCCACCCATAATGGATGGGAATATTCGGAGGCCATTGATGCGATTACCAATTCAAATCGCGAGAGGGCGTCCGTATGTGTTGTGTTTGGTGAATATCATTTACTTTGTTTCAACCAAGCACACTCCATCTATGGAGGAGGGTTTTGATTTTACATCGTTTACAAAGTCACTGACAAGTTAGATAGAGAAGGTGACGTCACAAGAGCTCCTGATTAGTACATATGTTGGTGCTTAAAATTGGATTATATGCACTGAAACTCAATCGAGAACTGTGACACGTTCAAAACGTTTAAGTTTTGATCAGCAAAATTTCCAACTCTTCAATTCCACCAAATATGAAAATTTGATTTTCTTTATGTTACCATGCGACCGCTGTGTCCATAATTAATCAGAAATCACGTTCGTTCTATTGTTCCTTTCTTAGAATAGCAACTGAATGGCAAGTCATTTCCAACTTGAATAATTTAAGGAGTAAAGCAGCGTGATTGCAAAATTTATCTTGGAATAGATTGATGGTAATTTCTGGCTTGCTAGGCATGCTATTATTGCTCAATGAACATCCGCAAGAAAGTATGCACCAAAAACTCCAATCCCATCCTTTGACACAGTATCAAAATCTGCCGACTCTATCGAATTCATCAACACTACGAACCTCTCAATGTGCAATGAGACACCACTTGCAAGCTCCGAGTTAGCTCTGGATGCCATTTAAACCGTGATTGCCTATGTTGATCAATGCCAAACTCAAACAAGGTTCCCAAACAAACACCGTGCCTTCCACTCCTCCTTCACAAATGGAAGTTGGCTATCTGTATAACCAACTCGCCATTGAGAACTGAAAGGCACTGCCTGAGGTCAACTAATCGAATAAACACAACTGATTTGTACTTCATTGGCCCAGAGTATGTTCGTAGTCTTGCCAAATTAAAAGAAACGACCATACTCTAGACACTAATCTGTGTGGTCCAGTTAGGACACAGGCTAAGCTTCTTCTTCTTCTTCTTCTTTTTGGGTGGGGGCCGCAAAACTAGGACCAAGCACACATCTTATGTCCATGTACCATAGTCCAAGTGATGTCGCAAATCAGCTCTTGGCCTTTCATGCCTACCTGATAAATTGAGCACATTTAAGAAACACTGGTGACACCAAGGTACGCCTAGGAAGAAAATTATAATGCAAAGTTTCTTCTTTTTTGTTTGTTTATATGCCTACATGTATTTCAAGATATCTCCACCTCAGGACATCCCGCCTTAAGCTCCTGGATACTGACAGATCCAAAATTTTCTGCATAAATCCAGGAACAGATGATGTTCTCAAGCATAGGGTGAGAAATGGGTAGATCTTGCCCCATTGGATCCTCATTCAAGGGCATTCCAGGGATAGAGCTCATTAAGGGGACAATCTTTCAGAAATATATTGGGACCCCTATTACTTCTACAGACAGCTTACATATGTACAATAGTCACGTCAGTCTCACTGTCTAGTACTGCACTTTTCTTTTTGGCACCTCAACAGCAGTATGTCAGTCGTGTTATGTGCAACATTACATCATAACTCATTTGACGGGGTCTAAAAGCAAAATGCCACGACCTTTAATATGGTCAGTAATACCTCAAAGAGCACATGTCAACTTTCTATCCATCTCTAGATCTCAATGTAGACACTGTCCATTGTTTTGAGCTGCTCCAACTCTTCGCCTTTTGCAATTCCAGGATCAATATAACACAACTGAAACAAATGATTGATTCAGGCAACATAGGACTATATTCAGGATTTCAGGATGATTAACAAAATTTCCCGGAAAAACAGTCTAACCTGGTATTGTGGCTTCTTCAGAGTATGAACGCCTCTTTTTATAAGCTTCTGCCACCCGACATTTCTTTTCAGTGATCTTTCCAGAGTAGCTGTTCTCTACATAAACACAAAAATAACTCATAACTAATTTGACAAGTAAGTAGCATTTTGCAAATAAACATGCAAAAGTCTCGCCAAGCTTTAGCTTTGACTATCGTGATCGCGCAATTAAAGGATGTATGATAATGCCTGAATAACAGGATATTATGGATCTTGAATATCCAAAACACTTGAAGATATCAACCACTCCACTCCACAAGGATTACGAGTTTTTATTTACTCTGAAGCAAAAAGTAACACATCTTTGCCAATTTGCTGAAGCAACGGGCAACAATATATCTCTCTCTGACTGAAAGAAGAAGTCTCAACTGAATGTTTTGAAAACTAATGGGAAGGTCAAAATTTTAACTATAAGCATTGTGATTGTGAGGTTCTTTCTATTTTTTTTTCTTTTCTTCCTTTGTGTAGGTGAATTTTTTCCTTTGCGGGGATGAGGGGAGGGTGACTTTAAAATGAATTAATCTTATCAGTACCCTGGGTTCATAATTACTTCCTAACAGAAAAGACAAAACAGTCCTGGGTTCACAATTACTTCCTAACAGAAAAGACAATACAGTACCATTTTTCAGATCTTTTTCCTTCCCAAGGACCACTGCCCATTCTCAAATTTTTTTGCCAATAATATTCATTATAAGTATTCACACATTCCGCTAGAGTGCAAAAGAGCTTTTTCTTAATACAAGTTCTGGCATATCTGCCACCATTTTTTTAAGAAGGCTCTGGTAACACATTTAAGTTTCAGAAGAGGCATTCCAACTGCAACCTACCCAAGGTTCCTTATCCAATTCTTACTTTAAGAAGATGCGTCTTTTGTTCGTCCTCCCCAAGCTTCATTACTCAATTCTGTCTCCTTTGTCAGTCAAAAACATCGGTTAGTATGACAAAACTTCTGCTTTGAATGAGGAACTTTATATGATACAGCTTTTTATCGGAATCCATCTATCACTGTCTTAAGAACTCTCCATAAAAGGAGTGATCGGTTCCAAGCTACATAGGTTCCAGAATGGAACATAGAAACTATCCTGTGAGAGCAGGTTCCCAGTTTTTGGAACTGAGAACCGAAAAAGGTCCCTTAGAAACTGACCTGCAACTGGCCTGCCCCTCTTTTTACAAATCTAAACAGATTTTAAGCAATATAATTACTAAAGAAGGATAACATATCATGTTAACAAACTTTAGCATAGTGGTTAAAGCACGGATAGAGTACCTATGCCACCCAGATTTGATCTCCATGTCTAACTTATTCGTTGTAATTTTTAACAGAGTCAAAATAGGTTATAATCACGGCAAAAACCGGAAAGCAAACTGGTCGAGGCTGGTTCTCTGTTTTTTTCACTCACGAACCTACTCATGCCACTTGTGTATGGGTAATGGAACTAATTGGGTAAGGCTGGTTGGGTCTGGTTCCTGGGTTGACCCGGCCGATTGCTCACCTCTACTTCAAAGCTAACTGGAAGTTCTACTGGAAAATCTAACTAGGCTAAGAACATTGCTATATTGGAAAAAAGAGCTCCCCATAGTTTCTGATATTCCATTACAACAGTCCATTGCTCCCAGTCCTCACTTAAACATAATTCACACGCCACTTTTGGCTGGGGCTAGGATACATCCAACAGTACTTTACACATTAGTAGCAAAATAACATGCATGTCCTGCCTTGTTTATACCTTTTAAAGATAAAGATAAGGGACAATTCACTAAAAATATAGTGGATACTTACATGAGCAGGGTCTAGTACTAAGAGATTGTATTTCTGCATCCCCTTTGGTTGATGAGTGACTTGAATCCCAACGATGGTTCTTGAATGTCCATCATGTTGAAAATAAAGAGGCCTGCTCACAAAAGCACTCAAATATAGTATTTATCAGACAAGATCCAGGTATCACTTAATAAGATCAGGACCGACATTATATCAAGGCAATCTCTTACGTCTTTCTGCTAATTGAGATGCGACTGAAACAATGATCGATGCAGCTTTTATCTGAAAAGTATCTCCACACCCAATCAGTAAGGACCTCCTGCCCCTTACTAGATCTGGCAGAACTTGTGCCGAGATCCTCATTAATGCTATCTGAAACTTGATTGGGCTGAATGTAAGAACAGCCAGTTTCTCCTATGGAGGAACAAACTTCCAGAGAAATCTGTTTCCTCTTGCCCAAATATCTATCCATTGGGCCATGAATCTGAACCGCGTTCCTTTTTCCTCTTGCTCCCATGCTTTGTGAGTCTATTCTAGAACCGGGAACAGAAAGAAAGATAGATTCAAGGTTCTTCGGACCAAAATCTACTATCCTCGCCCGAAGCCCAAATGAACGAAAAAGAGCAGCACATTCAGTAGTTCCGATCCAACTACTACAACCGTAGATTTTGTGATTGAAATGTTCTGATCCAACTTCATCAAAGCCCCTTCTCCAAGCAATCTCGAGCCATCTCTGAAGTGACACGATATCAGGAACAAATCCTGAACCACCAAATAGTCCCTCTTTTGCTTCCTGCCTTTCCACTAGTAAATGAGACCCGAGCATTTGGATATTACGCCAACCACAGCCCCAACCAAAATCCTCAGATTCAGTACTCTGAAAATGGTCGATGTAACTACAAAGTATACATGTAGACTGCTCAGCTTCTAATTCAAGACATCTCTTTAACAGCACCATTAGACCATCGTCAATTTTGTAGAAGCTACTTATTGTTTGCAAACTGACTAGATGGAACATCTCATCCTCCACATCACTGGAAGTTCTTCTATTGCACTTTGTTGTGTCCACTTCATCAGCTTTATGCCAGATTATCTCCCTCAACTTATCTGTTTCCAGTTGATTTGTCTATGAAACAAACATTAAGTTACTGAAATTAGCATTACGGGCATGTTCATAAACGAAAAAGAAACACACATATTTATTGTGGCACCACCCCTTCTTTCTGATCACATTCTGTATGTTGGGAGTTGCACAAACGTTAACAGCTTTTTATGCTAACAATGGTTCTTATTCTTCTCCAATCTGGTGTAGAGGTTTTCTAATAATAATTTCTTCTCGCTATCGAGATAATGGTGTAAGTCCCATGTTGTTCGTCGGACAAATCGTAAAACTTGCGCATGAAGCTATCTAACATCCAACACAAACTTGAAAGCTACATACAACTGCACATTGAGAGCATATATCATCCCATATAAACAAAAACCGTATGCGAGGAGGGAATGCACAGAATTACCATGGCAAGTGGCGGACTTAGAGGGGCGGTCGCAACTCGCCGCGCCAACTCCATGTCCTCGGCAGCGTCTTCATCCTCAAAGTGACCGTTCGCATGCCTACACTAACGATTTAACCCCAAATCAACGCTCTATACCGAAAGCCCCGCTCGCATGGAGTTCTTAAGCAGCTAAAACACCATCAAGAACGAAAAGAAACGTCACCTTTCAAGTTCCCTGTAAGGAACGGTCAAGCTACAGAACGGGCAGCTCGAAAGATCATCCATGGCACGTTTTTCTTTTTCCGCACGCTTCGAAAGCGAGGAAGTTTTGATCTTCTTCACATATAATTCAAATATCAGCGCCGAACAAAAATAAGCGAAAACCAGAGGGAAGATGATTCGATCAGGAAAGAGCAATAGCGGGCAGTCTACTTCGTGTTGCTGTGCCCTCAAAAGGACCGTCAAGGTTCAAACTTGAACCCGCTCAAGTCCTCGAGCTGGAGATGGAAGTCGAAGCATTGATGCGACTTTCGATTTTACTGGGGAGAGAAGAGTGAATGCAGCGCAGAGCAAAAGAAGCGAGACGGCTTTCGGTTGAAGATGGGCCTAAAGGCCCAGTAGAAGAAGAAATGTTCTCGATCCATGAACAATCCATCTCCCAACGGTGACACACAAAAAAAAATCTCAACTTCTGTTTGGGGTTCTCAAAAAGTTCTTTCAAAGCTAACAAATCTTTGGCTTGATCCTTCATATCATTCAATGCATCAGAAAAAGAGAACGAATCTGGAATTTGAAAGGAGAACCCTCTTTAATTTTCCTTTCAACTTGACCCATCTTGATGGGTAAAAATGACCTCAATCAAATGAGACGCTTGGTTAGAAGGTGATTTGATTAATGACTACACTAGAAATGTCGATATTATAGAGTCTTTGCGCAATGAACCCTGATTTAACTATTGCAATTATATGTTGGTGTGGGATCGTTTGTTTCAACTTTAATTGCATGTTGCCACGTGATCATTTCACTTCAACCGAATTTTCTACTAGTTATCCTGCAAATGGAGCATTTATGCAGATTGATCATAAATGAAAAATCCAAACGATTCGTGGATTTCTCGTTCACCACAAATTGTTCTGCATCCACAACATGATTACATGCTATAATGGGACATGCACTTTTCGGGTCATTTCCAAATAAGCAGAAGTAAAGAAGCGAAGCTATCATAGACTGATATAGGCTATATGAGTTCGGTACCATTTAATGATACATGAGAAGTACAAAGGGAAGGCTAAACCAATGCTCACAATCAGTTTTGCAGTCATTTATGTACACAAATTCAACTCTTATCTTCGCCAATATCTGTATTCTTTCCAGTGTACAACCACCTCAACTGCTCCTATACCCTCCTGCTGACAATTTGCATTTGCGCCCTTTGTCTTTGGCAACGAGGCCCCTTCCTATAGAACACGAAGTAGAGGTCAAGCTTCTTCTTTGGTTAAGAGACGTCCGCTTTTCGAGACTAAGAGGTTCTTCATTTCTCGGTAACTCCGAAGCTCCTCCAGTGCATCCATGGTCTTACGCGGCATAAAAAATCCTGAGGCTGTAGCCACGCCTCCCTCTTGTTCCGTGTTCAACGACCGGGCTGAGTAACAACTGGAATCTTGCTGAAGTGGAGGTGCTGTTCTAAACATGTGAACAAGAATCCCAACAGCAGCACCTTGCGATTTTGCGCCCAATGGTAATGATGACGAAGTGAACTCTGGACCTTCTCTGCCATCACTGGTATGGCTACAGAATGAAGACGGACGATGGTAAGGTAAGATTCAGGTCACACAAACATCATAAGGACCAGGCGAATGAACTACCTCCAAGCTATACCAGGGATCAGGCCTAACAACAGATGTTCTCTAATTGATTATTGCAGAAAGTACGCCCCAAAAATTGGAGACTGAAAACGAGGCGTGACAACTCTTGCAGAAAACAGTTGAACTTCACAGATGTAGACAAAAATTATGAGCAATAAATTTTGTGCTCATCTATACACCATTCAGGTTTAATTTCCTCTGTACAAGAAACATAATCTTGAAGTATTTTCACTTTTTAGATCTTTTCTGGAGAGGAAAACATGAGACCTGGCAGTTGTAATGACCGAGATATCTCAGGGCAGTGGGCAACTAAGCATGCAAAATACAGTGCAATAGATATACGAACTCCCATCATGCACAGGGAACCATTGACTTAGTAATTAGCAGATTGTATATCGTAGTTTATCTGAAAGATTTGAGGGAACCTTCTAACAGATAAAAAGGTACTCTGAAGTCAGCGAGTAAATTTTAACCAGCACTTGCTTGAAAATTGCGTACATTTTCTAATTGAAAGCATAATGTACGAAATTTTCAAGCATATCGCACAGCTAATCCTTGTTTTCTTAAAGCTATATCATCCCCTTTGGAAGCAACAGGTTCAACTATCCTCAGCTGCATTCCCAATAACAACAGCTTTTGCAGCTGAGATATTAACCTAGATAGAAATGGCCGTACAATATAAAGGATCTCCACTGTTCCATAAGTATGGTTAGTGTCTTTTTTTTATTCCTTTATCAAGTTAAGAGGCTGACCACTCTTATTAGATAAGAATATGATTGATGGATGATTCAGGCCAAGGCCCCTTGATGCATATGAAGAATTGATACCAAAACTTGTGCTCTCGATATAGATCTCAAATTGAAAGCATGACCATTCACCAAATCATGGATCACATCTAAGACACCATTCATACCAATTTATCGTTCAAAATCAAACCGGTTATAGAGACACAGAAAAATTCATATGCAGGCGAATGTATAATTGATATCAAGAGAAACATATGCCCAAAAAGTACCTGGATGGTGGATCAACATCATCAACAACAAAAGGGCATGAAAAGTCACCATCATCCAAGTCATCTTGGAAAGACAATCTACTAGAACTTCGAGAAAATCCTATGCGCGGAGAGCCACTTGAAGATAACAAGCCCGAAAACCGCCCGGAATCATCTCGACCATCTTTTGTGACCTACCAAAAGGAATTACATCTGCCTTCAGCAAATATGCTACATATTATTACTCGTGTATTGAGAAACGAAACACATGGATCAATGAGTTACAAGAGCAGAAGACATTACCCTCTGATTAACATAGTGGTTATGCAACTCTCCAGATCTCAAAGATTCCTGTTTCCGGAATGATCTGATTCCAGATGGGGACTCTTGGGATGAGGGGTCAAGCCTAGTGTGCCTGGGCGATAGAGGGGGAAGAGAGTGTCTATTGGGATCAGAAAAGTTTGGAGATAAGTATCTTGCATTTCCACTTGCTGTTGGATATGGAATGGTCACCGGAGCGGTCTCCGACTGTCCACGATTTTTGCCAACACTACCGCCGGAAAAGTATGTTGGTGGAGAACGGGAAGGAGATGGAGAGAAAGGGGGCGACAGTTGATACTCTTCATAGCTATTAACTCTTTGAGATGTGGATCTATAGCTTTGAGCTCGTTGAGAATACATGTCAGTAGGAGGAGATGGAGAACCATATGTGCAGTATGTAGGTGGGGACCCACCAAGGAAATGACCTTGTGTAAAATGAGCTGGTCTGTGGAATCCACTTGTCCAGCTGTGTGGGCGTTGAAATGGTGCCGAAGTAGGCGGCCCTACTCCTCTTAAAGGAAAAGACGTAGCGCTAACACCCTTATCACTAGAGGGGAACGACCTAAGTGGGTCAGTGGCAGGACTACCGACGTAATCACTAATAATCCTTGGAAACAATGAAGTTGCAGGCTCCAGGTTGAAATCAGACAATGTCTTACGATATGAAACAACTACACTAAAACGTCCGGAAGGGGCCTCCACAGGAGCAAAAGTATATTCTCTCATCTCCTCCTCCTCTGCCCGTGAGAACGGATTACTGAAGGCAGATACTTTGTATCTAAGATTCAAATTATATGTCTGGCCAAAAGAACTTAGCTGCCGAAATATCCTATAAGCTGGAAGGAGTCTCATTTGTGAATAAAGAGAACGAAGTAGTACGATCAACTTCTTGTATATCTTCTTGTGAAGAGAAGGATCATTGATATTAGGAGTAACTCTAGGAGACTCATAATGAACAACCCACCGTTCTATGACCGTCTCAATGGGTGCTTTTATAGCAGAGTAAGCATCCATGGATGATGAATTAAGCCCCTCATGGACAAGTATTATGTCAATAATCATTGGGTCCATTAGATTCCTCTGCCAAAAGTTCAAGTTCTCCAGGGCAGCAGGGCGGCCTCCCAATACTAAGTTAAACCATTTGTCGGTTTTTTCCACTTGAGAAACTGGTGTACGGTGGTCACTTCTTTGATCATTTGGGTGCAGAAAGGGAATCCTTGAATCCAAAATAATGTGCAAAGTCTTTAACAGAAACTGTGACACTATCTGATCCATTTGCAGCACCAATTATACTATCAGTAGGCAGTCCGATCCATCTCACCACATCTGGAATGACTTTGATTGTCCCGGCCCCAGATGAAGTCACCAGCACCAGCACCACCAGAATTAATCTCACCCTTACCACAAGCTTAAATGAAAATCTTATATTATCAGAAACTTACGGGTCAGGAAACTTTTATCTTCACCAGATGCTTCCATCATTTTCCCATGCTAAGTTCTTCTCAAGAGCATTAATTAAGTTGAATGGGACGACCATCAGCTCAAGCAGAGACCTGATAAAAAAAAAAATCCCCGGATCCTTCATCCTCATGAAAACCACGATTAATATGATTCCGATGAACAGATCAAGCACAAAATCATCATGAGAAGTCCCTTACTTTTGATCCAACCTCACAAAGCAACTAGATCAACGAACCTGCTAGAGAAATATCGACAAGCCACGTCAAGAACTAACGAAAATTTCGGGCAGATCCTGAAGAGAGAGAGAGAGAGAGAGAGAGAGAGAGAGAGACTTACCCGGAAAAGAAGAAACGGCGAATTTGAAAGCGGAGGAAGAGCAAGATTGCGTGTGACAGGAACAGAAGCGATCGGAGAAAAAATTGGGACCGACAAGAATTGCCAAATTCGCGAGCCGTATTCAACTCAAACAGCGGGTATCATCAAATCGTCGATCTGTCGATCGAATTCGGGCGTGGAATGAAGAGGCTTTCGACCGGTTTTAGCATCGAACGACAAGAAGACGCAGCAATTCACACCCCATTCTCCCATTGGAGAGAACGAACGCACCCTCTCTCTCTCTCTCTCTCTCTGTGACTCGCGTTTCTTGATTGTCTTGCTAGTAAAAGACTACAAGCAAGAGCATTATTTTAAGGCAAAATCACTGCCCACCCCCGTCAATGATGTGCTTGGAGATAAGAAAGAGAGCCCCGAAAAGAAAAGGCAACAAACGTCGCCGGTTTTGCACCCGATTTCTTTATTAACGTGCGAGCCTCGTGTCGCTTCCTCAGAATATCCGAAAACCAGAAGGAAACCGTGGTTTGTTCCGTACGCATGGATTGCTTTCTCGGAGGAATTTGAGATCTGTCCTTATCCGGGATTCTCGACTACCATTGGATGTTCCGCGTTAATGCAGGCGTCGCAAATGTTCACGAGCTCTGTTGGTGAAGACGACGATGAGCGTGCGAATTTGGCTTTCCCTTCCCTTCCCTCGATATACAAGTTTGTAAAGTTAAAAGAGTTAGCTTTCTCTATAAGACTGATTTAATGCAATCCTAGGTTTGAAAAATTCGATAAGGCAAGTGACTTGATGGAGCTTCGATAGGTACTTATGATTAGCCCGACTTGTTCGAGAAGTCGATGTCTAATTTTGGTACGTGGAATAAGTTATGTCGAAAGAAAAAGACTGTCGATCTCGTTCTTCTTCTCGCTTCATGTATTTGTTAATGTTTTGCATCGATGCAGCCGTTCTTTGATGCGAATGATGTCTCGATGTACGATGCATGTGCTAATGATGCTTCCGAAGGTGCGGGACCCTGCCGCTATCAATCCATGGCACCATACTCCCACAAGACAAGCATGTAATCAAAAGGAATGTGCTATAGAGTTGCCAAAACAATCGATTCATGAATGGTATAAATTTCACAAGTCAGTGATCTAGTACGGAATTTTCATGCAATTGTAGAGATATGTTTTTTATACATGAATCGAAATTATGGGAACACGGACTTGGACGGCACTAGCACTATTATGACATGGTATTTGCTAGGGGTACACATCAATCCCATCAATTCGGAAATCAGATGTGAATCGGCTGATTATGGAAAATTCTCGACGGAGCCTATATGGTTGCTTCCTAAAATTTGGAACTAACGAGAACTGGTTTCGGTGTCGATTCCTTGAGCGAAATCGGTTGCCCTAAAACAAAATCTAGGGCTTGAATGACATTATGTAATCTTAGACTTTGTATGAAGTTGGAGATTATGATGTCGAGAGTGCGGTTTTTATTATTTTGCAATAAGTAACATGCTTGACTCCGTTGGTTTTAGGGCTCAGGGGGTTTGAGTAGGGTCGAAAATGATCCAACCCATTTATATGCAATAACATTTTAATGATTTGTATCCGGTCTGATTTATTTACTAAAATACTTTATATGCAATTTAATCTATGAAAGTCCATATCCACCTAGTTAATCTACTTTAGACTCTTCATATGTATATTTTATTTAATTAAATTTCTATTTCGACTATAAGATGTTAGAGAATTGGCTTTCAACGTTCATGGGATTTTCAATTCTTCTATTGATTCATTAGTACTTATTAGAGAATTTATAAAATTATAGAAATAACATAGAAGAATCATAATTTTGGTTAAATGAAATTTAAGATAGTAAAGAAGATTATTCATGTTGATTATGGATTACAATAGCAATAATTAATATCAGAATATTACATAAAATAACATCGCCAGATGCAATCAAGGAAAGATATACTCCAATGACCAGTGAACAAAATTTACAAGATTAATAAAAATAAAAAAAGACGAGGTTAAGGGTTCCAACGGTGGATAATAACCACTTACGAGGTTAATAACCATCACTAGAAAATTGAAATTTCTACGTAATGATGGGTAACTATGTTGGTTGAAACCTTCTATCTCATCGCCGAGATTAAGAGTTTGAAATCTACAGTTACTAGCATCTTAAAAAAATGATGGGGAAAAAAGAAGCCGCCATCTTGGTATTCTTAATAAGGGGGAAATGAAATCGGGTCCATCTTGGGACCCACCGATAATTCTCTAAATTCGGAATTGTTCAAAGAGTTCATTATTTTCTCATAGAGGATGAAAAGAAAGGCACAAAAATGGATAACTCATTTACTAAGTAGAATTAACTCATATAATGATTTGGCCCATCAAATATGGATTAAAAAAATGTGTATATGACCCATTTCACAAGTCAACAGGTTCAAATTGGAGGCAAGAGGCGTTAGATAAATTGATGATTGGGATTTCCCAACCATTCGTTTCATAAAAAATTGTGCGTGTATTAGGGGAAAAAAATACAATTGATCCCGATTTCTAATTTTAGGATGAGAGTCAACCCACAATGTAATCTATCGCCCCTATTATTCGTTGACTTTATCACTAGCACCATTCATTCGCTTGAATGCATGACGACATATAACCATTTTGAGAATTCATTCAGTTACAAATCTACATTAACAACCTATGCACTCAAATCATTAGCTGGTTCCTCTAAGCAATGCGATGAATGTCAATCTAACACAATATCAAAATGCTAATGAGTAAGGAAATTTGTCCAAAAAGTCATAAACTTATTATCCGGCGATCAATTAATCATAAACTAATTTTGTTAATTTAGTTACAAACCTTTCAATTGTACCAATTTAATCATAAACATTCATATTATTTGCCAATATAGTCATAAACATCTAATTTTCTCTCGAAATCGCTGAAGTGATTGGTTAGCCAATACTGGTTGTCCTGTGTGACATGGTGGATGCTGATGTGGATAATTTCTTTTTACATTTTTAATTTTAATTGTTATAATTTTTTTCTTTCCCTGTTCATTTGGCCAGCGAGTCTTGACCCTTGCCAGATTTGGCTAGGGGGAGCCTTGCCTAAAACAGGCAAGATCGACCTCACTAACCATCGCTAAGGTGACTGGCTAGAGAAAGAAAAAAAATAAAAAAATATTTTGGAAAAATATATAATGAAAATAAAAAAATTATTCACGTCAACAATAACCGTGCATGGCACGAGCTGTGCTAAATAGGCCGCCAGATCAGCGGTTTGCAATAAAAATTAGCCTATAATATTAACTTGGCGAATCATCAAAATGTTTATAAGTAAATTGACAAATTATCAAAATGTTTATGAGTAAATTGACAACATCGAATTATTTAAGATTAAGTTGATACAATTGAAAGATTTAAAACTAAACCGACAAGTCGTCAAAAAGTTAAGAACTAAAACGACAAACCGAAAAAATTAGGACTAAATTGACCGCCATACAATAGATGCAGAGCTTTGTGAAATGTTTTCGTCAAACATGCAGATAATATTGGTTCAGTAATTACGATATATACAAGTCCGAAACGGCACGGCCTGATCAAGGAAGACAAGTTGAGGGGGGACCCCAGATTAGGGAGTAATCAAAGCCCCAAATCACCTTTTGTCTTGTGTGGTAGCAAGCTACCTAATGGAGATCCGAAGGCCTTTTCGAAATTGGACACGAATCATTCAAAATTTCAGCTCCACTAGATGCCCAACAACCATTCATGACGAGCGACGGCATCTATCATTTTTTTTATGTCTCAATTCCACAAGATTGAGTTCTCCAACCCCCCTTTCTCTACGTTTGCATAGAAGCCAAAAGGGAAATTCACAAATGCACTAAAGAGGGCCTAATAGGGACGAGTTCAAAAGCCGCTTTCTTTTACGATTGATTAAGGGGGGAAAAAAGGCAAATGAAAGAGAACCTTAGTGGTCCTACCATCTAGAACTCTCCTTATATTACTAGTTTTACCGTGATTCTAATTTGAATATTTGCCCCATACCCTAGTAAAACACAAAGTGATCTAATCATTTTCCAACTCTCGCCGGCACATACGCCGCCTGTCTCACTCGATGCATTAGAATTATGATCTTACTTTTCTGTCTTATTTTTGGGCTAAAATTACCATTTATTGTTATCGAAAATCACTAGCCGGGCGCTTCCGGCAAGTAACGTCAATAGTGGGAGCCATGCTAACCCAACTACAGTGAATCTTATACCGGAATTGTTCGTGCAGATTGCTGCACACGATCAATGCATCAAAACCGCAATGCAAATTAAGCCTTTTGGATCGGGGCAAAGCTGATCTGTAGTTGCCTCGTTTTCCTTGAGGGATCAGAAAGTGGCCCTACCAATTGTGTTTCAACACAAACCACAAAAATACTCGTTTAATACTCTTGTAATTTTCCTTTCACAAATGGGACCTCAAATAAGATTTGGCTTCCTTCCTTGACCATTGGAGGGTCCCTCGTCTCAAGAAGGACAAACCAAAATGAATGGTCCCTCTTTGCCTTTGGTTAATTCCTCTACCAACCTCTTTTTTTGTTTCTTGTTAATCTTTGGCGAAATATACACACATTGGTAATTATAGATGATCGCCCCTCGTAAAAGCGGGTGGGAAAAGAGAACGAGAGGCGAGTGAATTATCGATTTTGCCGGTCAACTTTCCAATCCCTTTTTCCCAAATGTCCTCGTTTTCATTTCATAACCACGATTTTTACGATGCCGGCGCGTAGGAAAGAGAGGGTAAAGCACGCCTCATCCTTCAGCCTCCCGCCTCCCGCCTCTTCGGAATCTTAAGGTCCATGGCAAGAAAATTACGTCAATTCCATGTGTGGAGTGTAGAGAACGGCGACTTATTGGCAAAACTTTCATTTAAACATGAAACTCATGTTGGGTCAACTTTTAGCTCTTGCTATGAACGAAGATCCCAAATTTTGTCACGTTAGAACGATGAGTATATATGTCTATGTCTCAACTGGTGATGGAACAACGGCTTTTGCATCGAAAGGATGATGACTAATTGGTGCATTTGTTAAACGCGAGGCTAAAAAGGATATCCTTTTTTTATTAGGAGTCTTTTTTGTTCATCGTTTTTCGCTTATCTTTCATGTGTGCAAGTATGAAGTGCATGAATCATTTTGTTTTGGATGATATGATGGGTCAATCATTTTTCTTCCATTCATTTTTGAAAAATTATTTTCCAATCATTTATTTTTCGCGAAACAAACGGAGCATATCATGAAAAATATAGAAAAAATAGAATGAAGTTTGTAGAGACGGGAACAAGTTTGTAGAGAGAGGAGACGGCCGATTGAATGGACCGAGTAAGATTTGCAGCCAAAGAGTCAGATAGTGATTTTGAACCTTAGAAAAGAATTCATTCATTATGGTTTGGCAACCGTTCTTTATTTTTCTTTAAAAATGCGATCAGTTCGATTCTATCAATTGTGAAAAGGATGATGAATAAGAGCATAAAATGTATCGTGCCTTTCAAATTTTTATTATTATTTCGAATGAGACGGATTTTAGTGGTCCGATGGATATCGATGTTGGTGGTCAAGATTTGTTGCACGTCGATAAAAAGTCCGCTGGACCTCAACCATAGAATCTGATTAGCCAAGCACATACGTGGGAACGATTTCTCGTAACCTTTCTGGGATTCATTGAACCTGGACACTCCCGAATCAGCCTATAAAGAACGCCCCTCCGCATCCATGGCTTCCACCCCGAACCAACCAACCAGCTCACCATCCACCCATTAATAGTCCGATTCGGGAGAGTGCATCAATTTGCAATGGCTCCGGCAATGGCGGTGTTGGATCCCCTGTCGAGGCAGGCCCTGGGGCGGGCGGCGAGCGCCACGCTAGCAGGTGGCAACGAGCAGGAGAAGCTAAGGCGGAGGAATGAGGAGCTGGAGAGGGAGCTGAGGGAAAGCCGGGAGAGGGAGGAGGCGGCCAGGGAGGAGCTGCGGAGGACGGCGGAGAGGCTGAGGATGGTGGAGGAGGCGGAGGAGAGGCTCTGCACCCAGCTCGGTGAGCTTGAGGCCGAGGCCGTCCTCCAGGCGCGGGCCTACCATGCCCGAATCCTCAGCCTGGCGGACCAGCTTACGAAAGCCCAGAAGTTCCTCTAGGTCGCATCCGTGTACGATTTTCCTACGAAATGTACGTGTAAAATTGGTGGCGGGTTGTCAGGTTTTGTGGTCGATCCTCGTACATTGTAGCTTGATTGTAGGGGTCTGTGGCTGAGATGTAATCGAAATGTAGCTGCTGTTAAGATGATTTCGGACCCAGCGAGATTAGTTTGTTCTTTCTCCTGCGACTTGTAGGAGGACAACGAAGAGTTGATAGAGCAATTCCAATTGCCCTTTCTTCTCTGTTTCTTTTGGCTTCATGACGTTGGCAAATGCACCCTCTAAATCACTAAATTCCTGATTGCCAAACTGGTCGTGGACCAATGGCGAAACCTCGATACGGGCAAATGGAAAAGCGACGACTCGGATATCTTGGGCATGATTTTGTGGTGCAAATGAGTCGTCAATAGTCCCCACAGGCAGAGGGTTCATGATGGCGATTCTGCGGATGAGAAAAACTGAACCGCAAAGAGCTCCGATAATTCTGACCGAACCGAAGGAATGAGGCGCTTCTTCATGTCAACCAAATGCACACTCTTCTCTCCGTATTTTGCTTCCCATCAGGATTCTAACGTTATAGCACCTCGGACTTCAGCCCAATAAGGCACATTGAACGTACAAAGAGACAGCTGCATTCTTGAAAAACAAGAATAGAACCATCGGAGCAAAAACATCACGCATCGGAAATCAATTGCATTTGGCATTTCCATCTCAAGATGATCAGCAATTTGATTACACCACGTAATAGAGACTACAGCAAAGATGGGGAAAATTAACACTCGTACAAGTGTTCCTCAATGGGCAAATATTTCTCAAAGCCGCGAACCAACTGCATCTATCGCCTTCTCGCTCCTTTCAGCTCCGGATCTCTGGAAGCATATAATTTCATGTCCCCATTAAATGATACGAATATCACAAAGGTAACATATAGTCGAAATGCGTCATGAATTGTACCTCTGTATTTGGTCGAGGATGAGTAGCCTTGGTCCAGGAGGAATTTTCACATCTCTAAGAGCACTGCGGAAGGGACAGCAGAGTCATATTAAGATGAGATATGTGCTTTAGAAGATAATTGCCAAGAAACTTCCCAGGTATTAATGTCCAACGAATCTTCTATGCCCGTAAGTGCATGAGGAAAGAAATGAACCAAAAACTTGCCTGTCGTTAAGCAGAGGCAAAGTGTTGTCCGTCAAAAGGCCTTTCTTGAAATTCTTCTCGTAAGTCTGAAGACCCAGCCTTGTCAACAAATTTCTCGTTCTGACATAGTGCACATCTTCCTCTGGTGGTTGGGAGAACTTTTGCCCTAACTGCAGAGGCCCACATAGATTTACCAAGCATTAGATCACTCCATGATGACATCATCACATAAACAACCATTCAAATGGTGAGTTTCACAAGGATCAATTCCAATCAAAACTTTTAAACCCTTGACTCTCCTTCAAGAAGAAACACCATGTCCTAATCTTTACAATATAATCCCACCTTAAATAGTCCACCCTGGACAAGAGCAAAAAAGAGTCCTGAAGTAACAGCATTTGCGGCCTGGTTTGGGCCACCCACGCCACTCACCAATGAAAACATGGCACCAGAACCAAAAGCTGCCACCATACTGTGGTTACAAGAATATCGCTCCAAATTAGCTGAGGAATGGCAGATAAAGGAGAGAGAGAAACAGGCTACTTGAAGCAACCAGTCATCTGCCAACCTATTAAAGGACTGAATGCATGGAGCTAGAGAGAAGACCTTGACAGTTCAAACATAAACTGACAACCAAGCACATGATGATGAGGCAAGAAAGCACAATGCTAAAATCAAAAAGAAAACTTTCAAGTATTGCCTTCAACCTACATGCTAAAAATGAAGCTACACCAATCAGAACAACAGAAGAATTTGCAACAGTGACTTGTGAAGCTTCTTCAGAAAAGAAGAAACAAGAAGTCTTATAGAAGAAAACATGATGTTTACCTTCCATGCACTATTGCTGAATGTAGGCACAGATAAGGTATCTATTGAAAAGGTCAGAGGGAACAACTCAGCCTTCAACGAAGCTTGGGCTATTGGAGAACCCAATAAGCCCAAACAAATCAGAGAGAAATTGATTAGATAAAGCAATAAGACAAGCATAGTGAAGAAAGAATGACAATCTAGGAACTTTCCTTCAACCCTTTCGGGGTTGTATTCATTAACTTCACTGAAGACACACCCCGAGTTTGTCACTTACGGTCAGTCTAGCGATTTGCAACAGAGAATAAGCTCACTAAACAATTTGTGAGTGTATTGCTAATACTAACCACACTAATAAAAGGAAAAATAACTCCATAAAATAATCTCATTTGACAATAATCTTTCTGCAGACTGATAGCAGAAGCAAAGTAATATTTCGCACAAAAGAGAATAAGCTCACTAAACAATTTGTGAGTGTATTGCTAATACTAACCACACTAATAAAAGGAAAAATAACTCCATAAAATAATCTCATTTGACAATAATCTTTCTGCAGACTGATAGCAGAAGCAAAGCAAATTTCGCACAAAAAAAAGGAAGCTTCTGTCAATATCTAGACAGAAGGAAACCTCCTTTTAACAGTATTAATATGGGAATTGGAAACAAAAACTGCAATGAAATGAGATGGTATTTATTTAACCTGTGACAGTCAATGAAAAAAAGGGCCTCAAGATAACCAATTTCTCCTGCTAACAGAGAACAGAAATGATAAAGGGATACTCGTCCAGCAATTTGTCACATGACTTAAAATCACAGGTTACATGAACTATGGTTCACACATTCACCAGTCAGCCAAAAAATATATATGTATATGTATTTATGTATGTATGTATGTATGTATGTTAGACACAGCTGAACGGTATTATGGTTACTGTATTGCCATAGTGAAAGACCAAATGCAAGAATAATCTCTTAAAAAAAATCAGTGTCATAAAATCTTAAGCAAGTGGCACCTAAATATTAATTAGCACTTGCTGTATAGAAACTTGTCTTTGCCAAAACTGCAAATGATAATCATCTTCAAGATGATATTTCACATGAAAGACCAACTGATTTTTCACTTTCAGCTTTATAAATGAATCTTTAGGGCAAGAACATGCAGGTCTACAACCACGAGTCAAATGTTTATCAAGTTTTTAATAATGATAACCAGCGATTGGCAATCCAAAGCAGAGATAACTCAAGAAGCATGAGAGGGTTACATATATTATTCCAACCAGAACTCCACACTTCGGATAGCTACGGACAAGTCTGGTAAGAGCAGCAGAATACTCTGATTGCTTACAGACTTCAATTAGTACTTTGTGCAGGGTAACATGCAAGAAATTATAAAGAGCTAATGTGCCAAAAACTAATGAACTTACTTGCAGGTAAGATCCTATCATTTTCACTCTTTTTGGATAACAAAACCAAAAGGGAGGAGAGATTAGGTGTACCAAAACGCACGTAAAAACTCAACCAGATATTTTGAAAAACAAAAGGTGAAAAAGATTACCTGGACTGAACATCCTCCTTGCCTCTCAGCCTCTTCATGACACAAGATATGCCTGCATTGACACCAGTCATGACGGCGAAGTTGCGAGCTTGTACCAAGGGACCTCCGGATAATGCCTGCAGCAAAGGAACTGGTTACCACATTTTCACGAATCCCTACCCGGCTGATATACTGATTAAGTCAACAGAAGGATGCTCCTTGGACCGAGAAATTGGTTAAAGTAAAGGCAAAAATCTGAAAGGTTGTTTCACACATATCTCCTCCCAAGCAAGTTTTGCACTCTCGATGCGTGAATTCAACTCCCGACAATCTAAGTACTCAATTTATCCCTTAAAAAACCATATTATACACGTCAACAAATTGATTGAGATGACATTACAACATCTTGAGCTCACAATATGACCCAGCGAACTCCGAGAGTTCACAATTTGGATGTCAACCTTCCACCAACGCGAGGCAAAAAGAAAAATCAATTGCACGAATTCACTTGCGTCGCGTCATTAGCAACTCAACCTGCTGAATTCTATTGAAGAAGTAATCCAAAGCACTCACTCATGCCAAACAGAAAACTGTCCAACGTTCCCAGAAACGAGAGAACAGGGAACTAGCCAAAAGTCCAACCTGAGCTTGCTTGAGCGAGGCCATGGCCTCGGGGTTGAGATTGGCCTGGGGAGGCGGAGCAAGAGACGAGGACACGTCGCCCGTGAGAGTCCCCATGAAGGCGCCGATGGCGGCGCCCTGGAGGCCGCTGGTGGCGGTGACGACGGCGGCTTCGACGGGCAGGGGCTGCTTCGACAGCCACGCCTTGAACCCGGTCTCGAGCTCCTTGAAGCGAGCCTGCAGTTGCTCGATCGGGTTCTGCTGAGGCGGGAGCTTGGACACCAACATCCCCTCCTTCCCTCGCTGCATTTTGCAGAGAAGCTTGGATTCCGAGTCTTTGGCTCGGCGACTGCGGTGTTTCGAGATGGGGGGAGCGGATAGATTTTGGAGAGCGTCCGGCAGGTATTCGGATTTTGTGATGGTTCTCTTTTTCGGATTGTCCGTTCGTTTTAAACCTCTGCCTCCGGTCCGACCGGAACCCGAGGTCTCCTCCTTAAGACAGTACAAATGCTAATCTCATGCGATAGTGTTCCGTTTGGTTGGCTCAGATGGAATAGATGGAATTTTATACTGAAGAAGAACCAAAGATAAATAATGTGTATGACAACATCGACCGAGTCCATGACTATCCAGTGACTAACACTGCAGTGGTCGTCATCTTCGTCAATAATACTATTTCGATATGATGAAAAAAGAAAGCTATTAGGCCATCTGATTTGAAACTTGAAAAATAAAAATAAGAACTCACTTAGGCGAAATCGTGCCTAACTCATCCTTAAAAGAATAGATCTTCTTTCCAAGGGTGAGGGACTCTGAAAGTTTATCTCTGGATGAGAAATGGGGATTTGGATGTCACAGTAAAGGAATTTCCACCGCCATTCGCCCTTATCCAGCCGGAGCTCCTCTCCTTTGCTAGTCACACTTCTTGACCATCCTCGCCTCGCCATGCTTCACTGTAAAACTTCGTCGCGGATCATTGTTGGAGACTAATTTTCCAGATTAGATAATCTCTTACACCAAACTAATTTCAAATTTTCGATTCAGTAATTTTCAATTCGTGCATATAAATAGGTTTTAATTATTAATATGGATCTCCAATTATAGTCGTTCCCTATTTTCGGTCATGGTGATATTCATTTACACGAGGCTTATATTTATATATACGCACACCAAGAAATATATGTTCCTCATGCATTACATGTCACTTGGCCCTCACATATCAAGCTCATAATGGATCTTTTGTCCTTTTTTTTGGCAGAATAAAAAAGTCTCATTCATTACTTGAAATGATACATAAAAATATATAAAAATCTTTCAAACCTAGTAAAACGCAAAGAACTGTTGAATAAGATGAATTACATAATGTAAATCATGGCCTGCAACTAACACATTTTTATCCCTTAAGAACAAATCTGTCGACATCAATTTTAACGGCTAATCACAAGACATAGTGATGAGCATGCTCCTTGATCTCATCCTCTTGTTGTAACAATTTACGCTTCATGTTTAGTTCAATGCCCTCATCACCATTACCGTGTAAATCTACATTTAAGAATAATACATGAAAAGTACTCAGATCAAGTACCTAGAACTCTCATATCTATATCTACGTATAGTTCAGGAGGGTAAAACTATCAAATTTAGATCTAAATCTAATTAGGAGATGAGAGCAACCTAATTTTGAAAAGGTTGTGGATCCACGTCACAAAATTGTCAATTGGATGAGAGATCGAATTGTACTTCACGATTATTCGAGATCAACTGTGAAAATTTATTGAAAAACAAAATCGCCTAAAATAGATAGGGAGTGAAACAAAAATACAATAAAAAATAGCAAAAAGAGAAAATCAAAGACTTTTTAGTTTGAATTGAGAGGCTAAGCTTCAAAAGGGAAATAATATTTTGAAGACGAATGGTTTGCTTTATAAGAGAGAGAAGATGAAGAGTTAATTGTTTTTATTTAAAGTTATATTGACTTGCAACACTTATTTATTATTTCGATTTATTAAGTGTTATATTATTGATTGCGCACTGCATAAATATTGCTTTATGATTAAAATTAACCAAGATTTATCACAATATAATTTTGAAAATAAAGAGAACAGTTATTGAAATGACATTAGATCTATTTTGTGTAATCAAGTCTCTATATCGATGATGTTTCTCATTCATGGAAGTGGAGTGTTGTTCCACATTTTCTTTGGGTTTCTAAACGATCCAATGTGAATTACTGATTACTCATAATTGAATTGAATCGTGTGTCAAATTGAATAAATTAAAACCCCAAAGCTTCGATTTGTATAAGGCTAATTATTTAGCTTTCCTTTTGATGATTCACATTGAGGAAGGTGGCGGCATCAGCAGGACAATTTAATTTCTTCTAGAAAATTATGTTGCATTTAAACTCCAAGTGAGATATCAGCAATTTTCTGATATCTTTCAGCAAAGCATGACCAACAAGACTGACCAAAAGCTTTGGACCGACAAGATTAGCGACAGCCTTAAAGTCAAACTCAGTGATGATCGGGTGAAAATCTAAGTTATTTTGCGAAGTCGAGTTCCAACCATAAGATGAAGCCATCAAACCAGGTTCGCGCCTTAAATTTCTCATACCGCACTTCGTGTTTGTGCTCTTACAGACATTTACGTCACTCATTTTCATCGAATCTCATCGACTTTCTCCCGATACTTCGCTTGGGTAAAACAGATAGACAAATTCCCTAATCCGTGCGAAGGTTGGAATCATGTGTGTTCTTGATCTAGTTAATGACTAAATAGCTTAACTTCCAAGATGCTTCAAGACTTCATGGAGCGAGCGTTCCGAGAGGGCACTAACCAGACATGCTTATAACGTTTTAAGATTCATAAGAAAGTAAGGATTACCTTTGACTTTCGATCGACCCAGACAAACGTAGCCATCCTCCCCCAACATGCGATTGACTAAAGAATGCACTACGGACGCCCACTGACGAAATCCAAGGTAAAGGCAGTATATCGGAATCCAGCAACCCATTCCATTTCCCTATCAAAGAAGCGAGAAAGAGGAAGGACAAAGAAAAAAGCCCACCACCCGCGGTCCGCAAAATCGAATTCGAATACCTCCGCTGGCACGACCTTATTTATGGTCGCGTGCTGCGCTCGGACTGCGCCTCTCTAGTCTCCCCGCAGTCTCTTTCGTTGTCGGCTGAGGCTTGGGAAGGGGAAACGCTGTGCTTTTGGGTCGTCTGTCCATGGAGAGAAGCGTCCTCGATTACGTCCTGGTCCCGACGGGCCTGCTCATGATGCTGGCGTACCACGCCTGGCTGCTCCACCGGGTCCTCAACTACCCCAACAAGACCGTCATCGGCGTCAACGCCATCAACCGCCGCTACTGGGTTCAGGCCATGATGGAGGTCTGTTGTTCCTTCGTTCGCCTAGTCCTCGCCATGGTTTCTTTTCTTTATTTCGGCGTATGAATCGATCAGCCCGAGAGTCTTTATACGGGGTTTTTGGTGGGATTCAAGCAAGAATATCTGAATCGAGTATTCATTTTTCACCCACACAAAGAAAGATTTGCTCGTCTCCGTGGATCAACACTCGCCTCTGCATGTTCTAGGGGTCTTTTTGTTCTTCGATCACCCAGCTCTGTCCGTGGTTTCTTTCCTTTCGGTTTTGGTGGATGAATCCATTAACCCCCAATATCGAGATTGCGGCTTTTTCGTGGGATTCAAACAACAAGATCTGAACCAATTTTTCATTTTTCACCGCCGCAAATATTTTCCCGTTCCTGTCGATCGACATACGCCTCTTGCATGTGTTGTGTGTCCGTGCTCAGCCGTTCTTTTGTCCTCCTTTTTAGGCTGAGCGGTTGATAAGTCGGCGGTTTTTCTGGACTCTAATTTGTTGCGATGAGAATGGCAGGACTCGCCCAAGACCGGAGTGCTCGCGGTGCAGACGCTGCGCAACAACATAATGGCGTCGACCCTCCTGGCCTCGACGGCCATCATGCTCACCTCCGTCATCGGCCTCCTGATGAGCGCCGGCGATCGCAACCAGTCCACTTTCTTCGTCTTCGGCGACAAGAGCCCCCGCAGCTCCTCCGTCAAGTTCTTCGCCATCCTCGTCTGCTTCCTGGCCGCCTTCCTCTTCAACGTCCAGTCCGTCCGCTACTACAGCCACGCGAGCATCCTCGTGAACACGCCCTACAAGAAGATGTCGCCCCACCACCAGCACCACCAGGTGACGACGGATTACGTGGCCGCCACCGTGAACCGGGGGAGCTACTTCTGGTCCCTCGGGCTCCGCGCGTTCTACTTCTCGCTGCCTCTGTTCCTGTGGATCTTCGGGCCGCTTCCCATGTTGGCGAGCTGCTTCGTGCTGGTGGCAATGCTGTACTTCCTGGACGTGACCTTTGACTTCGGATGGGCTGTCGTTCCCTACCATGAGAACGACAACGACGTCCATGGTGGTGGTAACAGAGACGAAGAACATGGTTAACTAAAATCGTTAGTGACGATTAAGACCGGTCTACAGATGAACACTCGGAACTAATGCGGTGG
Source organism: Melaleuca alternifolia (assembly GCA_019926035.1). Lineage (NCBI taxonomy): Eukaryota > Viridiplantae > Streptophyta > Magnoliopsida > Myrtales > Myrtaceae > Melaleuca > Melaleuca alternifolia. The sequence continues at coordinate 66,130 of JAGKPW010000723.1, read as the reverse complement.
ATTCAACAGCCAATAAGAATCCGTCGCGTCACTTCATGAATCGAATTCATAGACCGATCTTAGAGTGTTTTAGTACGTTAGAAGTACTTAAGAATAAATGGGGGGCGGTGTAGGTTTCAATCCAAGTTGAAATGAAGCTGCCAAAAACTTTACCCTTGTTTTCTATTTCTGTTGTTGTAGCAGCATATTATATGTCATTTTCTCTGTTGAGGTTGAGCAGTGGCAAAGAGAAGGGTTTGCACTTAGTCTTTGTCGCGTTTCTTTTGGTTTTGGCATAATCTTCCGATCATTTCCGCAAGGCGATCTTGTTGAGAATGCCTACATCGTTTCAGACCGGACTCTACTTCGAATATAACGTGGTCGCTATCGGGTGATGGTATAGCGGGAAATCGCGATCTATTCGCAAGTTTACAAGCGAAATCAAGGATGATACGAAACAACTTCTATAATTCGAATAATATCAAAATATTCGTCGGCCATTGTGATTATGAAGTTTCTTGAGCATTCTTCAGTACGGGATTCCTTAATCTAATGCATCGAGATCTGATTCTTGCCCTTCTCTTTCTCGAATACTGCGCGAAACGAGTACCGAACGGTCGTCAGTGAGATGGAATTCCAATATTTCAACCTGGGAAAGCAGGTTGATGTGGCGAAACTTCATCGAAGCAAGTGAAGTTGGGGTTGGTGCGGGCGGCAAAGACAGCCGACCACCGAGGAAGCTGCATTTATCTGGAGAATCTGACGAAATCTGATGCGAATCTCAAAGTCTTCTCAGAGCTAATTAAATGCCGTAGAAGGAAAGTCAAAGACAGCTTCCAACGTCGCGATAAAGAAAGCGCCCTGTGTTTAAACACGAGCCTCTTCATTTTTTTCATCCTATGATGATTGCCAATCTTTTTTTTATTAAAAAGTTATATCATAAAAAAAACCTAAACAGCATTAATATCATCTTTTAATTATGTTAATTAATTTTAAATTTTTTGGTCTTATGTTAATTCAAACTTCTCGGCTAATTTCGACAGAGTATTACTACCGTGGACATTGATCGACACTGTTAAATAATTTTAAATAATTATTTTTTTATTTTTTTCTTATCACTACAAGCTGCCATAGATAAGGTGAGCCTTGACGAGGCCAAGCCCAAGCCAGATTTTCGCGAGGCCCGTGTTGTGGCCTCCTTAGCCTAGGCAAGGGCTAGTCTCTCTCCAATGGCCGATAATCGGTCATTGGTAGAGGAAGAAGAAAGGAAAAAAATAAAAAAACTTTTGAAAATTGTAAAATATTATAAAAAATTATCATCGTCGAGTTTTATGGTGCCATGTAAGCTAACATTCGCGTTAGCCACATCTAGTCAAAATTAGCTAAAGTGTTGAATTAGCATTAGATCAAAAGGTTTAGGATTAAGATTAATTTTGCACTACTATAATAGGTCCAGGACTTTCTGATACTTTTTCTTATTTTTTTAATTAAAGACATTGGTGTAGAAGATAAACTATTGAGGCTATGAGACACTGTACTAAACATACAAACTACGCCCAAGCTAGATTTAGCGAGGCCCGTGTTGTGGCCTACTTGGCCTAGGCAAGGGCTAGCCTCTCCAGGTTTGGCAAGCAGAGTACTCCAATGGTCGATAGTCGGTCATTGGCAAAAGAAAAAAGAAAGGAAATAAAAAATCAAAACTCAAAAATTTTAATATTTAAAATTTAAAATATTATTAAAAGTTATCCACGTCAGGGTTGGTGGTGCCTCATAAGCTAACATCCACGTCAACAGTATCTAGTCAAAATTTGTTGAAAGGTTTGAATTAGATTGAGATCAAAAGGTTTAGGATTATGATTAAATTTACACTACTATAATAGGTTTAGAACTTTTTGATACTTTTTCTCATTTTTTTAATTAAAGACATCAATGTAGAGGATAGACTAGTGAAGGCTATGAAACACAATACTAAACATACAAACTGTGCCCAAGCTAGATTTGGCCAGGCTTGTGTTGTCGCTTCCTTGGCCTAGGCAAGGGCTAGCCTCGCCAAGTTTGGCAAGGGGAGTATTGCGACGATAGATAGTCAGTTATTGGCATAAGGAAGAAGAAAGGAAAAAAAATAAAATAAAAATTATCCACCTCAAATTTAGTCGTGTCACGTAAGCTAACATTTATGTCAGCAATATATAGTAAAAATTAGTTGAATGGTTGAATAAGCATTAGATCAGAAGATTTAGGATTATGCTTAAATTTACACTATTTGGACTTTTTGATACTTTTTTCCTTTTTTTTTAAAATTGAAAACATCGGTGTAGAGAATAAACTATTGAAGGCTATGAAACACTGTACTACAATTAAAAACTGCCCAAATCCAAACTTAAGATCTATCTGATCCACAACAATGTGTATGTAATTGAGACTTAGATAGGTAACATTTAATTCCTTATGATAAGATTCATCAACACCCTAGTGAGCTGTATTTTTTTGTTTTGTTGCACATGTCGCATCTTGAAAAAAAATTCGTGATTTTTTTTTTAAAGGAGCTTGTATGTCCTACGAACACGTGTTAACTTATATTAATCTGTTTACTGATAAAAGGGACCTTGAATTTCGACTTCCGAGAGCTCAATCATCCGTGCAGGAGGACAAAGACACAAAATCCAATTAACAAGCATGGTCGATCGGATTTGCTCTATGTCGTTTGGAGTTAGGACAAATTCCGGTGCAGAAGATGGCGAGAGCGACCGGTAAGACAAAGCCCAACCGTCGAGCTCAAGAAACAAAATGCCCGTTAATCTTCCAACGCGGTGGCTTCAACAATTCCTAGTATTTTACATGTCATCCTAGCTACTTGGCCTGGAGCAGACATGTGGTCCACGACTCTGGGAATTGGCGTCGTGTCCATTGCTTTCAACCTGAATGGCTTAAACTTCAACAGACGGTTCAAGTGAAAAAATGAAGCGGCATGGCCGCTCTCTTTTTTTCTACCACGAAGCATCGATCGTTTTGTTGCTGATTGATTCATTACATGATGTTGCGCCTGAATTTGAAGCATGATCGAGGGTCCTGGATCTTTTCAGCCATGGCGAACTTAGGAGAAAGGAATCGAAACCCGACAGTTTGTGTAGATGACAATGAAAGCTATAAGCACATAAAGCCAACGATTCCTGAAGTTGACAGGAGCTGTGGGGAGACTGCTCGGACGAAGGAAGGAGTGGCGATGTATGTTCTTATTTTTCTTTAAAAATCGACATCGAAGGTTTTGCTGAAATCTTGGTGAATGCAACTGAAGATGTATAGAAGAAATAGATTATTTGCATATCAAAACAATCTAGCACAATTCCTTTTTTTTTTTTTAACGTTATGCAGGAAACATATTCAATTTCAAATTAAACCTTGTCATAACAAGTGGAGCATCATAGCCTTCACCTCAGGAACTCTTCACTTCCGCAGCTTCCTTCACCTCTTTGGTCGTTGCGGCCTCGGGCTTGACCTCATCTGCTTTGTCCTTGGTCTCTGTCGAAGCGTCGAGCTCTCCAGCGACGGTTTCGGGCTTGGCTCTCTCGGCCTCTATGGTCTCATCTCCACCCTCGGGTTTGGGATCGGAAAGATCCACCAGAGGGGCTTCCTTCTCAGTCTCGACTCCAATGCCGTTATCCTACAACCCATTATCATCACCCACACGCTAGAAACTGTCATTACATGATTAAAGTTTGAATTTGCAACCTATATGAGATAGGCGATGACGCGTTATGGCCTCTCGTGCCAGTGCGCTCGATTGTTACCTGAGGAACAGTCTCGGTGGCCGGGGCCTCCACGGGGACGGCGCCGTCAGTCTCCTTGGGTTTGCTTGCACAACCTCCCATGATCACTCACACGCAAGACACTCTTGTTGGGAATGAGTCCTGGGGAAGTTGCGGAAGAAGCTCTGGCTTTTCAAAAAGGAAAGGAGCAAACAATTATAGACGGAGAGAGGGCGCTAATATTAGAACATTGGAGCTGATGGTTTCTAGGAGATCGTGAGATGGTTGGTGCTGTGCTGAGGGCCCTTTGTGGTTTGGACAGGTTGCGCTTCTGGGTTGGCGTTTTTCATGGTGAAGCATGGGGTTTTGGCGGTTAGGGATAGTTAGTTTTGACAGTTAATGCTTTTGCCTCTCTCACGTTGTTGCAAGAACAAGGTTGGCCCCTTGGTGATGTGGGTGTCGTCTCGGAAGAAACCTGTGCTGACAGAGTGGAAGATCTTGGATTTGAATTGGTGCCAAGCGAATGTGATCATTTTTTTTAGTGATTTTTTTTATTTAAGGTCTCATCTAGGGTTTTCAGTTGGACAAGATAAGATCAGATTGAGAATCACAACATTTACTTTTATGGATCACGATTCGATATTATTTTGAGCAATCTGCCGTTGTAGACAACGGGATGATGGCCTTTCTTTTCTCTTTTTTCCAAAAAGAGTTTGTGTTGGGATACGCTTCGGAGGTGGAGGTTTATAGCCTGATGATCATGAAATTATTCGATTTTAATTGTGGCCAATGAATTAGAGTTTGCTGAATAAATGCCTACACACAGCTAAAATTGCATTGAATTGTTAGATCAAGTGAGCCACTAAATGAATCCCACGACAATCATGGATGAGTTGGCCAATCTAAATCTAAGCCAATTTAAACGACATGATTTTCACGTTGGAGAGGAATCGAGTCATATGATACGATAAATTGCCCCATGATGAATTGGGCTTTCATTGTGCAATTTTGATTCACTAATATAATTTCTTCATACAAGAAACCTCATCGTCTATTATCGTACCTTATCCTTAAGAAGAAGAAGAAACTAATATGAAATCTTAGAGATAGTATATTTTTCATATTGAGTTAAAATAATCGAATCATAATTTTGTCACGTGCTTTCTCGCTTGAAGGTAATTATCCAACCTAAAAAGATCTTGAACTGTAATTTTTGATATAATTTAATGTTGTATAATCGCTTTGATAGCCCGGTCGCCTCTAAACCTTTAGAGATTTTGGAATTCACTCGGATGACAACGTGAATACGTTGATTTTGTTTCCATGGAATCATTATGCGGATGACCTGGCATGAACACTGTTGAGAAAAATTCCATGCAGGCAGCTACTCAATGCATGAAAGCGATGCTGCTACCGTATGATAGGAAAGTAGATCTTCATATAATTAAGGCGGTAAATTCAAGCGAAAGGATTGAGCGGTTTTAGAAAAATAAAAAATAAAAAAGACAGGCATTGACTTTACGGATTTTCCGGAAATCTCTTGATTCACACGGTCATTTTCCTTTTCGATGTTGCCTCGCACAAGCTTTATAATCAGCCCCCAAGATCAGGTCACATCCAGACATCGCCTCGTCCTCTCCACATTACCCTCAGCTCTCCTCTTTATCTTTGACCTGACGCTCACTTTGCTAGTATGGCCAAGCTTTCGTTCGCGCAATTCTTCGTGGCGGTCCTCGTTTTTTCAGGTTTTTATATGAGTTTTTCAGTGGCGTTCTCGATTTGCATGACGTGAACTGACTGTACGCTGCTTTGTTACTGACGTTTCTTGGTCCGTGGAAAAATGCAGCCATGTTCTCGTTGCCTCGTGCAGAAGCAGAAAGGATGTGGTCCGAGTACATAGTATTCCAGACCTGTTCCAACCAGGCTTGTGTGGCGAAATGGAAGAGCAACCATGGCGGCAACTTCCGCCGTGCGTCCTGTCAGCCCGACAACATCGGCGGCAAGATATCCTGCCAATGCTACTGTCATTGTTGAGTGCTTTAGACCAACGTCACGATCTACTTTCGAGTTGTTTGGTTGTCGTATCAATGCCCCATTAATAAGGTGAATGAAATGAAGTTTTGAGTTGGTCAAGCGATATTTGGTTTGTGGTCTTTGTTCACATCTCTTGATTTTCCGTACGTATCCCATCTCTACGATTACTTGGTGAACACGATCGACTGTAATTTTGGATTTTTTTCCGTGTCTAGAGACAATAATTAGTTATGATAAGGCACATCTAATAAAAAAAATTGCAAGAAAAAATCATAAACTTGTTATATGTAAGTCAATTTAATTAAAAAAATTCTCAATTTAACTAATTTAGTCATGAATCTTTTGATAATTTGCCAGTATAAACTTTTCTGTCAATTTTGATGGAAAAAATTCACATTGACAGTACTATAAAGTTAATGCAATATTACGAGTCTCTGGAATTTTTTTTTCATTACATGTGATAAACTATGCGAGGTGGTTGGCATTGATATTATCATGCTATTCGTGATTGGTGATTATATAAGTAAATATTTTCATCTTGAAATCTTGGGAAAATTAGTTGATGATATCGTATTGCATGTCATATTACTTCCCAATTTATCAGCATGAATTTACTTGTAAAAAGTCAAGAGATAAAATTTTTATTTAGACCGGCGAAATGCCGTATCCGTATATATATATATATACAAGTTTATGTGGAAAAAGCAATAATTATTTGTTTAGTTACCAACCCAAAGCCAACCAAGAGGAAGCTAAGAATGTAAAACAAAGATTTTGATCAATGGCAGAATTAGAGAAATCGAATTAATCAAACACGATGACTCGGGAGATTTTTTTAATATAAAAAGTAAAAAAGAAAAATGGTAGCCATTTAAAAGCGAAGCGACGCGGGTGGAAATGGGTCTGCAGTACTGCAGTAGACAACCTTCCACGCCCCCAAAATAAAATAAAATAAACACCTCAATAATGAGGGGTTCTGCGTCAAGTCACCCCAAGTCACCGAATCATCAAGTCAATCGATCTGGATCCTGCGCGGGTTGTCCAACTGCCAATGACCGTCTAACTTCGGAACCTTTTGGTCTTTCCCACATCGTGTCGGAACCAAATAATTGGATACCCTTCAAAAGAAAGCTCCAGTTTTTCAACGGAGCTGGTTTCTTATTCTTCAGTTTTGAATTCTGTCGAGTCTCACACTGTTTCAACGTTGAATTTTTCTTGATCTTGGGCTCCCAGTTCAAGTTGCAAGCTTTTTCTTCCTGGGGAAGCTCGCTGAAACCCTCGATCATGGGGGATCCTTCGATTCCCAGACCCTATCTCGTTCTCATCTTCACGATCGTCGCCACCCTCCTCTTCTTCCCTTCCGCCGTCAGATCGGAGCCGCATATCTCCAATTTGGCCATCAGATTTGTGAAGGTTTACGACTTAAAAATACTTGATTGTACCAACTTGATAAACTTTACGACTTAATTATACTTTTTGAAAGTTTTAGGATTGAATTTCATTTTCGAAATTAGTTTTAAGACATAATTATACTTTTAAAAGTCATATGACTCAATTACACTTTCATCACAAGTTTTAGAACGTTTAATACACTTATGACTTTAATCTTCAAATTTCCACAGCTAGCAATGCCCCATCTCAAGCTTTAATGCAAGTGTGTTAATCTAAAAATACCATTAGCACCTAAATGCAAAGAAATATCGACAATAATGTAAATTGAAAACCTATATCAATATTTTTGTTTAGGTGATAGAGTTCAATCACTAATTTTCTTATATTGTAAATAACTAAATGGGGGTCGCCCTATTTTAGATGCAAGAGGATTGATGGGCTTGTTAATTTAAGAACCAATGGCCGCTTACATATTAATTCTTTTCATTGACACCTAGAAATTTATTTTATGAATTATTAAGGCAGCATTTTTTCGTCAAGATAGTAGTCAGTATAGATATAAGGTGGATACATGCTGCGTTTTATCCAAGATTTACTGATTTGCTATTCTACGTTTTATCTTCCTATGTTTGGTAACTGTCCTAGATAGGACATGTGAATCTGCTGATTTATTTCCATGAGAACCTTTGTTCGGATGACCTTGCATGAGTTCTGTTGAGAGAAATTCGATGCAGGCAGCTACTGAATGCATGAAAGCGATGCTGCTACTGTATCATACGAATGCAGATCTTCATCAAATTAATGCAGTAAATTCAAGCAAAAGGATCGAGCGCTTTTAGAAAAATAAAAAAAAAGGCATTATCTTTACGGACTTTTCTTAAATCTCTTGATTCACATAGTCACTTCCTTTCGATGTTGCCTCGCGCAAGCTATATAATTAGCCCCTAAGATCAGATCACATCCAGACATTGCCTCGCCTTCTCCACATTACGCTCAGCTCTACTCTCTATCTTTGACCCGACGCTCACTTTGCTAAGATGGCCAAGCTTTCGTTCGCACAATTTTTCATGGCGGGCCTCGTTTTATCAGGTTTTTATATGAGTTTTTCTGTGGTCTTCTCGATTTGCATGACGTGAACTGATTGTACGCTGCTTTGTTACTAACGTTTCTTGGTCGATGGGAAAATGCAGCCATGTTCTCATGGCCTCATGCAGAAGCAGAGAGGATATGCTTCGAGACCCCAAAATTCCAGAACTGTACCGACGATGCTTGTGTGGGGCAATGCAAGAGCAACCATGGCGGCAACTTCCGCTCCGCGTCCTGTATTTACGACTACTTTAGGCCCAGGATAATATGCGTATGCTACTATCATTGTTGAGTGCTTTAGCGCCGGTGTCACCATCTACTTTCAAACTGTTTGGTTGTCGTATCGATGCCCCATTAATAAGGCGAATAAAGTGAAGTTTCGAGATTGGTCAAGTAATATTTGGTTTGTGGTCTTAATTTGTTCATATCTCTTGATTTCCCGTAAGTATCCCATCTCTACGATTCCCTAGTGAACACGATCGACTGCAATTTAGGATTTTTGTCATGTCTAGGCACATCTAATCAGAAAATAATTAAAGAAAAAAAATCATAAATCTGTTTTATGGATGTCAATTTAATTATAAAATTTTCATTTTAACTAATTTAGTCCTGAATATTTTGATAATTTGCCAGTATAAATTTTTCGGGCAATTTTGACTAAAAAAAATTCACATTGATAGTAATATAAAGTTAATGTGATAATACGAGTCTTTGGAATATTATTTTTTCATTATATACGGTAAACTACGCGAAGTGGTTGGCATTGATATAATCATGCTATTCACGATTGGTGATTATATAAGTAAATATTTTAAACTTGAAATCTTGGGAAAATTAGTTAATGACATCGTATTGCATGTCATAATTACCACCGAACTTATCAGCACGTATTTACTTGTAAAATCAAGAGATGTAATTTTTATTTGGACCAATGAAATGCCATAAACCTTCAAAACACACACACATTTAAATATATATATATATATATATATATATACACGCACGCACGATTTATATAAATACTTTTTCGTGATTACATATATATATATATATTTGAAAAAAGCAATAAGTTTTTGTTCAGTGACCAACCCAAAGCCAATCAAGAGGAAGCCAAGAATGTAAAACAAGGATTTTGATCAAGGCCGGAATTAGATATATCGAATTAATCAAACACGATGACGCGGGAGATTTATATATATATATATATATATATATATATATATATATATATATATAACATATAGTAAAAAAGAAAAACATTAGCCATTAAAAAGCGAAGCGACGCAGATTGTCCAACTGCCAACAACCGTCTAACTTCGGAACCTTTTGGTCTTTCCGACGTCGTGATTGATCTGCTGCAAATTGCATAACGGGATCCGTTGTCATTCCTTCTTTCATTGATGGAAAGCAATTTGATGAGATTCTGCTGCAAATTCCTGTTTAGCACACCATCAGATGGGGGGAGAAATAGATTGCTTGCTCATATACATTCCAAATGGAATGTCCTGCTAAGAAAGCTTCCAAACCATGACCGAATCCTTAAAACGGAAACGAACAGATACGCACGTATCAAATTAAGGCAGTGATTTCCAGCAAAAGTTTGGAGTCTTAGGAAGAAGAAGAAGAAGAGCAGGCATTCCCTTTTCGAACTTTCCCTAGATCTCTCGGTTCAAAGAGTCACTTTTCCTTTCGAAGTTGCCTCGTACAAGCCGTACGATCTGATCACATCAAGACATTGCATCTGTCTTCTCCAAATTACACTCAGCTCTGCTATCTATCCTTGACCCGACACTCGCCTTGCTAAGATGACCAAGCTTTCGTTCGCGCAACTCTTCATCGAGGCCTTTTTTTTTGCCCCCAGGGTCTTTATATATGAGTTTTTCTGTGGCAATCTTGCTTTGCAGGATGCGAAGTGGCTATAAACTGCTTTGTTACTGAGGTATCTTGGTTGATGGACAATATGCGGCCATGCATGGGGAGACCTCATGCTGTAAGTAGTGAGGTTGGACCTGAGGTCGTGCCTTGAGTTCATAGACTCCCCGAAGAGTCCCCAATCTGGCTTTGTGGGGCAAAATGTATGAGCTGTAAGAGTTTTTTTTAATATGAACTAAATTAATTGAGATTGTCATTAACCCTATTATGGGCTTGATCTAATAAGATTGGATATAAGGATTTTTAACCAGTCTTATATGTGCCTCGCTGGTATGGGTCCAGTTGAGCCTAAACCGTAATGAGATGGCCTGGCTGGAAACTTTATAAATAGAATTCAAGTCTAGCCCTAATGCACATAATTCAACAATTACATCGCATAAGGAGAGCATAAGGTTACGTGAGTCACGAGGGGCAGTCTCATTGAGCTAGTGATATGGTGGGTCATATAAGAGAAGACCTTGAGTAGTGGATCCTCATATTCCCCATCAAGAACAATGAATTTCAAATCGAGCAAGTAAATCAACTTTTCTTGATTATTCTGTTCCAGATTCTAGTTATGGCGATCCTAAAGGAAAGACGTTTTTGCGACCTACCAATGGTATCAGAGCCACCATAATTCAGATTTAGAACGTACTTTTACAGTCATTTAAAAAAATTTATCCAATGAAAGTGAATTTTGAATGCATAAACGGGTCGTGCTCGTCGATACGAGTGTTTTGAGTGGTGATTGGCCATCAAAGGAGGTCGGACGGCCTCACACGCATCCGCATGCGCCTCTGTGGCAGTGAGACACGCCACTGGGGGAGCCACACGTGCGACAGTGCCGAATGGCAATCAACATGCGTGGCCACGCGTTAGGACGCATCGAGTGACACCGCTCACGTGCCTCCACGCATGGGCACACACGGGCACGCGTGAACGGCCACTGACGTCACGATGCAATGGTGTGCGGGCCTCGGGTGACGTCGTGCTGATGTCAAAAGGCGGCAACTTGCCAACCTAATTCTACCCAACCAGTTGACTAAGTCCAATCCGTTGACCGAACTGGAAGAATCATAGCCTTTCTAATATGAATCGGACCGAACCGGAAGAATCATTGCTTGACCAAGCTCAGTCCGTTGTCCCTAACCCCGAATATTGGTTTTGGTGGTTAGGGACGGTTATTTTATCGCAAGAACAAGGTTGGCCCGTTGGGGATGTGCACTTGGGTGTCATCTCGGAAGAATCACGTGTTGACAGAGTGGAAGATCTTGGATTTGAATTGGAACCAAGCGAATGTGGTAATTTTTTTAGTGGATTTTTATTTAAGGTATGATCTAGGGTTTTTAATTGGACATGACAAGATTAAATTGAGACTTACAATATTTATTTTCTAGTGCCACAATTATGGACCTCGATTCTGTCACGTCCTTGACCTATGAGATCAAAGTTGAACAAACGTGGACCTATGAGAAGGTCCAACCCATAAGTATATACAACCAAAATCATGGATTGAGAATCATTAACTAGTCTCCTTACACCTAGCTAGGTTTAGTCAAAATTGATGGTAGACCTAGGGTATCCTACCCTAAAGGTCTATCATAGAGCCGTTCCATATCCGGAACCACGCGTCGTAGTCGTATCCTCCCCAAGGTGTTTCGTGGTGGTTAAAATCTCAATGTCTCTACACCCTAATTCTCAATTAGGAGGGTACTCATTTTAAGGTTCTTATTTAGTCCCACCAATTCTCATGCAAGTCTCAATGATACAGCTCTAGCTTGCAACTCAAGGTATTGGCCATCACTACCAATAATATGTAGTTCCAAAATCGGTATCCGTCACTACCCAAAATAGCTCGCCACACTTGTGGCTACACAGGCCCTCAGGCCTGATTAGTCCACAACTCCTCACCTTCGTCCAAGTGTTTCCTCGAACCCTTCAAATAGCTCACTAGTACACACTCAGTACTAGTTCCAACTATCCAATCAATTATAATTAGCTCAATCAGGCACCAAACAAGATCCAATCAATCACCAATAAAGTACATAGTGCAATAACAAATAAATCAAATGAGGCACATTTAAATATAATTTGACCCCAAATTATTCTATACCATCAATTACCTAGGCACGCCAATCAGGGATTCGTCCGGGTTCTTACTTTGAACTGTAATCCATCGTTCAATAATCTACAGGTGCTATCACCTCAATTGACCGCCTTTTGACCGACAATCTCCTATCAAAACTGAATTACCAATATACTCATATCCAGCTAAATTACCAAAACACCCTTGTAAGCTAAACTATCAAAACGCCCCTAAAGGATTAAAATACCAAATTGCCACTATCATTCAATTAATCATCAAATCAGCCCAATCAACTTATAATCAGCTACTAAAGATAATAACCGCTACAATCGAGGATTATGAGGTAAACTCACTTTTAGTGCAAACTTTTCCATGCGATTAATGAGACGGCCCACTTCAAGCCCATGATAGGTCGCGCAACTCATGGCACGGGGTCACTAGAGGTCCGACATGTCATAGAGGAGCAAGAGATGGCGGTCGACACCAGTGGCCATGGTTGATGCCGTGGACCAGAAGCAAGGAAGTTGCAGAATAGCTATTGGAGGTGCTGGCCAAGTGTCGAGGCGGCTCCACAAGGCAACGACGACGGCTGGGGATGTCGGGGGTGGTCCAAGGAGGTCAGTGAAGATGTGGACGGTGGGTGGTGGCGGCGGCAAAATGGCGTCCGAGGGTGTCGGGAGTCAACTGCCAAGTTATGGTAAGAAAAACAGGGGAGTCAGGTCGCGGTCAAATTTGAGCTGCCGATACAAAATCAATAGCAGTGAGGCTAGGCAACATTTAGGGGATCTTCGTGGAGGTTTCCAAGTGATGGTAGCGGTTGAGGTGGTCGGAACGGCGAACGATGGCGCTTCAAAGTCATTGGTCGCGGAATCGAGTTCCAGAGAAGGAAGCTGCACTTCGGGGACAAATTCGAGCAAATGGTGAAATTTCGACAGCAATGAACAGTCGGGCTGTGATCATGGGAAGCTTAGGAACATTTCCCAATCGGTGGCCAAGGCTAGAAGTTTTGGGTTTACTAATGGTGGTCGCAAACAGCAACTGGGTGCACAAATCGAGCAACAGAGCTTCAAGGAAATTGTCATTGGCCTTTGGGACGGCGGCGGCGGCGGCCAAGGTCTTAGAGGAGCTCTGTAGGTCTCAAGGAACTCAAGGATGTTGTTGGTTTTGCTTGGATATGGTCGAGGTGTCGGGTAGCTGTTGGAGGCATTGGGCGGTGGTGGGCGGCGATCAAGTGAGCGAATTGGACGGGATTGCTGTTGTGGGGTGATGGGCGGCAAGCTATTCAATCAGTTGGCTGGAAAACTGCAGTAATAGCCAAAGAACTGCCGGAAAAGAAGAGGGGTGGGACTAGTCAGCGTGGGTCGGGCAAGGTTGACTCCGAGGACCAATTTGTGATTTCTGAAAATTGAGGGACCTCTTTGAAATTTCCAAAAGTTCAAGGATCGCCCCCAAAACAAATTTTCAATTTTGTCCGAGGGATTCGCAAGGCCAATATGCCAAACGAAAGTCCGAAATTCCAAATATTAAACCCCGAATTTGACCAAAAAGGAGCCGTTACAGATTCGATACTATTTTGAGCAGTCTACCCTTGCAAACAACAAGATTATAGCATTTCTTTTCTCTTTTTTTCAAAAAGGGTTTTGTGTTGAGATATGCTTCGAAGGTCGAGGTTGATAACCTAATAATCATGAAATTATTCAATTTTAATTGCGGCTAATGAATTAGAGTTTGTTGAATAAATGTCTACACATTGCTAGAATTGCATTGAGTTGGTTGATCCCAAGAGCCATTTGGCAAATCTAAAACTGAACCAATTCAAATGAGATGTTTTTTTCTATTGGAGAGGAATTGAGTCTTTCGATTCGATAAATAGCCCTAGGATGAATTGGGCTTTGATTGTGCAATTTTGATTCGCTAATATAATTTATTCATATGGAGAAACCTAATCTTTTACTATCGTATTTTATCCTTAACAAAAAAACTAATATGAAATAGAGATATTATATTTTCCATATTGAGTTAAAAAGAATCGAATCATAATTTTGGCAAGTGCCTTCCTACCTGAAGGGTAATTATCCAACCTAAAAAGATCTCAAACTGTAATTTTTGATATTATTTGATGTCAGATAATCGCTTTGATATGGCAACTGTCGTATGACAGGAATGCAGTTCTTCATCTAATTAAGGCAGTAAATTCAAGCAAAAGGATCGAGCGGTTTTAGGGAAAAAAACGCATTGTCTTTACGGACTTTCCTTAAATCTCTTGATTCACATAGTCACTTTCCTTTCGATGTTGCCTCGCGCAAGCTAAATAGCCCCCAAGATCAGATCAGATCCAGAGATTGCCTCGCCTTCTCCACATTACGCTCAGCTCTCCTTTCTATCTTTGACCCCACGCTCACTTTCTAAGATGGCCAAGCTTTCGTTCGCGCAATTCTTCATGGCGGCCCTCAGTTTTTCAAGTTTTTATATGAGTTTTTCTGTAGTCTTCTCGATTTGCATGACGTGAACTGATTGTACGCTGCTTTGCTACTGACATTTCTTGGTCGATGGAAAAATGCAGCCATGTTCTGGTGGCCTCGTGCAGAAGCACAGGTGCCGTGCTACGAGTCCCCAGAATTCAAGAACTGTACCGACGATGCTTGTGTGGCGCAATGCAAGAGCAAGCATGGCGACAACTACAATTCCGCGGCCTGTATTTTCGACTACCATAGCCCCAGGATATTATGCCAATGCACCTATCATTGTTGAGTGGTTTAGCGCCTGCGTCGCCATCTACTTTAGTTGTTGTATCGATACCCCATTAAAAAGGCGAATGAAATGAAGATTTGAGTTGGTCAAGTAATATTTGGTTTGTGGTATTTGTTCATATCTCTTGATTTTCCCTACTTTAGTTGACTGTAATTTAGGATCTTTGTCGTTTCTAGAGATGATAATTAATTATGATAAGTCACATCTAATAAAAAAATTAAAGAAAAAAACCATAAAATTATTATATGGATGTTAATTTTAATTATAAAATATTCAATTTAACTAATTTAGTCCCGAATTTTTTGATAATTTGTCAATAAAAATTTTCCGGCCAATTTTGACTGAAAAAATTTACATTGACAGTACTATAAAGTATGTCTCTGAAATATTTTTTTTTCATTACATGAGGTAAAATACGGGAGGTGGTTGGCATTGATATAATCATGTTATTCGCAATTGGTGATTATATAAATAAATATTTTCATCTTCAAATCTTGGGAAAATTCGTTGATGATATCGTATTGCATGGCACAATTACTTCCGAACTAATCAGCATGTATTTACTTGTAAAAAGTTAAGAGATAAAATTTTTATTTAGATCGGCGAAATGCCGTATCCCTATATATCCTCACAAGTTTATGTGGAAAAAGCAAAAAAAAATGTTCAGAATGTAAGACAAAAATTTTGATCAAGGACGGAATTAGAGAAATCAAATTAATCAAATAAGATGACGTGGGAGATTTTTATATATAAAAAATAAAAAATAAAATCATAGCTGTATAAAAGCGAAGCGACCGGGTTGTCCAACTGCCAACAACTGTCTAACTTCAAAACCTTTCGGTCTGTTTGACATCGTGTCGGAACCAAATTGTTGGATACTCACCGAAACCCTAGATCATGGGGGATCCTCATATTCCTAGACCCTATCTCGTTCTCGTGTTCACGATTGTCGCCACCTTCCTCTTCTTCCCCTCCGCCATCAGATCGGAGCCGTAGATCTCTGATTTGGCTATCAGATTGCCGTCCGAGGTGAGCGACGTCGGAGGCATCTGTTCCGGGGCGGCCCAACTCGGCTCGTGCCCGGTCAAGTGCTTTCGTGCAGACCTAGTCTGCGGCGTGGACAGGGTGATCTACTGGTGCGGCTGCGCCGACGCCGCATGCTCTGACATAGGAGTCGCGAAGTTAGGCTACTGCGAGGTCGGGAACGATGGGTCGGGTCCGTTGTCGGGTCAGGCGCTGCTTTTGGTCCACATTGTTTGGTTGATTGTGCTAAGGTTCTCGGTTCTTTTCGGGCTTTTCTGAGCCCAGTTGAGTTTTGCGTTTTCATTTTCTTTCTTTGCGGGGGGTGCTTTTGGTGTATGTAAAAAGGCGGATGATTCCACAGGAGTTCAATTCTTTTGTTCATATTAATCATTGACAATATGTCAATTCATTTTCGTGTTTTCTTGTGCGAAATGCTCGCAGAAGTTCTTGTGCCTATGTATGGTCCTCGAGCTCGAGGTTTCGTGATTGATCTGCTGCAAATTGCATAGCGGGATCCGTTGTCGTTCCTTGTTTCATTGATGGAAAGCAATTTGATGAGATTCTGCTGCAAATCCCTAATTAGCACACCATTAGATTAGGGGATAAATAGATTGCTTGTTGATATACTCTCCAAAGTGGAATGTTCTGCTAAGGAAGCTTCCAAAACCATGACCAAATCCTTAAAACGGAAAATGAACAAATGAGCACTTATCAAATTAAGGCAGCGATTTCAAGCAAAAGTTTCGAGCGGTTTTAGGAAGAAGGAGCAGGCTTTCCCTTTACGAACTTTCCTTAGATCTCTCGGTTCAGAGAGTCACTTTTCCTTGCGAAGTTGCCCCATACAAGCCCTACGATCTGATCACATCAAGACATTGCATCTGTCTTCTGTTAGATTATTGGGCTTATATGAAATAATTGTGTTGCGGACTGTCATATGGATTTATGCCTGTGAAAGTGATCTAATAAGATATTTGAACATTAATGTAACTAATAGGGTGTGGCCTTTAATATGTAGTGACGTAAAAGTAATTTCTATTTTAATGATGGGCTGAAATAGAAATAAAGAAGTAGATAACTACCAAGTTATCTATATAAGGCGGTTATGGTCCCTAGATCACGCGTCTCATAGAACACAACATTTGCTTTCTCTAGTATCCCATCACTAGAGAAAGAGAGATCCCTGAGAAGTAAAAGGATTCTCACAAGGGAGAACGCGTAGATCTGGAAGCCAAGTCTTCACAAGTTGATTAAAGCTATGGATTTAGGTACGCTTCCGCTAATCTGTTTATAATTCTTAATGGTTCAGCGTGTACGATCCGATTGGGTTGTGGTTTATGACTCAATCAAAGTTTTATTATAATCTTACAAGTGGTATCATAGCTTTCATGTTGGATCATTAGGAATTGATTTGTGATGAATTTTCGTTGGTGTTTTAAGCTATTTTGTAAATTAGGGCAAATTTGGCCATAAGGAAAAAAAAACTTCGATTTTGGCCAAATTCCGGCGACTCACGATCTATTTTTTGAACCTACACTTCACACCGCCATGGGTAACAATAGCCCTAAGGTAATTCGGCGATTAGGTTTTTCGCTGAAGGCTAATTGAGCGGTGGAAGTCGCGGGTGTTAAAGTTTGTATTTTTTCTATGTTTTGCTTAATTTAGGGCCAATTTCTTGGTCATTTTCGTTGATTCAAGGACCTGTGTGATCGAATTTATGTGTTTAATAAAACACATAAAGTATTTTTTTGGTCAACAGTGGCCGACCGCCGACGATCGGGTGAAGTAAGGCGTGGCGGATTGAAAGAAAACCAGTAAAAACCCTATTTTTTCGATCTATTGCGTGAGGAAGAAGGCACGTGGGGGATCGCACGCGCCTGTGGGAGCAAGGGCGAGCGTGTGCAACGCACTCGCCCTCGTCTTTTGGAGGGGGGCGGTCAAGCGTGTGCCACGCGCTTGACCAATTTTTTATTTATTTAAAAAAATGGATATTAAAAAAAGGGGAAATTCAACAAAAAAATCTCAGATTTCCCCAATTTCAAAGCTGCCCTTCTCATTATGATGAATTTATAATTTTTCCCTCAATTAAGTTATTTTCTACTCTTGCCCAATAAAATTTAAATTTTGATATGTTTAAGGATATATATTTTTTGAGATGAATTGATTGAAACAGAATGTCGCCAAAGTGACCTCTTTTGTGGAAATTAGTTTGACTTAGAAAATAAACGGCTGCATATGTCTAATTTCTATGGATATTGATCGGCCCAAAGGAAGATTGATGTTCAACAGAGTTTTACATACACCTGTGATAATAAACATGTGATGATTATTCGGTCTTCGCATGTGAACAGTGAATTGACCCAAAGGAAGGTTTATTGTTCGACACGTCATTATTATCAGTATTTGATTACTACACCAAGATATCAATTACAAGTTAATATCGTTGTCCAAAGATAAGATATTAACGGAGTACCCGGTATCTTGAGATGGGATTTACCTTAATTTGAATTCAGTTTTATCATGAAACTTATGTGATGAGCATGTTTTGTTTATTTATTGTTTTATTCAACTACTACTCCAACTAATATTACTGTCAACATCAATTACATTCATATGCTAAATGGCACAAACTTTAAGTCGTGGCAAGAGAACCTATTGAGGTTCTCGGAGTCATGGATCTCGACCTTGCGCTAAGGATTGATTCTGCTCCACCAATCACTGACAGGAGTACCTCTGATGACACGAGAGATATGGAAAGGTGGGAGAGATCAAATCGCATGTGTATGATGATCATGAAAAAGGCCATTTCAGAAACATTTAGGGGCACAATGTCTATAAAAAAAATCACTACAGCTAAGGAGTTCCTTGCAGCCATAAAAAAAAAAAGAATTGTCAAGAACGAAAAGGTTGAAATTGGTACGATTCTGATAAATCTGATTTCGATGCGCTATAAAGGGAAAAGCAATATCAGGGAGTACATCATGGAGATGTCTCATCTTGCTTCTAAATTGAAAGCACTTAAGTTGGACCTCTCCGAGGAATTACTGGTGCATCTGGTTTTAATATCTCTTCCGACATAGTTTAATCAATTTAAGGTGAGTTATAACTGTCAGAAAGAGACTTAGTCTCTGAATAAGCTCATATCGCACTGTGTTCAAGATGAGGAAAGGCTAAAGCAAGATAAGACAAAATTTGCTCACCTGGCCTCAACCTCTAAGGATAAGAGACACAAAAGAATTAAGAATAGGGAAGCTGCGAATAAAGCGTTTCAGATATTGGTTTGTTCTGAGGTTAATTTAACTTCGGTACCAAGATTCTGGTGCAACAAGTCACATCAGTGTGTCTTTAAAAGGGTTGCCTGAATTGCCGAAAGCTAAGTGATGGAGAAAAATACATCTATATGGTCGACATCAAGACAGTTAAAGTTGAAGCAATATGGAAAATTTAGATTATTGTTAGAGACCGTGTTATATTTGGATCTTAATGAGACTTTTATTGTACCGTCTTTTAGACATAATTTGGTTTCTATTTCTGTTTTGGTCAAATTAGGTTATTCTTGTTCATTTTTTGAATTAAAAATTTAATTTGTCTCATGATTCAAAATTAGTTGGTTCCGGTTCTTTATCAAATCACGATAATCTTTATTTAATAGATATAATAGCTTCATTTAATGAATCATTGCATTAATTGTATAAAGAGAAAATTAACTGATGAGGATTTAGCTACCTTATGGCATAAGAGATTAGGTTATATCTCCAAACAGAGAATAGAGAGATTCGTGAAATTCTAAATTCCTTAGATTACACAAATTTCGATAACTGTGTTAATTGCATTAAAGGCAAACAAACCAATAAAAGGAGATTTGAAACCAACAGGTCTTTAGATGTCTTGGAACTGATACATATAGATATTTGTGGGCTGTTTCCTACAGTTACTTGGAATGGTCAATGATATTTCATAACGCTCATAGATGACTTTTCAAGATATGGATACATATATCTCATTAAAGAAATGGCAGAGTCACTGAATGTGTTCAGATCTTATAAAGCTGAAGTTGAAAATCAACTCAGCATAAGGATTAAAAGCGTCAGATCTGACTATGGTGGTGACTACTATGGTAGATATGATGGTTCAGGTTAACAACGTCCTGGACCATTTACTAAATTCCTAAATGAATGCGGTATCGGTCCACAATACACTATGCCGGGTTCGCCCACGATTATTGGTGTTACTGAAAGACGAAACAGAATGCTTAAAGATATGGTTAGGAGTATGATTTGTCATTCTTCCTTACCAGAATCACTCTGGGGAGAGGCTCTTAAGACTGCAGCATATATTCTTAACAGAGTTCCAACTAAAGCTACCATCAAAACCCCTTATGAAATTTGGACAGGCAAAAAAAAAAAAGGCCTAGTCTAAAGCACCTACACATTTTGGGATGTCCAGTTGAAGCAAGGCCTTATAAGCCTAATGAAAGAAAACTGGACTCAAGGACGGTGAGTATTTATTTTATTTGATACTCTGAAAGATTAAGGGGTTACAAATTTTATGATCCCACAGCTAAATCGATTTTTGAGTAGGGAATTGCCCGGTTCTTTGAGGATGCTGAGTTTGCTGGGGGAGATATAGTTAAGGATTTTGGTTTTGAAGAGGAATATGTTAATATTTGTCGCGACCTAACCTCCTCCCTTTTAGGGGGTAGAAGATTAGGGTTTAGAGGTATTTGCTCTTGATTCTATGATCTCGAGCTCGGATTCTCCCAAACCCATACCTCGCGTGACATTTGACGATTTTCGCTTTAAAAATTCTTTAATAGTCTAAAATATTTTTTTATTTAAAAAGAGCCGCCACTAGCCTATTAAGGTTGGCTAGAAACCCAAGTGAAAGCATTGGGAGAAATGCTTCACGTTCTACGCAACCAAAAATTCTTAGGGTACGAAGACTTGATTACGTTAACTATTTAGTTAATGCTCTTTCGGTACCTAAAATTGATTGATTGGTTGGTTAACTTACATGTTTGCATGCATGCTTTCATCGTCTAAAAGTCTAGTCCACTAGTGTTGATGTTAAGCTCTAAGAGTTTATTCAATAGGATTCCTTTTGAAAATTTTCTATTTTTTATTTTTTTATTTTTTATTGGCTTTTTATTTTTTATGATTTTCTAATGATTTTTAATGATTTTCTAATTTGCTATCATTTTATAATGATTTTTCTGATTTTTTATTTATTTTTAATGAATTTCTAATTTTTTTCTATGATTTTTTAATGATTTTGTGATTTTCTATTATTTTTTAATGATTTTCTAATTCTCTATTATTTTTAAATGATTTTCTGATTCTCTATTATTTTTAAATGATTTTCTGATTTTCTGATTTTTTATTTTTTATTTTTTTGAATTTTTCTAATATTTATTATTTTTTGAATTTTCTAATATCTATTCCATATTTTCTAACCTTTTTATTATTTTTTTTTATATTTCATTATTTTCTAATTTTTAATTTGTATTATCTATTTTCTGTTTTCTGTTTTCTAATTTGTTTATTATTTTATAATTTTATAATTTTCTATTACTTATTTTATTTATTTTCGAATTTGTTTTTTTATTTATTATTTACTATTTTGTTTTTCTTTTATTCATTTTACTATTTTTTAAGGGTTTCGGACAGGGTTAATTAATCCGGCCCAAAACAACCCGGACTAAGGTCTGGGTAAAATGAGAATGGACTGGGCGTAAGGCCCAGCCCATTTTTATTTTACTATTATTTCTTTTAAAACGAATTTTTAAGCCTTTTGCGGCCCAAGGTTTCTTTTTTATTTTGGCCCATTTTCTATCATTTCGAAGCCCATTTAATTTAATATTCGCTGGCCCCTTTGCTTTTAATTTCGTAGCCCATGTTTTTTCTTATTTCTTTGATTTGATTTTTTTTTTGTTCGGCCCACTCTCTTTTCTTTTTATTGTTTCGGCCCACTCTCCTTTTATTTGCACACGCATGACCCATTCTATATAAAACTCGCATGGCCTCTTATCTTTCTTTTATTTTGTTAATCTAATCATTAAAGCATTTCACATAAACCCCCAAAATCTCTCCTAATCTTAGCCTAATACAAAGCCAAAATCCAGAACAACTGACATTTCCTCGCTCAGTTTTATCCATTCTGACTATACTGTTCGTCATCTTCAAACATCATCGACAATCCAAGAGCAAAAGTACAGTAATGTAAACAACATTAATCAATGATGGCATTGTTTCTACTAGGCTTTGTATATCTATCGGAATTTCTATGATCGACTAAAACTATACCAATAAACTAAAGATTCAAAGAACAGTCATCAGCCTTCATCTTGTTGTTTCATCAAAAATATAAAACTCAGCAATGATCAATGTTTCTAAAATCAAAATCAACTTTGATCTAATTTTCGAATCGCTAAAGAAAGAGCCAAAATATCAACTATGATAAGCACTACGGGAACTTGAAAATCAAACCAAATAACGTTCAGCATTCAAATAGCAAAAACACATCAACAAACAACACGAGAGATAGGCAGAAAAATCTAATAATCTCATAGACATAGATTTTGAATGGAGTAGGCTTACCTGTGATTGAAGACTGAAGATAGATCAATCAACGTTTGGAAAATCACCGCGTGCGCAAGAGATTGAGTTGATAATAAAAGAGATCGCAGCAACAACAAAAAATCCCAATCAACTTCAGTCCACGAACCTCCTCCAGAATCGTGAGGGGGAGAAATCGCGAGCAGGTGGGAGCTGTGTTCGCCGAACAAGGGAGGGAGGCGAATGTACGGGAGGAGGGGAGAGGCCGTCCGGAAGAGAGCAGGAGAGACCCCGAGCAGAGAGAGTCCGCGGCGTGAGGGAGAAACCACCGAGAGACGAGAGATGACGATGATGAGGGAGGGGGCCGCTCCGTTCGAGAGAGGAGTTGCAGGAGGCCGAGAGAGGAGCTCTATTCCTCAGGGAGAAAACTCGTGAGGAAGCCCGCCAAGAGAGAAAACCGAAGAAACCTCCAAGTCCGAGAATGCGTCAGGCAGAATCTGTGCGTGGAAGGAGAGAGCTCTCGAGAGACGATGCAGGGAGAGAGGAAAGCGTGAAGGAGAAGCCAACTGAGAGGGAGAGAGTGCAGGAGGCCGGAGACGTCAGAGAGGGAGGGCGTCAGAGAGAGAGAGACTGTGAGGGGAAAGCGTGAAGGAGAAAAAAACCATGCGCCCAGGTGGGGCCCCGCCTTCAAAAACCCTCCTTTCTAGAAGCCTCCCTCATAACAGACTTTTTTTTTCTTTTCCTGTTATTTTCTTTATTTCTTTTTATTCAATTCAAATCTGAGTTTAAAGAAAAACAAGGAAGAAAGGCCGAACCTCCTCACTTGGGCTCACGAAGATAGACAAATTAAATGGGCCACGGGTTGAAACGGACATGGGCTCGTTAAAAGTTGGCTCATGCGGGCCTTATTATCCATTTATTTTATTTCTATGAAAACTTGTTTTAATTCTTTTTCTAAAACTAAAATGTATTAGATTAGCAAAATTTAAGTGTCAACAATATTCCCACAGCTATTATCAACATTGATCCTATAAGTGCCGTTAGCATTGATCAGGATCTCATTCCTGATCTTGCTCAAGACACAACAGTCATGGGCAATATGACAGAACCTTCCTCTCAAGAAATTACTCCAAAAGAACAAACTCTACCACCTCAAAAATCTATGCCATTAGGAAGGTATAAAGAGACTTTCTATCTGGTTTCTTCGAAAGATTCTTTCAAGACTATAATGGCACTGGTAGTGCATTTTGACGTTAAGTTACATTAGATGGATGTAAATACGGCATTTCTCAATGGTAATGTTGATGAGACAATTTATATGGTACAACTAGAAAATTTTGTGTCGGGAAACCCGAAGAATATGGTTTGCAAACTTAAGAAATCCATCTATGAGCTCAAGCAGGCATCTCGACAATGGTATTACAAATTTCATCAAATTATCATCTCGTTTGGTTTTGAGGTGAATCTGATTGACAATGGTATTACAAATTTCATTAAATTATCATCTCGTTTGGTTTTGAGGTGAATCTGATTGATGATTGTATATATCACAAATTATGTGGGAGCAAGTATGTCTTTTTTAGTATTATATGTCGATGACATTTTGCTAGCCAGCAACGATATAGGGATTTTGCATGTCACGCCCCAAGGTCGGCGCGCGTGCACAGTCCTGTCTTTTTCCGTGAATCCTTGATCCAAGTCAATCACGGTCCTCGATGTAATTCAGAGTAAGCACACGAAAGCGAATAATATATAAACATTCCCAAAATTTACGTCCATCACGGCGTATGCATATCCGTACTTACCGTCTCCGCACTTTGATAATGGACATCAACCAAACCGAGTCAGTAACCCTTTCAAAAACTTGATACAATCAACAAAAACTTATCCTAAGATTAGTGACTCTACCAAAAAGGGGGAAAAACGACCTCCCAATACATATTACAATACTATGCATCTAACTTTCCCCTACGGGTTGATGATACTTCCATTTGGGGGATCATCTCTCCACTGATCTGGGACGTAATTCACGTATCCTCCCCATGGTTTCTGATGGCGATCACGATAGAGTTCCAAGGTCCACCGGCCCTTGACACGTAACCAATATCATGCTGGTGGGGTACCCAAACCCAGAAGTAGTCATCAAACTCCCATATGGTGGTCGAGTGCTCCTCATATCTCCAACCGGCTGGAGTCACTCGGTTGGTAATTACACAACCGCCTTCTGCAGGCTTAGGTGGCATAGGTGGGTCATCATCTTCCTGATCCATGTTATGCACATCTGGCAGGGGTCCATTGTCCACTTCTTCCTCCTCTAGTTCTATCTCTACCAGTCCTTCCTCCTCAATTTCCTCCTCCAGATCTTCCCATGCTACTCCATCCTCCTCATCTAGCTCCACTTCTTTGGGTTCCTCTTCTTCCGGTTCATATTCTTCTTCCGGTTCTTCCTCTTCAATATTTTCCTCTAGGTCTTCTTCCTCAGGTTCTTCTATCGGTAAATTATCCTCATCAGTCTCGTGTTCTAATTCCTCTTCCTCCTCAGATTCTGCTTCTCCTCCTCTTCTATCTCCTCCCAGGGTAGGTTGTCCTCATCAGTGTCCTCTTCCCATTCATCATTATCATTATTAGGGTCCATCTCTGTTACCTGGGGAGGTTGGGGTGGTGGGGTGAGATACTGGGTATCTCAGCAAGTTAACTCCCTATCCCGCAATTAGGTCTACCCCGGCCCTAGGATCCCTAATTTGTCACTACGCCACTTACTAAGCTCACACCAAATCCAAGAATCACTAGTCCGTCACTCAAGTCCAGTCTAATCCCGAGTCCCGTCGATCTAAACTAATCACGTAATCTAAATAAACACTCAATTGCAGAATATAATAATACTAGACTTTAAATAAATACGGTATTAAATAAATTGTTGTAATTAAATAAATAAATTGCTTGTAAATAAATAATTAAACTGCATAATTGAAGAAACTAACTAAAGCCGTCTAATTTGGCTTATAGTTCGCTTCGTTCCTCAAATTCTCAATCTTGCTTCCATGGACCAATTACTCGGCTAAATCAACCTAATTTAACCATCTCAGAACAATAATACTAATAATGCTAAATTAAAAAAAATAATAACTAATAATTGACTAACATCAACACCACACTAATTAAAATAATTTTGGTAGATATTAATAATATTAATAATATTAAAAGCATTTATAATAAAACAATGCACATAAATAACTAGCGCAAAGGCATGCCTAAGGGCGATTTAGAAAGTTCCCTCACCTTGGCTAATTTTCCAATAATCTCGCGGCGACACGGGAATTATTTTCCCTTTTTCCTTTTTCTTTTCTTTCTTTCTTCTTTCTTTCTTTCTCTTTTTCTTCCTTTCTTTTCTTTCTTTCTTTTCTTCCTTCTCTTCTTCTCGGGCCGAATTGCTTCTGCCTTGGACTTGGGCTGCACGAGGCCCAAGAATCTCGGCCCAACCCACACGCACAAAGCCCACCTGCAGACCCAAATCAGCCAAGTCGGGTCAGACGTCGGATCGTTCGACCTTCGCTCGGTTTTTCCTTCGATTCGTCGCACACACGCAAAACCGAGACTCCAAACCATAGGGGTTTTGTAGAGGACTTCCATACGAGTCTAAGGATACCAAGAACGTAGGCTGAGGTGGTCGGAGGAGGGAGAAATCGCATTTCAAAGGCGGAGGTCGGCGGTTCGGCGAAGGGGAAAGGAAGAGACCGAGATTTGGCTTCAATTCGTCCATCCAAGACCAAATCGAACCAAATTTCTTCCTAAACTACACTCACAACACTCACACGAGCCTATTGGAAGCATCAATTGAGAGTGGGTAGCCGTGGTTCGTCGGATTGAAGAGCTAGGGCTCGGTTTTGACAAAATTGGGGCAAACCGAGTTCAATTCCAAAATCAGCCAAAACCCAACCAAATTGAACGAAATTAAAAGCTAATCAGGGGTTTAACTTCATCTACAAACCCAATGGAATCAACCAATCGAGC
Organism: Melaleuca alternifolia; assembly: GCA_019926035.1. Lineage (NCBI taxonomy): Eukaryota > Viridiplantae > Streptophyta > Magnoliopsida > Myrtales > Myrtaceae > Melaleuca > Melaleuca alternifolia. Next base: position 39,560 of record JAGKPW010000723.1, on the reverse strand, counting down.
TAAAGATCGAAGGAAATGGACGAAATCACCATTTGCAGCTCAAAACGTTTACCGGCAAAACAGGGGAGGGAAGCTGCGAGTGGCTGATTTCGGCGGCTCACCGGCGACGATGTGGCTCGAGTCGGCGGCGACAGTCGACGGCTGCTTGAAGAGGGCTTCAGCACGATTCTAAAGGTACAAACCACATCCCAAACGGAGACTCGAGGTGAAAGTTATGCACATTCAAAGCGAGCTGGTCGGGCGGTGCAAAAACAGGTATGTCGCGTGTCCAAGAAGTTTGGCCGCCGTTTGCGACCCGGGACGAGCTCCCCTTTGGCCGAGGTCACGTCCACCACTCCCCCTAGGCTGCTGCAGCAGGTCTCGGGCGAATGGCCGGCGTTCCTCCGGCGTGGGACCCGCACGGCGGGGTTCCCGAGCTGTGCGTGCGGAGCAAGGAAAAATAGAGGAAAACAGAGGAAGAAGAAGAAGAGAGGGGGATGGGCCGCGGGCTGGCTGTGGCCCGGCTGGGCCCGGGAGCTGGGCCTGGCGCGAGCTGGCCATGGCCCGCGCGTGGCCTGGCTCGACCTGGGCCTGGCCCGCATGGCCGGTCCACCCAATTTCCTCCAATTCCTATTTTTAAACAAATTTTCAATTAATCTCATGTAAAATATAACTAAAAATATTTTAATATTTCGAAAAATTTCCAAAAATTCAGAAATGTATAATAAAACCAAAATCACACTTTTGAGCCAAATTTTCTCAAAATTGGATTTTTTTGACACATCAAGATTAATTTTCCAAATTTCATCCTTTAATTTGAAAATTCCCCAAAATTGAATAAAACCTCATTTTTGGTTCTAAATTCGCGTACGAAATCTATTGCAATCCTTGGCGATTTAAATACGCGAATAAACGGCTGTTACATTACACGAAATCAAGAGAATTCTATTTAAGAATTTTGAGATGAAAGATCTTGGTGACGCCTCTTTTGTATTAGGCATACAGATACACCGAGATCGCTCTCGGGGTAATCTTGGATTATCACAAAAGAGCTATATCAAAAGGATTCCTAAAAGGTATGGCATGCATGATTGCAAGTCAGGTGACACCCCTATATCTAAGGGAGACAAATTCAGTCTCAACCAGTGCCCTAAGAATGATATTGAGAAAAAAAAATGTAGAAGATTCCTTATGCATCAGCAGTAGGAAGTCAAATGTATATTCAGGTTTGTACACGTCCGGATATTGCGTACGTTACAGGAGTGTTGGGCAGATAATTGAGTAATCTAGGAGTAGACCATTGGAAGGCAGCCAAACTAGTCTTGCGGTATTTACAAAAAATAAAAAGGTACATGCTCACATATCGGAGGTCAGATCAGCTTGAGATCATTGGGTATATTGACTCCGATTGAGCTGGATGCCTAGATAGTTTGAAATCTACGTTAGGCTATATCTATTTGCTAACTGATAGTGCCATCTCATGGAAGAGTGTTGAACAGTCACTTACAGCATCTTTTACCAAAGAAGCAGAATATATAGCGTGTTATGAGACATTCAATTACAGAATAGAGTTGTGAAATTTTGTCACGGGGCTGCGCATAGTGGACGGTATTAAAAGACCACTCAGATTACTATGTGACAATAACTCAACAATTCTATATTATAATAATAACAAGAGCTTGTCTAAGTCTAAGCATATAGACATCAAGTTCTTAGTTGTTAAAGAAAGAATTCAGAGTGGATAGTTATCTATAGAACACATCAGTACAAATTCCATGGTTGTGGATCCGCTTACTAAGGAAATACCACCCAAAAGATTTCATGAGCACACTGCTCGTATGAGTGTTATGTCAATTGAGGATATTCAGTTTTAGTGGGAGTGTGTACATTTAGATGTTTTCTTTTGATAAATTTTTTTTTGGTTATTTCAGTTTACAGATATTGTGAGGTTATTTTCTACATAAATTAAGTTTTGATTCATCCACATTATGTTCTTATTAAAGTTGATCTCACTAAGGTTTAAGGAGGACCAGTTGAAAATAGGCATGTTAAGATCATGTTACATGAAATTTCCACACTACACATCCAAATTACACTCAGCTCTGCTATCTATCCTTGACCCAACACTCGCCTTGCTAAGATGACCACGCTTTCGTTCGCGCAACTCTTCATTGCGGCCTTTTTTTTTTTCGCCCCCGGGATCTTTATATATGAGTTTTTCTGTGGCGATCTTGCTTTGCAGGATGCGAAGTGACGATAATTACTGACTTGTGTTGGTTGATGGACATAATGCGGCCATGCACGGGAAGGCCTCATGCTGTAAGTAGTGAGGTTGGACCCGAGGTCGTGCCTCGAGTTCACAGGCTCCCCGAAGTGTCCCAACCAGGCTTTGTGGGACAAAATGTAAGACCGACCACGGCGATTTCTTCTGCGATGCGTTCCGCGCGCACAGGTATGTCAGTGGCCAAATGGCCTGCTATTGCTGCTATACTGTCGAGTGCTTGAGCGTGCGCGTCATGATCTACTTTTCGAGCTGCTTCGTTGGCGTTAATGCTCCATAATAAGGCGAATCAAATGTCTAACCAGTTGAATTCTTGAGCTGATCAATTGATATTTGATCGCTGGTCCTTATTCCTATCTCTCGATTCCCATTCATAACTCTATGATTACCCCGTGAAGATGATTAACCGCAATTTGGGGTTTTTGTCATTCTTCGAAAAATTAATTACTTATGATAAGACACGTTGTCGGGGTCTATTGCTGTTGAAATTGACCAATAGCACGACAACTCTCATCTAGTTAATGACACATAGCGAGTGTCCCACCTTTTCTCTTGTTGACACAAGATCTCAAGCTGAACTCTTCTCCTCCCAAGACTTCTGATGATGGATTAGTACCTTACAGTAATACGAAAATACGAGCCTCTAAATTTTTTTTTCTCTTCTTTGTTTTCCCAATAGAAAAGACAATTATTTTAAAATGGAGACCTCAGATGTGGAGTATCGTTGGCATATAGATCAACAACAACTATACTATACTTACATACATCAAAATATTCTCGGGTCCAAAAGCTTTGAAAAAAATTAGTCCAATCACAATGGATGTCACCATTACTTACTTTAGAAAACATTGGCATGTACTCGTTAAGAGGTCAAGAAATGTAACTTGTGTTCAAATTAGCCGAAACCCTTCAAAATACATGAATATCTGCATGCGAATTTAATATAATGTTTTTCTCTTTCATGACTACATTATATGCATTTGCAATAGTTATAATCTTTGTTCGGTGACCCAATCCAACCAAGCACCGTCTCCTAGCCGTCACGATGAGTAAGGCCGTAATTGGAGAATTGAATTAATCAAAGACGACGACGCAGTCCAGAAATTAAAAAAACAAACTTTAAACAAAGCAGGAGAGAGAGAGAGAGAGAGAGAGAGAATCATAGACATTCGAAAAGTAAAGCGGCGCAGGTTGTCCAACCGCCACCAAACGTCGAACTTTCATTGTTCTTTCCAACGTCGTCGAGCCTAAGAATAGATCCCTTGCTTGTCCCGGAATTGCATACCTTGTCCTTTCAGTTCTGAATCCTCGCGCTGTTTCGACCTTTCTTGATTTTGGCCCCTCATTCAAGGTGCGAGCTTTTTCTTCGGAGAGCTCGCCTGAAACCCTAGATCATGGGGTGTCCCTTGATTCCCAGACTCTATCTCGTGGTCGTCTTCACGATCGTCGCCACCCTCCTCTTCTTCCCCTCTGCCGTCAGATCGCAGCTGCAGATCTCCCATTCGGCTATCAGATTGCCCTCCGAGGAGAGCGATGTCGGAGGCCTCTGTTCCGGGGCGGCCCGGCCCGGATCTTGCCCGGTCAAGTGCTTTCGTGCCGACCCGGTCTGCGGCGTGGATGGGGTGACCTATTGGTGCGGCTGCGCCGACGCTGCGTGCTCCGGTGTGGAAGTCGCGAAATTGGGTTACTGTGAGGTCGGGAACGGCGGGTCCGGTCCCTTGTCGGGTCAGGCGCTGCTTTTGGTCCACATTGTTTGGTTGATCGTGCTAGGGTTCTCGGTTCTTTTCGGGCTTTTCTGAACATAATGTGAGAGGCGAATCGACTTTTCCGTCTTTACTCTTCTCTCTTTGTGGGGTGTTTTTGTGTATGTAGAATTGGATGATTCCACGGGAGTTGATTCTTTTGGTCATATTAATCATTGATGATATATCGATTCATTTCTGTGTCATCTTGTGAAATGCTCGTAAAGTTCTTGTTTGTGCAAAAGTTTGGTCTTTTAGCTTGAAATTTCATGACTGCTCTGTTGCAAATTGCCGAATTCTTACAACGAGTTTGGTTTTTTGTTCCGTGTTTAATTGTTGGAAATAAATTCTATGAAATTCTGCTGGAAGTCCTTAATTTGCACCATCAGATTGGGACAAATTGATTCATGTGCCCGACTTTCTTAGAATCCTTCTCAATCGCCATATTCTGGACATCTTCAAGGAGTGAGAGGCATAGATTCTGAAGTTTATGTCGGTTTCCCATGATGTCTGTCTGAGTGTACAATGAAGCTTGAAGTATATGTTTTGACCGCCTCTTATCTGCTCATTGATTGGGTTGTAAAGGAGCATCGCTGTGATCTCTTGTCGTCAATTGTCAAATGATCTTGTGTCGTCAATTGTCAAACGTTTATGGAGAACTAATGCATATGTTACTCCTAAATGGCGTGATGATGTAGTTTTATGGTGGAAATTGCTTTTGGTGTATGTATAATGACTGCCTTACTGGGGAAGAAGTTTAGTTAAATCTGTACTCAGGTGCTGGAGCAGGTTCTTCTTAAATTTTGAGATGAACATAAAAGAACAGAAGAGGATGCAAGGAGGAGCTACAATGATCTGTGCTATTCTTCTGCCAGCTTTAACCAAAGTTGGCACAAGAACAAAGAAAAGGTATTGTCAATTTTGGATTACATACGAATAACAAGTGAGAAAAGCGTAGGTATTGCCTTCTAGATCATGGTACAACCTCACATGCTGATAGAATGGAGTAAATTTTTGTCTCTCCCCGCTCATGAACACCACACATGCCGACTGGTTTAGAATATTCTTTCTTGCACTCCTGATGGAGGCAGAACAATTAAAAGCACGAGCTGAGTGGTTAATGAACACCTATATCATACTTAGCTGCAGAAAACTCGTATCTGCTGAAAGTTTAATTGTATCGGGTCATTATTAGGTCCCCTGGTTTTGGTATCTGTAGTAAACTCCTTAGATATGGCCACTTGTAGTCACAGGGCACAAGTAAGCTGCGAATTGGCTGCTGAAAGTTGAAGTATCAATTGGCATGTACAGCAAACTGCAGGAGCCTTAAATCAATGTCCGCTTTGTCAATAGAAGTTGGAAGCATGGATTTGCTTTTCCTACATCCTCTAGATCAATATTCGAGCAGACTTAGCTTTAAATACCGCACAGAGGAGTCACGCAATTTGCTATTGTCACTTTTGGATCAATATACACAGACCAAGTTACAGGCTGATGGTCATGAGAATTCTGTCAATAATGTAACCTCTTGTTTGCCTAGTTACATTGTGAAGATCGACAAAATGGCGGAGGCACGTTCAAGCAATGTCTTCTCTGGATGGTGAATTACACCAGTCGATGAGAAGCATTCTCACCACTGGTATTGGGTTTTACATCTAAGTCTCGCTAGCAGGTTTCCACCTTGTTTTTCCTTTAGGAAACGGATATATCGACATTGGCTTTGGTGCGTGCTGTGAATAGTCGTTGCTTTTTTTTTTTTTGTAATTTCTTGCTTCTCTCTGCATTTTCTGAGGACCCGTGAAAGCATAAAATGGAGGCTCGTGTGGATTATCATTTTTTTCATTATCTTTTGAGAGTTGAGGAGGCCTCACAAGTTTTCATTGACTATAGACATTTAGCACAAACATTACTCTAGCTGTGAACTTATGGCATGAAATTTCGTTGGGCATTCAATCTCTTTATGTTAGCTCGGGTCTCTTTGAAGCGATCATGGAAACAAATATAATAATAAAGACAGTCCAATGAGGCGGAGCCTAAATTCCAGAAGAAATGCTTCATTCGCGCAATATTAACAATCGGTGACGCAGTCTATTTTTTTTATAACACCGGTTATAGAGAGGGCCTAAGATAACACTTCAGAAAGCCATGCAATCTGTGGGTGGAGTCTACCAAATCTAGCAGCAACCCTTTGCCCAACAAATCTAGCAGCTACAGTTTGGCCAGCAACATCACTGGAAAGGTGCACAAGAATAGCTGGTGCAGAGACCTGTAGCGCTGCTATAAGGGAACAAAGCGACAGGTCGACTTGGTGGTAGCTTAGGAATTGGTCCTTCTGTGACCAGGAATTCGACCACCTCCTCCATACTAGGCCTACCTTTACTCTCATTCAGGGTACAAAGCAAACCAATCTCCATGACTCGAACTGCTTGTTCAAGGTTGAGCAGCGAGCCCATCCTCCTATCGAACATCTTCATCTTCTCGTTTCTCTCATGCATTCCCCATGCGAAATCCAGCAAGTCCTTCTCTTCTTTTTGTTCCATCTCCAGGTCGCTCCTCCTACCCGCAATGACCTCCAGAACAAAGACCCCGAAATCAAAGACGTCTGCTGCTTGACTCACTGCTGAATCGAATTTTTTAGATCCTGAACTGGAGAACACAAACCCAAAATCCCCTAATACGGCACGGAAAGTGACGTCAAGAAGGACGCTGGTCGTTTTCATGTTCTTGTGTGCAAGTTTCTTTGAATGCAAAAAATTCAAAGCTTCTGCAGCATCCTTGATGACCTTGAATCGCCTTGTCCACGGCAAGACGCCGACTCCAAATAACCATTTATCAAGACCTCCATTGGGGAAGAAATCGTAGATAACCATGAGTTCCACTTTGTCACGACACCACCCTCTGATGGGAACCAAATTGGGGTGACGCAAACGACTAATGGCGCAAATTTCTTTTAAAACTCTTCGCCCATCTAATCCATTTGAGTTCAGAAAATGAGCTGAGAACCGTTTCACGGCTACTTGGCAGCCATTTGGTAGCTTTCCCCTATAAAAAGAACCTCTTAAGTCACTTCCTAGTACTTCATACTCACCGAAACCCCGCGTTGCACAGGATACCTCATTGACGGTGAAGCTCCGTGGCTTGTTAGGAGGTCTTGGTCGTTGTATTTTCTCCGGCAAAATGATGGCACTTGGTTTATCTCCTCTGCGCTTGCTATTATAGTATAAGCTGACTAGAACTACGAGAGTCAGCACTATGACAGCTGCAAAAATCAAGAAATTACTAATCGGTTCTCTTCTAGCTCCTCCAGGTGTCTGAGTATTTCCCAGGATGATATTGCTCTCACAGGTTTCTTCCGATGGGATCCGGAGAAAAGCTTGGCTTGTCGATGTGAAGTTCCACGATAGCACGTTGTGGATTTGGGTCAAGTTCCCCGTGGAAGCTGAGAACCCCACAAACATATACTCCTTCAGATGAGGAGAGAGATCTAGGAATCCAGAAAATGCAGGAGTGGAGAGAAATTCTTGCCCCTCTGATCCGAGATGGATTTCTATCCATCTTTTTGGACCATCATATCTAATTCTAGCTCGATGAATGGACCCGTCCTTGAGAGAAACCCCGATATCGGACACGTTGATTGTCGTTGTGGACACAATGCTACCCAAGTTGATGCCAACATGGTTGTCGTTTGGGTCACCGAACTCAGGATTGTGGCGTGTGTCGAATTCCACGGCTACAGCTTTGTACTCCTCGTCGCATGCATCATTAAGCATCCCAAGCCATGGCCCCGATCTTCCAACTGTGAACTCATCTGGTACTATGATAAAAGTTAAGCCGCTGCCGCCAGGGCTGCCCCCTGTATCCGTAGAGCCAGCATCATTCTTGGAATTGGCGAGAAAGCTGTCATTCTTGAATTGGAAATCGAAGGTAGTCTCGAAGGAAGCCGGGGTGCTTGTGGCGGGGTCGAGCAAGCGGACAGGAGAGGAGTAGAGGGCTCGGCCAGCGAGATGCCGAAGATCAACGGCTTTGGATACATCAGGGATTTGGACCGCACTCTTTTCCTTGGACAGCTTTGCACTGCCCAAGAGCCTCACCTCATGAACTAGCATGGGGTTGTCTAAGCTGAAATCGGGGAAAGAAAGGTGCTTCGTCACGTTGATCACAGGTCCCGTGAAATTCTCCTTTTTGGCTGAACTGACCACGAGCGAGCTCTGTACCAAGAGCAGAAGTAGAAAAAGGAAACTTGAGGAGGCCATGGCAGCAGAAGATAAAGAAGAGCAGAGAGATCAGGTTGTGCTTTTGTGAAATCAAGCTAATGCATATCTAATGCATATCTTCTTGGTGCTCCTAGACTATGCTAAGAACATGGAGCACTCATTCCGCTGATGTGGCGACGCTGTGACAGTGTCTTGCCCCGTCTTTTCATATAGGAACGGTCGCGATTGAGGCGAAATTCGGACGTATCTAAGCACTGGAAGACTCCACTTGCATGAGCAAAGGACAAACAAGGGGGCAAACCTGAGTGGGAATCTCTACTTTTGTGTGGCACTCCAGCAGCAGATAGCGACGGGATGATTTCCAGTCTCACGTGCTCAATATCCACTTTATTGTGGGGCATGTTCAAGACGGTGTGTGGTGGATTGTGGTTCTTGAGCCGTCCTTCTTTGGAACTTCTGTTCCGTCCCGACCAGAATACGACCAGACCTTCCATTACCCGATATGAGACGAAAGGGAAAGGATCGACTGCAGTAACTATTAGGTGGTCCTTTCCCCATTTTCAAGCTCCCAATGGAAAAGACCAAAAACTCTCCCCTCAAATAACGGGAGACATCGGACGGTCCTCTCATTAAGGCACACAAAGGCACTGGATCGTCAAAGCAGACGATCTGAATCCACGAAAGACTGAAAGGTCGTATTGTGTGTCGTGGATCGAGATTTTCTTAGTCAGTTGCTTTTCATAACTTGAGTAGTACAAATCTAGGTACTTCTACACAAATGATTGCAGGAGACTAGGTACCAAACTAAAATTAGGTGAGGTATCTCTGGGTAGGATCGATATGGTAATTCCACTTGAAGTCGGGAAATTCGTGGAGAACTTGAATTGGTTACTCTGGTGGCGTGAGCAAGTTTGGTGGGTATCTGAAGAAATATCTACACAAGATGCGTGCCAACATTTTTGTTATAATATCGTATGAAATGTTATACCAGAATGGGAAGGACACAACTAGGGCTTAAGGTTCTGGCATTTACTTTGGTTGGACTCTACATTCTAGACAAATCAACAGACACCAATCGCGAGCTGTGGCTGAAACTTAATGCGGATAATGCCTGCTTGCATGTAAGGTGGGAGTCACCATCCAAACAACCTCATCCACAGGTTCATCAATACCCGAGAATTAGTTTTTAGAGTATTTTGAGGGGTCTTAATTTAAAAGCAGAATCGCTCTTATCAATTATTTTAGAGGACACGTAGCATCTCGATACCATGCCAACCTAGAGAGTGTTCATAGCCTTCCTTTAGTCTTTGTCTGCGGATTATCAGCAGGATTCTGTATTTTTGGGACACGATTGTGTTGGTAACTTTCAGAACGAGGCAATCAATCACGAATTTGTATAATTATCTGTATTTCGGAATAATATCAGTTTTCATCTGCATAATTTTAGCAATAAGGAGTAAAACAGGCAGGGAACGCAAAGGACTATTTTCCCTTTTCACTCGGCGATTTCCCATATGCAAAGCTGCTTGGATAGTATAAGTAACACAACATACATATGCTGTTGTTTGATGCTTAATCTAGCAGTAGACAGAATTATTTCATGATATTCTGCCACGAATCAGTAGACAAGATTTCATGCCAAAGCTCTGAACCTAAATTTAAGCATCATCCTGGGAATCTCCTCATTTTGTTGGTGAGTACTTACTAGAAGGCTCTTCTACCCTTTTGCACATCACTTGTAGGGGACTTGATTGAGTGGCTATAGAACTGGAAGCAGAGGCACAGCGCTCCAGTAACATCATAGTATACATGCTATGTCTAAGCTAACTGAAATTGGCACTTTGTAAATGTTCTCGCCACTCGGTCAAATGCTCCGACTATTACTGCATCCAAGTGAATTGTGAGTGAGATGCGCTAATGTAAAATGTGGATGTTGGTTTTGGGTCTGGGCAAGACTGGAGAACCATTGTAAAATTGGCCTTGTAGGTATGTGCGTGCCAATCGGCCTTTGTACAATATAAAGGGGTTGGCTACTATTAGAAAGGATAACCTTTTTCCGATGGGAGGATCGGTTCTACGAGGTCAATTGGCGTGCCCACACTTGGAAGATCCGTCAACAGTCTGAGATACTCCCGGAGATGTTGAAGCTTGCTGAAGCTTGTACAATACCTACCGCTCGTGCGACCAAGAAAAAAGTGTTGGAGCTGCAATTCAGAAAATGCTTGGTAAAAGTGAGTGTTTCCATCAAGAGCACGTCTCGCCAATGGTTCCTACTGGTGGGACCTTTAAAGATGGTGATGGTCGAGGGAGACGGAACGGTCTGCGGAGTGAAGTCGCAAATGGTCTTGTACGTTGCCTAAGATCTTCCCAGTGCATTAGCAAAAGTATAAACTTGAATGGAAGGAGATGCCACAACTCTCATGATCAGGCCGCAGCAACGTACGAGACCATTTGGGACTTTGATACGCAGATCGGCCATCACCCTCTGACTATCATATCTTTAAAAGTTCCACCACTAGGAATTATAGGCAAGACTTGCTCTTGATGGGGAACAATCACGTCTTGAAGGCCGTGTTAGGTCTCTTCGAGCTTGCCACACTCGAGCAAGCGAGCAATCAAGAAAAAGAAGTAGGATCCGTAAGCTGTGTTTTAGCGTTTCTTTTCGCCTTTTCATTGAACCCTTCATGGGCTCATGGTTGCTTGCGCTTTGCTGAGAGGTGCAGAAACGGCTGCCGAAGAGCCCGAACTTCATGAGCTCCTCCATCATTGGTGGAGGGGGTGGCGGCATCGAATTTTAAGGATCAAAGAGGAGGGAGAGTGCTCACCATTGACGGAGATTGGTGAGTTGGGATGATGGAATTGAACAGGTGAACTTTCCCCTTCCTCTTCGAATACTCGCACAAAGTCCACAAACTCCGCTTGTCCATAGAACAGAGGCAGACGGGTCAAAAAGCGTGCATGAAAAAAATACTGAAGACATATATGTCTTGCACACGCCTTCAATGCTTAAGTTGACAAGTAATTGCTCTTTTAGGGGTTCGATAGGGGACAACGTGCTCAAATAATCAATTATAATCCAATAATGATGTGTTTTCCCTTTGCTGAGTAGCTGACCACGGTCCGAAAAGAAGGATAAAAGCAAAAGAGTAAATAACTTTAGACCCCCAAATGTCTAACTACCCATAATACAAAAAGGCCAACTAACAACTGCTCGAAACAAGATGAACTCAAAACTTGAAACAATATAACAATTCTTCCACCAATCACTCTTCCCCGAGAATTGTCCCCTTCTCACTAACATAGATGCCGTCGAGGAACTTCCGGATATCTTTGTTCTTCACATGGCATTTCTGTTTCCCGGAAAAAAAGGAAAAAAAAAAAGAGAGGCTGGATTAGCAATGCTAAGCATGCTTACATGCAAGTGTATGTTTCTCCGGAAAGGGAAAAGAAAGTAGATCAACAGCAATCAGAAAAATGGGGCCAATAGATAGATTTCCTCTGTTGGGTTTCATTATGTTTTGCAGGCAAACTTTGGAGAGCTATTGCAACATGAAAAACTAAACTACAATATTGAACCAGCATATTAACCGAGTCTTCCTTCCGTTCCCCAAAATAACGCAAGTAGCATAAGCACAAGTGCATCTAAACATGTTATGGAGAGAGAAGCGAACTGGGTAACCATACCTGATTTATCAGGGCACATGATCGGGAAACAAGTTCAATATCATTTCCATCCAGAACCAGCTCATCCTTGACCTTTTCAGAACGAGTAACTGTCACTCCCTCAAGCATATCAACCTTTCTCACCTGGTTCGAATAGAACTTTATCAGTATCCAGTCAATGAGGGGCAAACTGTTAAAACAGTTGCAGAAATCAACTACTCGAGTATTTGCATCAAGCCTTTGTCTAGAGTTCCATGAACATAATTTATAGCATCTCTAATTACACACTCTCCAAGTCTACAAAAGTAGAATACAATTACAAGCAAACATACTCAAAATGGAAAATCAAAACTTTCTCCATTAGGGCCATCAGACAATGATAGGTAACAGTACGTGCTAAAATCACGCAAGTCATACAGCAGCTCACAAGGCTGAATGTCCTCACAGGTGGCAACAACTCAAAGCCACGCAGAGGCACCATGGTGATACTTCAAAATCAGTATGGACAGACTATACAGGGCATGTCAAATGCAGTGACAGACTACACAGGGCATGTCAAATGCAGTTTTTATCTAACCACAAATTTCAACATAAGGCTTGAAGTACATAACGCCAGCATGACTTAAACGCCTGCAAAGGTCCAGATTAAAACATCTTACATCACATTTAACAGTTGACAGAAAGTTTAGCATGAGAACTACAGCATTCAACATCCACATAGGCATTTCAGCACAAATTTACTACAACTAAAGTAACAAGCTAAATTATAGTTTAGCAAGCCACTCGAATAATACTTTGCATTATTAGAGCTTTTACTAGGGCTCCTCGGCTTTCTATTAGATTGTTGGGTCCCCAAAATAGAACTTGCAGCTCCTTGGCTTTAGGCTTACTAATGCGATAATGCACAGACCAACATCGAGAAACCTTCTCAGTCTCAGTGCACATGGCGGAAGTTTATCCCCAGAACACTTCCACTCACGAAAGTCCCCAACCAGCGACCAAGCGACCACATATCAATCAAATTGTAGTAGTCTAACATCTGACCAGTCAGTAGATACCCAAGGAAAGTATACAAAATCAAGAACACATGTCAATTCCACCAACAGAACTAAGAAATGGCAAACCAAACAAATCGATCAGGAGTAACTGGGGAAGATATCCAGGCAGAGCACCTTCTTCTCGCCGAGGAAGTTGCGGATCTCGATGGCCTTGCTGGAATTGGCGATGCTGGCGTTGATGGGGAAGTGGGCGTAGACGAAGCGCATCTTGTAGCGGTAGCCCTTGGTGACGCCGGTGATGAGGTTCTCGACGTGGCTGAGGGCGGTGCGGATGGCGGCTGAGGTCTTGCGGGAGCCGAACCAGGCCTCGATCTTGAGCTTCCGCTGGCCGGTGGACTCGTCCCGGATGAGCTGGAAGTCGAGGTTGAGGTGCTTGAAGTTGCGAATGAGCTTGCCCCGAGGGCCCTCCACCTCGATGATCTTCGCGCTGATCTTGATGCTCACCCCGTCGGGGATGTCCATCGTCTCCGACGACAAGATCGTCTTCATCTCCGCGTCGGGTCGGCTGGCAGAAGCTTGCACCCGCAGGGAAAGTCTCAACGGAGGGGAGAGGGAGGCGAAAACCCTAGCGAGAAGGTGGGTTATATGCGACATGGCTATGAGGCCGCAAGAAAAGGCCCAAAAGAGCTTTGGGCTTTTAGAGCCCAAAATGAAATATAGTCAAGGCTTAGCCCCCTTGGCTTTAATTTATCTGCGAAATAGCCCCTGTATGCATGCGTATTTGTGGAGTAACCTCCCCAGACCATGGCCCGTACATCCTCCGGCGACAAATTTGGATTGTAAACACCGTTTTCATTGGGAAACCTATGCAACGGAGTTCCTCTACAAATCTGTGTAGTACATTCAGTTCTTTTTCCCCCTTATACCGAAATGATAGCTCAAAAGATGATTTCTTTAAGTGATTTAAGGTATAAAAGGTATGTGTACATGATTTATCCTTTAGTAAATTAAGGAAAAAGCGAAGGAAAATAAATGAAGGTAATGGGATTGAGTGATAATAAGCTTTAGTGATCATTATAGACCTGTCTAGATAGGTCATAGACTAAGTTCCTAACCCGTATTTAATGAACTGAATTGTTATATGAGTTAGTTAAATGGGTTATAAATGTGTTTAGGATGATAAAACCCGAAACAACATGGGTATTAAATGGATTTACAACTTAATTTGCCCTAACTCAAACCTATGACTCTATCTTGACCATAGGACAGGAAAAGTGAAGATAGTAGGAGTAATGCTCCGCGTCACAGGCGCGCTAACCACTATCTTCTACCAAGGAAATCATTCCACGTAAATCATCAATGCTCTTACCCTCATACCATCCCCAAGAGCATTTCGGCAAATTGGACAAGAGGCACACTCATGCTAATCGAGATCTGCCTGTCTTATGGTGTCTGGTTCATAGTGCAGGTGCGCACTCCAAGTTCCTAATTTTTCTTCCAAATAACCGTCATGAAATTGAGGTCGTGATCCTTCGATCACAATGCTTATGGACATTGTTTTTCCTAAACCGGTCAACCTTATTAAAGTCTTCCTCTTGATATATCGATTCGTGATGTTGACATGCATCATCGAATCGGCGCAAGCAACAATAGTAGGCTATGTATCGACTATAGCACGAAGTCGTAGAGTTTGGGATTGGATATGCAGTTGATCACCATTATCTATTCGATAAGGTTTATTTCTTATCCCCAAATTATGCCGCAATTAATTTAACTATTTGGCATTGGCCCTCGATCTGTTCACAAGGTATTTAGCCAATCACGAGCAAAAAGCTCCCGTCGATTGCATGATTAACTACCTACGTCATCCTATCCTTTAAGTGACAATTTCATCAATAACAAGCGAAACTAGTTACTTCGCAGGGAGCATTGGCAACACCTACAATTTTCCACTTGATCTTTTGGATGATTGCGAAGCGAGGCCCTACCTTCCCTACCATGTTCAATCCCTTGACTCTGATCTTCATTGTCGTGCTAGAAGCACTCATACTTGGCACAGTAATCCACCTCGAAACGTACAATAAATCTCATGATCATTTCCTTTTCTTTATATTTTTCATAAGTTAGTATGGTTTAATTTATAATTTGAGGACTTTTATTGAGTAAGAGTCTCATTCTATTGTGATACTACAATGCGTTGGGATCTATTCTGATCCTTAGTGAGATATATACCTTCTTATGGGGAAAAAGGAAGGAGTTAAAGATGAATTACATGGCCTCGGTCAATAATGATGTGGCCGTGGATGTTAAGGCAGCGGCTGATGAATCCACAGCAAGGCCGCCACCAAAAGTGAAATTCAGAAACATTAAATCATTGAAACTTTATAATATCATAGGAAATATGTTTTGTCATTTTAATAAAGATCAGCACCTTGTAGTATTTGAAACTCACAAAGTCGAATAATGCACATTACCTCAGTCAAATCGCTCTGTAGAAGTGGTATTTCCCAAAACAAACCCAAAGTTGAACCCGAAGCGCCCAAAAACCTTGGATGGGCCACCCTTGTTGCTGGAAACTCTCGGGAAAACAGTAGAAAAATTGCTCGAAAATCGCACGAAAAGCGCATGCGATAGTGAAACTTTCGACGGCTATATCTCCAACATCTGACCTCCATTCGACGCAAGTTACCACTCAAAATGTTCGTATCGATGAGTAGAACAAAGCCCAAGTGGTTTCACCTTCTGAAATTTGCTATAATTTCCGTGCTTTTGAATCAAAGATTTCGGTTGCCATACTTTCAAACTCAAATCTTGGCCAATTCCACCATCTAATTTGAAAGTAAATAATATGTGCAAGTTTGTCTCGATGAGATCTTCAAGTAGATATCTTACTTGCTCAAATCCGACACACGAATATAATACTTCAAAATTGTTGGAGCTTATGGGTTTGAGAAAGTAGATAGTGTTTTGTGATTTGAAGTATTACACCACGAGACATAAAGTTTGGAAAGCTCAACAGTGTTACCTCTAGCTCTAGAGCTAGAGTTAATATGCAAATTATTAGGCTCCATCTCATATGGGCTTAAATAACCATGCTTTCATCTGTTGTGTTTATATGTGAACATATTATTCGGACTATATTAACAATACATCCAACAGATGTGTCGCGACCTCCCCGAAGGTGCACCACCTAGGGTTAGGCTAATGGATTGCTAAGTTTAACTTAACTCGAGCTCTCCCAAGCTCATACCAATTCACGACTTAAGTTTCAATTTTTAACATGCAAAAAATTTGATTTCAAATGGAGTCGCCACTAATCTATGGGAAGAACATGGAGACAAGCCTACTGAAGATACAGCTTACGGGCATTACTCGCAGATTAAAACGCACTCCTTGAGTGTACATGCCTTAGGCACCTCTGAATCTTACAAGTGGAGTAAGATCTTAGGGTGAGGCTACTTGTCAAAGCCGAGCTTGCTTCGTTTTCTGTATTCCAGTTGGACCTTAACCCAGAATGGTATCAGAGCCTTACCTCATGTTAGAAAGCAGTTGATTCATGCGCCTAGTAGGTGTTCCTAGTTGGAACTATCCAGTGCGACGAAGAAGATAATCCACAGTATGAGTAATTCTCCAACAGTTCTTAGTGCACCCGTTTCCCTTACTCATTCACCTTCATCTTCATCCCTTTCTGAGTTTCGCATCTCTAATGCTTCAAAGATTGACTTCCTGTATGAAGTCATTCAAACCGAAGACACTAGAATCTTAGAAACCCAACTACCCCTCATGAATCCTTACTCTGCTTTTGCAAAACCATTATCATCCTTTTCTCCCATCCGCTCCATCAAACAGCTCATTCGACATACTCCCCCTCAAGTTAAGGAATATGTTCAGTCGTCCAAGTTCGATCAACACCCTATTCCTACCACCGACAAAGAATATTTTGTCACTCTTCAAATACCTCCAGAATTTCCTCGACAGTGGGCACAACAGGGTTACACCCATATGCACGACGGTGCAGTTCGTCTTGCTCTCACCTTTCACGGAAGAAAGGGTCTCCCTGTAGTTGCCAGAATGGCACTTCTGGACACAAGATTTTTGGAGTATCAACACGCCTGTATAGGGACAGTCCAAACTACCCTGAACGCCGGCACAGTGTTTGTCACACTTTATCCAAATTTCAACGTTGCTCTTGCAGATCCACAACTCCTCTCCTTTTTAAAGGTTCAACTTCAGCTTACAGGAGCACCACAGACTGCAGATTCTGTTGCAGCAACACTCCACTACCAGATGGTGTATCGTGTGCAGAACCATGCACTTGATCTAAACTTTCATGGAAATGAAGATGCCCTGTTCATCTCCCTTGAGAATGACCAAGCCTCTTGCATCCATGTTCCCCGGCAGATTCCGAAAGAAAAGTTAACCAAGCTTCTACCTGAAACTTGGATAACGAACTATGAACAGCTCCATCAAAGCAACAAGCCTGTTCACTCTGTCGATTCCGAATTTATTCGGAAAAAAGGATGGCCTGGTTCAGGTCAAGTTTAACAAAGGAAAAGAAGAAGCACCTCCGATCTTCCCAACATTTTTCCTTATCAAGCCATGTGTTCTAGATCCAATACCCAAAGACGATGACCCGAAGAAGCTTGTTGAGTTCTTCCAATCGGATGGACATCCTGTCCATCATTATAAAGATTCCCATGGCCACTGCTTTTGGGATCCATGGTGTCAATGTTCCTATTGCACCAACTCACCTGACGAGGTTGATCCGACGATGAAAAGAAAGCCTCAGAAAAACAAAAAGAGAAAGGACCCACTTTACCAAAGGTATCTTGAAGGAGATCCCACGGTAGGTCCTCTCGGTGATGAAATGAGATACCAATTTTTGGTATCATACTCCTCCTCTACACCTCTTTCCGCCCATACACAGGAGTCAACCACATCACCCAATCTACCACCATCGCCACCTCCTCCAAAACCGTCACCATCCAAAAAATCAGCCAAATCTGTTGTCTCTCCATTTTATAAACCCATCCAAAAGTGGGTAAAAAGGCAGCCACAGCCTCCCTCGCTGACACTACCCACTGCCTTTGATGAAAGAAAAAAGAGTTGCAATCCATCCTCTTCTTTACCAGAAATCTGCATGTTCAAAGAAGAAGATTTTCCCCTTCTACCCAGGGAAAATGTGCGTCTTAATTTTCCTGAGACTCGGGAATTCACAGACTCTGAACGTAGGCATCATCATATGCCTAAGATCAACATGCCTAAGGAAGTGGATGAACAAGGAAGGCCTAGAAGAAATAGTCCTGCTGAGGCAGTACTAAACTGGCAATCTGAAACTCTTTTGGCCCAGAATGAAGCCCTTAAGACCATTAACACAAAGGTTGATGGTGTTCATCATAGCATCAAGCTTCACCATGATGTTATTCGGAAAATGCTTCAAGATTTTCGAAAGCGACTCTCAGATCTAGAAGAAGGAAGAATTTATTCTTCCTATCTAGAAGATTCAACGAAGGAGATAGAAAAGCTCAAGCGTCAAATAGCATTCCTCCAAGAAGGACGAATGTCTCCTGCTCCATCATCATCGGATTTCATGTCCAACTTCATCTCCTCAGAAAAACCTAAGGTATCGGTACCTTCGGACCCCTTTTTCATGCCATCTGAACCAAATCGTTCTGATCCCATAAGACTCAGAAACATTATACGAGACATGGAAAGGAAAAAGGCCATAAAGATAGGGAAAAGAGAAATAGGTTCATCTACTGATCCAGAACAGCCCAAGCAGCTGATGGTGTCTAATCCCTTAGAAACATACCTAAAGGATTTGACTACCAAAACCCCAGAACCTAAACAATCTTTCCCTTCTATATCGACCATCAATATCCCAGAAGACTCTGCTTCTGAGGACGGCATCCCAGAAGAATTTTCATCTTCATCCAGTGGTTCTATTCCTCCCCTTTACATGGTTGATCCTGATCCGGATCCTCCACCAGAACCAATGTATGAAGATAGTCCTTCTGAGCCCCAAGTTGTATTTCCAGATCGAGCCCAAACACATTTGTCCCATGCAAATACAGGGTTCTTTACCCTAGATGATATTCCTTTTTCCAAATGGCCAGATCGATTTCAGGAATTTCATTCATGGCTCATTACCCAAAAATTGACCAGGGACAACAATTATGACATTCTCCTTGAATTTACTTCAAAATTCACCGGTTCATTAAAAGATTGGTGGAGTTGCATCCTTGAAGCCAATCAGGTCCAGTTCTTGGTTTCGACCAATTTCAAAGACAATATTTCCGCTATGCACAAGTTCTTTTGCGGGAATATGGAGAATACTAAAGAAGCCCAAAGGCGAGAATTCTTTGAAAGAAAATGCTGTTCTCTTTGGCGAAAAGATTTAGATCGCCATTTCCAAGCCATGCACAAGCTTTTCTACGCCTTGGGAGCTGATGAAAGTCTGAAGCAAGTGTTCCTTAACTCCATTCCCAAGGAAATCTCCCAAGTGGTTGAGAAATCCCTTGGCACAAAAAATCTGAAGATTGCAGATGTTACCATTGGCCAACTCCAGCAAGAAATCCATATGGGACTTGAAGAACTTTGTAGTAGGAAAAACTCTTTCCAGCAATTCCTCAAACAAAGCTCGCATTTGAACAAAAACTGTTCAAAAGATTATTTGAAGATCAAATGTCCTGGAGAAAAAGATGCTGTTTGTGATCATTGCAAACACAAGAAGAAGAAGCACTTTGGCACATACGCTTCAGGAAAAGAAGGTTTCTCAGAAGGAAGAGGAAATCCTTCGGCTCAAATTCCTCTGAGAAAAGAAGGTTCTCTAAGTCCAAGTCCAAACGTTGTTACATTTGCAACAAAAAATGACACTTTGCCAAAAACTGTCCACAGGCAAAGCGAAACAACATCAACGTCATCATGCAAATAGAACAACAAACCGGCATATCCCTTGAAGATGATGACTTTGAATCAATATTCTCTATTGATGACGAGCCTTCAGATGAGACAATTTGTCCCATCCCGTATTTTCCACAAGAAGAAGAAGAAGAATATGGTGAGAAAAATCTCTTTCATTTTGCTCCAGAGATACTTTCACGAGATTCATATTATCTCCCACCATATTTTCCTGTGAAAATCCTTCTTTCGAAATACTCAAAACCCATCACAGTCATAGCCATGATAGACACCGGAGCACATGCATCTTTGTTTGACCCAAAAATACTCCCAAATGAATATTGGACACCTCATGTTCGGTATTTCACTTCAGCATCTGGAGACACTTTTTCTGCAAGTGTCAGGTCAAAACCCATTACCATTCAATTTTTCCCGCAGTGTTCTGTCACCACTAAGGTTCTTGGGTGCCCCTTTCCGAATAAGGATCTTATCATAGGATGGGATATTTTATCCCAGATTCCTAAGCTCAAAATCATCAGTGGAAAATGTCTCAAATTCAAAGGAACTTTCCAAGAATTTACTAGCATTCAGAGGTTTTTTTCCATTGACATCAACATCCTTGATCTTATCATGCAAAGTCTTTTAGACTCTTGTACGGATAATCATTCAGAGTTCTTACAAAAATGCCAACATCCTCTATGGCAGAACTCTCAGTTTTTTATTCGTCTTCCATTCAAACAGAATGAAGATATCAATCCGACAAAAGCTAGCCATTCGGGTATGAATCCTGAGCATCTTGCTCTAGCTCAAAAGGAGTGTTCTGAACTCCTACATCAAGAACTTATCGAGCCTTCTGATTCTCAGTGGGCTTGTGAAGCCTTCTATGTTAACAAACGAGCAAAGCAGAATAGAGGAAAACTTCGTTTGGTCATCAATTACCAACCCCTCAATACTTTTCTCAGAGATGACAAATTTCCTCTACCATCCAGAAAATCCCTTTTTGCTAGCCTATCCAAAGCTAAGATCTATTCAAAATTTGATCTTAAAGCAGGATTCTGGCAACTTGGAATCCACCCTGATGACAGATCCAAAACTGGATTCTGCATCCCAAATCAGCACTACCAATGGAAAGTCTTGCCATTCGGGCTCAAAACTGCCCCATCTCTTTTCCAAAAGGTTATGTGCCAGATTTTCAGTCCAATCTTGGACAGTGCTGCCATCTACATAGATGACATACTGCTCTACAGCCCTGATGAGCAATCTCATGCTGACCTCCTTCAAAAATTCATTCGGATTGTTCAACAGCATGGAATTATGTTATCCCAGAAGAAGATGATAATTGCGCAGCAAAGAATTGAGTTTCTTGAAATGAACCTTGACCAAGGAACATACCAGCCAGGTCCACATATTGCAAAGGAATTACTCAAATTCCCAGAAAATGAACTTATAGTTAAACGGGTTCAAATA
Source organism: Melaleuca alternifolia (assembly GCA_019926035.1). Taxonomy (NCBI): domain Eukaryota; kingdom Viridiplantae; phylum Streptophyta; class Magnoliopsida; order Myrtales; family Myrtaceae; genus Melaleuca; species Melaleuca alternifolia. Next base: position 18,316 of record JAGKPW010000723.1, on the reverse strand, counting down.
TTTCTTGGTATAGTCAATTATATCCGAGATTTTGTTCCTTAACTGTCTAAGCTCCTTATACCTCTTCAAAAAATGCTGAAAAAAGAGGCCCCGCCTTGGGGAAAGGACCAGACTGAAGCCCTTGCCAAACTTAAGGAGATCATGCAAGATCTACCTCCTCTTCAGATCCCTTCAACAGGGAAAAGAATTCTCCAAACAGATGCCAGTGATGAATACTAGGCAGCTGTACTATACGAAGAGATTGATGGCCAGCGATACATTTGCGGATACAAAAGTGGTAAGTTTTCTACAGCTGAAACTCACTACCACTCCACTTTTAAAGAAATATCGGCAGTCAAAAATGGGATTAAAAAGTTCGAATTCCATCCTATTGGCCATAATTTCTTAGTGGAAATGGATATGGCTTCTTTCCCTCAAATGGTAAAATTCAAACAGAAGCAAATCCCTCATCCACAGCTTTTAAGGTGGGCAGAATGGTTTTCGAAATATTTTTTTGAAACCAAACACATTGCAGGAAAGAAAAATGTTCTTACTGATTTTCTTTCCAGACCCAAGGCCCCCTTGGAAATCAATATGTATGTAAAAAGAAACCACCGTGGTGAAACATACAGGGTCCAAGACATACGAGATAGACCCAGAATCGAGTACCCTCCTGAGATACGAGCTGCTATCGAGGAGAACATGTTACTCGAAAGACTTCCCGATTTTCTCCAATCAAACGAATACAGTATATTCGCCAACTTGGAGGTCTACTCTTGAAACCTGATGGACTTCATCCGGATTACCCATTCATCCATCCACTCACTTGGAACCCAGAACAGGAATTTCCTAAAAGATTAAAATGGATGTTTTGGTATTTGTTTAACCTGTACACCATAGTTGTTCAGTTTCCCACTGAGCAAATTTGGCAAGCTCTCACACAAACACATTATGTGTATGGAACATTCCCAAGGTGCATCGCCTCTGACCCACAGTCCTACAGAGAACTCCAGAGAATTTTGTGCCAAGCAAATCGCACAATCCCTCCAGAAGTCTGGCCATTACACTCAGATAATGTTTCATGGGATGCTAATAATTCTAAAGAATCAGTCCGAGAAGCTCTAGAATTCTACCGACTTGGACATCCTGAAGAATTTCCATCATCATCAGGCACCCAGCCATATCCAGCTAGCACCATTTTTCAAGACTCCCAAGACCCATGGGCTGCTTATGGACCATTTTCTGACCCATTCCATGCAAGTTCCTCAAGGCCACCTCACCTAGTGGAAGAAGAAATTGAAGCCTTAATCAGAGACTTCAAAAGACAAAAAGACGGCCCAGCCTTCTACCTCGGCGAATCCTCCTCCACACAGGTGGAAGAAGCTGACCTCTCTCTCTCACAAATCAATACAGATTTGCAACCTTATCTTAACCCGGATAATTGGCCCCAGCCAATGATACCGCGTGAAGAGACTCCTCCCACACCACCAAGGGATTCCCCTGCATATTTACCCTACTGGGAACGAATCATGAGCACTGCCACCATAGATCAAACAGATGATCATGGAACAAGACAAGATAGTCCTGAAGACTCGGATGACTCTCATGACAACACTGAAGAACCCATCAACCGAGACTATAGGGACTAGTATAAGAAAGTGTGTGTACAAGTGTGATAAGTGTGTTTTATGCTTTCAGTGTGTTTTCGGCCGACATCACGGACCGAGTATTGTAGTGTACTGTAACACTGCACTGTAGCAGTCACGGGTTGTACTACAAGTACACTGTTTTGCACTGTGCAAACAGTAAAGTACTGTAGTAAGTCACTGTAGCACTGTAGCAACAGTAACTTGTACTCGTCTATATAAGGCGAGATATGTTGCGTGAAGAATAAGATCAGGAGATCCAAGTTTGTGAGAATCCTCCCTGAAACTATGTTTCCCTAAACACTCTCCCCTCTTCTTCCTAGCCTGGTAAAAGCCTCTAGGAGATGCCGCTTCTTCTGGTTCTAACGTGAGGGCTAAAGTTCTTGGTTTCCGCTGTCTAAGGTCTTGTTCAGTTCCCTAAAAGGCAGACCCTTGAGACTTGAGCGTGGAAGCTCGCCGTGTGGGTAGCATACCTGGGAAGAACATGGAGACAAGCCTACTGAAGATACAGCTTACGGGCATTACTCACAGACTAAAACGCACTCCTTGAGTGTACATGCCTTAGGCACCCTCTGAATCTTACAAGTGGAGTAAGATCTTAGGGTGAGGCTACTTGTCAAAGCCGAGCTTGCTTCGTTTTCTGTATTCCAGTTGGACCTTAACCCAGAATGACAAAGCACTGGGAGCAGTACTTTACCCCTACGAACCAAAGATTTTGAATTCGGGGACTTGAGAACCTATTTCTTCTATTTCAAAAAATAATTTGCAGGCAGCTTGAATTGATTTTATTCCCTAACATGCACGGTGATCACGCGGGTGCGCAAACAATTATTTAAATGCTCAAAGAAACAGAACAATAAGCAAAGCAAATAAAACAAGATAAAGCAAATCAACAAAAAAGATTCTTTTTGGGTTTTCTTTTTAAGGTGTATGCAATGCATGAGATTTGGATGCACCTAATCTAAATAATAAATAAATCCTAATAATGCAATCCAATATGGAAAGGCATGCATATGATTTTTTTGATTTTATTGGATTGGAAATAAAATAATAAAAGCCTAATTTAAACATGCAATAACTAAAATGCAATCTAATCACGTAATATGATACTATCTAACATTAATCTCTCCTAATCATGAAAATGTAATTTAATCTAACATGCAATTCAAATAAGACAAGACTCATCAATTGGAAAATAATATCTAAATTCAACAAAGAATCTCGCAGATCGAATCAATAAATTGATCCTAAGCCTCAAATATCAAAATATATGTTCCCGCGCAATTAATTATTCCGCCTAAAGCTTTATAGATGAAATAAAAAATCCATAATGCGGTTGCGAATTGGAAGATTAATTTCAATTGACAAACTTATTACAAGCAAATTAGACAAAAATAGCATGAAAGGAAACAAGAAAATCAACATAATGAAAGATGTTTTTATTGCAGAAATTTTTATTTTTTTTTAATATTACAAACGAAATTAAGAAAATAACATAAAATAAAAGGGAACCGGGTCGAGTCCGAACCGAGTTGGGTTCGGACCAGACCCACAATGCAGTGAGCCTGCGAGGGGCTGGACTGGGCCCGCGATGGGCTCGGTCCAGCTTCCTCTCTCACTTTCTTTTTCCTTTTCTCTTTTTTTTTCTGGCCCTTTCCCCTTCACGCATGGGCCTGTCCATTCCCGGCCCAACCTGGCTTCTCCTCCACGCCCAGGCCCATAGCTGAACCTGCACAATCTCGGATCTGACCTCACGCGAGAAACTTAGCCCACGCCTCTCACGCGCGAGACACCCAACCTGTGAACCAGCTCATCTTCCAAAGGCTTGCACGCACGTGAGGCTCGGCCCTCATTGACCAGCACACGGCACAAATCCACGCGAGTCTTCTCCCTCGCGTGGTTACTTCAGCGGAAAATCAACAACCTCCTGCTCGCGGTAAAACACGGCGGACGGCGTTGAGGCGAGACTAAAAACGGCCAACTCTCCAATGGCTCTCCGAGATCAACACTTCGCATAAGCAAATAACAACAGTCACGCAGCAAAAACCCAAATTAAAGTAAACAATTTGTTGAATGGGTAAGATGCAGCGAGGAAAATTTGATCGCAGGACCAACGGAAGGCGAGATCTAAGCCTACAATGCACCGTAATCCAACAAAAAAAGACCCAATCAACGCTGCAGAAGCTTGGGGACTGATCAAAACCAACAACACCCACCTTGGTCCGAGTTACACCGTGAGGAAACGAGTGGAGCTGTGGGTGGATCGCCGAAGCTGAGAGCTGAAAACGCCGTGGACAGGTCACCTAGGCGAGATTCGTCTATGGGTCGCCGCGTCAAAGGCCTCACTCGAACACCAGTCCTTTCTCTTGCTTTCGGCCTCACTCGGTTTCTCTCGATCTCTCTCGGTCTCTGCTCTTCATCGAATCAAGCCCTTGCGTGTGTGTTTACTCCCTTACTCTCGGTCTTCTCTCTGTATATCTCTCTGTGGAACTCTCTCGACCCTCCTCTCTATATGTCTCTTTTGTTCTTTTTGCCGAATAATCCCCCCTCCTCTGTGAGTGTGTGTATGCATGTCCCTTTTCTCCAGAATTCCTCCTGCTTTATACTGTGGATGAGATATCTCGGTCAAATCAATCTTTTAAGATTTGACCGAGATTTCTTCTTTACCTGTTTTACTCACCGAGAGACCTTTGTTGGTATATAGGAATTTCGGTCAAATCCGAAATTTTCTTTCCTCAACCTTCTTTATTTCTTTTGATTCTTTTCTTTCAAAATTTTTTTATTTAGACAAGTGAAATATTCAATCAAATCTCTTGAAGATTTGACCAAAATTTCCTTTTTTTATTTTCTTTTTAATGCAATTAAATCTAAATGCTAAAAATTAGGTGTCAACAATATGATTCAGAATCAATTGAATTTACACTACAATGACCTCGGACTAATTTGTCTCGTGTTATCACAATCAAGATATAAGTTAAGTCATTGAAAAGAGAAATATAACAAAACAAAGGCGTCTTATTTTCCTTTATCACTTTCTAAGTAGAGAGATTTCTAGATATTGCTTCTCTCATAATGTTATTCATCTCGACGAGAACTTCATGTAGACACCTTACTTGCTCAAATCTGAACACGAACATAATACTTCAAGATTGTTGGAGGTTATGTGTTTGAGAAAGTAATAGTGTTTTGTGACTTGAAGTATTACATCAAGAGACATCAAGTTTGGAACGCTTAACAATGTTACCTCTAGCTTATGAGAATCGTAGAGTTAATATGCAAGCTATTGAGTTTCATCTCATATGGGCTTAAATAACCATGCTTTCACCTATTGGGCTTAAACATATTATTTGGACTATATTAACAATATATCCAATGAATGATTCAAAATCAATCAAATTTACACCACAATAACCTCGGACTAATTTTTCTCATGTTATCACAATTGAAATATAAGTCAAGTCATACCTTACTAAATATATATATATATATATATATATATATATATAAGTCAAGTCATTCTAAAGAGAAATATAACATAATAAAAACGTCGTCTTTTCCTTTATCGCTTTCTAAGCTGAGAATTTATAGTTGTTGCTTCCCTCGTAATGTTGTATAATATCATTGTCGGGACAATTGCCAGATAAGTCCTAAACCTTTTGCTATCTTGCCAATTCAATCATAAACTTTTTTTTATGCCAAATAAGTCCTAAACCTTTTGCAACTTTGCCGGTTAAGTCCTTTAGGTGGATTTTAGCCGGAAAATGCCTATGTGGCGATGACGTGGCACGCCGAACTTCGCCGGTGACGACGTGGCGTTGACCGGACCAAAAAAAAAAATTCCTTCATTTTCTTAGAAAAACAAGGAGGCCGGCGGAGCTCGCCGGTGACTCCAAAGGGCGGCTCCGCCCTCGCCGGCCAAGGGCGAGGGCGG